>OY282558.1:215139951-215760306 GCA_958295665.1 Tipula vernalis | reverse complement strand
CATAAAAATAACGTCGTATGTATTTATCTATGGTACAGGTAATTTATGGATTTTTCATGTAATTTAAGTCCTCTCTCTACTCGATCTATATCCTCCTCCGCACACTTGTCACGTGAATTTTATATATTCTCGACATGTAACAAGCACATTTATGTATATAAAATGCCGGATAGATTTCAAATTTATTTATGTTTTTTTAATCAGTTGTACATAAAAAAATTAAAAAAAAAATAAAATTAAAACGATTTATGAAGGTACTTGAGGATTATAGGGTTATTGTTAACACTTTGGCTTAAGCAATAAAAAAATGTGAGAGTTGTTAAATGAAATGTATCCGACTATAAACATATTTATATTTTATGATAGCTATAATAAATGTTTAAGTAGATTATTTAAAAGTGGTTTTTAGTATTAATTCGGTGTCGAAAATGTATATTCAGAAGAAGGTGTTAGGTGATGTAGTCTATCATATTTTACTACCCAATTATCCATTAATTAAGCTGCGGTACTAAAGTTAGGTCAATATTATTTTATCCACATGACTGCTTTTATATACTAATTCAAATATTTATCTCCAGAAATATTTTTATGTTGTCTATTAATAAAAATTATTAACAACAACTTGTTGATTTACTTTATACACAATTTGAAAGTGAAATAAAAATAAAAATCGTATTCCATTCATCTTACGTAAAAAAAAAATACAGCTAAGAGAAACTCAGCATTATGGGTGGTGGCGGTTTAAACGAGAATATAAATCAAAATACAAAAAATGTTTGATAAATTAAGGTAATTTTGCGGATACTTTTTTACTTTGAAATGAAATAGATTAATATATTAATGTAAAATACTGGGCCTGCCCAAAAACCGTATGAAGTCTATCCATCTTTTGATAAAGATAAAGAAATAAACTTGAAATGCGACACAACCAAAATCGACCCTCCGACATATTAATGAATTTAAACAATGTATAATCACTATTGACAAAACGATAATTTCAAACCAAATGGTTTATGTTTTGATGTTTTTCCCCCTCATCAACAAAAAAAAAACAAAAAAAAACACAAACAGAGAGAATTAACATATTTCAACAACCCGGGTAAAAATAACACTATAAAGTGATACATCGATTGTGTATATAATTTAAAATAACTTCAATCATCATTAAAACCAAATAAATACCGTAACGAGAAAAAAAATCATCTGTCGGCTTTTCCCTCCTTGTGTGTAGTTGTTGTTTTATTTTAATCTCAAAATACCCAAAAATGACACAAAATATTATGTTTGGTCTTAAGAATTTTTTATTGTTGTAATAAATATTTACATTATCAAAAATTGTTTTGTTTTTCCCTTTTTTTTTTTTTTTTGTAAGAAGTGGAAACTTAAGAAACTTATCATCTTTCACTTTGAACGTTTTTATAAATCGTAAATATACAAAAAAAAATTTGAAGACTGATTGAAATATAAAATAAGGATCAAATTTTTAAAGTTCTTTTTTGTATAAGATTTTGTATTCACAAACCTTTGTTATCAAGAAACTGTCAATTTTGGTAAATATTTATAATTTGGTAAACACATATTAGAAAAATAATTTTTAAAATATTGAGAAAGATAAATAAATTAGAAATATGTATTTATGAAAAGACTTTTGTAATTTATATTTTATACTTTTTTGTAAGAACTACATATTATAAATTACATAAACACACACGACTATTGTTATGTTTTGTGCAATATGGAATGCATTTCAAACTTGTGTGTTTATATTTATAAATATGTACATGTATATTTATGGCGCGTGGATAATATAAACAGAATCTGGATATTTATGAAAGGTCATTAACAATAACTCATTTCAAGAAACTGTAATGAAATGGTTGAATTGCGTTATGACATATGGAAACCACATGGTTGTTTATGACAGTTATAAAGTGTTGAAACAAAAAAAAAAACATTTGTTTTTGTTGCTTTAATGGATAGTTTTTGACCCTAAGAATGTGTACCTTGTGCTGTGTTTTTTTATTCGCTCCGAATAGCTGCTGTCGAGAGCCGTCATTTTTATATGCCTATATTTAAATTTGACGCACTATTTATTGGTAAACTAAACTTATTTAACATCAAACTATCATTTTTAATTCAATTATTTACCAAAAACTTGATATAAACAATATTTGGCTCTACCTATTTATACGGAGCGCTATCGGAAGCCATTTTTTATATGACGGCTCTCGATAGCAGCTATCCGGAGCGAATAAAAAAACACTACACTATTTATACGGAGCGCTATCGGGAGCCACATTTTATATGATGGCTCTCGATAGCAGCTATCCGGAGCAAATAAAACAACGCAGTTGAATTGAGTTTTTTCACAACAGAAAAATTCGAAATGACCAGCATATTGAAACTTGGCTGTTAGTGGAGATACATTTTTGAAATTTTTGGGGATGACGTATCCGAATTCCGAGAGAAATAATTCTTCTGTGATAAATGTGACATTTGCTGAATAATTTTCGCTGCCATATTTTAAGCAAGTTCATTGACTGTCCGAATACTGAAAGAATTTTTGACGTTATAAATTTTGCAGCAAATTTGTTTTGGTTAGAACTTAGAAGCTGGATTTAATTTTTGTGTTGAAGATTTTATTTTGAGAAGATAATTGTAACAAAACTGTTTTTGTGTTGTAAATAATGTTGTAAAATTTCCGATATTTTTAAATTTGGTAATGTTACCGGTAATATTACCGGTAACACTGGTAAAATAGGAAACACACTTTTTATTCAATATTTTAATTACAATTTGTACCAAACAACACTAGTAAAATTTTAACGTCTGGACAAATGTAGTAACATTTTTAAATAAAACACAAACGGCTTATTATTCCTTCAAATATATTTCATTCTCTTCAAAGTAGTCTCCTTCGAATACAATACACTTATGCCAACGTTTTTTCCAGTGTTCGAAACAGTTGTTAAAGTCTATTGAACGTTAAAGTGCCAAAACGATGTCCCCGGAGCGGTTTCTTGAGTTTCAGGAATAGCCAGGAGTCAAGCGGAGCTAAACCAGGTGAAGGGCAGTTGCGAAACTATATACATAGGTCGAATTTTTGGCCAAATAGTCACGTACAACCAATGCAATGTGAGACGGCGCACTATCATGATTAAGATACAAAAACCAAGAGTTTCCTGCCCAAAAATTTTGTGATGTCAACAAGATCTCTAATTGTCAATCGACGATTTTTGAGCACAAAATCCTTGACTTCATTGACCTGGTGTTCATCGGTAGACGTCGAAGGACGGCCAGATCGTCGCCTTCAACGCCTGCAGTAAATAATAAATTTTACATAAATATGAGTTTATTATCAATTAAACTCTTTAATCAATATATGGTTCATCCTCGCCGACGCATCCGACGCATTTATCATCCTCAGCCTCAACAAGATCCATAACCGAATTATTCTTACTGTCCTCCAAGTCATCCCCTTCTTCTAGAGAATATGATTCTGCAGCTTCCTACGTTCGATCTCGACAGGTTAAAGTTGTGCAAAAGGTAGGTTAGTTTTCCTGCACGATCAAAAGTCAATGGATCATACGTGTTGAGCACTTAACACACTACCGCCACCAAATTTCATCACAGAGCTGCTCACTTGTAACCACAAACGGTCCTGAAAAAAGTTCACTTCGAACATTGTAATGCGCCAAACACTCAAATATTTTGTTGCCCTTCTATTTTTTGTCCTTATATTTTGTGTGAAGTTCTGCGACATTAAAAATAAATTCATTCGCTTCAAGTTTCAAAACAGACAAACTCTCAAAAAAATATGGCCATTTAGCAGTCGGAGGTAGTACACCTTCAAGATGCGTACATGCTCCAATTCTGGTGAAAAAATGTACACCACGAAGCTAGCAAAATAGTATAATTTTTATTTAAAATTGGTTACCCTGGTCAACTTTTTGTTCTAGTTGGAAATAATTCAACTCATACAGTTAACTTCATGGTGTACATTTTTTCACCAGAAATGTATAGCATGTACGCAGCTTCAGGGCATACCCGATGTAGCATGAATGTAGATCGAATGTAGCGTGCGAGTTTTTTTATTTCCGAAACCATCCGTACGACTGACTGAAAATTTCAAACTGTTGATAGACTGAATCTAAGAGATCGACACTGAGCAAGTTAAATCCATGGCCGACGCATCCATACTCGTTAGTACAGGGAAAGCTTTTGTTAACCATTTTTCGGGACGGTTTATTGTTCGTTCCATTGTCAGTAATAAGTACAATAAATGTTAAATCTCGACGTATTTTAATACCGCTGCAGCTTTCTCGAAAAGCAACTTTAACAGCCAAATGTCGATTTTCCTTAGTGAGTAGATTTATAGAAAAAGGCTTTGGGTGTATTGTATTGATGACATAATTTGTTATGGAGTCATTGCGTATGTTCGACCAAGCATCGGTCTGCAACGTCAGATTCGCCGGAAATTTTTGGTAAGATTCACCCTTCGACGCGATGATACTCAAGGCCGAACAATTGATTGGAAAGTTGGTATCTCGAAGCAAGTAAATAGAACCGTCGCGATTTTTTCAACAAATCAATACAAGCCGACTTTGTGGTTGAGCCTAATGGAGCACCAGAAACGAAAATTGCTCGAGTAATTGCTCAACGGCCATCTGGTGCTACTTTGGTCTCATGTTTGTCAACGAAATTCCAGTACACTAGAGGTTTTCATCGACTAGCCACTTTTTTAGTTAAAATAGTGATTGGCATTTTTTCCCAGACAGAGCGATGGATCATATTCAGGGTCAGATTTCAGCTCTATTACGTATTTGCCAAATGAATATGTCAATGAAACAGGAAAAAGGTGTAGATTTTTACAGCAAAAGTTTGGTGTAGTAGGTTAATAATACATAAGGAAGCATAATGCAGTGGTGTCCCAACTCTTTATGCATTTAGACTTGTTGAGTTGTTTGGAAAAAACATTTTTAATTTATGTTACCGATATTACCACGGTAACACCACTTTGGGTAATATTACCTAAAATTACCTATTTTACCGGTAATATCACCATCGAGAATATTACCGTTTACATCACTGGTTGTAAAAGATAATTTTTGGAGAAGATAAGTAACATAACCATGGAAGAGGAGGAATTAGATCCAAATATGATAGTTTCAATCTTAATAACTGCTTATTTGCATTTAATTCGACGGAATTTCAGGACCATGTCAATGTTAATGGAAATGCTAAATTCACAGGTAAATTTTAATATATTAAATTATTAAAATAGTTATAAACATCAAAGTGGTTTGAAATTTGTGAATGTTTTACTTGTAGCGACCAATCATGTACACTCCGGCATCCAATAATACAATGGTGAATGCTATTCTTTCGTATGATGCTGCTACCACTAGGATGCACTTAAGAATTTCCTCAAATACTTTCATTTCAATTGCCAAATTTTTACCAAATAAAAATCATGGCTGGGGACCAGAAATGGAGCTCATGATCTTTTTATTATGGCTGGAAAGCGGCACCAGCTATCGAGTAACCGGTGCGACAATGGACATTTCGAGATCCACGATATGCGACATTATCTGCCGGTGCCATTGATGGTACACATGTAGAAATAGTATGCCCAGTCAAACTACATAACCAATACCTAAATCGTAAACTGAAGTGTAGCATACAGTGCCAAGCGGTTTGCGATGCGAGCTATAAATTCTTAGATGTATTTATTGGTTATCCCGGATCTGTACATGACTCTAGAGTATTATACAATAACCCGGTTTATAAAGAACGATTGTACCCACCACATGGATTCTTTTTGTTGGGAGATAGTGGGTATCCATGTCGAATGGAACCAATTGCCTTAATTACTCCGTTCAAAGAACCTATTACAAATGACAAAAAAAAGTTTAATGCGGTGTTTAGCAGTGCACGCAACACTGTCGAATGCGCATTCGGCAAATTAAAAATCCGATGGCGATCTATTTTCAGACGGCCATTAGAATTAAAAATAGAGAACATCGTAAAAGCCATTGCAAGTTGTTTTACGTTTCACAACATTTGTATGGCCAATAATGACGACATTAATTTATTAATGGAAGCTCATTTTACCAATGAGCCTTTCGAAGAAGAAATCGTTAGTGCTTCAAATGGTGACCAACCAAATGGTATTCAGTTCAGAGAGGGACTTTACAATATGTTTTTAAATAATTTACAATAGAAAAATCGTTTTTATATTTTTATTAAAAAATTCACTAAAAACTATTACAAAAAAAGTTCAGCCTTATTTTGAATATTTCATAACATTTTTAAATAATAAATAAATATATTTATGTACATATTGAAAAAAGAAATCAGTTTTAATTAATATTTTTAATCGGAATCCGAAGATTCAGAATCAGTAGGTTTGTCGAAAAGCATTCCGATATGTTGGGCGAAACCTTCCAAAAATTGGAAAAATCGTTTGGTATTTTTTTTGTTGCGTTCGCACTCTTTTTCGAATTTTGCCAACAAATCTTTAGCAGTTTTGCCTTTTTTTGGTTTCGGTGCGGTATTTTTGGTGTAATTTCTAGCCAATTGTCGATCGCCAGTATTTCTGCTAGAAACAGTACCTGATGTACTTGGTTGCGGTTGCACGTCTCTTCGGTCAGACGTTTCAGTCCCTATAAATGAGTTTTCAGGGTTTTGCACATATATGCCCCGGCGGCTGCTCATGAGTAGGGGTGGGTTTATCGTGTGTAAACCCATCCCATAAGAATGCATGCAGATTGAAATATGGCCAGTCGACAGCGGTGAGTTCCCCATTTTCAGTTTGAACTCCAGTGGGTGGGTTTAGCAGTTCCTAAAATTAATAAAACCATAATGAATATAGATTAAACTAAAATATTATGGTCATAATACTAACTTTGTATTGCTTTAATAAATAATTCCACTTAATTCGAAGTTGCTCCGGAGTAAACTGGGGTAATTCTGCTGTGTTTCTTATAATTCTGAAATTGTAACGTTATAAAATAATTGAATTTAAATTATATATTGTCAAAAACTTACGCCCAATTTTCATCTCGTCTGTAGAATTTGCCTTCAAATAATCCGTCATGATGAATTCTTGCTTTTATCAGCCTTTTAGTTTCTTCTTCAGCCACTATAAAAATAAAAGGAATTTGTTAGACAAAAAACATAACCTATAATTACGTGTTTCTTACTTCTTTTATATTTATCAGTCATTTTTTGTAAATTATTATTATATATATATTTCTTATTAATAAACACTAATTTATTAATTTATATATTAACTATCACCAAATTATCACAGTATAATTAATTATTTATATCACACAAAGTACAGCGAAACAAGAATTACAACACAAATGTCAGAATTAATATATATTGCTGCTGTGAGAATTTGGTAGCATTCAGTACAACGCCATATTTATCACAGAAGAATTATTTCTTTCAGAATTCGGACACGTCCAAGATAGAACACAGTTTAAGACAAACAAAAAAAAAATAGAAAAACAGGGATGGAACACACTTTTTAAAGTGGTTGAAAATCTAATTAAAAAAATTAATTTTTAATTTTTTTTTAAGTGGTATCACAATTATTAGTAAATAAAACGTATTATCAAATGAACACACGACTTTCTTTTACGAACAGAGAAATTTGAGAAATTTAATTTTTTGTTATAATTTCTTAATTTTTTTTTTTGAATTTTTAAATTTTTAAATTTTTTTTTTAATTTTTAATTTTTATTTTTTGTTTTATGTTTTGGAAACATTTTGTATTAAGTAGTTTTTTGTAAACCTTATACTTGTTTAGATATTTGCAAAATAAATTTTCTGAACCAAAGAAGTGGCCACTTCCAGTTAGCCGATTTGGAGTAAAATTCACTAGGACCTCCCAATTTATAAAAAAAGCTTAAATCTGAAGTCTCAGTTCGATTGGTAAACCATCTGGGCTGTAGAGAGGACACAGACTGACAGACTGACAGACTAACAGACAGACACCATTTCACAACCCACTTTTTCGGACTCATGACCTCAAAACAGATAAATCTCTAAAAATCTCGAGGTGCAAAATTTTCATTATTACTATACTTTATTTTACTTACGTAAAAGAAAGTAATAAGTTCTAATTCTATAAACGTACTAAATCATTATGTAGATTTTCAGTTCTAAAGTATTTAATAATAACTGTAAAAAGTCTGTATCTTCCACTTCATAATTTCTTTTTACTTTCTTTTACGTAAGTAAAATAAAGTACAGTAATCATTAAAATTTTGGACCTTGAGATTTTTAGAGATTTATCTGTTTTGAGGTCATGAGTCCGAAAAAGTGGGTTGTGAAATGGTGTCTGTCTGTTAGTATGTCAATCTGTCAGTCTGTGTCCTCTCTACAGCCCAGATGGTTTACCAATCGAACTGAGACTTCAGATTTAAGCTTTTTTGATAAATTGGGAGGTCCCAGTGAATTTTACCCCAAATCGGTCAACCGGAAGTAGCCACTCCCTTGGTACAGAAAATTTATTTTTCAAATATCTAAACAAGTATAAATTTTACAGAAAACTACTAAATACAAATGTTTCCAAAAAATAATAAAAAATAACAAATTTAAAAATTAAAAAAAAAAAAAATTAAATTTTTCAAAATCTGTTCGTAAAAGAATGTCGTGTGTTGGTCACACCTCTATTTTTTGATAAGATGTGATGCCGAATAATAGAAGATCCATGTCGAAGAACTTTATGCACAGTTGATGACATCGTTCTCCAGGATCTATAATTGTTGATATATATATATATATATATATATATATATATATATATATATATATATATATATATATATATATATATATATATATATATATATATATATATATATATATATATATATATATATATATATATATATATATATATATAAATATATATATGTATATATATATATATATATATATATATATATATATATATATATATATATATATATATATCTGCGGTGTCACGGGCGTATTTATGAAATTTATCGGTATCAATTTCTCTTGTGGATGATAATGCATTTAAGATTACATTAAACCTCCTACTCAGCTCATAATCAACTTTAGTTATTTTTGCTGTAAGTTCTGCATTCGCAAGAAATCTGCTGGCGGTGTTCCCATCATAAGTATTTCCAAACCCCTGCTTAGGTGTGTCAATAATAATGCCAGTTTCCCTTTTAAATTCTGTCTGAATTCGTGCCTTTTCTTCAGATCGTTTAATATTATTTTCAATATTGCCTCTAATATTACCTTTAAATGATAAGTCATAGGCAAAGGAGAAATTCCAAACTCCAAATTTTCGCTAATGCGCTAATTGCTCAAGATCATTTAACTGTGATTGTTTTGCGTTGCATATCGTACAAGACGAAGAAGAAACGGTGTCAGTAATTATTTGCACTTGTTAAAATAAGTTTGTTGTTAAAGTAAGTTTGTGGAAAATACTAATGGTTTTATCACCTATTGATAACAAAGTCGGTACCAAATTCTTGATTTCCTTTTTAATAAAATTAAAAGTTGCAATTGTTGCTTCTTTTGTTTCCTTCATATATTCAAATTTGATTCGTCTACAAAATCGTGTTGATGAAGGTCGCGGATTTTTCCAAATGTATTCCTCTTGAAATCCTCCTTCTTTAAACAATTGCTGATTTGACAATGATACCATAAAAAAAAAATAGCGTCTGATTTATCGTCTGCAATTGGTTACTTCTACAGACATTGGCCAGATGATCCATCGCATCCCCATTTGGAATATAAAATAAGTTCGGTTGGTTCAAAATTGCTTGCTTTTAATTTCGTAGACATAATTATTCACTTTGCTGTGTAATCTAGGATATCCTGAAGTTTCATTGACGCTGACACATCTGTTATATCCAAAGGATGAGGTATGATTTCTTGCTTTATTTTAGATAATTTTTCATGGAAAGGAAGTACGGTTACGTTTTTCTCTTGAAGGCGTTTCCGAAGTAGCCTATATTAATTCACTGTTAGGCCCAAATCAAGAAACAAAGCAAGAGTTTCTTCATTTGAAAAATTGTTCGCTACAGTTGGTGTTGGAATACTTTTCACTATTCTGTCGATTCTTTGTGGACTAGCAATTTTCTTAACAATTTTTGCATGTTATTTAAATTTTTCGTTTTTATATACATGCACGAGAACTTTTGATGCTTCCTCGACTTCAGTAAAAATGCTTTAGAAGATCTGCCCGTTGAGAATTGCGTCACTTGAATTTCTTCATCCTCACTTTGATTTTCAAATTCACTGGTATTAGCCGCATTTAATTAATCAAAGTCCAAATATTTCACAGATACAGCCATTTTGCACTATCGAGCTAAGTTTTTAAAACGAAAGAGGTTAGAAAATATTCACATTTAAATAGGCAACATCTACTAAAAACAATATAATTCATTAAAAGCGGGTAAATTATAAGATTTTGGGTACATAGTACCATAAACCCTAAACCATAAATTTACTTGTTAGGAACCACGCAACAGTTAAAATATTGTAACTTTATTTTATGCACATTTACGCACCTAAATTTATTATGTACCTGCAAAAAGATATTCTTTTGCATATTCTCTTTCAATACTCATATCTTTCATGTTGAAGAAACATGGAGAAAAAAATATACAAGCCGTCAGGTTCGGACCAATTTTAAAAGAAGCTTAATTTAAGAATACATTGGACACATTTTACGATTTCCTAATACTATTTTCCTAATATATTCTGTACAATGCGGCCATATAGCCATTCACCTATATTTTAATAATATTTTTGAAATTTATACTCCAGACAATCGGAACTGGAGTTATGCTGTCAACCGCGTAGTGACCTTTTTTCGATGATGTCATCTTCCGGCCACTATAGTGTATATAAAAGGCCATAAAAGAAATGTCTGTTCTTTTTACATTGTCATCAAATAAAATGTGCAATTTCAAATCGATCATCCATCGTCAAAAATTCCAAAAAAAAAAAAAAATACATTCATTTTCGTTACTCTGATATTACAAATCGTGGGGACGTTGTTTACGAACCCTGAGGTCTCATTTTAACGCCGGGCATTCAATAACGACATGATGATAAAAAAATTAGCTAACTGGAGATATCGCGAGCGTGATAAACTCCTATGCTTTTTCCATCTCGTTCCAATTCATATGCAACCTTGCCCATTCTTTTCCGAATTTTTACCACCACGAATTTTCGAGCAAACTTAGCCGAATTTTTTTTCTAGTGTCGCTTAACACATGATTCTTCACAAAAACCTTTTGTCCTTTGACACATTCCCGGCTTATACTACGGAGGTTATAGATGTGGGCTGCTCGATCTATGCAGATTTGAGGTTGAGGAGAATAGCTTCACTAGGGAGTGTAAATGTGATTTACACTATATTTTTCGAGAAGGTCCTTTAATGCGTTAGAATTGAATTGTTTCGCACTATCTGATATAATGGTTTCTGGTATCGAATATGAACGAAAAATAGTGTGTTCCAAATAATTACAGATATGTTTTGCCGTAGCGCTGCGCTTAGCCTTAAGAAATACATATTTACTAAAGTGATCCAAGACAATAAATATATAACAATTTCCGTTAACAGAATGTGGATATGGACCAAGAAAATCGATGTATAATCGATGTATATGTGGTTTAAGCGTTTGGAAGTTCTACAAATATCGCATCCAGTAACATATTGTTGAACATCAAAGGGGTATTTTAGGCCAATAGAAGTAGCGCTGGAGCAAATACAGGGGTTTATTAATTCCCGGGTGACCGAAAGATGGTGGATTATGAACAGCATAGAGTAGTTCCTTTCTGAGTGGTGTTGGTATATAAACCTTCCGTGGTGATACATCAGAATCATCATTCGCCTGTCGTTGAGACGTGTTTACCAAAATCCTTTCATCTTGAACTAGAAAATTGTCCAATGATTCTGGCGCATTCTGTATGCTTTGTATAAGGTGTTGTATTTGTTCGATTCAAATGCCGGAGTAGTCCAACCCAGCTGAGGAATATCCGGTAATGAAATGTTGCTTGCATCACTGGTATTTACATCCTCCATGTATATTCTGGATAGGTAATCCGAAACAACGTTCGATGTGCCTTTACGATGACTTATGGAGTAGTCAAATGCTTGGAGCTTCAAACTCCATCTCACCAATCGTCCCTCCAGATTCTTGTTATTCATTAACCATTTCAGTGATGCATTTGGTAATACTGAAGTGGCTTCTCTCGATGTAAAGACGAAACTGTTTTACACTTAAAACGGCGGCGTAGCATTCCAGTTCGGTTATTGAATAGTTCTGTTGGGCCCGATTTAACTTTTTGGACATGAACGCTACTAGGTGTTCCTCATCGTTCTCACCGATCTGCGTCAAGACACTTCCTACATGCATTGGTTTACTGAAATTTGAATACGCCAACACTGGTGCCGTACACAAGGTGTTTCAACGTTTCGAAAGCTTGGTATACTCCTGGAGTCCAAATAAACGTTTTTGCTTTCCTCAGAAGATTTGAAACCAAGAAAACCGCGAACCTTCTTTACCGTATTCGGCACAGGAAAATCAGTAACATCGTTGACTTTTAATGGATCTATCGGATGCTCTTTAACAGAAACTTACTCTTTCCTAAATTTACGGCCAGTCCCGACTCGCTCGACCACCTTGCGCATTAGTCTGCACATTGTCTGGGGTGCATTGCTTAGCCCAAACGGTATTGCGGCAAACTAGTGTAGCGAACGACCAGGAATGGTAAACGCGGTCTTATCTCGGGACTCCTGCTCCAGAGGAATCTGCCAGAATGCATCTCTCAGGTCTATGCTGGAGATGAACCTGGTATGATCCAAGCGGCTCAGGAGTCCTTAGATATTAGGCAGAGGATACGCGTCCCTGACCGTTACTTTGTTCAGCTTGCGACCATCCAAACATAGGCGCACTTTGCCGTTGGGTTTCCGGACCAATGTCACAGGTGAACCACAACAGCTTTCTGACTCCCAGGAGAAATATGCGATCCAGTTCCTCGCAATTTAGCCTGTATCGATGGGCTGACAGAGTAGTACCGCTGCTTGATAGGTGCTGATCCCTCTATAATCTTAATAGTGTGTGATAACTTATTAGCTTTTCCCAGGCCTCCTTCCTCGAATGATGGAATGACTTCCAGAAATCCAAGCCGAGGTACAACTTCTGTTTTAAGTTAGGAATAATGAAAATTTTAATTAAGCGTTGTTGAGTTCCGTAGTTGATGGTATAAACATAACCGAAAATTCTTTTCACATCTCCTCCGGCTGTTTTAATATTAGCGGGGATATAATGGACTGTACAGCTTGGATCGTCTAGAAAAGATTCACTACCTGCTCCGAAAGCGGTAATAGTTGATCCACTGTCCATAAGGCCACGATATAACTTTCCAAATATTTCCACCTCTGCATAAGGACGTTTATCATCGCCGTCTGATAGGCATATTGCTTATTTCGGTTCGCATCTCTCTCTTACGTTGCCAGTAATTCCTAGCACGCATTTTTTGTTTTGCTGATTGTCGCTCTGAAAACCTTTAATTATACTTTTGAGAGACATGATGAGAAAATGGGAAGTTATGTAAATTAGGATTGCTGACTGAGACTACTTCGTCCCCCTACCTGTCTGGCTGTCTGTCTTGTGCTGTTTCTGTGAAGTAATTGTTGAGAGATCACATTTCCAGCGTATTGTTTCCTCCCTTCTCCATTTCCCGGACTGCAACGGAAACAATTAGGTTTGAAAATATCGGCCCGTCCACATCCATAGCAAAAAATGGTTCGCGCCTGCGTACACACATCAAATGTGTGCCCGATATCTCGGCGATTCCAACAAATAGTATTGGATAAACTATGATTTTTATTCCCCTGATTTGGGTTGAAATTATTCTATATTTGACCTCTGGTTGGTGGATCAAACGTCTGGGTTCGTGCTGATTCCAAAGCCTCGATTTTCTTGTACTCATCAGGGTTCTCTCTTGACTCTTCTAAATAATTGATCTCGCTCACGAATCTGCGATTACATAGGAGCTCGGCTACACAGTGTGTCCCTTTCCAAGTGTCTTCTAGCCCGATACAATTTTGCAACAAATCAACCATAGTTGGAATATTACGAGCCGCTAGAACATTTTGAAGGCCGGGTCTCATGTTGCGCTTCAGCATGTGTAGCGTTTCTGTTTCGGGGGGAGGCATAGAGTACTGCAAATTTAAGGTTTGAATAGCGTTGATGAACTCTATGAATGGTTCTCTGGGACGTTGTTTGCGCGCTTCAAAGAGTCGATAGTTATTCCAAATTACAAATAGTTAATTAATCACAGATGTGAAGTTTTTAACAAAAAACCAAAATCAACAAAACGTATATGTATACAAAATTTGTTGATTAAACAAAAATTTATATTAGTATTAGTGCAACAGTCGGTAAAAGCAATTTAAAAGAAATAGCAGACTTGTAAATCACTATAAGAAAATATGGGTTAATCTTTGCTTAAATAATAAAAGCTTTATACAATTTGTGATATCAACATTGCTTAGACAAACTAATTAGTTAGGGTTGTGACATAGGCTCTGTGACTGTGTGTGACAAAAACTTTGTGATTTGGGCAATCTTCAGTACTGCAAACCACTAAAATCTATAACTCACAAAAAAGTTCAACTATCTTCAGATTCACCCACAAAAGACTTTTTACTGTCATAATCAAATCCTACTAATTTCAAATCAAAGTACACTCCTTAAACTAACTAGTGGCCTATGTCACAACCCGGGAAAAACTCTGAGGTTTGGGCAATCTTCAGTACAGCAAACCACTAAAATCTATAACTCACAAAAAATTTCAACAATTTTCAAATTCACCCACAAAAGACTTTTTATAATTATGTTTTATGCTTTATATTCTATAATTTATTAGATTTTAATAGAAATTGTTTGGCCTACTGTACATCCATTGCACCAATACATATATTTTTTTTTTTTGTTGGAAACTTCACACCCGTAATTAATCTTAATGTGGTTTGAAAAAAATTCTAACAATCATAAAAATAACATGTACCAAAAATTGCATGGAAGTGTTGTGACACAAAGCTGAACCGCACGAATCTCAGGGATTTTCTCTTTCAGTAACTATATACAATAAAAAAACGTTGAATTAATATTAAGCGGAGCTAACTGGTAATTTTATAACAAGTTCTGTAGACCGACTGATAACTGATAAGCATTTTATTTGACTCCGTAGAATTTGGGTTTGAAGAATCTTCTCCAGAACCTTTGAAAATACGGGTAGCAATCTAATTGGTCGAAAATCGGATAAATTAGATGTAACTTTCTTAAAATTAACAAAACCGTCAATAATTGAATTGGAAGTGATGTGATACAAAACCGAATCTTACGAATTTTCTTTTGGATTGTCTAAAAGGGGTTGAAGGGATGATTCGTTCAAATGTGTTCTTTCCGTCATTCTGAATTTATTGAGTAATTGGCATTGTTTCTGGTCTCCCAAAGTTAAGCCATGTAATAATTGGTTTAATTTGGTCTTTGCGGATGCCCCTAGGTATTTCCTTTCTCCGTAGTGATGATGTTCTCGAAGATCTCCTGCAATCTAGCATCCAAAGCACGGATCGTATGACTTTATTCAGTAAACTCTGAGGAGTTTTGGTTGCACAGTGGCTGAGGTGGTTTGTAAGATATATGCGCTACACGTTGTGCGTTAATATTTGATGTTTGTTCTTTTTGACTTACATCAGGTATTGTTCGGCTTCCACGAGGCCCGCTTTCATTACGTTGTTCATTGTCCAACACGTCTTTACATATTTGTAATCATGTATCGATTAGCTTTTCTAACTCTTCAAACGTGAAGGTTGTTGTGGCGTTCGATGATTGCGTAGTTTGCCTTGCTTAGAAGAAACTGTTTTAGACCAATTACTTTAGGCGAATTGTTTTTAGATTAATTGATTTTAGGTAAACGGTTTTAGATAAAAAATCCGTTTTCCACAAAATACATAAGATGAGAGACTGAGAATAATAATAATATAAATTTCCCACCAATTGTCATCTTTGGTTTGGCATTTTACTAGAATTTTCCGTTATTTTGAGAAGGAGGAGTCCTTAAATGGAGTTTTCAAAAATTTGTTCCCCCCTTCCTTCAACATCACATTTGGTTACGATAATATAAATCCCCTACCACAAAACCGCCAGAACACAGACTTATAATTAATTATGCATTCTTGAGAACTGCGACGTGTTGAACAGTTATGAACGGCGCATTCGGTACTTTTCAGCTTTGATCTTTTACAAATAACTCCATAATTTCCATATTATACTTACATATATCACTGATACTGTTGAAAATCCTTAAGAATTTAAATTACTCCATCCAAGAGAATCCACAATTTCATTCAATTTCATTAATCAAAATTTCTTTTTTGAAGATTTGTGTCACTTGTAGATATAGTTCTTTACTCAGTGCTTCAGTCTGTGGACCATTGCGAACAATAAAGCAAATAATATACAAGCAACACAAAATCAAAACTAATGTGGTCTTTTATTACAGGTCGCGTTAATTTTTCACTATCTCCTACAGCCTTTCCCAATGGATCCAACCTCTGACGATCTAACAGTGTGAACTCATTAAAGGACGTTGTATAGTAACTTACTAATATGATTCATATACGAGATTTAATACCAAGAGAATTTATTGCCCCGAAATAATACTTTAGAGACGATGCCATTATCCGGTTCCGAACTTGAGAAACTCTCGGTTTGATAATTTTCTCTTCTTCTGCAACATCTTCTTTTCCAGACTTGAATGGACTCAAAAGAAAGAAATGTGTCTTCGTCGAGAAATGTGAAAGTCTGGAACAAAATTTTTTGGCGGTTACTGTGATATAGTGGGAAAAGTAAAAATCGGAAATTACGGTAAAAAAGTTTAAGTGAGGCAGGTAAAATTATATATAAAAAATAAAAAAAACCAGCTAGTGTTAAACAGATTGTTCGAGTGAAGGTTGTACTGCAAATTTTACAGATAATTAAACCAATTTGTAGTACAGAGTTTTATCCATACATGTAACGAACCAATTAACAATCAAATTTAGGCTTGCTTTTGGGTTTACACCTCCAATAAATTTTTTATTATCTCGTGACTCGACCAAATCATTCTGCTTGAAAGTTACGTGTGGTCCAAAAGGTACAGTTGTGGTCAACAAACTCTAAGCAGACATTTAAATAGTGCGTAGAATTTTAATGCAGGCTGTACTGCCGTCAGATGCGATTGAATCATAGTGTTTGTCATAGAATAACCCTCACCCACACTCGTTCAGATTATCAGTAAATTCGCCTTTCCCCCACCAACCAACTAGTGAGTATTTCTTTTGTTTAAAGATTGTTCGATTTAAAGAACATGTATACAAGAAAATGTGCCAAATAGCCTTTTAGACCTTAACCATTTCTATAATTTATATTGTGATATAAGCCACAATTTTATATCAGTACTTATACTATGTTATATGCCCGCATAATGCTATAGTTTAGCTTGCACAGTTGGTATATGATATATAGAATAAAGAAATAGTACTCAATCATTTAGAGCCACGTAATGAAGATGGAAATGCGCTTTCATCAAGTCCATCCTATAATAGGGGTGCTATTCTTGAACCATTTTCGTAATATTAATAGTAAAATCATAAATTAGTATTCTTGAAACCATGACGAACATAACGAAGCAAGGAATAAAGAATAATAAAATTTGGAGAGAGATGATGAAAAATGTCAGTGGTTAAAAAGAATGATGATTCTTGAAATCGGATTACGAAAATTTTTGCAACGGAACGTTACTAAAATTTTCGAATGGTTTTTTCGTTTCTTATTGCATTTCATAATGAAATCATTTGGATTTTTGTTTTAATTATATTCATATAAGGATGATGGTTAAAAGTCATATGTATGGTACACCTGTCCCTTAATTAACACGGTACATAATTAAATTCCGCCAAATTACCGTGTTACTCAAAACCGTGTTAATCGCAACTAATAAATACAAAAGGACATTTTTTATATACTTATGTATTAGTCGCGATTAACACGGTTTTGAGTAACCCGGCAATTTGGCGGAATTTAATTACTCTGTTAATTGAGGGACAGGTGTATTTACATTTCGCTAAATATTTATTATTTTGTGAACACAAAAAAAAAAGGATTTATTTTTAATTTATCTATTGCAACAATTGAGAATTGGGGTATGTAATAGACATTTTATTTATTTTTTAATTACCGAAAACAAAAGGGTGACAACTTTCTTTTTTGTTTATTATGCTCTTAAAAAAAAGGACAATAGCTACAATACTAATTGATAATTTGGGGTGTATTTTTAAATGTCGCTTGTTGTAATTGTAATTTGATTGATATATGTTCCTTCAAAGGCGGATATTAGTAATGCTTCGTACTCATCATAAAATCATACCATCAGCATCATACCATATCATACCATACAATCTTAACTCTCGGAGAATATAAAGGGTTTAGCTATAGTTTTGGATACTAACTACAAGTTAAGATGTTTCCTTGGTAAAGCGCGCCACGAAGTGGGCGTTTGGCATCATTCGAAGTTGGTGCAGGGTCAATTTGACATTATTCATCATACCATTGTGGAAGTATTTTAAATAGAAAGAGATTTTGAATGAGTAATATGCAAGGACCAAGGGCAACTAGTTTCTATTTCGTTTGGAAATTTGAGTTGCAAAGTTGTGAAAAGAATATTTACATTTTAACTGTCTCTTTCTATACGCAACAGCACAAATTCATATAGAAAGTACAAAGCAAACAATAAAGATTCACTTTTTTTATGAACAAACACTTTATGTATTATAGAAATCTGCCTTCTCTTCTCATGCTACGGTAGTAGCAAAATGTAAAAAGAAAAGACAACTGATTCACTATCCGCAAAAATAAACCATACATTCCCAACGAAATGAAAATTGTATGAACGGAAAAATAGCTGCTGCAATTTTGCCATTTATCATTAATTTTTATCCATATTCGCTAATAACTACCGGATGGAAGAGTGCGAACATTCAAAGAGGATAGACGTGTTTATTCTATCCTCTTCAAAAATTTAATTTAATTTAATTTTCTTTTCTTTTTATTTTTTGTTTCTTATGTACTGATATGTATATACTTTATATACATATGTATATACATTTTAATTTTAAATTTTAAATTTAATTCTAATTAAATTCAAGTTTAGTGTAATGTGTAGTGAAAATAATTAAACTAAAGTGTAATTTTGGAAAATGCAATCCACCGGGATGCATTTGTCAGGCAATGTTTTTTATTTTTGTAGATAGAAAAATTAAAAGTGCATGATTTGATATTTTGTGGATTGTAAATACAATCAAATTTCAATTTTTAATTACTAAAGTTTAATATTTAGATAGTATTGAAATAAATTTTAAATTATGGTATATAAAATAAGTCGCAATAAATTTGGTATTAGATTTTATTTTTACGACACTAATACATACTTATAATTTAGTATATAAAAGGGCCATAAATATGTTTGTGTACTATGTAGCTGTGTCGTTTTCTCTTTGCACGATTTTTGTGAAGGAAGTGTGCGTGGTTTTGTTGGTTTTTGTATTATAAAGTACAAACAACAACGAGAAAGAGAATCTTTACGTTGGTTTTGATACAGCAGTCACAATGGGCACTAATACATCCATACAACTTGATTCATATATATATATGGTAGGATCAACAATATGGTTGTACAGTTGCTTGTTCGCTCTTTACACGGATTCTGTTAAGGAAATGTAATATATTTTGTTGGTTTATGTATTATAACCAAAAACATCTATAATTCCAAGACGAACTATACGAAATTTAAAGGGACAAAGTGACTACTGCCCATAGTGTTAGTTGTGTACATATAAGCCTTCGATAAAAAAAACTAATCAACACTAATCTAATTTGTTTTGGTATTGTGCTATGAAATATGAAAAAAAATACATAGGAAACAACAACAATTTACATCACGGCAACGCCGTATAATAATATCAAATAAAACGAAAGCTATTTATGCTTGTATTTATGGGTAGGTTTTGTGTTGGAAAATAAAACAATTACAATAACAACAATGATTCTGTCATTCGTCATATTCGAAATAATTGTCTGAACGAAGACTGACCTTTTTGTTTAAATGAAATTCATTATTTATTTTAATTAATTATTGAATTATTTATTTATAATTTTGTTAATTACATGTTTATTGGGAAAGGTTTTATGCCTAATGGAAGCACTAACTGAATAGTTTACTAAGAAATGTGCTTCCATACGGCTTTTACTTCTTTAATATATTTAAAAAAATTATACCTTGTTGTTTATTTTATTTACCTACACGAAATTTATTAAATGGATCTACATATACGCCAAGAGCTATGAATTTTTTTGGTGCCTTGCAATCTTATGCAGTGTACTTCGTAGTGTATTCGTGCTCGCATCATTCAAAATTAACATAATTTCACACGATCGAAGTCATCCGAATGCCGCGAATGTATCAGACTCTGTTGGTGAATATTGCTCAGCGGAGTGTGCACCATACTTGATGGTAAATATCCAGGTGGACTGAATATGGATAGACACATTGTTGATCCAACGTTGTTCGTTCGCAAAATCGATTAAATTATCAAAGAATGTTCACCACCAATTTGTTTGCTTTGGGCCGTCGCCGTATTATTATTAGTATTGAAACCTCCACCACTGCGCGTTATATTCAAGTCTTGTAGAGCATGTTTTCGTAATCCTTGCACAAAATGGCGGGCCCCACTTGGCATTTTCTATTGCAGATTTTTCATGGTGAAATGAACCAGTGATAATTCAGTCTTACCATTTTCAACCTGCGTATATTGATTCGTTTGGCAAACTGGTTGTGATTTAATTTGTTCCTCCTCATTAATGTTAGTAAGCTGCCAATCTGGATTCCCATGTTTTCGCACATCCATTTCGCAATCAAACGAAAAAAAATCAACAATCTCCAAAGCCCGTGACCGGAAAGAGAAGTACATGACAAATGGCGTAACTAGTGGACTATATTTCGTTAACAAGATGAATCTGGAATAACATGAATTTAATACAAAATTAATGTAACTCAAAAATACTAGTAGTTACCACTTTCAGTTGCAACAATTGTCCGAATTGATCAGGTACTCTTGATGTACATATGTAATAATTCACGATACGATACTGGGAGATAATGAACATGCGCCGAATGGCTGTCATCAATTGTTCAGGACACCAAATTAAATTCTCATCAGGAATAAAGTTTTGAGATATAACAAGAACCGCCGTTAATAGTGTCATTTTAGTGGGGACATTTTCGACCTGGACAACATCCTCATCATAAACGGTTAATATGACAAAAACGCTTAAAATACCACAATAAAAACTAATTCACTCATTAAATGTCGTAGATATAGTCGGCCATATCGTGATCAGCATCTCATTCAAGTTCCAGGTTCTCGTTTAATCAACTCACCATAATTAAAAAAAAATACATGAACTGCCACAAAAGTATTAACAGACATCTTCTACAACAAAACACATTATTGTCGTGAAATTACCGAGCTCCGACTGCAATAAAATGGCTATTAGACGTGAAATTGAGATTATAAACAAATTACTTACGTCTTTAATCTTGAGCGCTCTGTTAAAATATATTTTTATATAACAAGGGCCACGAAAACAAGATGTCATATGTTTGTCGTACATATTTTTTGACATAAGGAAAAAGATGTATAACCTATCTTTATTACACTCTAGACCAAAAAATGGCACATTTTATTGTGTTAAAAAATACGAATAAGCGTACATATTTTAATGCTTTACTACATGTTAAATATTAAAATATTAAGACACAATTCGATTTTTAATATTAAGACACCTTTTAAATTTAAATTATCTTAATAATTTTTTTATTAAATTCAAAAATGAATTCAAAAAGGTACAATATTTTTGTCAAGAGTGTTCAAATAAAAAGTAAATATGTATTTGTATGAAAATAAATGTAAAGTAATATGCGACGTTGCCGTCATGATTTAGTCACCAATACTACCTTCAGTAGTAATTACCAGACAATGACAAAAAATAGTTTGTCTTGGAATTATAGATGTTTTTGATTATAACGCACAAACAACAACTAAAAGAGAATTTTTTGCGTTACATAGTTTAAGTGTGTTTATATATACTAAAAGGCCTACTAATACGCACATGAAAGATGGTAGAAAATATTTACCGTCAATGTGTGTTGGTGGTTTTAGTATGTTTTTGGTTTTAGTATATAGGATTTTGTTACTTGAATGCAGGTGTTATTAATCTCTTTGTGTTTTTGTATATTCACGAAACAACTATGATATTAGCTGTGTTTTGTTGAGAGGTTTACAACAACAATTGCAAGTGACAGGAATTAAATACTTGAACTGCTTGAATGAAAAACCGAAGAAATACCAACATAGAATATAAAAATTAAATCGAAAAAATATTTCGCGGCTAGTTCTGTTGAGAAAAAAATAACTCCAAAATAATTCGAGTTAGTTTTTTCTCAACAAAATACAGCTATTATTGAAATCATGTGTTGTGTAAGCGCAGTGGAATTTGTATATTCGACTCAAATAGGATTTTTATACTTTGTATAATCGAATTGGTTTGAGTCGAATTGGAATTGGGAGCTGTCTTATACAATTCATTTGAACGGTTTATTTAGATAGGATTAATACATTTTTTTACAGGGTATTACATACTGAATCAAATTGTTTTCTAATTAATTTAATTAATATTATAAATTGTCTAAATAAATAAATAAATAAATAGATAAATGAAATGCGAATTTAGAAATGTTGGTTTAAATTAAGTTAAGATTTGATTTTTGAGTTTAATGGTTGTCTTAATGGATTTATTGAAATTTAGATGGTGGGATGTACACATAATCGTCATAATTACGTATATGACACATCGATACATTTTTAAGAAAGTAAGGGTTAATTTTCATTGCATTTATTTATTGTTTTATTTACTTTGCATGCTTGATTTGGCAGGGAATGAGGTCCGTGAACTGAGTTAAAATGTTGGATATATTTGTATTTATTTATTAATAAAGGATACATTTCTGAATTATTGATTAGGTTCAGGTTTTTGGTGGCGGTGATCTCTTCAATTGGTAAATGATGCTAATTGGATTTTTATTTAGGTAGTCTAATATTTTATAAATTTTATTTTTGGGTTGCGAAAATAACTAAGTTGAAGCAAATCAATTGAATATGTACACTATCAGACATAAATATTTGGATGACATCCGGGATTAATCATTGGAGCTGATTTTGGGGTAGCTGATTTTGCTACTCGTTCAAATTACTGCTCAGTCGACTTAGTTAAAGTCGTGGGCGTTTACAACGTTGCTTATTTGTGTTGATTTGGTTTTCAATAAATTTCTTTTTATGAAACTGATGCTACCGTTTGATATTACATATTGTAGGGATTTATTTTGATAAGTTTCTTGTCGTTGCAATTATCAAAAATTATCTTCTGCTAAAATCAATCACTTTATTGGTATTTAATTGTAATTTATATTTATGTTGCTATTTCGATAAATATTTATGTATATAGATTGAAATATTATACTATTAAATGAATAGCATCGTACGTTATCTAGGATAAAGGAAATTCCCTTTTATATGATATTGTAAACTGCATTGCATTGCAAAATTATTTGAGGTATTGATGAAAATATTTCAATACTTCTTGTCAGTTTAATTTAATTTAATTATATCAAAGTGTCATAGTTTGTTCGGGTATTTTTATCTGATGGTCCAGTTGATATTAAGTATATATAATTATATATAATTGTTAGATCGTCTCCAAGCTACAGAAATATTGGTGAATTCTCGCTCAACATCCAGAAACTTCAAGCAGCAGTTATGTAGCGTAGAAAATGTATTGTTCTTGTGTTATCTATTTTATTTTATTTATCACTAACTAATTTATATAAGTTAATTTCTATTAATTATGTAGTAAAGCAATTTAATTTTCAGGGATACCTGGGATACTCTAATTGTGTTTTATTAGTAAATATCATATATAGTATAGGTACATGTAGTACTTAACTAAATTATTGATATTCTAGACTTTTTTGCGTAGTATTACGATCAATGTTTAAATTATATTACGAGTGTATACTTTTATAAATAAATAATTTATTTCTACATTATTAATTTCCTTTTTCTAGATTTGTAGGAAATTGCCGATTAATTTAAATTTAATAGTATGGTTAAATATAAATTTTCAACTTTTATTTTTAAATCTAGTTGCAGTAGGTAAACAATTAATTAACTATTTACAGGAGAATGGTAACTAATGGAACAAGTGCTGTGAATTTAAATTATAACTTAACAATTTAAAATTTTTAAACATTCTTTTGGAATTTTAGCTTAAAAGTGGGAGAGTTTACATAGGCAATTTCATAAAATGTTAATTTTTGTAATTCTTCTATGTAATATATTGTGTTTTGCTCATTAATATATAATAATTAATTTAGATTAAAAATATTTAAAGGTTTCTCTTCCTTAATTTGCTAATAAATAATTCAATTTTCAGAATATAACATAGTTCCAGAATCAATCTTTCATATGGAGATTAAATTAATCCTGAAATTCAGAATTAGCTTTAATATTATGGTGATTTATTAATTAAAATTAGTTTTCAGAATTGCCTGGGAAATTATATATTGATTTTATTTGTTGATTCTTGATATACTTATAGTACTAACTGAATAATTAATGATTTTAGGCTGTTGTGGTGCTGTAACATTATCATTTTTTAATTATTTATTCTCTTTTTCTTGATCGGTAGGAAATTTCTGATTAGTTTTAAGTAAAATTTTATGTTTAAACGGTTTAATGTTTATGTTAATTCTTGTTTCAGTAGGTAATAATTTTTAATTGGATATAAAAGGACCTTTAATAAGGAAATAAGCGCTGTTATTTTAAAGTTTTATTAAATATTTGGTAAATTAAAGAAAGACGGACAAGGATGAAATTACAACATTAATAATTAATACTTTTTTAAGCCCTGTTTTAGATTTAGGATTTAGGGAGTCCTGAGTATCCGGCCCCGGATTCCAGAGAAATAATCATCTAATAATGTAGTTAGATTGTGCTGTCTTGTGATAATCTATTTATTATATATTGTACTAATAATTTACTAACTATTTATCGCATTGGTGTCTGTAACCGGGTCGAGTCTGTCCCAACTAATAATCCTATCCTATCCTTCGGTTTTGTTATGTGTAAACGGGTGTACGGTGTGTGCCCGGGAGTTCGGGAGACTTGCTATAATGCTTGGCCGTACACTCACAATCAATCAATCAATCAATCAATCAATATTCGCTAATAACTACCGGATGATATACATATAATTCATTAACGGATATTATTGAATTAATAACCCATGGTGATAGAACCATAGATAATAGTGGGTTTATTTCATTTGTCGCGATTTGAGCTAAGTCATTAAGGAAGCTGCGTTAACCAGATTCGTTAATGAAAGTATTGAATTATCGAACAAATCAGTAACTATTTGTCTGCTTTATGGTTGTAGTAGATTTTAATATAAAGGAAAAAGTTTTAACTAAGGAAAATTGGCTTGTTGATGTTATTGCCTGCCCTTTCGATAATTCAGGTAAGTCAAATGATCGAATTCACCAATTTCTTGTCGTTCTTAACTTTCTACGCTGAACCAAACCATCCATCAGAATTAGTCCGACGCGAATGCTTCACATCAATCTACAACCGGCATTCGCCTTGACTGTCGCTGGTTTAAATATCGTCATTCGATTCGGCCGCAAAAAACTTCATACCTTGTTATAATGCTTCCGAGTATTATTTAGCTCTTGATTGCGCACGCAAAGAGTTCATAAATCTTAATTAGTTTTCAACGAGGGGTTACGAGGTTCATGAATAAAAAAAGAAAATTATCTGATAACTCCCCGCTCAGACATATGTGATCTGTTTGCTAACATTTCTGTTTATGAGCCCACCTCGCCATCGTTCGTTACTAAAATCCTGCAGTGCTCAGAATTGAACAATATTAGGAGGATCTTGGTCGCTTATATACCACTTGACATTAGTAAGGGCCATGATGGCTTCACATCCATCTTATTGAAAAACTATGAGGAAAGTTTTTTCGGGACTCTTGAAAGATCTCCTTTATCCTCCCGATTTTCAAGCTGGGTAAAAATGGAACGAGATCGAAAACAACCATTGTATTGGTATTCTAAACCATACCGAGGCTTTTCGAACCAATGCTGCACAGATTTTTGTCTTTCCGTAGACTAGCAGTTACAAATTTGGTTTCTTTTTGTGGGGTTTAGTTTATCAGTAGTAATTATAAAGTGTAGCTTTATATCATTTACACCCACTTTGTTCTAAAGTATCTGATAAATTTGTTTTATTGTCACGTATGTGAATTTTGTCCTAAATCTGTCCTAAAAATAAAAAAAAACATACTGTGTGTGCATGTATTAGTAAAAAATTAGAATGTCTCGTTATTACGAATTTTAGTTTTGGGTAATCAAAGTTGAAATTTTTTAAACTAAGTTTAAATAAGATGGCAAAGATTACAAGATAAAAAAACTAGTTAAAATATTTCGTACTTTCCGAGAAATATTTTTTAAAAAAAATAGGAATTTAGGGTGGTTAGGACAACGATGTTTGATACGATCTCACCCAATAATTATACCAAATATTATGAAAAAATGATTTTCCCAAGTTTCTTGAGAAAATCCTAGGAAGCTGACACCAAAGTGACCTATATGCAAAGTTGGCATAGGATCTAGGCTATCCGAAACCAGTTTCAGTTTTGAAAAAAATAGGGGATTAGGGTATTTAGGACAACGATGTTTGATACCATCTCACCCAATAATTATACCAAATATTATGAAAAAATGAATTTCCCAATTTTCTTGAGAAAATCCTAGGAAGCTGACACCAAAGTGACCTATATCCAAAGTTGGCATAGGATCTAGGCTATCCGAAACCAGTTTCAGTTTTAAAAAAAATAGGGGATTAGGGTATTTAGGACAACGATGTTTGATACCATCTCACCCAATAATTATATCACTATCCAAAACCAGTTTCAGTTTTGAAAAAAATAGGGGATTAGGGTATTTAGGACAACGATGTTTGATTCCATCTCACCCAATAATTATATCAAATAATATTGAAAAAATGATTTTCCCAATTTTCTTGAGAAAATCCTAGGAAGCTGACACCAAAGTGACCTATATCTAAAGTTGGCATAGGATCTAGGCTATCCGAAACCAGTTTCAGTTTGGAAAAAAATAGGGGATTAGGGTATTTAGGACAACGATGTTTGATACCATCTCACCCAATAATTATATCAAATAATATTGAAAAAATGATTTTCCCAATTTTCTTGAGAAAATCCTAGGAAGCTGACACCAAAGTGACCTATATCCAAAGTTGGCATAGGATCTAGGCTATACTAAACCAGTTTCAGTTTTGAAAAAAATAGGGGATTAGGGTATTTAGGACAACGATGTTTGATACCATCTCACCCAATAATTATACCAAATATTATGAAAAAATGATTTTCCCAATTTTCTTGATAAAATCCTAGGAAGCTGACACCAAAGTGACCTATATGCAAAGTTGGCATAGGATCTAGGCTATCCGAAACCAGTTTCAGTTTTAAAAAAAATAGGGGATTAGGGTATTTAGGACAACGATGTTTAATACGATCTCACCCAATAATTATACCAAATATTATGAAAAAATGAATTTCCCAATTTTCTTGAGAAAATCCTAGGAAGCTGACACCAAAGTGACCTATATCCAAAGTTGGCATAGGATCTAGGCTATCCGAAACCAGTTTCAGTTTTGAAAAAAATAGGGGATTAGGGTATTTAGGACAACGATGTTTGATACCATCTCACCCAATAATTATATCAAATAATATTGAAAAAATGATTTTCCCAATTTTCTTGAGAAAATCCTAGGAAGCTGACACCAAAGTGACCTATATGCAAAGTTGGCGTAGGATCTACGCTATCCGAAACCAGTTTCAGTTTTGAAAAAAATAGGGGATTAGGGTATTTAGGACAACGATGTTTAATACGATCTCACCCAATAATTATACCAAATATTATGAAAAAATGAATTTCCCAATTTTCTTGAGAAAATCCTAGGAAGCTGACACCAAAGTGACCTATATCCAAAGTTGGCATAGGATCTAGGCTATCCGAAACCAGTTTCAGTTTTGAAAAAAATAGGGGATTAGGGTATTTAGGACAACGATGTTTGATACCATCTCACCCAATAATTATATCAAATAATATTGAAAAAATGATTTTCCCAATTTTCTTGAGAAAATCCTAGGAAGCTGACACCAAAGTGACCTATATCCAAAGTTGGCATAGGATCTAGGCTATACGAAACCAGTTTCAGTTTTGAAAAAAATAGGGGATTAGGGTATTTAGGACAACGATGTTTGATACCATCTCACCCAATAATTATACCAAATATTATGAAAAAATGATTTTCCCAATTTTCTTGATAAAATCCTAGGAAGCTGACACCAAAGTGACCTATATGCAAAGTTGGCATAGGATCTAGGCTATCCGAAACCAGTTTCAGTTTTGAAAAAAATAGGGGATTAGGGTATTTAGGACAACGATGTTTAATACGATCTCACCCAATAATTATACCAAATATTATGAAAAAATGATTTTCCCAATTTTCTTGAGAAAATCCTAGGAAGCTGACACCAAAGTGACCTATATCCAAAGTTGGCATAGGATCTAGGCTATCCGAAACCAGTTTCAGTTTAGAAAAAAATAGGGGATTAGGGTATTTAGGACAACGATGTTTGATACCATCTCACCCAATAATTATACCAAATATTATGAAAAAATGAATTTTCCAATTTTCTTGAGAAAATCCTAGGAAGCTGACACCAAAGTGACCTATATCCAAAGTTGGCATAGGATCTAGGCTATCCGAAACCAGTTTCAGTTTTGAAAAAAATAGGGGATTAGGGTATTTAGGACAACGATGTTTGATACCATCTCACCCAATAATTATACCAAATATTATGAAAAAATGAATTTTCCAATTTTCTTGAGAAAATCCTAGGAAGCTGACACCAAAGTGACCTATATCCAAAGTTGGCATAGGATCTAGGCTATCCGAAACCAGTTTCAGTTTTGAAAAAAATAGGGGATTAGGGTATTTAGGACAACGATGTTTAATACGATCTCACCCAATAATTATACCAAATATTATGAAAAAATGATTTTCCCAATTTTCTTGAGAAAATCCTAGGAAGCTGACACCAAAGTGACCTATATCCAAAGTTGGCATAGGATCTAGGCTATCCGAAACCAGTTTCAGTTTTGAAAAAAATAGGGGATTAGGGTATTTAGGACAACGATGTTTAATACGATCTCACCCAATAATTATACCATATATTATGAAAAAATGATTTTCCAATTTTCTTGAGAAAATCCTAGGAAGCTGACACCAAAGTGACCTATATCCAAAGTTGGCATAGGATCTAGGCTATCCGAAACCAGTTTCAGTTTTGAAAAAAATAGGGGATTAGGGTATTTAGGACAACGATGTTTAATACGATCTCACCCAATAATTATACCAAATATTATGAAAAAATGATTTTCCCAATTTTCTTGAGAAAATCCTAGGAAGCTGACACCAAAGTGACCTATATCCAAAGTTGGCATAGGATCTAGGCTATCCGAAACCAGTTTCAGTTTTGAAAAAAATAGGGGATTAGGGTATTTAGGACAACGATGTTTGATACCATCTCACCCAATAATTATACCAAATATTATGAAAAAATGAATTTTCCAATTTTCTTGAGAAAATCCTAGGAAGCTGACACCAAAGTGACCTATATCCAAAGTTGGCATAGGATCTAGGCTATCCGAAACTAGTTTCAGTTTTGAAAAAAATAGGGGATTAGGGTATTTAGGACAACGATGTTTGATACCATCTCACCCAATAATTATACCAAATATTATGAAAAAATGAATTTCCCAATTTGCTTGAGAAAATCCTAGGAAGCTGACACCAAAGTGACCTATATGCAAAGTTGGCATAGGATCTAGGCTATCCGAAACTATTTTCAGTTTGGAAAAAAATAGGGGATTAGGGTATTTAGGACAACGATGTTTGATACCATCTCACCCAATAATTATATCAAATAATATTGAAAAAATGATTTTCCCAATTTACTTGAGAAAATCCTAGGAAGCTGACACCAAAGTGACCTATATCCAAAGTTGGCATAGGATCTAGGCTATCCGAAACCAGTTTCAGTTTTGAAAAAAATAGGGGATTAGGGTATTTAGGACAACGATGTTTGATACCATCTCACCCAATAATTATACCAAATATTATGAAAAAATGAATTTTCCAATTTTCTTGAGAAAATCCTAGGAAGCTGACACCAAAGTGACCTATATCCAAAGTTGGCATAGGATCTAGGCTATCCGAAACCAGTTTCAGTTTTGAAAAAAATAGGGGATTAGGGTATTTAGGACAACGATGTTTGATACCATCTCACCCAATAATTATACCAAATATTATGAAAAAATGAATTTTCCAATTTTCTTGAGAAAATCCTAGGAAGCTGACACCAAAGTGACCTATATCCAAAGTTGGCATAGGATCTAGGCTATCCGAAACCAGTTTCAGTTTTGAAAAAAATAGGGGATTAGGGTATTTAGGACAACGATGTTTAATACGATCTCACCCAATAATTATACCAAATATTATGAAAAAATGATTTTCCCAATTTTCTTGAGAAAATCCTAGGAAGCTGACACCAAAGTGACCTATATCCAAAGTTGGCATAGGATCTAGGCTATCCGAAACCAGTTTCAGTTTTGAAAAAAATAGGGGATTAGGGTATTTAGGACAACGATGTTTAATACGATCTCACCCAATAATTATACCAAATATTATGAAAAAATGAATTTTCCAATTTTCTTGAGAAAATCCTAGGAAGCTGACACCAAAGTGACCTATATCCAAAGTTGGCATAGGATCTAGGCTATCCGAAACCAGTTTCAGTTTTGAAAAAAATAGGGGATTAGGGTATTTAGGACAACGATGTTTAATACGATCTCACCCAATAATTATACCAAATATTATGAAAAAATGATTTTCCCAATTTTCTTGAGAAAATCCTAGGAAGCTGACACCAAAGTGACCTATATCCAAAGTTGGCATAGGATCTAGGCTATCCGAAACCAGTTTCAGTTTTGAAAAAACTAGGGGATTAGGGTATTTAGGACAACGATGTTTGATACCATCTCACCCAATAATTATACCAAATATTATGAAAAAATGAATTTTCCAATTTTCTTGAGAAAATCCTAGGAAGCTGACACCAAAGTGACCTATATCCAAAGTTGGCATAGGATCTAGGCTATCCGAAACCAGTTTCAGTTTTGAAAAAAATAGGGGATTAGGGTATTTAGGACAACGATGTTTGATACCATCTCACCCAATAATTATACCAAATATTATGAAAAAATGAATTTTCCAATTTTCTTGAGAAAATCCTAGGAAGCTGACACCAAAGTGACCTATATCCAAAGTTGGCATAGGATCTAGGCTATCCGAAACCAGTTTCAGTTTTGAAAAAAATAGGGGATTAGGGTATTTAGGACAACGATGTTTAATACGATCTCACCCAATAATTATACCAAATATTATGAAAAAATGATTTTCCCAATTTTCTTGAGAAAATCCTAGGAAGCTGACACCAAAGTGACCTATATCCAAAGTTGGCATAGGATCTAGGCTATCCGAAACCAGTTTCAGTTTTGAAAAAAATAGGGGATTAGGGTATTTAGGACAACGATGTTTAATACGATCTCACCCAATAATTATACCAAATATTATGAAAAAATGATTTTCCAATTTTCTTGAGAAAATCCTAGGAAGCTGACACCAAAGTGACCTATATCCAAAGTTGGCATAGGATCTAGGCTATCCGAAACCAGTTTCAGTTTTGAAAAAAATAGGGGATTAGGGTATTTAGGACAACGATGTTTAATACGATCTCACCCAATAATTATACCAAATATTATGGAAAAATGATTTTCCCAATTTTCTTGAGAAAATCCTAGGAAGCTGACACCAAAGTGACCTATATCCAAAGTTGGCATAGGATCTAGGCTATCCGAAACCAGTTTCAGTTTTGAAAAAAATAGGGGATTAGGGTATTTAGGACAACGATGTTTGATACCATCTCACCCAATAATTATATCAAATAATATTGAAAAAATGATTTTCCCAATTTACTTGAGAAAATCCTAGGAAGCTGACACCAAAGTGACCTATATCCAAAGTTGGCATGGGATCTAGGCTATCCGAAACCAGTTTCAGTTTGGAAAAAAATAAGGGATTAGGGTATTTAGGACAACGATGTTTAATACGATCTCACCCAATAATTATACCAAATATTATGAAAAAATGATTTTCCCAATTTTCTTGAGAAAATCCTAGGAAGCTGACACCAAAGTGACCTATATGCAAAGTTGGCATAGGATCTAGGCTATCCGAAACTATTTTCAGTTTGGAAAAAAATAGGGGATTAGGGTATTTAGGACAACGATGTTTGATACCATCTCACCCAATAATTATATCAAATAATATTGAAAAAATGATTTTCCCAATTTACTTGAGAAAATCCTAGGAAGCTGACACCAAAGTGACCTATATCCAAAGTTGGCATGGGATCTAGGCTATCCGAAACCAGTTTCAGTTTGGAAAAAAATAAGGGATTAGGGTATTTAGGACAACGATGTTTAATACGATCTCACCCAATAATTATACCAAATATTATGAAAAAATGAATTTCCCAATTTTCTTGAGAAAATCCTAGGAAGCTGACACCAAAGTGACCTATATGCAAAGTTGGCATAGGATCTAGGCTATCCGAAACTATTTTCAGTTTGGAAAAAAATAGGGGATTAGGGTATTTAGGACAACGATGTTTGATACCATCTCACCCAATAATTATATCAAATAATATTGAAAAAATGATTTTCCCAATTTACTTGAGAAAATCCTAGGAAGCTGACACCAAAGTGACCTATATCCAAAGTTGGCATGGGATCTAGGCTATCCGAAACCAGTTTCAGTTTTGAAAAAAATAGGGGATTAGGGTATTTAGGACAACGATGTTTGATACCATCTCACCCAATAATTATACCAAATATTATGAAAAAATGAATTTTCCAATTTTCTTGAGAAAATCCTAGGAAGCTGACACCAAAGTGACCTATATCCAAAGTTGGCATAGGATCTAGGCTATCCGAAACCAGTTTCAGTTTTGAAAAAAATAGGGGATTAGGGTATTTAGGACAACGATGTTTGATACCATCTCACCCAATAATTATACCAAATATTATGAAAAAATGAATTTCCCAATTTTCTTGAGAAAATCCTAGGAAGCTGACACCAAAGTGACCTATATGCAAAGTTGGCATAGGATCTAGGCTATCCGAAACTATTTTCAGTTTGGAAAAAAATAGGGGATTAGGGTATTTAGGACAACGATGTTTGATACCATCTCACCCAATAATTATATCAAATAATATTGAAAAAATGATTTTCCCAATTTACTTGAGAAAATCCTAGGAAGCTGACACCAAAGTGACCTATATCCAAAGTTGGCATGGGATCTAGGCTATCCGAAACCAGTTTCAGTTTGGAAAAAAATAAGGGATTAGGGTATTTAGGACAACGATGTTTAATACGATCTCACCCAATAATTATACCAAATATTATGAAAAAAATGATTTTCCCAATTTTCTTGAGAAAATCCTAGGAAGCTGACACCAAAGTGACCTATATCCAAAGTTGGCATAGGATCTAGGCTATCTGAAACCAGTTTCAGTTTTTACAAAAAATAGGGGATTAGGGTATTTAGGACAACGATGTTTGATACGATTTCACTCAATAATTATACCAAATATTATGAAAAAATGATTTTCCCAATTTTCTTGAGAAATTCCTAGGAAGCTGACACCAAAGTGACCTATATGCAAAGTTGGCATAGGATCTCTTTAAATACAATAAATAAATAAATATATATTTATATATATAATTATATATATATATATATATATATATATATATATATATATATATATATATATATATATATATATATAAAATGTAAAAACTATCATAAAGAAGTTATGTTATTGTAAGGAGGCTTTGACTTTCGAGTCAGATGAACGTTTTTTAATTTTGTGTGTTTTTTTTTTATTCTAAATTAATTTAATTTTTATATAAATACTAACGATAAATATCGATGCACCATGCAAAGTTACTACACGTAGCAAGGGTCACAAATAATTTTGCTGATTTAAAATTAAAATCTCCAGCCACCGCTAAGCAAATGTTTTAAACCTGTGGAAAGATGATGACACTAATATTGAAAATAAAGATTTCTGTGAATAATCCTGGAGTACTGATTGAGCGGATAAGCTGGAATTGGATCCTGGGTAAAAGCGTGCTGCATTTTATTAAAAATTTGACTACTTTTGGTATGCCCTATTGTGAATGAGCGAAAGCTTCAAATAGGGTGTGTCAGAAACTATATAAATATTAAATAACCAAATAAATAAATAAATATCTATACTTTTTTTAACCCAAAAATAATTAATCAAACCGGAAAAATAGCATCAATACAAATGAAATCCGTAATAAAATATTAATTGCTCAACATTGCTGTAAGAGCAATTATTTTAATAAATAAAAGGCTGTGCTACGTAAACAATCGTTGAAAATATCTTTTTCGAAAGACACCTGTTGAGCTAGTGTTTTTTATATCAAAATGTAAATAATTCCAAATACTCATCCCACTTATATAGAAAGAATTCATTAGTCTCGTCCTATTAATCGCAGGTTTAATCATTTGCATATGATTTGATAGATGATTTCTTAAATTTATCAATGATATAATTAGGTTGCTCGTACTTCAAAAATTTCAAAACTTTAACTACAGCTAAACATCCATGTGTTTTAGTTTTTCGATCGGTCAATTTTAATAAAAAAAACCAAACTGTTACACAATACGGAAGATGCAAATATCGCGAACTTCATAAACAACAGTTTAAATTTGTTATAAACAATTGCAAGTTAATGACAATTTTTACTCTTGGCGCTGATATAAAATCTCATGGAGAAGAAAAAGAATTCGTCCAATTACGCGGTCAACAACGAGAACATGCGCAGAAAGAACTAGAACATACTCACGCGTATGCATTCAGCATAAAGCAATTTAAAAATATCGATGTTCAGCTTCTTCAATCAGGAAATACGCAAGGATTAGTCAGAGCAATTAATTTGCGGAAAGCTAGATCGCAAAAGTTATTAGTGTCCGATCTAATAAAGGGGTGTGAGTTAATGGATCTTGTATATCGTGTAGATAGACAACCATCGGGGGACCAGTATATACAGTCAGCACGAAACCCATTAGCTATAACGCTAATTCGGGACTCTACTGTACAACTTTTAAAAGGGAAAAATATCACCATACACGTCGATGCAACGGGCAGTCTAGTTCGCAAACCAAAATGTTGCGAAACACATAAATTTTCTAAAATTTATTATTATGCTTGCGTTACTAGGATAAATGGCGTTATTATACCTGTTGCAGAGTATATAACGAGCGAGCACGACGTTAGTTCCTTAAGGATGTTTTTCAAGGATATGAACAGGACAATAAATCGCCAAAAGCCAAAAGTAAATTTACCTAACATTTATGTCACCGACTGGTCCTGGGTTTTTATTAACTCCATCTTATTTGAAATGAATCTAATGGATATACATCAATATTTAAATACTTCGTACGAGATCATTACCGGTAAATTAAAAAAAGGAAAACTTTGCGGTGTGTTTATTTGTTGTGCTCACTTTGCAGCTATAATAGTACGACAAATAAAAAATAAAATAAATAACTGTTCCTATAAATTAAAAGAACATATAATGATATTGATGTTTTTAATAATTGACAGTGAAAATTTCGAAGAAATCGATGAAATATTCGAAATATTTTGTGTGTTAAGCGTGTCTAGGTGTCAAAATAATAAATTTTTAAAAGCGCAAAAAAGGTTAGAGGAAATAATCAAAACAAAATTAAGTTATTCTAATCCTTTGTTGTCAAAATTAGCCGTAAAAACTGAATCGAACGAGTCGGACGATATAGAAGTTCAGAGTGATCTTAGTGTAAGTGAAAAAAATTTAGAAGATACACCGTTCTTTTTAAGATATAATAGTATATTAAATAAAGTTATTTTTGAAGTGTCTCAATGCGACTCTGGTGTTCCTAACAATTTGTATTGCGCGGAATTTATTTATTTTTGTGTGAGGAAATATATGAAGTTTCTGCCATTATGGAGTACCATATTTTTAAGAAAATTTGAATTAATAAATCGAGTCTCTAATGCGGTTGTTGAGACTTGGTTCAACCTCCTCAAAAACAATTTGATTGGAGAGTTGCATTTAAAGCTGGGCAGATTTGTGGACAAACTTCAAGAAACCACATTGCGGTTATTGAAATCCGCAGAATGTGCTCCGCATTTAAAAGCCAGGAGAAGGAACACAAACAAAATTTGGAAAAAGCGGCATGAAACATCAAATGAATCATTAACACCATTAAGAGTAACAGCTGATGAGGAAAACCCCTATGATCCAGAGTTAGAAGAAACATGGTGTAAAACAAGAAGGAAGGGTACACCAAGATATGCCGGAAAGTTAGCGCTACAACGTCTATTTCCACCGAAAATATAGATTTTCAAAGAACGATTGAAATGAGAGAGAAATATTACGAAAAAATGTGTGAAATGAACTTGAACATTGTAATATTTCAGTATCATTTCAATAATTTGTGGTGCTGTTTGTATAACGAATGTTATAATTCATTAAACCACCAAAATTTTTTAACAACAGAGATTGTTTATGTGGCAATAAGCCTTATTACAAAAGGGTCAAATTCTGTATGTTTGGATCCCTACCAAGTACCTAAAATATTAGAACAAGGCTATAAAATCGTGAACCCAAGATGTCAGAAGGAGGTCGAGTTATGTACTCAAAGCAGATATGTAATTGTTCCAATTTGCAAAGCGAGCCACTGGATATTAGCGGTAATAGACTTTGATAAGTTTAAAATAATTACCTACGATCCATTGGAACCTGTTAAACGCATTTTTGAAATTGGTAAAAAAATAAATCATTTTGCCAACGAAATTATCAAATATTTTGGAAAACACGAACAGAAATTTGAGATAATTTCAACAAGTTCCTTGCCTCATCAGAACGACGGTTTTAATTGCGGACCACTAATAATTTATGCCACCGAATTTTTAATTAATGGTACACACATTGAAGAATTACATTCAGAAGATCCAGAGACAAATAGAGTGGCACTAATTAAATATCGCCTTTACCTAAAAAATATTATTTGTGAAAATTCTGAATCCATGGTTCAAAATTGTATGAGTTGTTTTGGGGAACTAATTGGTGGAACGCCGACGCTTGAGTGTAGAATATGTCGCCGATTTATTCATGTTGAATGCGAAGACAAAATAAAAATCATAAATAAAGAGTGTGTAATTTGTTTAAATTCAAATAAAAATTTGTAAAAGTGAAATTTGTAATAAAAAAATTTAATTTAATTAACATTTCGGATAAATTGAAAGTATTTTGCCTTATTTATTTCAAAGTTTTTTAATTCAAGTTAGAATCTTATCAAACATGGTTGTCCTAAACACCCTTAAAACCATTTTTTGCCAAAACTGCAAGTAATTTCGGATAGCCTAGATCCTATGCCAACTTTGTATATAGGTCACTTTGGTGTCAGCTTCCTAGGATTTTCTCAAGAAAATTGGGAAATTCATTTTCTCATAATATTTGGTATAATTATTGGGTGAGATGGTATCAAACATCGTTGTCCTAAATACCCTAATCCCCTATATTTTTCAAAACTGAAAATGGTTTCGGATAGCCTAGATCCTATGCCAACTTTGCATATAGGTCACTTTGGTGTCAGCTTCCTAGGATTTTCTCAAGAAAATTGGGAAAATCATTTTTTCATAATATTTGGTATAATTATTGGGTGAGATGGTATCAAACATCGTTGTCCTAAATACCCTAATCCCCTATTTTTTTCAAAACTGAAAATGGTTTCGGATAGCCTAGATCCTATGCCAACTTTGGATATAGGTCACTTTGGTGTCAGCTTCCTAGGATTTTCTCAAGAAAATTGGGAAAATCATTTTTTCATAATATTTGGTATAATTATTGGGTGAGATCGTATCAAACATCGTTGTCCTAAATACCCTAATCCCCTATTTTTTTCAAAACTGAAACTGGTTTCGGATAGCCTAGATCCGTTGCCAACTTTGCATATAGGTCACTTTGGTGTCAGCTTCCTAGAATTTTCTCAAGAAAATTGGGAATTTCATTTTTTCATAATATTTGGTATAATTATTGGGTGAGATGGTATCAAACATCGTTGTCCTAAATACCCTAATCCCCTATTTTTTTCAAAACTGAAACTGGTTTCGGATAGTCTAGATCCTATGCCAACTTTGCATATAGGTCACTTTGGTGTCAGCTTCCTAGGATTTTCTCAAGAAAATTGGGAAAATCATTTTTTCATAATATTTGGTATAATTATTGGGTGAGATGGTATCAAACATCGTTGTCCTAAGGACCCTAATCCCCTATTTTTTTCAAAACTGAAAATGGTTTCGGATAGCCTAGATCCTATGCCAACTTTGCATATAGGTCACTTGAGTGTCAGCTTCCTAGGATTTTCTCAAGAAAATTAGGAAAATCATTTTTTCATAATATTTGGTATAATTATTGGGTGAGATGGTATCAAACATCGTTGTCCTAAATACCCTAATCCCCTATTTTTTTCAAAACTGAAAATGGCTTCGGATAGCCTAGATCCTATGCCAACTTTGCATATAGGTCACTTTGGTGTCAGCTTCCTAGGATTTTCTCAAGAAACTTGGGAAAATAATTTTTTCATAATATTTGGTATAATTATTGGGTGAGATGGTATCAAACATCGTTGTCCTAAAGACCCTAATCCCCTATTTTTTTTAAAACTGAAACTTGTTTCGGATAGCCTAGATCCTATGCCAACTTTTGATATAGGTCACTTTGGTGTCAGCGTCCTAGGATTTTCTCAAGAAAATTGGGAAAATCATTTTTTCATAATATTTGGTATAATTATTGGGTGAGATGGTATCAAACATCGTTGTCCTAAATACCCTAATCCCCTATATTTTTAAAAACTGAAACTGGTTTCGGATAGCCTAGATCCGTTGCCAACTTTGGATATAGGTCACTTTGGTGTCAGCTTCCTAGGATTTTCTCAAGAAAATTGGGAAAATCATTTTTTCATAATATTTGGTATAATTTTTGGGTGAGATCCTATCAAACATCGTTGTCCTAAATACCCTAATCCCCTATTTTTTTCAAAACTGAAACTTGTTTCGGATAGCCTAGATCCTATGCCAACTTTGGGTATAGGTCACTTTGGTGTCAGCTTCCTAGGATTTTCTCAAGAAAATTTAGAAATTCATTTTTTCATAATATTTGGTATAATTATTGGGTGAGATAGTATTAAACATCGTTGTCCTAAAGACCCTAATCCCCTATTTTTTTCAAAACTGAAACTGGTTTCGGATAGCCCAGATCCTATGTCAACTTTGCATATAGGTCACTTTGGTGTCAGCTTCCTAGGATTTTCTCAAGAAAATTGGGAAAATCATTTTTTCATAATATTTGGTATAATTATTGGTTGAGATGGTATCAAACATCGTTGTCCTAAATGCCCTAATCCCCTATTTTTTTCAAAACTGAAAATGGTTTCGGGTAGCCTAGATCCTATGCCAACTTTGCATATAGGTCACTTTGGTGTCAGCTTCCTAGGATTTTCTCAAGAAAATTGGGAAATTCAATTTTTCATAATATTTGGTATTGGGTGAGACCGTATTAAACATCGTTGTCCTAAATACCCTAATCCCCTATTTTTTTCAAAACTGATACTGGTTTCGGATAGCCTAGATCCTATGCCAACTTTGCATATAAGTCACTTTGGTGTCAGCTTCCTAGGATTTTCTCAAGAAAATTGGGAAATTCATTTTTTCATAATATTTGGTATAATTATTGGGTGAGATAGTATTAAACATCGTTGTCCTAAATACCCTAATCCCCTATTTTTTTCAAAACTGAAACTGGTTTCGGATAGCCTAGATCCTATGCCAACTTTGCATATAGGTCACTTTGGTGTCAGCTTCCTAGGATTTTCACAAGAAAATTGGGAAAATCATTTTTTCATAATATTTGGTATAATTATTGGGTGAGATCCTATCAAACATCGTTGTCCTAAATACCCTAATCCCCTATATTTGTTAAAACTGAAACTTGTTTTGGATAGCCTAGATCCTATGCCAACTTTGCATATAGGTCACTTTGCTGTCAGCTTCCTAGGATTTTCTCAAGAAAATTGGGAAAATCATTTTTTCATAATATTTGGTATAATTATTGGGTGAGATGGTATCAAACATCGTTGTCCTAAATACCCTAATCCCCTATTTTTTTCAAAACTGAAAATGGTTTCGGGTAGCCTAGATCCTATGCCAACTTTGCATATAGGTCACTTTGGTGTCAGCTTCCTAGGATTTTCTCAAGAAAATTGGGAAAATCAATTTTTCATAATATTTGGTATTGGGTGAGATCGTATTAAACATCGTTGTCCTAAATACCCTAATCCCCTATTTTTTTCAAAACTGATACTGGTTTCGGATAGCCTAGATCCTATGCCAACTTTGCATATAGGTCACTTTGGTGTCAGCTTCCTAGGATTTTCTCAAGAAAATTGGGAAATTCATTTTTTCATAATATTTGGTATAATTATTGGGTGAGATGGTATCAAACATCGTTGTCCTAAATACCCTAATCCCCTATTTTTTTTAAAACTGAAACTGGTTTCGGATAGCCTAGATCCTATGCTAACTTTGGATATAGGTCACTTTGGTGTCAGCTTTCTAGAATTTTCTCAAGAAAATTGGGAAATTCATTTTTTCATAATATTTGGTATAATTATTGGGTGAGATAGTATCAAACATCGTTGTCCTAAATACCCTAATCCTCTATTTTTTTTTAAACTGAAAATGGTTTCGGATAGCCTAGATCCTATGCCAACTTTGTATATAGGTCACTTTGGTGTCAGCTTCCTAGGATTTTCTCAAGAAAATTGGGAAATCATTTTTTCATAATATTTGGTATAATTATTGGGTGAGATGGTATCAAACATCGTTGTCCTAAATACCCTAATCCCCTATTTTTTTCAAAACTTAAACTGGTTTCGGATAGCCTACATCCTATGCCAACTTTGCATATAGGCCACTTTGGTCAAGAAAATTCGAAATTTCATTTATTCATATTATTCGCTACATTAATTTATAAAGAAAATAAAAAAGTAATATCTTACTTCCATCGTTTTTATGTATTACGTATAATTCGTAAATAATTTTTATTATTCTTATTAAAGAAATTCGTTATAACGAGAGTTTCTGCTTTTACACTAATACATGTAAACAATAATTTTTATTGACGATTTTTAGGACAAATTTAGGACAAACTTCACGCGAATTTATTGTCACCTTCTTCAAATTGTCAGTTACATTTACTGTAGATAATAAATTTTAATAACAATAATATCAATGATCATGGATTAGGGATCTTAATGGATACCCCTACATCATGGATTAGGGTTCTTAATGGATAACGCATAATTGAAATGGGATAACGGAAGTCCTTCTTTCGTTTGCATTATTATAAATAATCTATTAGTTCCCAATTTATTATACTAGATGTCTGTGATCCGCACGGACCCAACCCCATAGGTGCTAATTAAAATATTGTAATAAACATGAATCAACATTATTCAAAAATGGCACAGATTAAAATGTTGCCGGACACCTCCATCATTTAATACAATTAAGCAGTGAACAACTTATAAGTTATACGATGAATGATAAGCACGTGCGGTCTGGACGGCGAAACTTTATAAGAAGCTATTAAGTTTAACAATTTCGCTTCATTAACATCACGGTTCCTACAATTCTACCAGTAACGTTTGTTGTTGAGGGAGGACTTATCTCCATGTATACAGCATGACTCGTTCTTTAAAATTTCTAATCTAAAAAGCGACAAAGGTACTTGTAAGGTAAATAAGCAATTTCCTGATTTGGCGTGATTTGAAGGATTCTTTATTCATCTGCCAATACCAAAGACCAAACAGTACGGTATCATATTTACATTTGTCATGATACCGAAACTTCCAGTTGGTTCGAAACAAATTTGTAAAACCAATAACTTATTCCCTGAGATTAAGGCTCTTGCGAATGTTTCATTGGATGAAAATCATATAAGACGCCCACGCAGCATATTTAAAAAAATTCTAAAATATTTCTAAGTACCCTATACGATTACCAGTTAACGGTCACTGAAATACCAAATAAATCATGATATTAGTGTGCCGAATTTTTATAAGTCGAGAATTCATTACCCGAGACCGCGTCAAATTTGAGTTTTGCACCTAACAAGTGAACTTTTACTAGTGCTGTTTAGGCTCAATTTTGTAATATCGAGGACTTTTTCCTAATTACCATTAGTACTTTAAAAATCATAAATAATATCAAAAATCTTTGGTGTTTTGTATTTAGTATCTCTGAAAGTTCTTTGAAAAACTCAAAACTTATAAATTACCACGAAAATCTCGAAAAATTTCAAGCTCACCTAATCACGAAAATGTCGAATAATGAAACATAGTTAAACCAACTCAATCCTAAAAGGCATAAGTATCGAATAATCTGGAAGCCAAGCAACTCAAAGCTCTACAAATCAACGCCCAAAACTTCTTCGTTTTGTCCCTATACTTCCGAAAAAACTAAAATACCGAATAAATTTTGAAAATCTTTGATTATGTTGAAATTGGAAAATTCGTTCCGAATCTGGAATAACTGGCCAGGTCAACTTAAAAGCATTTCTGCACATCATTTATCATTTCATAAAACGTTTGATCAGGATCAAATTAAACGCCTTAAAGTACAGTTAAATTAGCACTTATTTAGCATATTCAGTGTAAATCTTGTATTTCTCTTTTCTTATATTATGCTATTATTTGGGAAACTCTCGAACCCCACTAGATTTTATTAAATACGACCTACTTCAATTTGATAATAAAAGGATGCTACATAACTTCTTGTCATCTTTGCGCGGAGAGGACCAATGAATAGCGGCTTTGAAGAGTTTTTTTTTTGAGAGTTTTAAGAGTTTTCTTTTGAAGAGTTTCAATTATCCAATGGTATGCGGCTTTGAGGAGTTCTCTATTTAGTATGTGAATAATTATTCAAACGCATAAATTATTGAAAAACGTTCTAATTTTTATTAATATTGTAATTTTAAAAAATTGCCCGAGCGGTATTGTCAAAAATTTGCTATAACTAAAAAACTTGATTTTTTTGGGGTTTTTATTTATTCGAGATATCAAGGGTAATCCCTATTATTTCTATGAAAACTAGAGAAGATTTTCAAAAAATTCATAAATTTATGTGGAAATATTTCAAATTAAATCGAGTTTTCATAGAATTAATAGCAGAATAGAACAAAAGGCAAGTAGAAGGTTTACAAACGAAAGGTCGTACAAACTTTTCGAATGGCTGTGTCATGCATACACCAAAACTCTTGCTACAATGCGATGACTAATCCGCTTCTTTTGCGGGATACTTGCGGGAAACCAGCATACGTACCCGATATATATATATATATATATATATATATATATATATATATTTTTTTTTTCGCTTTCCCGGTCTTAGGGACTTTCAAAACGTCGAGAAAAGTGGTTTTCGACCAACCAAATTTTTGGGCATTTTTGAAAGGATTTCTTTTGGTCTTTTTAGACTGAAGTAATTTTCACTTTAAAAGAAAAAAAAAAATACACAATCATTTTTTATATACTTTTTTATATATATATATATATATATACATATATATATATATATATATATATATATATATATATATATATATATATATATATATATATATATATATATATATATATATATATATATAATTTAATATTTAATAATTAAGCTATATTCCCAAAAATTCACAACAATAATTATTAATTTTAGGTAAAGAACGAGTCCGCCTCGTTTAATGTTTTTATTTAAACTAACATATAGTATTTAATCATCTCTTTCGAAATCTCCTTATTTTCTATTCCTATCTTCTTAATTTTCGTAATGGTTTCATAAATGCTAATTTATGATTTCACCATTACTATTACGAAAATATTCTGCATTTCGAAAATTTTCGTAATGTTTGAAGACAGAGCATGTAAAATGGTAAAACACAACTGTTGCAAATGAACTTAATGATAAAAAATCATACTTTAATGAATCACATATTCATTTTTGTCTGCTATAGCCAATTGACAATTCCGAAAAATCTGAAACCCTTTACACTTATTAATACACATTTTAAAGTTTTCGGTGTTTTTTTATTAATATAGTATATTATTTTTAAACATCAACAGAAAATATTGAGTTTTATGTGTGAGCTTTCCAGATTGGCTAATGATTATTATTCCACTTTTTAAATATGTGCTTTATAATTTTTTAAATAAAACACGTTAAAATAATTTTATTAAATTCTCTTTTTATTATTTTTTAATTTCACGCTAGACTCATCTTCTTTTGTCTAAAGTCTACATCACACTTCTTTCTATATTATTTTTTTTGTTCTATAAGAAAGACATCCAAACTGCGTCCAATCAACCAATATATTCCCAATCAACCAATCAACCTTACAAATTCGGTCAATCTGACAATGCACACGTCCTCGAGGGCACATTTACAACAATATATATATATATGAACCGCAATCTAGACATCCTTTACAGATTAAGAAACTTAATAAATAATGACTAATAATTACATTTATAACCATTAATGTAATTCTAGGAATTCAAATATTTTATTTTTTTTTTCAACTTACATGCTACTAATAATATATAATACATCTAGTTAAACTTAACCTAAAAACTCATTTCAAAAATCGTCACTGGACGAAGAAAACAGAAGCACCATTTCATCCCAGTTCTTCATCAAATGCATGATAAGGCTTCATACGACTCACATCATACGTTCCTTCGAATGAACGCTGTATCAACTGAAAGCCATCTACATCCGCTATAATGTACCTATCATTTTATAATACAGATTTCACTACGTAAGGACCGCGATATTTAAGTATAAACTTTTTATTTACTCCAACAGCAGTATCAACATTTTTTATATAAACTAAATCATCAACCTTATATTTATGTGCAGGTTTTCGACGAATGATCAAAATACTCTTTATTATACTTTTGACTAACTGAAATATTTTCGGCGGCTACAGTTCTAATCTCATTCAAACTCATTGAGATATCACCTAGATCAATATTATTCTCAAGATATTGTTTAATTCTATAATCGACTTTTCCTTTCTGTAAAATACCATACAACAAAACGCTTGGACAATATTTGGTACTTTTGGATACTGTATTATTAATTGCAAACTCAATTTCACCCAAAACCTGATCCCAATATGTCTTACGTTTACAATCCACTAATTTAGAAATCATTGGGGTAAGCAATCGATTGACACGTTCAACTTGACCGTTTGATTTAGGAGAAGCTGTGTCGACTTGAATATGTGTTACACAATTTTCCTTTAAAAACTCTTGGAACTCGTTTGATGTGGAACAACTTCCTCGATCTGTCACTAATTCCATCGGTCCACTGAAATCTTTGAAGAATGTCTTAAAACATTCAATTGTCACTTTTGAAGAAGTGCTTGACGTCGCATAAAGTCGTACGAACTTCGTAAATCCATCTATAATAACTAAAATATATTTTCGCTTATACTTGTGTGTTTGCTCTAGTGGACCATAATTGGATTCCCAGGGTGTAAGCCAAATTAAAATATCCCAAAAATTAAAATGCTCTCGTGGAGCAGTTCAATCTACATTGAAAAGGGTTAAAGAGACCGGGGACTATGCCTATAAACTACGCTCAGGCAGAAATCGTATCACTTCGGTAAGAGACGATCGACAAATTGTGCGAAAATCTCTCAAAAACCGAAGAAAAACATCTGCTGAGATAGCTGCAGAGCATTTAACAGAACAAGAAGTTCACATGTAGTGGTTCCTCTACAATACCGCTAAACTGCGCGGTTCTAATTTAATGTCTCGGAAACCACTAACATCTACTTGGTTTTTTATCTGACTCCAATTATTGTAACACAATCACCATTTATAATAATAAATAATAATAATTTTATTTTATTTTAATTATAAGTTTTATTTTTATATTTTCACAAATTTATAAAATATACAAAATTTAGCGTGTATAAATTCCATAAGATGGTCACCGCAATAATGATCTTTTTTCGTTTTTTTAATTCATACCTTTATTGTTTATCCATTATCATTATTGCGATGATGATAGAGATACATACATGAGTTAAACAATATTTATTTCTTATTCTAAATAAATGAATCAAATATACATAATATAATTAGAGAAAAATACTGAACAAGCAAGAATTTAATTTCCGTCATTCTATCCATTGTAGCAAGCGATATGGCATACTGGAACACATTGTATGTTATGTCCATAACAATCTCTCATTCGTTTTTGTCATTCCTTTTAAAGATTTGAATTTTTTATATTTTTGTTTGATGGATTAACTTATTCAACAATAGGGTGCAACTGGGCATGAATAATGCACTTGTTGATTGCACCATATCACTCACCCTGCAGATATAGCTTTATACAGGAATATTTTACTTAAAATTGACATGTCGTGTATTTAATATTTGCGATGACGAAGGCATTAATTTTATTTCGTCCGTTACGTACGCTGGTTTTAGTCGGTCGATGGCGATTGATTCATTTTTACCTTTGTAATCAACAACGAAATATTTGCGGAATCTTCGCTTAACTAAAAATGGCCCTTCATATGGTGGTGTTAATCCTGTTTTAACTTTGTCCACCCGGACGAAAACGTGGTCGCAGTCCGTTAAATCCTTTGGAATGTAAACGTTGTCCTGAGGGCTATTCCGCGTGTCTTTGGGAACGACGTTGCGCATCGACTCACGTAATTGTTCGACCAGTGAAGTTGGATCAGTCGATAACGCAGGATTGGGATGCATTACGAGTTCTCCTGGGACCTTAAGCGGTTGTCCGTAGACAAGATCAGCAGGAGTGCATCCAAGATCAGTTTTAATCGAAGTTCTTATTCCAAGAAGAATGAATGGGAGTTCTTCACTCCAATTAGGGCAATTTGATCTAGCATACAAAGAGGCTTTTAAATGGCGATGTAGACGTTCTACCATACCATTTGCCTGTGGGTGATATGTCGTTGTCCGTATTCTGTGAGAACCCAACACTTTGGTAAGTTCTTTGAAAAGATTGCTTTCAAATTGACTGCCTTGGTCAGTCGTGATTTCGAGTGGGACGCCAAATCTCGAAATGTACTGGTCAACGAAAGCTCTAACTACGGTGGAAGCTCTCATATCAGCCAGAGGTAATGCTTCTGGCCAGCGCGTAAATCTGTCAATTATCGTAAGAATGTAGAAATTTCCGTTTGATGGAGGTAATGGTCCGACCAAATCTAAATGAATATGTTCAAACCTGCCAGAAGGAATATTGAAATGACCATGTTCTGAACGTGTGTGTCGATTAACTTTCGACTTCTGGCAAGGAATGCAGGTTTTGGACCAGTACCCCGTATCTACATTCATACCTGGCCAGAAATATTTTGACGCAATTATTTTGCGTGTTGCACGAACCCCTGGGTGAGAAAGACCGTGAAGCATTTCAAAAATACTTCGGCGCATTTCGTTAGGAATATAAGGACGTTTTACGTTGGTTGAAGTTTCACACCAAATATCTAAGCCTGAACCAAAATCAGGTAACCTCTCCAGTTTGCGTTTCGCGCAGCGCAGGTTTTGACTGTCTGCTATTAGTGACCTAAGCTCGTCGTCCGATTGTTGGAGAGAGACTAATTTGTCTAGATCGAGCGCGGTATGACAAATAGCGGCAATTTGAACTTCTTGTGGTCGTGACAAAGTATCTGCCACCACATTGCTGTCACCTTTGACGTACCTTATGTCACTTGTAAATTGCGCGATGTAGTCGAGCTGACGACTCTGGCGAGGACTACGTTCTGACTTAGATGAGATTGCGGTAGTCAGTGGTTTGTGATCAGTGTTGATGAAAAATATTCTGCCCTCGACAAAACACCGGAAGTGCTTAATGGCATAATATATAGCCAGAAGCTCCCTATCGAAAGCTGAATACTTCTGTTCGGGAGGGGAAAGCTTCTTAGAGAAGAAGGAAAGAGGTTTCCAACTTCTATCATAAAGTTGTTCCAATACAGCCCCCACAGCAATACTTGAAGCATCAGTGCTGATGCACAGTTGTCCGTGATCCACAGGATGCGTGAGAAGAGTAGCCCGAGCGAGGGCAGCTTTAACTGCATTTAAAGCCGCTTCGCAATCATGTGGCCATGAAAATGGGTTTCTCTTGTTGACTTTTCCAAGTTTACTGAGATGGCTATGTATTGGAGCTAAATGTTCGGCTAAGTGAGGGATAAAACGATGATAATAATTAATCATGCCTACAAAACGCTGCACTTGCCTGATAGAAGTTGGTTGAGGAAAGGATTGTATTGCCACGATTCGATCCGCAGATGGTTTGATGCCATCCTTGGTGATTTCGTGGCTAAGGAAATTAATGGAAGCTGCACCGAATTCACACTTAGAAGGTTTGATTGTTAAACCAAATTCGTTTAATCTTTCGAATAGAATATTTAAGTGCTCGCGGTGCTCAGATTCGTTTTTGCTTGAGACTAAAATGTCGTCGATGGAAACATAAACGAAATCAATACCTTTCGTTACCTCGTCCATTAAACGTTGAAACGTTTGTGCCGCGTTTCTAAGGCCGTATGGCATTCTAGTGAACTCGTAAAGTCCAAACGGTGTAGTAATGGCCGTCTTGTGGATGTCTTCCGCATTAACCGGAATCTGATGATAAGCGCGCACGAGATCTATTTTTGAAAAGACGGTGCAGCCTTGCAGATTGAGGGAAAAATTGTGGATGTGGGGGAGAGGATATCTATCTGGTACCGTAATCGCATTAAGTCGACGGTAGTCTCCACAAGGTCGCCAGTCGTTGCTGTCACGTTTTGGCACTAAGTGCAAAGGTGAAGCAGCGCTGGATGAACTTTGTCTGCACAACCCCAATTGTAACATATACTCAAATTCAGTTCTCGCTATTTTGTGTTTTTCACAGTCCAAACGTCTTGGACATGAAAATGGTAAGTGACCTTCTGTGACGATATGGTGCACTACACTGTGCTTCACAGGGAGGTCATAGCGAGGATCTTTTGTCAGGTACGGATATTGACGGAGAAGTTCGCCGTATGGCCCATCAATGGTAAATAGACGTGGTATTGAATCAGTGATAACCATGGTATCTATTATGCTGACAGACAGTTTCGTACATGTGTCTATCAGACGCTTGTGTTTTAGATCGACAACTAATCCAAACTTTACAAGAAAATCGGCCCCAATTATTGGTTTAGTGACTGAAGCTACTACAAACGGATGTCGATACTCACGACGCAAACCCAAATCTATGTGTAATAGTCGGGTGCCGTAAGTACTAATTTTAGAACCGTTTGCTGCCACTAAACCGTTTTCAGAATCGCTCAGAAGATTTTTGAAATGGATTTTGGGTACGACGGAAACATCTGCGCCAGTGTCGATCAGAAAACGCAATTTTGTTTTAGGGCATCTAATGGTAAGGCGACGATTTTGAAATGTCCCATCGCTCGTCGCTTGTACTATGGGACGTGTTAGTTTTCCAGATTGGATTTAGCCTGTGCGTTCGGCTTTTGGGCAAATGTGCAACCTCCGCATTTTTTGGCTCGATTTCCAAATTTTCGATGGTGCCAGCATAACCAGTAACCACTTCTTTGGCTAGATTCATTGCGGGATCCAGAGCGCTGGTTGTCTCTACTATTCGATCGCTGTCTGGATCGTGACCTGTTATTAAATTCTCGATTGAATCTGGACGTTAGTTGGTCAATTGATTTTTGGAGATTAGCAAGGGTGATTTCTGTTTGACTTAACGTTTTTGGTTGTTTCGAAGGTTTCGATTCCACGGTATTGCAATTGAAATTAGGCTTATTTATTTCGAATATTCGATCTGCGAATTTTATTAATTCATTGATATTATCAGCCTCGCGTATTGCAACTATCGATCTTATCGAATCTGGAAGTCGACCTAACCAAAGAGTTTTTAAAAGCTGAGCATTTACAGCAGTCGAGCTACCTGCTTTCTCTTCAAGATGTCTGTAAAAGTCAGATGGTGTGAAGTCTCCCATATCAGTTGATTTAAGCAGGGTTTCAATTCTCCCTTGCTCTGACATGGAACGCCGTTTAATAACTTCATCCCTGAGTGTGTCGTATTTATTGATATCCGGTGGGTTGCGAACTATGCTTGCTACCGAAGCTATGACATCCACCGGTAGATGAGCTATCGCAAAATTAAACCTGTTCTCGTCAGTATTAATTCTTTTCACCTTAACTAATGCCTCGAGTTGTTTAAACCACAATTCTGGAAGGTCTTTCCAAAACTGGGGTATAGGGGCTGCTTCATTTACCGAATATTTTTTTTCAACGTCTTTTTCTTCGTCCGACATGTTTTTTTTATTATTTAGGGTACGTAATTAATGCGAAGTGGAAAAGTAGAAAAAATAATTTGAATGAAGTAATCGAAAGTAATAACAAACTCGAAAATATAACGAGAAAAAAAAATTTTGAACAAAAAGAAAATGGAGCAAACGAATGAGAAATTACGCTAAACTAAACATACAACTCACCCGTTTCAGTATTGTTGCGATGATTGTTTTATTTAGAATTCGCCTTGCTTCAATGATTGCGGCACTTCAATTCAATATTTCTTTTCTTCACAATTTATTATAAGCAAAATCTAAAATAAATAAGAAAAAAAATTATGGTAATAAAATAAATCACAAAACCGTATTTAGGATGGAACGATACGTTAACTTTAACTAACATGCGTCCAGTGCAGTTGATGACCTTGACAGTTATACTGATCACAATGTTGTAGCTAGATGTATAAGCCTTAGCGAGTAGCTGTTAAGAAGAGTGTCCTTAAAACTTTGATGATTTCCCTTTTTTTTTATCAGATGGTTGATTTCAGCTTGCTGTTGTAAAATGTTAAACGGCGACAGGATGATAAATTTTGTTCAGAGGAATTTCTCGTTGAAATTTTTGCCTGAATTAACTCGTTGGCAATTGAGCTGCGAGTAACTAATACGTATGGCTGCGTTGTATATTTGTGAAATATTTTGCAGGTTGCGGCAACAAATAAATTTTGTTTTAAAATTTTTCGACGAATTTTTTTTGATGTAATTTGTGTGTGGATTTGGTGGTGCAAATTTGATTTTGAACCACGCTATTATGAGCGTTATTTTAATGGTAAAACGCGTTTTTATTAGCACTATTCACGTTACTGATGGCGTGATTTGTGTAGCGGCATTCAACTCGGCGTCACCAATTGTAGTGGTTCCTCTACAATACCGCTAAACACATTTCGGCACGGACAGTTAGAAGAAGGCTCCTGCAAGCTGGATTGAAAGGTTGTAAAGCAAGAAAAAAACCTTTGCTCTCACTTACCAACATAAAAAGTCGCTTGAGATGGGCTCGAGAACACAAACATTGGAATGACGTGGATTGGGCGAGAGTTGTTTGGTCAGATGAATCTACTTTTGAGGTAAATATAAAAAATAAATATTAAAAAATAATTAGTCAAAAAAAAAATAAAAAATTGTGCTATATATTTTAAAAGAATTAATAGAGAAATTTATGTTAAATTTGATGGAATTCTTATAGATTTTTGGAACTCCTGGCGCAACCATTGTAAGAAGAAGAGTCGGGGAAGCATACAATCCTGATTGTAAAGTGCCTACCGTAAAGCATGGAGGGGGTAAACTGATGGTGTGGGGTTGTATGGCATCATCAGGGGTGGGAAAACTGTTGTTTTGTGAGGGTCCGATGAACAGTACCAACTATGTTACCGTCCTCGAGGCTGCATTGAATGCCTCAATTCGGCAAATCTTTGGGGAAACGGATAGTTCTTCGATAATTTATCAACAGGATAATGCCCCCTGCCATACTTCCCGCGTTACGATGAGTTGGTTTCGAAAAAAACAAATTCGAGTCATGGACTGGCCCGCCTAGTCACCAGACCTAAATCCCATTGAAAATTTGTGGTCAATTTTTAAAAAAAAAATCAAGGATCGCAGTATGACTTCAAAGGAAGACCTCAAACGTGCGCTGACAGAGGAATGGAAAAATATATCGAGAAATACCTGCGAAAAATTAGTACGGTCGATGAATAAAAGAGTCCTGGCTGTCATCAAAGCCAAAGGAGGACCTACAAAATACTAAAATTAATAAAATATAAAAAGTATTTCCTAAAAATATTGAGTTTTAATTTTTGTCTTCATTCGTTTTGTAGATACTGCAATTTGGGAGGGGTGCTTTATAATTTTGGCCAAGGCTGTACAGTCTTACTTTATCGGCCATTTGTGGAAACCAATAACATTGCCGAATAACTTCCATCACTTTCTCAAGACCTATATGTCCCATATTATCGTGAGTAATTTTTATAACCTGATTTTCCATCAACTCCGGAACATAAAACCTTATTTTTTTTTTATTTTTTTTTTTATAAATCAAACCATCTCGTAATTCGTAGAGAGGACTGTCTTTCCGTTCTAGTTTAACTCTTAAAATGTTTCTAACTTCAGATCTCTACTTTGTAAAATTGCCAAATTCTTTTCAAATGGATTCTCATTTAATATAAAAATACTCTCTACTCTACTTAGAAGCATCTACATGCTGAATTTTCCTACCTTCCCGATGTCCTATTGTGTAATCAAAGTCTTGTAATTCCAAAACCCGTCTTGCAATTCTTGGGTTAATGAACTGCTTATTCAAAGTCAACGTTAATGCATTGCAGTCCGTTACAATTTTAAAACTATTGCCATACAAATACACATGTTCTAAAACGTCTCAATGCGTAAATGATAGCTAGAGTCTCTAACTCGTAAGAATGATATTTAGCCTCGATTGGTGTTATACGCTTGGAAAAATAAAACACAGGATGCAAACGATTGTCATTATCTTGCAGGAACAATATTGCACCGTATTCCAAACAGCTCGCAACACAATGCAACTCATTCTTACCATTGGGATTAAAACTAGCGAGAATTAGCGTTCCACCAATTTCTTTTTCAACTCATTTCAACGCCTTTATTTGTTCTTCACCGAAAACAAATTCAACACCTGACTTCACCAAGTCCTGCAACGGTCTAGCTAACTCACAGAAACCACTAATAAATTTACGAAAATAGCCACACATTCCTAACAATCGTTGAATCTCCTTTACATTTTGAGGTTGTGGATATTGATTTATCCCGTTCACATTTGAATTATTCGGACGAACACAATTATAACTAGTAGTATAATCCAGATACTCGATTTGCTCCATCATAAAAACACATTTATTCAATTGAAGCTCCAAACAATTTGCACGCAAAATCTTAAAAACTTTCGCCAATATATCTAAATGTCCCTGAATGGTTTCATTTGCAATTAACAGGTCGTCTATGTATATCGTCGTATAAAATTTTCCTTAAAGTTTATCTTTCAGTAAAAGCTAAACGTCTTGTCTTGGAATGAAAATAACTATGTTTTTGCAAAATAATTTCTATTTCGAAATCAATCTTCGGTCCATTCGATTTAGAAACCCCATCATACAATCCATCGAACAAATCATATATCTTTACCCGATAGTATCTCCGATTGTCAACTGCCCATTCTGGAAACAAGTTTTATCAACAATTTCATTTCTTTCTCAAAATTATCATCATTAAATTTAAATTCTTCACCATCAATCAACAATTTTGAATGAGTCATTTTCAAAAAATCTCTGCCTAATAATAAATTAACATTCATAGTGGTATCCGGTATTACCCGAATTTATTTTAAAAACAATAAAGCATTAAACAACATTCTACATTTAATTTGACCTATAATATTTACTCGACTGTTATTAATTCCCGAATATTCTAATTTTTCATTTCTCTTTTGGATTAAACAAAACGGTACAAAACTTTGTTTTATTATAGGCTAATTAGACTACCACTGTCAACTAAACGGGAACACTCTTGCAATTTTATATTTTCCATATTTTCAAATCCTATCATAAGTTCTAAATTGACTGATTTAGAGTCACTAACCTTGTCCTCATTGCAGAGATGATATTCGTTGTTATTGACGGATATATTTCTCGGTTGTACTTCTCTCATTGGTTCAACATTTGATACTACACCACCGGATGAAGTATTATTAACTGACACAGTATTGGATCTTGTGGACAATTTCTTCGGACAATCCTTAAAAAAACGTGTCGAATCACCACATTTAAAACACGATCGTGCCGTTGCCTTTGGTTTCCGGCAATCCCTTGCCATATGTCCCACGCCTGAACAATTGTAACAGCGCTTCTCTACTATTGTGGAATTCTCCTTCCCCGCATTTTTGTTTCGAAAATATAATACCGGCTTAAAATCATTTGATATGGTTCTGTCTTTTACCGATAGGCGCAAAAACATCATCAATATATCTTCGCGACTCCGAAAATTTTGGAACTGCGCATACTGCTGAAGCTGGTAATTATTCAACCCATCGATCAACTCGTCTATAACATCCTCTTCACCTAAATTGACTTCCATCTTCCACTTCCACCACTGTTTTTAACTTTGCCACAATATGATCCAGAGCAACATCTCCATCTTCCACCTCACCAACAATTTTTTTTCACTTCCTCAATTTTCCACTCGTTCGACATTATTTCACTACCACTATTTTCTTATCGAATTTTATATTTGAGGTTAAATACACCACGTGTTACAACTATGTTGGATACACTTTTCTCTTGAATGGTACTATATTGAGCTCGTCGCTTGTTCATACCCCACATCTGATAAATGTGAGCTTTCCAGATTGGCTAACGATTATTATTCCACTTTTTAAATATCTGATTTATAATTTTTTAAATAGTAAAACACTTTAAAATAATTTTATTAAATTCTCTTTTTATTATTTTTTAATTTCACTCTCGACTCAATCTTCTTTTGTCTAAAGTCTACATCACACTTCTTTCTATATTTTTTTTCTCCTATAAGCAAGACATCCAAACTGCGTCCAATCAACCAATATATGCCCAATCAACCAATCAACCTTACATGTGAATAGATAATTATGAACATACAAAAATCCAAATGATTTCATTACGAAATGCAATTATAGGAAACGAAAAAACCATTACGAAAGTTTTAGTAAAGTTCCGTTGCGAAAATTTTCGTAACCCGATTTGAAGAATACCATTTTAGGGTTTTCGTAATATTTTAACACTAACCGTTGCGAAAGTTTTCGTAATAGTTCAAGAATAGCATCCCTGGTGGTTCGTGATAAAAAGGTTGATCTAAATTTATTGATTTGACCAAAACCTGCTTTTGGAGGATGTATGTAAGAATATCGGGCAACCATGCTGTTTAAATTGTGGCAATAATTCTTTCAATTCATTGGCCATGGTAATATTTGTACAAAAATACAAAGGGCACTAAAGTCTCGGCTGTGATCTAACAGAATGAATGAATTAGTCAGTGTAGGATAATATTGCGAACAATTCGACTTTGGATATGTTTGTAAGTAATTAATTTTATTAGCGGTGAGAAAATAATCTGTGACTACGCAAAATAGGTAAAACATAGCTTTTATAGGTTTTGCACTCCAAATTCAACCTTTTACAAAACATATTCATCCTTTTCCAAATCAAATTCAACTTTTTCTAAAAAATAATCATCCTTTTTCAGATCAAATTCAACTTTATCCAAAAAATAATCATCCTTTTCTAAATTCGCCTTTATCCAAATGAAATTCACCTTTATCCAAAACATATTCATACTTTTCCAAATTAAATTCAAACTGCCAAATTCAAATTCATAATAAATGCATTTTATTTGTTAGTAATATTATATATACATAATAAAATAATTGATTAAATAATTCACGATTTATAATTCAATTTTGTCAATACATACACTGCGTGACAACAGGATAGGTTCAATATATTAAATGTCTATAAGTATCAATATTTAATCTAAAAAAATTGTCGTTTCCATGGCAATTACTGCACATGGTTCTACATTATATTTGTAAACTTTCCATAAAATTTACAGTTCAATTATTTTTTTTCAACAATTGTTTTCGAATACTTTTTTGAAAACACGGTCATTCAAGTGCGACACCAGGATAGGTTCAGTCGTTTGAAGTTACAATTAAAAGTAGCAATAACGTAATTTTTGAAATATTAGTGTTTAATAAAATAAGTGAAGGTTATTAACGGGTATTTCTGCATTATAACTACATTATGGGTCGTGGAAAAACATTAGGGTCTAGAAGAAATAGGGAAAATTGATGCATTTAATGAAGAAGGCTATTCAAATAGAGAAATTTCACGTAAAATAGGGAGAAGTTCAAATGTCGTTAATAATTATTTAAGAAATAAAGAAAACTATGGAAAAAACCAAAAGGGGGGCACAAAAAAGCTACTACACAAAGAAAGCGGCGTTTTATTTTAATGGCAGCATCTAATTCTACAAAGACTGCTCGCCAATTACGAGATGAAGCTGGTTCCCTTGCAAGTGTCAGGACTGTACAACGCGTTATAAAACGCTGTCCAACAATAAAAAGGCTTCGGTTGAAGAAAAAACCATTTTTAATGCAACGCCACAAACAAGCACGCTTGCAGTATGCGGAAAACCATATGACCTGGGACTTACAATGGAGGCAGGTAGTATTTTCCGACGAAAAAAGATTTTGTTTGGATGGACCAGACGGGTTCAGTTATTATTTCCATGATATAAGAAAAGAAACGAAGTATCTTGCAAGAAGGCATAGCCGGGTTGGCTCTGTAACGGTTTGGGGAGCAATTTCTTATTACGGAGTCATAGATTTGGTACCTATAACAGAAAAGATGACGGGTATACGCTACAAAGAGATGCTACAAAGACAAAAAGTGAAAATAGAAGAAATTATTCAAGATCATCCATGGATTTTCCAACAAGATCATGCAGCAATTCACACAGCAAATGTGGTTTCAGACTGGTTTGAGAATGAAAACATTACGGTGTTAGATTGGCCTGCAGTATCACCGGACCTAAATATTATTGAAAACTTATGTGGTTGGTTGTCGCGAAAAATTTATGGAAATGGAAGACAGTATCAATGCAAAAATCAGTTAATTCAGGCTATTAAACAGATCTGGACTGAAATCCCATTAGAGATTATAAGAAGTTTATACGATTCTCTAAAAAACAGGATATTTGAAGTTATAAATAAAAATGGAGGAAATACTTATTACTAAAAATAAAAAAATATTAAAAAATCTAAGATTTGCTGTTTCACTTTCAGTTTTTTCCAACAAAATATAGGTTATTTGACTTTTTATTTATGCCGAACCTATCTTGTTGTCGCACCAGAAAATACGTATTTTTGAAAAATCATTTCCAAGTTTTTACAAAAAGCAGTACCAAACTTATATATGCTAGGAATTAGTAGCAAATATATTACCAAACAAACTGAAAATATTTTTAGCTCAACAGACATTAGCGAATTGTGTGAAAAATATAATATTACAGTGAACCTATCCTGTTGTCACGCAGTGTATATATTTATATACGTACATATATAAATATGTACATATATTGTATCTAATGTATTGTTTGGCCTGCGGCCGCCAACGGTGATTTCATCGACATATCCAAGTAGTACTCGTAATTGTTGCAGTCGGTGGATGTTATGGTTTCTATGGATTGCTGAATAATATTCAATAATTTACCATTACTATGCTCGGAAAGCATATTTCGAGCGCTAAGTTTAGTTTTTGAAAATACTTTTTCAATGGGGTTGAGCATGGCGAGTAAGGCGAGAGAAAAACTAAATGATGGCCTGACTGATCTCACGAACTACCTGCGTCTTATGAATTCTTCCATTGTCAAGCACCAACCAAGCATTTATTATAGATACAGTTCGAAGTTTTGTAAATAATTCATGTAGAAATTCACGAAATGTATTTGAATTAACTGACGAGTTGTCAATTATTTTGTGATAGACTACTTCATTTATGTTGATGGCAGCGATGAGTGATATGTTACAGCCACTTACGGTAGGAACCACTACATGTGCCGCCGTATTTATCCGCGATCGCGCCTTGGTTCGCCGAAGTTGGTAGTTGAATCCTGATTCATCAATAAAGATTATTTTCTCTCTCGATTGTGGAGCATGTTGTGCATAATTCATCGCTTATATCTTGTGTTGCTCAACTGTAGATGCCGCAATAAGACGATCAAGGTTAATCGTATCACATTTTAGCGTTATTTTTAATTGTTTTAAACCATTGCTTATCGTAGATGTATACAACTCAATGTTGTCGGTTTCCAAAATATTGTTGCGAATATTTTTCAGCGTAATGCTGGGGTTTTCTTCTATTAAGCACTCAATTTTATTTAAAATCGTTGAATTTAATCTTACGATAAGTCCGCCACCGCATTTTTTTTCGATAATCCCACCGGCATTTTTATTAAAATCTTTTATAATTGATTTGGCTGCATTTTTATTTATTCCAGCCATTTCTGCAGACTCACTAATGGAATGCCCTTCGTCATGAAATTTAAATAAAATATTTTTTTTCAACGCTGGTACGGTTGTATTTGCTCATTATTACATTTTTTATATATATATTATGTACTCGTATATTTGATTTTAATTAATTAGTAATTTTGCTTTTTGAGTGCAACCACTATTGTATTGAAGTATTGAAAATGAACCAACAACAATTAATCATTTATATATCACAGCAAAGGTTTATTTATTTTATTATATTAACTTGTTATTTTCTATCTAGAATTTAAATTCAGTAAATTTATTAAATTAAATAAATTCTGTTGGTTTTATATCGTCTACGGTTGAATTTCATTTGGAAAAAGTTGAATTTGATTTAGAAACGGATGAATATGTTTTGTATAACGATGCCGATTTGCGATTTTGTCAAAACCAATTGCCGCATAATTTTTCAGATTTACTATTTTCCTCCTCTATGTAATCCGAATATTTCTTTATTTTTAATATTTTCGTTAAGGTTACATTTTTTTAAGTTCATGACATTGAAATTACTTATTCTGCCAACAAAGTATAACTTTTCTACTGAATATTGAAAAAAGACGTAAAATACTTGAAACTTTTCCTACTTACCAATTTACTAAGAAAAAAAAAAACCCTTTTCCATAAAGTTTATTTAGTTTGGTAATTTAATTAAGTGATTGTCCTTTTTTTTTAATGTACTATTTGCCACTTATTTCCTATAGTTATTAGTGTAAATTTTTCAAGTATTTCAAAATTCTTTCGGTATAAAGGCAAGTAAAATTTATGGTAAATGAAAAGAAAAGGTAAAATTCCTCTTCAAATTTTATTTAATTTTTGTAAGAAAGCAAAAACAAAAATATGGTTTTATTTATTTACTTTAAAAATTAAAATAATTAAAAGTAGATTTTAAGTGTTAATCTGAGACAAAATTTTCACTTTGTCGCACGAACTATGTTATTCGAGTGTTTCATGGCGTATTCTAAGTTTATTAATTGTTTAAAGGTATTGTGACCTTAATTTTCGTTCTTCTAATCAGCATTCTTTAGAGTTTATATAATGTCGGTTGCAACATTACATAACCTTGTGACAACCTAATTAACTTTATTTGTTGCAAATTTTGTTTGTGTACTCGTAGCCGTTCATCATTATGAAGAGACTTGTGTTGTGATATAATTATGAAGAGAAATTTGTATGTTATGAGTTTTTAATATGAACGTTCAAAAAAACTGATTTTCAAAGAAAACAATTCACCATTTGGGTTTTATCTTGATTTATTATTATAATTTTTAAACCTCACAGAAGAGTGAAATGAAATTAAGTTTTCTTTTCATAATAAAGTTGAATAGAATACTATGTTGTTGTTGTTACAACAATCCACTTGACCAATTTTTATTGTTGTTGTTAATATATAGCGAGAATCCACATATAATTGGGAAACGGTTTGAGTACATAATTTAAATATATAAAATTTTTTTCTTCTAAGTTTATCCTTTTTAAACTTCCTTATTATATGAAATATAATTTTTTGTATTTCCCTTTTCACAACAGAAAGCAATTTTTATATATAAATTTTCCATTTGTAAGAGCAGCTTGTCTGGAAAAAAATATTCAAGTACCTAATTAAATTTATATTATTCGATTCTTTTGAAAAAGTCAGTATTCTTTCTAGGGGGTGCAATGCCAACTATGTTTTTACAAAGGAGACAATTTTTACGAGGAATTTCTCTTTATGACACCTTGAGAGTAACTGACAGCCAAGCTGTTACTATCGATTGTATAAGCACAAGATGAGTTTTCATCATTGTATGTACATATATATGTATATAGAAGGCAAACATGATTACCAAGATAAATATTATTATAAATATTAATTTTTAACACTTGCTGCTGCTATCTTTCGGTCGCCAAAATCAAACAGGGCGCACAGCATCCGAACACAAAAGTTATATATAGTATGTACATATTTACATATTTTTCCATAAATAAAACAAAAATTTTAATTCAATATTTCTCGTTGTTCCATCTTCGAAAATTGTAATTTTCCCTTATTTTCCTATGGATATTAGTTTTTCCGTGTATTCTCATAACAATTTTGTTGTTATTTGTGTAATTTTTCCAAATAAATAACCAAAAAAAAAATTTTTAAAGTTTTTTTTTTTTTTGATGAAAATTACTTTAAAATGGAAAGAAGGGAAATGATTTTCCATTTTTATTTTTCCTTCTCTCGATCCATTGTGGTTGTTATTACTGTTATATTGTTGGTGCTTTTGTTGTTGTTGTCTTGTCTTGTCTACAAAATTTCCATTTTTTTTTGTAATATTTATTCTTCCTATTTATGACTTAAAGGGGATCAATTGATTTGTATTTTATACGAATATATTGTATCAACATGAATATTTTAGTATTATGTGCGCTCATCTTGTCTGTGATGTATGTTTTTCAAGCCCCCTTACGTACTGTATAGGCAAAAAATAAAAAAATATTGTATCACTTCTTTCAATTTATGACAACAAATACACACATATACGATAAATTTAGGAAAATTAAAATTGATAATTTCATGAATGAGAAAATGATAATGGATTTCAATAAAAAAAAAAAAAACGGGAAATGATTATCTAAATTCTCATGTTAATATGTTTTTAAATTATCGAATTTTTTTATTTATATCCATTTTTTGGGAGGTTTTGAATGGTTGGATAAATGTTTTTGCGCTATTTTAGGACGACTGCGTATATTTAATGCTGTGTTAACCAAAGCACGTGCGGAGTTGGAGTGTGCGAAATTATTAAGCGTATAATTGAACATGTGTCGCTATTTTACACGCTTAGAATTTTAGTTTAGAGGCTTCATTATTGGTGACGTATGTATGTGCACTCGTTACACACAAAATACGTAACCTATGGTGTAAATTAAAAAAACTGATATTAAAAATGAAGTTTTTTCAAATGGTAAATCTGTAAAAGAATTCCGTGCAGTTTAGAAGAAATTAATGTCCGTTTCGCTTGCTGATTGTTGTATGACTTTATCAATTGTATTTGTTTGTTTCAACGTTATTTTCCGCTTACCGTTGGTCAGTGCTGGAGCTTCGAGCTATAAAACAACCGTCCCTTTGCAAAACAGTACAAGAAAAAAACCAAGTTATCAAAGGAGAAAATTTAATCACTTCAAGGGAAGGGATAAATGGACACGGTAAAAGCCTTACGCGAGCAGACATCTACTGGAAAACTGATCAACAAAATAAAGAGCAATATCAAGAAGGATGGACGGCAAAGAAAAACAGTAGAATACTGTGAACAACGGCTCATCAATTTACAACTTCTCTACGATAAATTGTGCACAGTGGATGCCCAATTAACACATACTTTACCTGATGACCATGAATATCGGAAACAAAATTATTATAAACAGGTGAAGGATGTATTTGAGGAGACAAAAAATCTACTTCTCGAGGCTCAAAAAGGAGCAGCACCAGGCCAAACTGAGGAAGCAAAGCAACAGGCAAAAGCAGATTTAGAACACGACGGAGCAGACGCCTCCTCCTACCAGATTTTAGATGACGACGATGATCTTGAAAACGAAGATAAAATCTCAGCCGTCACGTTAGATAATAAGGATCAGGAGAAGCGCTACAAAGTTCAAATGGCGAAATCAAAAATGCTGAAACAAAATTTAAGCAGCATCACAAAATATGGAACTAAGAATTTCAACAAGCCATATTGTGAGCTTAAAATAAAACAGCTAACAGACGCTTGGAATTCTTTTAATAACAACCACGAGGAGATAATCGCAAATGCAACTGACGAAGAATTTGAAAACGCATACTTTAAAAACAACTAGTTTGAAGAGATCCAAGCGAAATGCGAGTTGTGCGTCATTAAGATTCAGCACAAGTTGGAAATAGAGTTCAACAGATTTCCTAAAGCCGGCGTCACGAAGCATGCAAACATAAAGTTGCCAACCATTGAAATTCCCTTATTTTACGGGGATTACAAGCAATGGACAAGCTTTTATAGTCTGTTCAATAAAACCGTACATCAAAATGAGAGTTTGTCAAATGAAGAAAGGATGTATTATCTACTTTCCATGGTAAGGGGACAAGCAGCAAAACTAATCAATCATCTCACACTATCGGAAGACAGCTATATGACTGCATGGGATACTCTTATTGCCAGATACAATGACAAGCTGCTATTAGCTAAGTGCATTGTTAGATCTACCCAGTTTGACGGTGGAATCTGCTAGCGGGTTAAGGACAATACACGACACCGCTTTGGAATATCTACACGCAATAAACAACTTAGGTGTAGAGATAGAACACTGGAGAGCCTAAATAATAGGCATTTTAACGAAAAAACTTGATGCTGAAACACACCATATTTATGAGAGTACGATCAAAAATCCAAAAGAAATTCAAACGTTAAAAAATTTCTTTAGTTTCTTGGAACCAAGATTTCAATCTCTAGCAACTATAACTAGAGAAAAGGGAAACAAGAAACCGCAGCCACAAAACCAACAAAAAATTGCAAAGAAGGCAACGCATGTGGCAACAACAAACGAACCATCCTTATTGCGGTGGGACTCATCAAGTTACAGGTTGCAAGACTTTCCAAAACTTATAAGACTTTCCAAAACTAATGATAGTGGAACGAACTTCAGCTGCTAGAGCAAAATCCTTGTGTAGAAGCTGCCTACAGAATTATCATGGAATATATTGCCATAAAAGATGTGCAACAACGACAACGAAAAGGCAACCAAAAAACCGAAAGAAACCCCTGCAAAAACAACCTTACAAACAGCTAATAAAGCTGCGCAAGGTAGCATTTTATTAGCTGCCGCCATGGTAAAAATAATATGTAATGATGAAGAACACTTGGTCCGTCTTCTAATTGATCCAGGCTCCCAAGGCACCTTCATAACTGAAGAGTTAGCAAACAATCTCAATCTTACAAGAACACCGATTCAATCAGACATAACCGGAATGGGTCGGACAGAATCCGGTACGGCTCATTCATCAGTAGAGTTCATCATTAGTCCGCGGTTTTATTCAAATTTCAAGATCAAAATGAAGGCTATGGTGTTCAAAAACATAACCGGTAGCATGCCTGATAAGGTCATTGAACCAAATTATTGGAACCATACAAAAAATCTTATTTGGGTAGATCCAACGTTTTATGAACCCGGTCCAATTGACATATTATTAGGTGCAGATTACTATGGGCAAATAATAATGCCGAATCTAATGAGAGATGCGCCTAATGAGCCTATTGCACAACTAACCAAACTGGGATAGATTCTTACTGGGAATACATCTGCTAGTGTCAATATGGCAATGTATCAGACAGTGATTGTAACCACTAACGAGATTGACAATCAATTAAAAAAGTTTTGGGAAATCGAGAAAGTACATAAACCAAGAAGTCATACAAAAGAAGAAAAGGAATGTGAAGAAATTTACGACGAAACTCATATACGCCTAACCGATGTAAGTTATAAGGTAAGAATTCAGAGAGCTCAAAAATCTTTGACCCCCTAGGATGGTTAGCACCAGTTACTATAACAGCTAAACTAATCATGCAAGACCTTTGGGTAGCAGGCCTTTCTTGGGATCAAACATTACCTCAGATACTAGCCACGCAATGGCAGGATTTTAAAACTGCACTTCCTTCATTAGCATTAATATCTATACCTAGATGGTCTTGTTTCGATGGCCAATCACCGCTCAGTTTACATGGATTCTGCGATGCGTCTGAAAAAGCTTAGGAGCATGAACAACGATAGAGATAACAACGTAACTCTTGTTGCATCCAAGACCAAAGTAGCGCCGATAAAAAACATATTGTCGATTCCACGACTCGAGTTATGCGGCGCGTTATTGCTCACTAAGTTAATGAAACAGGTGTATGAAGCGTTACACATCCAAGATATAGAGATGTCATTTTGGACAGATTCAATGATCACGCTTTCGTGGATTAAAGGTCGTCCCCAAAAATACAAGACATTCGTCGCAAATAGGATTTCTGAAATACAAGAACAATCAAATCCAGCACAATGGCACCATATAACCACCAAGGAAAATCCTCTGATTGTACGTCTAGAGGAATTCAGCCAACACAGTTGAAAGACTACAGTTTATGGTGGACGGGTCCGAAATGGCTCAATAGGCCGACTCAGGATTGACCACAACCTATTCAAGTCAACGACACCCCAGAACTTCAAAAAATGTTGGCTAATAATGGCACAGAATGGCAATTTATTCCACCATCAGCACCATATTTCGGAGGGCTATGGGAGGCAGCAGTCAAGACAATGAAGTTTCAACTAAAGCGAATAGTCGGGGAAAGCACACTAACATACGAAGAACTTTCAACAGTAATTCCCCAAATCGAAGCATGTCTCATTTCTAGGCCACTGGTAACTATATCGGCAGATCCGTCTGAAGTAGTCCTAACACCAGATCACTTCTTAATAGGCGATTCACTACTCGCCGTTCCAGAACCAGATTTGTTGCATGAAAATGTAACTTTAGAACTGCGTTGGATACTATTGCAAAAGTTGGTTCAACAATTTTGGAAGCGATGGTCGATCGATTACCTATCAAGCCTTCAACAGCGGGCCAAATGGAATTGCAAACAGCCAGAAGTCAAACTAGATGACATTGTTTGGATTAAAGACAACAATCTGCCACCGACTAAGTGGCTCCTTGGGCGAATTGCATCCGGGATTAGATAAGCTGAATAGAGTCGTGACAGTAAAGGATAGTCACAGCACCAAATTTAAACGACCAATCTCGAAGATAAGCACTCTCCCTATCAAAGACGCAGAAGCTCCGGAGAAAGAACAAAGCAGAAAAACTCGCAGTAGATACATAAGCGCAAGCACCAGAATCAAAATATTGCCCTTGTTCATATTGAGTTTACTAGCAATGTGTAACGTTTGTTCAGGAACGTCAGCAGCTAATCTTCCGTACAACCTGACTAGTTTTTCATATCAGCCCCGACTCTATTTTGAATACACTGGAAACGTTCAATTTACAAATAACCAATGGAAGATCATTGTATATTTTAACATGACAACTTATCACAACGAGCTAAGTTTGTATCAAGCTTGCGTGAAAAAGCTGACCTAGCTCTGTTTGAACAGCTCTATCCCTGACACATGCTTAGTAATAACAAACCAACTGCAAAACAGCTTAGCAGCTATCAATCAGAGAAACGAGTTACTCCACCACGGCAAAAATTACTGACGAAAAAGAGGTGCTATCAATATAGTAGGAAATATAGCAAGCGAGCTATTCGGGATACTAGACAATCGTGATGCTGAACATTATGAGAAGGAAATAGAAAAAAAACAAGGAGAATCAGGAGTATTTACTAAAGCTCATAAAAAATCAGACATCTATTGCCGATGCTTAGAGGCTTCATTAATGGTGACGTATGTATGGGCACTCGTTACACACAAAACACGTAACCTATTGTGTAAATTGAATAAACTGATATTAAAAATGAAGTTTTTTCAAATGGTAAATCTGTAAAACAATTCCGTGCAGTTTAGAAGAAATTTATGTCGGTTTCGCTTGCTGATTGTGGTATGACAATTAGTTATTTATTAAAACAATGTTTACAGATTTTCTTTACAAATCTGAAAAATGATTTTTTTTTAGCGATTTATTTAAAATAGCACTCGATAAGCACTTGAAAATTCAACAAACCTCCTGAGTTTTAAGCAATAGAAAATAGATCACGTCTCTTTAGTCAAATATGATACAGTTTGAAGGAAAATTTGATTGATTGGAGTGTACAACCAAGCCTAGACCTGTCTCTCGGATGTACGTCACCGTACACCATTTACACATATCTACGAGTATATAATACATAAGGAATGATAGGAATGGAATTGTTAGTAAGTAGTCGTTGTAGTCGATATCTAGCTATGTTAGTACAATTTAACTGCGACAGCACAACTTAACTACGTACAATTCAACTAAGAGGAGCCTTGGCCGGTTACTCAGGATCTCTAAATATTTAATCAGGACTTATTTAATTTTTTATTTTTATTTTTATTAAAGTTCTTATGCTTTAGCTTTTGTATTTATTAAATTCTTATCTCGGTCTTTTATTCCCTGAAAATAATCTAAGTCATTTGACTCAGTTTTGTTTTTTTTTCTATTTCAAAGCAGGTTTTCATCTTTATACCACAAAATTTTCGGTTCGACAAGAACTCTTCTCCATTTCCACACTACGATTTATTCTCAATCTAACTTGTGGGAGGAATTTGTAACTTTTAGTATACCATTTGAGCTTATCATATATCGTACAATTTCTATTTTCTGCTGGGACAAGTTTACAGCTCTAGCATCCTCTTTTACCACTCAATTTATTTAATGCAATAATTAATGATTGGTGTATAAAGATTAAATAACTATTTACATGTTTCATATGATTTAAGGAAGCTGCATAAGAATAGAACAAGCAGAGCTGGTGAACTGATTTTTTTATTTCATTTATAAGAGTGTTTAATGTCTTAGTCCAAAACTGTTTCTTTTTTTATGTATTGACAATTCTGACAGGTTGCCACGGGGTGCAACTCATTTCGATGAGGCAAAAGCGTCATCCATTCGGTTGATTGTTTATCGTAATAGCTTAAATCATGTCAGGGGCGTCCAAGTTTCTTTTTGCCGGCGGAGTACCTTAATGCGGTACGGCGATATATGTGTCCCCAAAATTTGATTCACTAAATATTTATCTGTCCCGAATCTATCTGTAAACCATACCATTGACCCTTACTCAAAGGACGGTTGCCCTGCACTCCACATATCCCGGCCGGGCAACCTATCACAGAATGGTTTGTGGAAGTCCAGTTTAGTCTGAAGGCATTCCTATGGAAGGGTCTGTCTCAAACTCCTTAAGGATTTTCAGATGACCTACCATATTGCCTGGTTTGATATTTGCTTCTGCCTGCATCTTTAGGGCCATAATTCCATTGGTTGCAGTCAGTAATAAAAGTGCCCCTATTGCAGCAGCTGGGCATGTACTCATTGAGCCCGTGACAACGATGCAGGCTATACGCTGAACTTTATTTAATAAAGTTTGCACTGCCTTCTCGTCAGTTTTATTCCACCAAACTACCGACGCGTACGTTACCATATGCCTAATGATTGTTAGAAATGGCCAGTAGATAATTTTTGGTTAGAATCCCGAAGTGCGTCCCTAGAGTCTCTGACACAAATATTGTTTAAGTCTTAAGAAAGGTCACTGTTCATATCTCAAACTACAAATTGAACCTTTAACATTTCAAATTGAGCCTATATCAAATTATATGAATGGCTAATTACGATGTAACTTACCTATTTCTTAACGGATTTTAGTCAACTTTGACATCCGCTTTGGAAATGGGATTCTAAAATGATTTTAAGATGAAGTTCTGGAATATGGCCCAGTAGGACGAAACTTTGCTATTCCTTAGCCGAGTTTAATGTAATTCGGGATTTAAAATAATATTTCTAATTCCGAAATTCTGCACTACCGTGTCTGCTACATACTACATTTTTCTTAACAAGGCGGAACTTAACGCTCTGACAGCTTTATTTGCTTTAAAGTTAAAAGCAATGGATTTGCAAGAAAAGTTTCTAATGGAACTTGAATATTGTTATGGAGATAATCTTGATCATTTAACAATTGAAATAGTATGCTTAGGCTGTCTTAAAGAAACCTTAACAGCTGCATGATCCACAGAAACCTAAATATAATATAATAAAAGCCATATTGACATATTTCTCATAACCTCGTCTAACAATAATTTTTGAGTCACATTTCCTTCTATTCGTTGGAAACGTCAAAATTAATCATAATCGGTTAATAGCTAAGTTGTATTCTTATTGACCATATTACAGAACTTTATTCAAAAATCATTTTAGAATCACACTGCCAACGCATATGTCAATTTTCATCATAATCGGTTAAGCAATAACCAAGCTCCATCCTAATTGGCCATTCATATAATTTGCTAAGGGTTCAAAATGGAATGTAAAACTTTTATGATGGTATGATCGTACGATGGTAAGATGGTACGACGGTATAATGGTATGATGGTATGACAGTGTGATGGTGTGACGGTATCGTGGTAATATGGTATATATCATAGTATGATTGTGTGACGTTATGATGATATAGTGGTATAATGGATTGATATTATTGAATGATGATGGTGTGTTGGTATGATTGCACAAATACTACCTTGATCAACAAGAAATGCAACAAATACCATCCAACAGCCACCGAATTCACCTGATTTGGCTCCCTGTGACTTCTTTCTGTTCAATCGAGTTAAAAAACCATTACGGGGAACGCGTTTCAGCAGCCGAGAGGAAATAATGGAAAAATCGCCAACACACACAGAGATAGATTTACTCTTGACTACGTAACTTTTGCAAATGTCAAGCTATGACGCTAAGATTTAGAGGGAATATCAACAACAGATGTACCAACTTTACAAAAAACCCGAACTCAAATCGGAACGATGGGAGCGCCACACGGTGGTTATTCAGAGAACTTGTTGATCAAGGTAGTAATACAACGTATGGTGGTATAACGGTATTTATTCTAGAATGATGGTGTGATGGTATGATGGTACGACAGCCTTTATGACGGTGGGATGGAATGATGATATCATAGCCTAGTTAGATTATATGATGGTACGATGGTATGATGGTATGATTATAGGGATGATATGATGTAATAATGGTATGATGGTATGTTGGTATGATTATAAGTTTGTTTGGTGGTACGATGGTACGATTTTATGATGATATGATGGTATGAATGTGTGGTTGATTGATTGTAGATAAACATCATGGTGTGAAGGTGGCATAGTTTGACGTCACTATGGTACGATTGAATGATGGTTTAATGGTGTAGTGTCATAATGGTATGATTGTATAATGGAATAATGGTATGATGAAATGATTTTTTAAGGTGATGGTACAACGGTACATATACCGGTATGATGGTGAGTAGGGTTTGAGTTGAAATTGAGATGGATTTGAAAGAGAATTTCGGTTAGGGATTAGTTTGAGGTGGAGTTTAGGGTTTAGAGTGAGGTTAGATTGAGTTGAGTTCATACACGCATATAGCTTTCGAATCGAGTTAATTTTTGGGATTGGGTTGGAAAATAAGTATGGCTTAGTTTGGGTTAAATTAAAAATGGTGACGATTTTTAATCTAACCCAAGTTTATTTAACAAAATTTGGGGATTTTGAATTTGAGGATTTTATTTTCCGGATTATGATTTTCGAATTTTGATTTGGCGATTTTGTTTTGGGAGATTTGAAGCGCAACCCGTTTGAAGGGCCCAGAGACTTGATTTGGAGTGAGTTCGACAGCAGGAGGGATCAAATTAGAACAACGCCACAATCTTGTTCATAATAGAAATTCGACAGTACTGCGACGGGTCTGAAATCGATCATAATGAAGATCACTTAAGCTGGTGGAAGTCCCTCGAATAGTCGGCCGGAGCTTAGTCAGGTGAATGACGCAATTGCGGATATACGTCAAACGTTCCCAACGAAAATGATGAAAATTGAAAATGATTTAGTTTCAAATTTATTTTTGGCCTTAGGTAAAAAACAATGATAATCGTAAGTTCCCTTTATAGTAATTGCGCTTTGATAACGACTTTTCAAATGTAATTTGACTTTATCATACTCTGCTTTCGTTGCATATTCAAAATGCATTGTTGGTTTCCATGATCTACTCCATTCGTATAGCTGTTAAAAAGTTTGAATTGATTCCTTTGTTAAACTGTAGCGATATGCACCTCTTTTAAATGTTCCGCCCCTTTGCCGTGACTGGTAGTATGAAAATGCCACTCAGCTGCGATGTTAAAATCATCCTCATGATGATTTAGAATAATTAAATTATTTTTATTTTTATATTGTGTTATAGCTCCGTCAGACATATAGAAAATCTTTTTGATATTCGATGTTATTACTTTTGATAAAAGCATAATTTTTCGCGAAATCACATTGCACAAGCAGATCCCCTTCTTGTAAAGATTCTTTTTTTTTATTTAAGAACTTTTGATTGCTCTTTCAATATAAAATTATGAGGTATTAACTTGGTTAAATTATGAATACATTTTTCTATAAACTTTGTCATTTGGTCTTCTAATGTAATTTTTGGCACATCACTGTTATTTAAGCATTTACGCAGCAATTCTTCAAGTTCTTCCAAATTTTTAGAGCACACTTTACATTTTTTAATGTAACATTCTTGTTTTTGTTCATCACCACACATAAGGAATGAAATTAAATCTTTGTAATCTTTAAACGGGAATGGACTACTGTCTCGGGGGTGAACTGCTTTTATAGTGCCTTCGATCATCAGCTTCATATTTTGGTGCATAAGACAAACACAAACATTATGTTGACTGCTAGAACCCAATTTTATACCGTGGTTTGGACGTAGTTGTGTGAACTTTGTAAATCCTATTTTAACTCCAGGGTGACGAGATTTAAACTCGATGTAGGCCTCATTTAGAGAACATAGTAATACCCTCTTTTGAGTATTCTGAAGAAGATCCTGCGTCCCCGGTATCATTTGACTTATTTCATCATCCTCAAAAAAGGATTCTACTAAGCTCCGTGCAGTATCTTATATCTTATTTTTAGGGATACTGCTTTTAGTTGTTGAAGAGAACGTACAATTATGTCTTTGAAGATTCTTGCAGTGATCAATTAAATAACGGGTAGCACCTTCTTTAAAATAATCTTGAATTTCGTGATGTTTCATCTGCTTTGGTAGTAATATTAATAATTTCTTCTTGTCTTCATAATCTCTAACTGGTATTTGAAATTATTTATAATCTCTTCATAATACGAAATCTTCTTTTCCTTTTCGGAGCACGTTGGTTCCTCATCGCAATTTAACTGCTTATAAATCGCTGTCGAAATTTCACTTGATTTTCGTTTAAGATATCCGGTCTTCTCACATATTTTCTTTTTATTGGTAAGAGCTGCTCCATCATATGAGGTTGCACATGTTGGTTGATACTTTCAGTTAATTCAAGCCATTCTACTTTCCTTAATTCATAATCTACTAAATTAAAATCTGCTGAACTGCTTCCAGGAATCGGATATTCGATCGTTTCTTCGTTTTTATCTGCAGTGTTGTTAAATCCAATTTTATTTTTCCTAGGTTTATGTAACACGTAATACAAATGTACAATTTATTGTTTAATTCTCGAGCAGGTAACGCCTTCACGGTTCGTAAAATAATAGCAAATTAATAATCTAAATACAAACATTTACCATTTATGGTCCATTAATCCTCTTTTCGAGCCAGCTAAATGCGTTTATTTATCAAATTTAATTAATTTACCCTGACTATTGGTCTACACCCTTATTTTGGTCTATGGTCTTAGTCATAGGACATTACTCATTAGTCATTAATTAATTTGACAATAGGCTGGAACCTTGGAGTCCTCTTAATTTTCTTATTCTAATGGGATACATTACCTTTCATGTCAGGTAGTTTTTTAGGTTAAATAAATTCAGGATTTCGTTTACAATGTGAAGCAAAGTGATGAGAAATTAAATTATAAATTGTATTACGAGAGGAGAACTAGTAATATTTAAATTAGTGTAGTTTAAAAACAAAAAATAACACAAGAGCCATATTTGAGTATGTAAAAGTTAATTAGTTTAACTTTGTTTTCAGCAAAAAAAAAAAATGTAAAAAAATATGGGGTAATTAGTTTAATATCTCAATAATACCGTTTTATATCCGATCCAAAAAATTTAATTTTGATTATAATTTTATAAGAATTTATAATTTCGATATTCACTCTAATTAACACAAAAAAAAAAAAAAAATTTAAAATCGATTAAGTTTTTAATTCATAAATTGGCCTTTGAAATTTACTCCAAATGGCATTTTTCACTAATGTTTCAAAACTTTGGGACCATCCTGTACGCAATACACACCCTATATAAAAAAAATAAAAAATTTATTAGTTAGTTATTTTTATTTTTTTAACTATTACACGTACACCAAAAACTAAACAAATCAAAAATCATAAAGTTCAGTCACGGCTCGGCGTTTTGTACGGTGCAGGATAGGAGGGAGTTTTGATTTTTTGTTTTCTTAAGTACACTTCCAATTTCCCAAATTATTTATTTTATTTTTTTTTTGTATTTTATTGATTTATTATGTTAAAAGATGATATCCGCCGGACAGTCATAATAAAAATATAACCAGATTATGTCGCTTAGATGAGCAAAAGAAGCGTAAATTGGAAACTATATAGAAAATATAAAGGGCTGAAACCTCGTGAGGTGGTCAGAACTTCGGTCTTGATTAATTCAACTACCAAATCAATACCGAAATGAATTTCTTAAGCCAATCTTCAGTTCAACCTCCAACTCAATTTACAACTCAACCTTTATCTCAATCGCAATACAATCCTAAAGGCAATCACCATCAAGAAAATCACCAAATCAACCCTTAATCAACCGAACAATTCTCTTAACCCCAATGCAAGCTAATTAAATTCTAACTCTACTTCAACTAAACTTAGCTCGACCCAAATCTCAACCCTGTGATGTATATCATTCCACCATATCACCGTAACATCGAACCATCGTACCATCATACCAACATACCATCATAACACTGTACCACTATAACCTCACACAATCATACCATCATTAGCAAATTATAGGAATTGTCAATTAGGATGGAGCTGGGCTATTCCTTAACCGATTATGATCAAATTTGACATGTGTGTTGGAAATGAAATTCTAAAATGGTTTTTGGATAACATTCAACTTAACTATTTTTAGCCGACTAAGATGAATTTTGACGAAAACGAATAAAAGGAAATGTGAGCCAAAAATTATTTTTAGACGAAGTTGTGAGAAATATGTCAATATTGATTCTATAATATTGTCTATTTAGGTTTCTTTGAATCATGCAGCTGTTGAGGTTTCTTTAAAACAGCGTAAACATACTATTTCAATTGCTAAACGATCAAGATTATCAACGTAGTAATATTCAAGTTCCATTAGAAACGTTTCCTGCCAATCATTCGCTTTAAACTTTGGGTTATGTTTTCTGAGTATTTGCTATCAGAGCGGTAAGTTTGGCTATGCTTAGAAAAATAGAGTGTGTAGCGGACACGTGCTGCAGTATTGAAACTACTAGCTGTGGTGTAGAGTTTTGGAATTAGAAATATTATTTTAAATCATCATTCCCCATCTCGAATTTCATTATAATCTGTTAAGGAATATCAAAGTTTCGTTCTATTTGGCAACATTCCAGAACTATATCTAAAAATCATTTTAAAATCCTTTTTCCATCGCACATGTAAAATTTCATTAAAAATGGACAAGTTCTATCCTAACTGCCCATACTCCAGAATTTCATCTAAAAATAATTTTAGAATCCCAATAGGTTAGGTTTGAGTGGCGGTCCACTAGGACCAGGCATAGACACAAAAAGGTCCGTAACCATACCACGAATAATTGTTTCCTCCAACTCATTGGAACCATTTTGAGCTGTTAACAAAGCTCCTCCTACAGAGGTCCGTCAGGTCTTTGAAGAGAGGTGCCGCTAGAAACTTTAGTCTGTTTCGTGCCAGACGAGGGCAGGTGCAAAGAAGATGAAGTACTGTCTCTTCCTCCTCTTCGTCCTCGCAACTACGACAGTGTTCGTGTGAGAAGACACCAAGTCTACTCGCATGCCTCCCTATGAGACAATGCCCCGTAATCACTCCAACAACAACATGTTTGGATCTCGCCAAGTCCAACTTTGGCCAGACCTGCCGAGTCATTACGCAAAAAATGATACTTGACCATCTGTCCCCAATACTAGTCTACAAATCAAATTTTATCATTATCGCTTGAGGAATAGGCAAGTTCTATCATACTTGGCCATATTCCAGAACTTTATTTAAAAATTATTTTAGAATCTCATTTCAAACTCATATCTCGAATTTTGCCATAATCGGTTGAGAATTAGGCAAGCTCCGTCCTAATTGGCCTTATTCCAGAACTTCATCCAAAAGTCATTTAAGAATCCCATTTCCATTGCACAAGCCGAATTTCATAATAATTGGCTGACAAATAGGCAAGTTTCGTCATACTTGGCCATATTCCAGAAGTTTACCCAAAAATTATTTTACAATCCCATTTCGAACGCACATATCGAATTTTATAATAATCGGTTGAGAAGTAGGCAAGTTTCATCGTACATGGTCATATTCCAGAACTGCTTCCAAAAATTATTTTAGAATCCCATTTCCAATGTGCAAGCCAAATTTCATCATAATTGATTAAAAAATAGGCAAGTTCCATAGAATGGAAAAGTAGAATCCCATTTCCAACGCATATGTCAAATTTCACAATAATCGGTTGAGAAATATGCAAATTCCATCATACTTGACTATCTTCCAGAACTTCATCCAAAAATCATTCCATCATCATCAATTCCATCTTAATTGGCCTATCATTTAATTTGATAAAGGTTTAATTTGAAATGTAAAAGGTTCAATTTGAGGTTTGAGATATTAACAAAACACTTTCTTAAGTCTTAAACACTATTTGTGTAAGTTTAAAACCGGTGAATTCGTGTTGATTTGTTTAAATATCATACACATATGCTACACACATACATACAAACAATCACTTTATTTTATAGATTGCTCAATTGCTCACTAAACACTGGTCCAACACTATCTCAATCCCAATTAAACCTTCAAACGGCCCTCAACCCAACCTCAACACAGCATATATAACAAATTGGTCAACTGTTTACTATATCTTAACCCAAACCCAACTCAACTTGAACTCAACCCGCAAAATTTACCCCTAACTCAACCTTCAACTCAACCCCAAACTCAATACCCAACTCAATATTCGAACTAGCATACATAAAAAATTGGTAAGTATTTCTATAACCAGGAATTTGGGGTCAATTCGTATGGCAGGTACCCCCGGCCCTCTTAGAAACAGAATGGATAAACAATTCTAAATCGAACAAGCCGTTCTCGAGATACCAATGGTACAGACTTACAGACATCGAGACAGATGGATGGACATTTTTTATTTTAATTTTTTTGCTTTTTTAGACTCAGGGATTTTTAAAACGTCCAGAAAAGTGGTTTTGGACCAATCAAATTTTTGATCATTTTTGACAGGATTTTCTTTCTTGTGTTTTTTGGCCTCACTGACTCATGAGGCGACCAAAATTCATGTCCAGTTGTGTTTTTGATTTTGATTTATTTTATTTACGTTTTTTGGTAAAGGATGAAATTAAATTTTGAAAGGTTAAAAGAAATATAGTGAATTAGGTTACTGTCTTTTCATTGTCTGTTAGTCTTAATAATAAATTTTAATTGTTATTAACATTGCTGCCTAGTGGATTGTGTTTTTGGCAGAGATGGGTAGTGTCGAAAACTTGTATTTATGACACAGTTTTGGACACTTTTTGACACGAGTTTTTGACAGTTTCTCAAAACCTGTGTTTTTTGACAATTTTCGACACGAATTTTTGACAGTGAAAATAATTGGAAAATGTAAAATTTTAGTTTCATTTACGTTCAGAACTGTTTCAACAGTTTGAACATTTTCGAAATGTACCATTAACTATATGTATATCAAAAACTTGCTAACGAAACAATAAGAATATTTTGTTTCTTCTTTTTCCTAATATCGCTCGGGTTGGCGAGGAACGCTCGATGGAGATGGACATGTTTTAGTCTGTCTCCGTAAGTAAAGTTCATTTTTTTATTTTGGTTTATTTTAAATTTAAATTAGATTAAATTAAATTAATTTATAATAAATTAATTTTAAAAGTGTTAAATGAAGATTAGTGTTTTGGAAATAATTTGGCGTTGAAATGGGAATTGAAGTTTAAATTCAATTTTCGATTGCAATTTCAATTTTCGATTACAATTACGGTCAGTTCCATAATCTAGTGTTCAAAAATTTTGTTTAGTTTAGTGAATTAATTTAAAGTGAGAAACGTGAGGAAACGTGGTCGACAAATAAGCAACGGTACCTAGTTGGTATCGTTTATTAAGGTATTTTCATTTCCATATACTGGGGGTCAATTCTCGTTCCGTGAAAAGTAAAATGGAAAGCATTTTCAGTGAGAAACATACATTTCCGATTCATGTTCCTTGAGAAGGAAAAAAATGACGTCAAAATCTTTTCATATGAATAAAACTTTCTCACCGACCATTTTGGCGGTGAGAACATCATAAATATCGAAATAAAATTCTATAAAAACTAAATTTGTATTTTTGGCATTAAACGTGCATTGAAACTATAATATGATTCACTTTAAACTTAACTAATAAGTAAATCTATTAAAAATTATTCCGTTTATTTAAGAAAAGCCTCCAAATAATTAATTTAGTTAAGTTTTAAAAATAATTTGGTCATTTTTAAAATTTATTTTATATTTTGACAGACAATGACGAAAATTCATTAATTAAATCTATTTTATCATTTATTTAGCTAATATTTAAACCAATTGCTGTATCATATAGCGGAAATCTATATGAAACTCGATAAATTGTCTTTTTACAGTGTAGCTTACTATGAAAACAACTTATTCAGCGTTTTTTTCACGAATTTTTTTCATTTGGACATCGAGAATCGCTTATTGTCATTGTGTGAAATGTTATAAATGAAAAAGACTTGATGGAAACAAAATGGAAATATTTTTTTCATTCGGTTTTTTCATAGAACGAGAATTGACCCCCTGCACCCTTATTTTGTAAAAAATAAGATAATGTGTAAACGTGAAAACGGGTAAACTTTGTGATTTTTTTCTAAAATTACATTAAATTGTTTTTCGATTCTCTTTTCGTTCACTGTTTATTACGTGTAAACATTATCTTATTTTTTATAGAATAAGGCTACTGGGGGCCCATTCTCGAATTTCACATCCATTTGGACATGTGGACATCTGTCAAAGTTCACAAAAAAACGTTCGAAAATTGTAATTCATATATAAAACACATGCAGCATGGACATTTTCCTATATAGGGAATTTTTGCACATGCTTATACCCATTCCGAAATATTCCCTTAGTACCGAAAAAATTCAATTTTTATGAATTTTGACAGATGTCCACATGTGGAAAATGGATGTGGAATTCGAGAATAGGCCCCTGGTCTATTTATGAATATGCATGTGATAAGAATTATGTAAAAAAATAAAAATTTATTGTTCTTTTATATTTTTATATATTTTATTATGTGATTTTCTTCGCCCAAGGTCTATGCAGGCCGTAAAAATAGAAAAAATATGTCGTTATAGAATTTCTGGTCATGAATGGACATGTTTTAATTTCTTCTTACTCTTACTCGATCTTGTTTTGCAATTATTTAGTGTGCATGTACAGTCCTAACCAAAATTATTTGAACCTCTAAATTTTTGATGCAACGTAACGCAAACAACTTTAAAAATAATATAAATAATAATCTTTTTGAAAACATTAATTTTAATTCAATAAATTTAATTACCCTGCTTTACATTCCAATCAAATTTTTTTTTAAATTTTACTTCTAGGAAAAATTACAGTTAATTTAGTTTTTGCCAAAATTATTTGACCCTAAAAATTGTTTGTCAAAATTATTTGTGCAATATGGAAAAAATCAAAATAAAATAGTAAATCAATTAAATTTAAGATTATTTTTGGCTAATTAAATAATGATATAGTCACTCATGTTTTGTATGCAGATGGTAAGTTTTTGTTTAGCTTCTATAACATCTAGCAAGTGGTTGAAAAATTTCTTGTTAACATCATCTTAAATGTTATCCCCCTATGTTTCCTTGGCACCCTGCTACAAATTTTTGGTCTTGTTAGATCATGAATATCTTCCACTTTAACTTAAGCCTCCATAAGTTTAAATCGAAACCCTGCCCTGGCCGATACAAATAATTATATTCAAGATTTTTGAATAATTTCGTGGCAATAATTCTTCTTATGTAAGGTCGAATTATTGCGCTGAAAAGCAAATTGAGGACCAACTAGTTTATCGTCAACTAGGAATGTAACCTCATGAAATAAATCATCAGTTGCAATTTTGCTACCACCGAGTAAACATTTTAATTTACTTATTACTTGTGTGAAAAGTTGAATCAGCAGTTTAAAAATTTTTTTTTATTTTTTTTTTAAAATATTGTGATGTGAAAAATAAGTGAAATCGTGATGTTCTCATCTCCGCCTCAAGTAAAAAAGGCTGGGCCAAATCAGCAGACAGCAATGTCCACAAGCGATTTGCCACCGAACGTCACGACCTCAGATATTTTTAATAAAAATACAAAAGTGCAGCATAGTCCAAAGCGACAACAAATTTTAAATGTTCAAAAAATTACCTTACCAGGCAATTTAAATCAAAGTGAGATTATTAATTTAAATAACATTGGTATGTTGAACCATAACGAAATTAAAAGTGCATCGTCGCCAAATATTGACGATAAAACAAACAATGAGAGTGCATCGACATCAAATGACAATAAAATAAACAGTGATGTAGGTCAGTGTTTAGTGCAAACGGGAATAGACCGGTATATAACTGTCCGATCAAAACGAAGAAGAAGCCCTAGATCAGCGGACAGTGCAAGCGCGAATAAATTCACTAAGCTAGCTAGCGTTGAATTAACGCATGGTAATAGGTATTCTTGCTTGGTTGTTGACGACGCGCCGGCCGAAAAAACTCCAAAAACTGAGAAGCCGCCAAAAAATCTATTTGAGGGAAGAATCAAATAGAGAACTTGCTAAAACGATCGAGTTTATTACTGAAGGTGCATTTTATATTTCCGGGATCAAAAGAGGAGATATAAAAGAAACAAAAATTCAACCGCTCAATATTGATGCTTACAGAGCGTTAATTAAACATTTTGACCAAGTTGGTAAACATTACTACACGTATCAACTAAAGAGCCAAAAAGGATTGGTCGTTATCTTAAAAGGAATAGAGAGTTACGTGGAGGCAAACGAAATACAAGCTGCTCTCACTGAAAAAGGTTTCCAATGCAGATTACCAATATATACTATTACCAATATTTTTAATCGGGAAAAGGTGCCTCAGCCATTGTTTCGTCTGGAATTAGAACCAGACAATAAAAAGGTTAAAGGCAACCATGCAATATTTGACCTAAAATATATACTGCACAGAAGGGTTACCATCGAGGAACCCAGGAAAAGAAATGGGCCGGTACAGTGCGTTAAGTGCCAAGAATATGGGCACACTAGAGCATATTGCACTTTGAACGATGTTTGTGTTATATGTGGTGAACTCCATAATTCAAAGGTTTGCAATAAAGCAAAAAAGGAAGCATCAGTGAGAAAATGCAGCAACTGCGATGGAAATCACACAGCTAATTATAGAGGGTGCCTAATTTATCTAGAATTGAAAAGGAGAATCAATCCAAAGCAGCGAGCAGAACAACGAATGCTTAATCTTCATTCTTCAGCTAGAACAGAAGCACGACCAGAAATTCTAAACACAAACGCTCAAAATGAAAAACAGTACGCAAATGTAAACGGCAGCGTGCACCAAGGGGTTTCATACGCAAGTGTTCTTAAAGGTACCACTCCTAAAGTTCAAGCAAGTGAAGAGGGAAACATCTCAACAGCTTTAAATAAATTGACTAATATGATGCAAAGCTTCATGGCGATGATGGAGAGAACCATGGATTTAATGATGCAGAATATGAGCACGCTGATGCAGATAGTCGTAAAAAGCCAGAAATGAACATCATCAAAATAGCCATATGGAATGCAAACGGCCTAGCACAACATAAAGCGGAGGTACATGCATTTCTCACTCAGCACAATATTGACATAATGTTAATATCAGAAACACGCTTCACCAAAAATAGCTATTTCAAAATTAATGGGTACTCTATTTATGACACCAAGCACCCAGATGGTAAAGCACATGGAGGTACTGCTGTATTGATTAAGCGAAGAATAAAACACTACGAACTTATGAAATATGAGAAAGAACATATACAATCAACGAGCATCTGTCTGCAGGAGTGGTCTGGAAACTGCGTCATATCGGCAGTGTACTGCCCTCCAAAACATGCTATAAAAAAACTCCAGTTCTTGGATTATTTCAGCCAGTTGGGTAACAAATTTCTTGCGGGCGGTGATTACAACGCTAAACATACTCATTGGGGTTCCAGATTAACATCGCCGAAAGGCAAACAACTTTATGATGCTATAGAGGAACAGTACCTGAATTATTTATCTGCCGGTAACCCAACTTACTGGCCAACAGACAAAAAGAAAATTCGTGTTCTAATTGACTTTTGTGTAACTAAGGGCATTCCACGTACTTATGCTAAGGCCACCGATTGCTATGATCTGTCTTCTGATCACTCACCGGTAATAGTAACATTGAGTACTGATGTCCTAAGGAACGAAATACCGAACCGTCTTACAAACAAGAAAACTAATTGGGATCAATATAGGAGGCTAGTTGAACAAAATTGTCTACTTAATATTCCTCTGATCACACCAGCTGATATTGACGCGGCGGCAGAAAATCTAAAAGATGTCATGACATTATCTGCTAAAAGGGCTACACCCGGCATAAGTAGTTCGGAAAAAGTTAATACACTGTCACATAATATACAGGAACTAATCCAGGAAAAGCGAAAAGTTCGCCGTCAATGGCAGCAAACAAAATCACCGTTATTGAAGTGGAAATTAAACCGAGCTATTAAGGCCCTAAGATTTGCTTAAGTGATCTCTCGGCATCCGAGAGGACAGATTATTCTTTGTGGAAGGCAACAAAAAATTTAAAAAGGCCAAAAAATTCGAATCCACCGATTAAACTACCAACTGGAAATTGGGCGAGAAGTGATGAAGAAAAAGCCAATGCTTTTGCTGCTCATCTAGCAACAGTATTCGTCCCACACGAAGAAGATAATTATTTTGTGCTACCCCAGCCAACGGATGATGGTTTATCCTACAAACCTATAAAGTATAACTGGAAGAAAGTTAAGAATACAATTAAAACTTGCATAAGCCCGAAAAAGGCACCAGGGCATGATCTCATTACCTGAAAAATAATAAGGGAATTGCCGGATAAATGCATAAAACTAATAACATTTGTATTCAACGCGATCATGCGAATCAGTTATATTCCTCAGAAATGGAAGATTTCTTTGATCACAATGATACATAAGCCAGGGAAAAATGAAACGCAAATCTCATCATATCGCCCAATAAGCATGCTGCCCACAATCTCAAAGCTATTTGAAAAAATGTTACTAACAAAATTAAAACCAATATTAGAAGAACGGCGCGTTATTCCAGACCATCAATTTGGGTTCCGAAACCAACATGGTACTATAGAGCAAGTACACAGAATTGTAAATGCAATCAAAATCACCTTCGAGGAAAAGAAATATTGTGCTGCTGCCTTTTTGGATATCGCCCAAGCTTTTGATAAAGTTTGACACGATGGACTAATTTACAAAATTAAAGAGCTTCTACCGAAGAAATTTCACTCAGTTTTGGGAAACTATCTTCTTCAAAGGCAGTACATGGTCAAACAAAACAGCGCAACTACTTGCTTAAATGTTATAAATGCAGGTGTCCCGCAAGGCAGCGTTCTAGGACCAATATTATACTTGTTGTACACAGCTGATATACCTGTAACCAACAAAGTATTAATATCAACATTTGCCGATGACACGGCCATCCTGGTGTCTCACACTAATCCTGAGTTTGCCTCAAAGGAATTACAGAATCATTTAAACAAAGTCGCGGACTGGCTGAAGGCATGGCGAATAAAAGTGAACGAAATCAAATCAACTCACGTCACATTCACGCTAAACAAACGCACCTGCCCACCAGTGAAATTAAACGATAAAAATATTCCTCAACAAACGAAGGTAAAATACTTAGGTTTGCATCTGGATAGAAGGTTAACGTGGAAAAATCATATTGAAACAAAGCGCAACCAAATAAAAATTACATTTTCAAAAATGTATTGGCTGATGGGAAGAAAATCTCAGTTGTCATTAGCCAATAAAGTTTTACTTTACAAAGCGATAATCAAACCCATATGGACATATGGTATTCAGTTATGGGGATCCACCAGCGCTTCAAACAGAGAACTCCTGCAACGAACCCAAGCGAAAATACTTCGCAGTATTACCAATGCTCCTTGGTACATTCGAAATAGTAATATACATGATGACCTTGGGATCAAAACCTTTAAAGAAACTATTAAAGAATTCAGTTCGAAATATTACTCAAAACTAGAAGCACATCCCAACGAATTGGCCAGGGAGATAATAAAACAGCCGCGATTTAGACGCCTGAGAAGAACAGATCCACTCGAACTGATGAACCTGTGAACCTGTAAATTTAATTCGATATATACATATAGGTATAGTCTAAATTAATTAAATTGTGAGCACTAACAATAAGTATTAACATTGGTTAAGACTTAAAATATGTAATAATTTTTAGCTTAAGATTTGATTACTTCTTGTGAGTTTCTTATGTAGAAAGATTCAAGAATAAAGCCATTGGCAACATTTAAAAAAAAAAAAATGAAATAAATCAAAATTGAACTATGGCCTTGAAAAGTTGTAGTTTATAGGGCATACACACAAACGGAATATGAGTAACCGTCAGGAAACGAAATGTGAACGGCATCAAAAGATAAGCCCATTGAATTATGGAAAACTGTTTTATGCATAAGTTTTGTCTAAATTTGATAATATTGGAAATATTTTTATTATTAGATAAACATAGAGCATCAATTAGTGTGGATATAGCCTCGGTTACTTTCCTTGAGCTACAAATAAAGGGCTACACGGCTGTAAAAACCGAACTATTGAAGGAGAATGTTCAATTTCGTTTAATATCATAAAGTAACATTCCTGGTTGATGATAAACTAGTCTGTCTTCTATTTGCTCTTCAGGACGATAATGCTCTCATACATAAGAAGAATCATTACCGTGAAATTATACAAAAATCTTGAATTAAATTATTTGTATCGGCCAGGGCAGGGTTTCGATTCAAACTTGCGGATGCTTAAGGTAAAATGGAAGGTATTCATGATCTAATAAGAGCAAAAATTTGTAGCAGGGTGCCAAGAAAACCGAGTGGGATGAGATTCTAAGCGATGTTAATAAAAAATGTTTGAACCACTTGCTAGATGTTATAGAGGCTAAACAAAAACTGATTATTTGCATACAAAACATGAGTGACTATATCATTATTTAATTAGCCAAAAATAATCTTAAATTTATTTGATTTACTATTTTATTTTGATTTTTTTCATATTCCACAAATAATTTTGACAACGAATTTGTGGATACAAATAATTTTGGCAAAAACTAAATTAACTGTAATTTTTCCTAGAAGTAAAATTTCAAAAAAATTTTGATTGGAATGTAAAGCAGGGTAATAAATTTATTGAATTAAAATTAATGTTTCCAAAAAGTTTATTATTTATATAATTTTTAAAGTTATTTGCGTTACGTTGCATCAAAAATTTAGCAGGTATAAATAATTTTGGTTGGGACTGTACATAAAAATCAAATTTTTTCATTCCTTGGGTATGTCAATGTATAATATATAGCACGACGCAAATGCTTATAGAAGTAGTAGGTTTTGTTTGCGTTTGTGTCCATATGGTGCGGCTTGTGTAGACATTTGTTTACTTTTTATTTTTTACTTTTTGTTGGTTTGCTATATGGTCATAAACGGGGCCTGCTAAAATTCTCTTTGCATAGAGTTGATATTCTGATTCTTTCATAATACAAAACATGGCAGAAAGTGTTGTATGTCGGTGATGGTTTTTTATATATGTTTTATATGTGATGTTGTGAGGCGATTGGTGCGTGTATATGTATAAATATTTATTGTTGTATTGTTGATGAATCTCGGTTGTATTTTGGATGTGTTCAAAACCAACAAAGATGTTTATTACGTCTACATTTTTGTTATTTTTGATGTGTTATCTATTTCAAAATTACCGTTATTCATAGAAACAATTTTCGTCTGTTTTGTCTGTATAAGTATACAAATTTGTAAATGTATATAGCAAACACATTCTTTGTGCGATGAAAGTAGTTGTGTTGGGGCATAGTTTGAAAACAATTTTTATCAGTTGAAATGCGTCGATAAAATTTATATTTTTATTTTATTTTATCGTCCAAAATACGGGAGTTTTCATAAGTTCAAATCGTCTATTTGGGGATGGAGTGGCGTGTGGGAGAAAGATCCGATTTAAAGTTGTTTTGAAGGAACTTTTAATATAAACTCTTATATGTGATAGAAAATTAAATTATCTAACGACTAAAGGGTTTTATTTTACTTAGTTTTTTGAAAAGACATTTAAATGCGAATTGTCTCTAAGCCGTGGTTTTTCGTATACGCTACTTCATTACTATGTAGAGGGACGAAATATGTATACTAGTAGTAGTTTGTTCAAACGATTTTCTTTAGAGCAAGGTTTATAAAGTTATGGATTTTTAAACCAAATTGAATCTGAATTTAAAATTTCGTTGAACAAGTTATGGATTTTAATTTTAATTAATTTATGAGTCAAATAATAGATTTTGTGCTAAATGTTTTTTAATTTGTACAAATAGGAAAATAGTAGTTTTGATTTATATTTGAGTTATTTAATGTAATTTAGTGTGGGAACTTTGGGCTGTTGATATGTAATGTGCTCTTGATCAGTTTAAACTGTTGTGCAGTGCGATTTAAACGGAATAGAGTAATAAGCAATTAATTAATTATTTAATTTGATTTTAGAGGTATTTCTGGAATTGGCTAATTAAGCTGTAAATTTGGAAATTAACTTATAGGGTTTCAGGTTTAAGAAGATTTTAAATGCGAATTTTAGAATTTGTTTAAAAATTAAGTAGATGTATTAAATGTTTCAGTTGGGATTTGATTGATAATTTGGAGCGGATTCGAAGCATTGGAATTTTCAGCGCCACACACTCTAGATAAATATTTTTTGTGGTATTGTGTTGTTACATGTCATTTGAGTTGTGGATGACACTAACCACTTTCCATTTCAGCCTGGGTAAAATATCGGCAGCGAGCCGGAGTTCTCCTCAAACGACCAGTTGAACACTTTCACTTTACACTTCCGACCTTAATTCACTTCCCATTCCCAAAATTTATGTATTTAAACACACATAGTTTTACTCTTCAAGTTCACAATAAATTCATTTGTTGAATTTGTTTATATTTAACGGATAAAGAAAAATGAATATACATACATATTTATAATTATAAAATGAGTAAAATGTTTCTTAAATAATTCGTTTACCATTTACATTGTTTATATACGTCGAGCGCTCGATAACCTTAATACAAGCAGCTTCAAACTAATAATTAATTTTAGTTTTTTTTATTTATACTTAATACTAAATATCACTAAATCACTAATGATTCAGAATAAGTAAGAAATAATAACAATTACTAAAGAAAGATAATAAATTAAACTAATAAAAATTAAAATAGGTAATAACAAGAATTTTTAGAATATATTTGGACACTTCAATATATGTAAAACACGATCACTTTATGCATATAAATTCACGCACTTAAATCGGCTGATTGTTGAAACTGCCGGTTGTAAGTATACCGTATATTGCTACTTCACGGTCACACTGGAGTAGCAGAAGTTAGATTTTACTGATGATATTTATCAGATTTAAGATAACATCAAATTGAATATGGTTTAATGTTGTGTCTTCGCTACTTCTTTTTTATTATTAGCGACTAAAATGATTTGTCCTAAAATTGTATGTTAAACTATAAATAATAAATTTGAAAAGTTGGCCGCTTCAATGGTGAATCCGTCCTTTTAACCGCACGGAACCTTTCAACCAAGCGGACCAACCCAACGGTATAAACCAAGTAATTGCTATTCAGTAAGAAAAACGACAAACAACAGTTAGACAATTGCTCGGCCAAACGAATTATTTTGCAAAAAAAAAAAATTACAAAACTTACCAAATAAATGCAACCTTTGAGCTTAACAAATATTACTAATACAAGATATTTGTTTGATTAAATAAAATTTTTTTAATTTTACACCAAAATTGACTTGATCGGATTCACTTTAGTCAATATACTTTGCTTCCATTAATTATTCAGAGAAGACTGATCGATTAAAAAGAAATTGGTTTTGTATTAGGTATATTTATATTATCAGACCAAATTTACTAATACAATAACAAATACCATAATACTTGAATTGTTGGAGAATTTTCCACATTAATGCTTGCCTAATTAGATATTAACCGACAATGATTAGTCATTTTTTTTTTATAATACACTAAAACAAAAGCTCTTGATGTTTGGATTTTACAATGTAATTAACCCAAACGACCCCAATATGGCAAGTCTAATTGTTTATGTATAATAAATTGTTTCGTTCAGAATCATTCAGGCGTACTCTTTCAAAAGTTTGTCTCCTCGCTAAGATCTCACTTTAGATTTGGAGACATATTATACGAAAACGTTATAGGGTTCCACTAAAAGGAAATGTGGCAAAACAATATTAATAAAAAAAAAAAAAAAATTTTAACTAATATTGGCTTTGATCAAAAATGAATCTCCCAAAATATGTATAAAAAAAATTGCCGCCATGTTTTACACTAAATTTGTATGTGTTTGTGTAAACCGTCACGAAAAAATAAAATTGGTTCATGTGTCGGCGTGTAGCGTGTGTCGTGTGACGAATTTCAAAATATTCGTTTCTAATTGGCTATTACCTCACAATCACACGTCATACGGTGCATATGTAAATCAACCTTGAACCATTCTATGGGGAATTAAAAACAAAAAAACAATAAAAAAGTTTTGCTGAACTTGTTTGTGAATTATTTTAATGGCTCGTCGGGTATTATTTCCGAGGAATAAATTCTCTTGGTATTAAAGCACACATATAACTTATAAAGGTAAGACACCAAAAGGGAAAGGGAATATCCGACAACAACGTGGGCATCGGTCACAATTGATAATTGACATTAATTTTGATTTTGTATTTGTATTTTATTTGGTTGTATTATTCAAATGGTCCACAACGATGCTCCAGTCTGAAGCACTGTGTAAAGAGTTATATCAGCCCATTCTCACATTGCTCACATAATTTTGTTATATGCATAAACTACACAAATTTTCACAAAAGAAATTTAAAACTTTGTCGATGCTAAATTCTTAAGGATTTTCAACAGTAAACTCTTCTACAGCGTAGCGCTACTTCTAAACCGAACATGAAAAATGGTGAATGAGATTTTGATTGCTGTTCGACACTTCTTAGTCCTGACTAATGCCCATTTGGTGGCTTAGGGGCATATTACCCATTGCGTTATTGGGAAGGGGCTACTCCTTCTCAAAATAACGAAAAATGGTTATAAAATATGAATGGTTAGTTTGGTGACGTATAAAGAAATGTTTATAAGATAACGGAGGCTTGGTGGGAAAAGTAACACCGAGGAGTGGGATAGAGTTTTTCAGCTTAAAAATTTCTTTTCAACATTTTCGAGAGCTAAATTTCATGCATCAAATTTAGATCGGTTTTCACTTTTCCTAAATTGCTTTTCCATCAAAAGTTGAGTTCTAATATCCAAAATCGGCGATGAAAAAAACTGTTCGCGAAAAACTTTATAATTTTCCTTCTAGATATTATACGATGACAAAACCAGATGTTTTCTTATAATATGTATAAAACCAACAACAATAACTATAATAGCAATAATAATAATAATATAATAATAATAAAAAAATAAATTTCCATTTTTATTTTGGAAATGCATTGAAGAATTTTCAATACAAAAAATGTGGAAGGAAAAATCAATTCGGCTTTTTGTGTTTTGTGTGTGTTGCCTTCTCTTCTATTGAATAATAATAGGAAAAAAATCATTGCATAAGGAATTGCGAGTACGATAACTGAAAAAATTAAAATTAAAAATAGGAAAATCAATAATTTATGTATTAACGTTTTTTTTTTTTTTTTGTAGTATAATAGTAAGTAAGAATGAAAAATTGGAAAATTATAAAAAAAAATCTTAATTTAAATATTTTCGTTTTTCTTCTTCACAATTTTTATTATTTTTTATTCCTGCTCGTCATTTTGTGTAATTTTTACGTTGATTTAGTACATTTTTATGAGAATAAATCATAATTTGATTTTCCATTTTTCATCTTACTTAGTTCGTAACTTTTTTTTTGCCAATTTTATTCTGTATTTCGTTTTGTTCTTCGGGATTTCATTTTTTTTTTTTTTTCAGTAAAATCTTAATAAGTGACAAGGGTTTTTAATTTCGACACTTCAATTATAAAATCGAGCGGCGGAAAATGAAAATGATTATTCGATAATTTAATTATTTTTTATAATGTTTTGCCACATCGCACACGGTTTACGGACTTACGGTAGTTGATTTTTCGGCGTAATAAATTAATATTTGGGGTCATTGCTAAAACATTTTTGCATGCGGATAATAAAATGTCGTCTTTTAACAATAAATATTCTAATTTTTATGTTTTTTTTTTGTTTCGTTTCAGGTAAGTCAACAAAAGCCTATTAAAAATAAAAATATTTTTGATATGTTAACATCTTAAGCAGGAGAGTAAGTAATTTTTGGCGAATATTTTCGTTGACTAAGCCTTAACAAAATTTATGGTTATTTCATATTTTTGGACAGAAATATAATTAAATTGGTCAAGAATAAAAATAAAATCATAAATAATTTTTTCATCTAATCTAGTGGTAAATAAAAGCAACAAAAAAATTGACCAAAATCATCAAAATTTAATTGGATCACAAAATTCGAGAAAAACAATCAAAATTTATCTAAGCTGGAGGCTTATAATTATCAATTGGCCTTTATATGTACATATAGTATGTATATAAAATTAAAGTCACAACACATGCGAAACGAATTTGCCAACAAAACAACGGGGGCAAAATATCAACCCTCTAACCAATAGTGTTTTTGGTTTTATTTTTTGGCGTAATCTTAGACACAACTAGACACAAAATCAACATAAATTTATTAGTTTTATGCAAAAAAAAAAAAAAAAATAAAAATCAAATTTGATGAATAAAAATTAGGGATATCCTTCTTTGTGTGCACATTTTATAGGGATTCAAGCCGATATTACCAATTTGATAAATTTTACGTGTGTGTGTGTTGTTGTTTACTCTATCAGATAGAGGAGGATAAGACAAAACCTATTAAAATTTTCTTATTATTTTTATCATCATCAAGATAATGTTAATGGAGGGATGATGATGCTGTTGTTGTTGTAAAAATAAAAGATACAAAATAAGGGAAATTATTGTTATTCTTCCTGTTTTACATAAAAAAAGAAAATCGGTTTGATCATGATGATGATAGACATTTTAAAAGATTTGAGGTAAATCCTCTAATCAAATTTTTTATTTTTTTGGTTTTGTTGTTATCTGGAATTTTTTGGGTGATTTATTGAATTCGACGTGTGTGCCTATTGATATACTATTTTTGTACTTTACATTTGTTTAGGAGTCTCAAGGGGAATCTTTAAAAAATTTGTTAGGGGATTTGTTCATTTTGTGTATATTTAATAATGCACTTTGTGGTTGAGACGAGAGAGTACTTCGAACTCGGTTTATAAAAAAAAAAAATAAATAAATTCTTCCACCATTTGATGTATGTTTACATATATTTATCTCACTGTACATAGTTATATTACAAACAAAAAAAAAACTTTTAATAAAAATATAAATAAAAGTTTCTTCAGAAACTTTAACTGATTATTATCCTTTTCTTTGTTGGGAATATACAAAAAAGCTCTACATTTTTATTAGAATCAACACTTGTGTACATATATAAATTAATAACAATTAAAAATTTAATTTGATAAAGAAATAGTTTTATTTATACGTAATTGATAAAGTTTTGTTTTGAGTTCTGTTAATAAAATTTAAATAGTTGTTGAGATTTTTTTTGTATAAATACAGCAGCTTCTTCATCTAAGTTAAATAGATTAGAAATAATATTACAACGTCTGGATATGAAATTAATAAATTGTATGCATCTTTTGTTTTTAAGTACGATTTAATTAGAAAATAAAAAAAAATTGATAAACAAGATACCTAACTTCCTTTCAATATTTATATGTTGTTGATATGCATCAACATATTAACCAATATGAGTTCTAACTCTTGTTATAATTGAATTTTCTAGAAATGTTTTTTGCCTTTGTGCCTTATTTACGGTAGCTCCTTTAAAATCCTGCATTTTTCTTATTATATTAGGATAATGGGTTAATAAGTGCTGTTTTGGGGTTAACTTTTTTTAAAGACTTCAATAAATATTTTCAAATAAGATTCAATTAAATTTTCGAGATTTACAATGTCTATTTCGTGAATTTCATAAGAAAATATTATTTTTAATATTTTTAAAACAGTGGATATTCCCTCCCACTGTTCACTAAAATCAGTTTTATAATATCGAGCAAATATAACAGGAAAATGTATTATTAAACATAATATTTGTATGGTATTCTGTCCTAAATTATTTTTTTGATGGTTTATTTTGCCTGTCGCTATATCCAAAATCATATGCAGAAATACAATCATTTAGCTTTATTACATCAATAAATATTGATTTATGATTTTTTTCTACAAAAAATTCTATCATATACTATATTTTAATATAAGCGCAACAAACCCCCCTAACCCATAAGCATGAAATCAGCGTTGCTATTTTTGATTGTGTTAAAATAATTTAAATAATTTAAAGCAGATACTCGCCAAATCCCTTGTGTTTCAACTAGTTTAACTTTTTTTATTTGGTGCCTGTTCTGATAATATTTTATAACAGTCAGGTTTTCTTAAAAGGTTTTCATTTTCTCTGAACGAAGTTCTAAGTGATATTTCATTTGCCAATTTACAACAACAATGCTATATAATAATTCAAATTAGGAATTCGTCGAATTCCTTCTAAATTGATGGAATTTAAAACCGAATTCATCGTTTAGTTTGCCTACTTTAAGCTGGGTACGCTAGAGCACATTTTTTTTAGTTCTATAGGTTGGCTAAGTGAAATTTATTATTATTTTGACTATTTATTTGACAATTAAAAGGAAAAAAAATATTTTTATTACATGTGCTAAATGTAAACAAACCCACATACCAATATTTCATTCGCGAATAAAAATGTATTTTAACCTTTGAAAACCGATCGAATTCCAAACATTGAATTCCTTGTCTGGGTTATTTGATCAAATTTGAATTCCAAATTCAATTCCAATTCCTTGGTCAAATGAAATGTCACTTTAGCAATTTCTTTATGCATAGTACAAACTGAGATTGTTGTGAGAAAGGGATGCGATAGTACTACGCAACAAGTCAATATCTTCCACCAAAATTCCTTCAGTTTCAAGGATTTTAATATTATTGTTGTATAATTCTTAATTTATTTTAGATCCGTTTGTGGGAGGGTTGTAGTACAAAAAGAACAAACAAAATATGCAGTTAATTTTACCAAGGTTGAATTTTATTTTATTTTATTTTAAATTGACTTGTCCATGACAACTGGTCACCAGCACCAACTTTCTGACAAAATGGCAAAGTTTACATAATATACATATGTACATAGTTATGGTGTGGACCGTAACAATATTTATTTTTTAATCGGATGGGAGATTTCCCTTTAACGTTCTATTTTTAAGTGAAAGAAATAGATTTTATTTTTAATACTTTATTAATACAACACGTTACAATTATAAATGCTCCCGCTTTTGTATTTGGTTCATATTTTATATTATTTGATTATGCCAGAGCCTACTCTATAAATAAGAGCCTCCACATTGACTGTATTTTTTACAAAGCTTAAAATAAAGTACATAAAATTTTTTCTTTACTATGAAACTATATGGGAAAATTATTGTTTTCATTTACATTTTTAGTCTATAAGAATTATGAGCCTTTACATTATTTTTATATGAAAATGTTCATAAAACATGTAATTTTATGTGATTGAAAAATCGAATCATGAAAATGTTTATTTCTTAGTGAAAATCCTGTTGGAATATAAACTATTGCTAAACTTTTATGGAATGTTGTTGTTGTAAAATACGTCATAATATAAAATTTATAAACAATTATAACCATCTCTTTTTAGTCTCCTTCTAAAAGCATTGCCACATGACAAAAATCTGTCCGAATACAGATTCATATCATGTGGCAATGCTTTATTAACGACATTTTGTTTAAACCATAGATGTCGCCTAAATTATAAACATATAAAAAAAATCAAATAGCTGATCGAACCGGTCGGATTCTAAAATCGGTCTGATTTTTGATTCGGCTAAACATATTTTTGGTGGCTTTTCTCTATTATAATAACTAAATTGTAATAATAATTAATTTAATATAATTTTTTTTATAAATTTACTAAAATTAAACCATTGCTATGAAAGAAATTATGTTAATTTTACGTAAAAAGTTTTCTTTCAAATCGTTTACTCAGCCCGAATCCCTGTTGTTTTTATTTGTGTGTTAAGTGACATCTAGGAATGGGAATAATAAGTAAGAGCTATTTTATTTTATACACCGCTCTCAAATGTTATGACAATTCAAATAATTCTAAACAAAAACTTATTTTGAATGGGTCATTAATTTTTGGGAATAAAAATCGATGCCAAATATTAATCATGTTGTATTTATTTTCAGCTGTGACTTAATTTAAATAGTATTTCTAATACTAGAGAAATAAATAAGGCATTTATACTACAGTTAATGTTTGTTGGTTATGTCGTTTATTTGTGATGCATAACAATCTGGGTTGATTTGATTTTTTTGATTTCTTTTCGCTCAATGCATAGCTATTACTATAATTTTTTCTCTTTGACTCTCTTTGATTTATTTCAATTTTGGCTGTTCAACGTATTGTCTTTTTTTTACCATTGATTTTAGTTGTGAATAAGTGATGACGTCATTAAATATAATATTCTCTTTTTAATACATATTGTTATTGTTGTAGAACGTTTTTTAATTTAATTAACTTATTTTCTTTTGATTATATCTGGAAAATGGGGAAGCTTGAGAATCTGTGCTTTAAATGAGTTAGTCATTGAGTTGTTTATTAGTAATTTCAGAAAAAAATATTTATCTAGGTTTAATTTTTAATTCATATTTCTTCGTCAATCGAAATCGCGTTTTTTCATACAAACTCTATGAAAATAAATTATTTTTTAGTGTTTCTATGTCCTTTATTTTAAGTTCATTTTTTACATGCCGGCTCTATTCATATCAAGATGGTTCTGATTATGCTGACTATGAGCTTTATTATTTAGTTCGAACCAGTTTAATACAATAAGAAATGTTTACAGTAATGATTTTATATTGTGTTTTAATTATGTTTTAGAGAATATGATATTCTGGATTGAAAATCGAACTACTGCTTATTAATCGTTTTTCTATTTAATTATCGGTTGTTTATTTAAATCGGATGTTGATTTGGATATATGAGTCACTGGTGGTGTACGTATAATGTCAGAGCACCCTGTATTTTACAGAGCCATAATCAAAAAATCTGAGCTTTTATAAGGGAATTAGAAAAGAGGAAAAAACGAAACTTTTCATAGTAAAACACACAAAACATATGGGAAATCACTTTTTTTCCTAAGACAAATTTTTAAATGAAAACGTTACAAATTCTTAATTATGATTTCTGAAATACTTTTATAAATGTTTGAATTTCAACATGCATGAATATCGTTTAAGTAAATCGTTTTCATTTTCTTGTAATAATTGATTTATTTAAACCAAAATATTAAAAAAATTTCATAACAACAGCATTCTGGTCAAATTGAAATAAAAGCTTACTACGATTCGTTTGGTCATTAAGTCAATATACGTTACATAGATGGCAGTGATGGCCGTAAAAATTTGGAAAAATCGTACCAAAAATTACCACCTGGGGAAATTTCAAGTTCAAAAATTGTACAAAAAGCAAAATGAATTCACAAAATATAGGAACGTGTGATAATTTTGCGATTAAATAACATTTTTTCGTATTTTTCTTTGAACATTTTAGACATCTTACGTACACTAGTAAAACTAAAGATAAATTTAGCAAGTATTATTTTAATTTGTAAGAGCCAACTTTGATGTATTTTTCAAAATGAAAGTTCGAAAAAATATATTTTAGAAATAATTTAATTTTAATATTTCTGCAATTAATATTTACTTAATACCAATATGGCCTTCTTGTATATTGTTCTTAAAGATATGTAGAAAACTTTTATATACAAATTTTATGACATTTTTGCTTTTTTCATTGAAAAACTTGAAGCTAAAAACACCATTTTTACTATGGATTCCTATGGAAATCAGTGAAAAGTTATACCACTAAAAAAGCTTCTAAAAAATACGTCATTAATATTATGGCTCTATACTCTAGAAGGCTCTGATAATGTACATAACTCCTCCCCACTAGGATTGAAGCTGTCCTCAGCGTTTTCAGAACCAGAACCTTTATATTTTTTGAAAAGAAAGAATAGAATTATTATGATTATAATGATGGTGATTAGAGTTGTCATTGATGCTATCGAATGTGTATATGTAATAGTTTTCTTTTGCGTTTGATTACTTTTTTCCAAATTTTTGATTGTATTTTTAGTTAAATATGCTATATCTAAAACTTCTTCCTTCGTAAGGTTGATAAATATATTATCGAACGGTTGAATGATTTGTGAGCGTTGAATTCTGCGTGTTTGATCATTCGTAAACGTTTTTTCTCCTGCTGTGATACTGCAATTTTGGAAATGTAGCAGTTTTATTCCTTTTATCATTGCATTGCTGATTTCACAGGTTGTTTGAATTTTGGTTCCATTTGTGGATTTGATGAATAAGTACTCATCATGTAGGAATTCTATATCATCCTGGTTTATTGTTTGTATTGCGTCGCAATTTGCATCTTTATTGTTTATGATATTTGGTATACAACTGCCTTTGTTGGGTTGTACTTGTTCTTGTTGGCAGTAAAATACTTGTTCTATCATTTGGCAGGGCTGATTAATTAACATATATTTTTGGGTATTGGATATTAGGGTATTAGTATATTGTTTAATTGTATAATTGTTAATAGGATATGTTTTTATTTTAAAATAATTAAAAATATCTTGTGAAAATTGTGGAATTTCAATAAGTATTACAAGATCGGTATTGTTGTAATATGCGTTAAGTTCTAATAAGGAATAAATTTGTTCTTCCGATTTAATTTTTATTTGACTTTATCTAAATCTTCAGTTACGTATCTCATTTCGGTGTTATCAAGAATATGTCTAGAAACCTTATCCCTACTTTGGCAAATGTCAAAATCTCGTGAACTTCGTTGATCTGTTCTGATAGAATTAAAATATTATCCTCCATGCAAAATTGTGCATGAGTCATGAGTGGTTGCTCAAGTAATTTTTTATCAGTTTTATCTATTTCTTTAAGATATTTATTAGGAATGTTTGTCATATTGTCTACTTGGTCTGTGATTTCTTCAAATCGATTTATTATTAATGCGTTAATTTTTATTTGTTTGTTAAATTGGTCATTAATTTTATATCGTCCTTCATTTAAATGTGTTATTGAATTTTGGATAGTTTCGTTGTCATTTTGATCTAAATAACCGGTGATGGCTTTAATAAAGTTTCCTAACCGATTAAAAATTCCTCGTTTGAATCGTGTTGGGTAATTAGGTAAAATATTGGTAAGGGATCTTTTAGCTCGTGCTAATTTTCTTTTGAGAATACTTAAAAGAGTGATATCCTTTATATTTTTTTCTTTCATTATTGATTCTAAAGTTTGAATTGTTATTTCGATATTTTTATAGTTTTGTTTTAAATCGTTTAATTCGATGATGTGGAAGAGTTTTGAGTAACCCGTGATCACTCTTGCTTCTCCCAGTTTTAATGCTATCAGGCCCTTACTTGTTGTGAGATCAAAGACTTTGAGGCTCTGTGGATGCACGAAGCTGTGGAGTAGATGAAACATTTATTGTATCTAACCCATAGCTAATAATTTTTTTGATTCGATTCTTATGAACCGGACGTTTATTTGTGTTTACTGTAACTTCTTTATTTTTTGTTACTGTGTGTTTAATAAACTTTGGAACTAACTTGTCCCTAGTAGTAGATTTTTCAAAAATTATTTCGTTTGGTTGAAATACTTTAGGTTCTGAACGATTTTTATTTAGAGTTCCTATTGTTTTTGTTTTTGATTTTTCGTTCTGGGTTGCAATATGTTTTGCTATTTTTTAGTAATCATCTCGAATTCCGGTAAGGTATTCGTCTTCAGGTATATTTTTTATTAAAATATGCCCTTTATGAAGTTCGAATGGTGTAAGATTGATCGTAGAACCTGGTTTCGTGTTATTTATAGTTGGTTGCGATGTATTTTGTTTTGGGATGACCTTATAATTTTGGGTAAAATTACGATTATAGTTTGGAGTCCCTTTAGAATTAGAATTAGGTGAAAATTTAAGTTTTGTTATATTTTGTTCTTTAATGACAAAATCCATTGCGGCTTGCAAGGTTATTGGTTTTGGTGCTCTTAGTCTTCCACCAAGTGGTTCACGGATTCCTGCTTGGAATATCGTTAGCCCCACATTTTGATAATGTGTTGTTTGGTGCTCGACAATAGCGTTATTGTCATTATGTAATTTCAGTTCGCGTGAAGTGTTTGGTAGATTATTCCTAAAAAAAGTTAGGAACGTTTTAGGAAAATCTTCACGAATTTGTGCAGAAACGTGAAATTTTTCCTATTCCTAAATATTTGCGAGTGTATTTGTGTAAATAATATACAAAAATTCATTTTAATTGGGCATTTTATTGGTTGTTTTATTTTTATCGGTTAATACGATTAATTATTTATTTGTAGTATTTTATTAATATTTTAGTATTAAAAGGAAGAGCACACTTGGAAACAAAGTAATCGGAACAAAAAAATAATGAAGTTGCTTCCATTAGGCATAAAAACCTTTTGAATTTTTTCAAACAATTTCCACCTCATGCCTACACATTCTATTTTGAGCAGTAGCTCATTTACAATAAAATGTACAGCAAGAGGTGAAATAATTAAAAATTAACAATAATGAAAACGTTAATAAAAATAATTTAAAAAGCTACGTATTGCCCCTCAATCATCCCACTAGAAAAATGTTGACTTAAATAATCCTGCCGATTATAACCTTTTAATTTGCAATGGAATTGAATTTCAAAGATCGACTCCCCTAACATAAAAGGATTTGCTTAATGACCTACAAACATTTGTGGCCGGAATTAGGAGGAAGTTTCTGTTCCTGAAAAGCGCGCACTCTAACGGGAACCAATTATGAGTTACTGTAGACCTACTCGAAAGGAAAATCATACAGATTTTCCGAAATCTAGGGGAACAGGTAGTTAGGATTGAACATTTCAGAATTCACGTGTAGTATGATTGAATACCGATTTTCCAATAAATATTAATATTTCCAAACAATATTTCATTTTAAAATTTTATGAATTTTTTTAAAATTTTATTTATGTTTTTCCACAATTTTATCAATTTTTACCTGTTAGAACTTGTCAAAAAACCATTGAGATATTTTTTGTGGAACGATAATTTTGTATATTATGAAATTTTCAGCATACATAATGCCATGCTCTACTCAGATTGGCCTAAACGTGATCGCCGCCTACATTTTTCATTCTTCGTATAGCAATTTTCTTTTGGCATAAATAAAATTCAAGCCCATCACACAGACACCTCCACGATTACATGTTAATGACCGTCAAAACTTAACTTGCCGCATAGCTGGAGGTCTTGTGTTTCTTTTTTGTTGCTAGAAACCGTTTAGGAATTTATTTCATAATGAATTATGACAGACTATTTTACCATACATTACCAACGGAAAGCAAAGGAACGAGTAATGGATTTATACAGTATTGGGACTTCAGTCTTCTAGAATTGCAAATTTGGTATTGCATTTTTCTTACCATCTTTCCAAAAGCGCCCTCTCCGAAGGAAAAATGAGTTTCGGAACTTTTTCGCGTTTGCAAATTTGAGTTCAAAGTTGTACCTATGAACATGGCATTTTAATATAGATGTTTTCCTTTACAGGCCATGGAAATATTTGTCGAACACACATAAGGCTCCCACATTCCGTCTCTTTAAGGACATGTGGGTTTTCGTTGCACCAGCCCAAATTTGGAAATTTTATCCCAGGTTGGTTCTGATATATGTTGTGCATATTTGTCGTTTTTGTCGGTGAAAATACAAGACTGAAACTTGTTTGGATTGAATTTATAACGACACTTGGTGGGTGTCGTTCCTGTTGGCCATAAGGCACGTGAAAAATCAAGCACGAACTGAGGTAAAGTGGAGGCACTGTGCAGTACTGAGTGTGCTCGAACAAAGAGTCTGAATTACAATTGATGTTAGCTGAAAAACAGTTGATTAATCTGAATCACAATTGACGCTATCTAAATTCCATCCTTTCTGAGTTACAATTGACTATTCCGAAATACAAATGATGCTTTCTGAATTACATGAGACTAATATGAATTACAACCCTCTAAACTTGGCGAAACATAAACGTAACGTAAGCGAACGCATTTATATATGAAAGAGTTCGCAAACGTAACACCTTGGCGAGCAAAAAATGTAACGTTTTTGTTTCACCTGGCGTATGAAAATTAAAATGAAAGTTCGCATTTTCTTCATAAACGTAACGTTTTTAATACCAAATCATTCGCTTTTATATTAATTTTATTATAGAAACGAAGTGAAAACGCAACGCTTGCAAAGTATTTTTTATTACGTACTGAATTCGTTTAAACGAAGAATCTCATTATGAAATAACAATAATATTTTATTATGATTTAAAATAAATAAATGTATTTATGTATATTTGTATCACCCGTAAAATTTCATTATCACAAATTATAATGTTATTAATTATACTTCATAATGTTATAGGATTTGACCGCTATATTTGAGTTCTGGCCAAACCAAGAAAAGCTCCGCGCAACTTCGTTTGTAACAATAGCATTCAAGCATGCTCGCACATACTTATCTAAGCTCTGTTCTTTAATTTTTTTAAATTTTTTTATCTAAAATTATAATAATTTTTTAATAATTATAGTACATATATGTACGAGTACATATAAACAAATATTCGTAATAAAATAGTTAGTCTTACCAAAACCTGCTCGTATTCCTCATTTTTGCTTTGTTCTTCAATTTCTTGGAACTGCTCCACGCTTGCTGCAGGAAGATTTAAATCTACTAGAAGCCCGGAAGCTGTGTTTCCTTGATTTGAATTATTTTGTTGCTCTCGTCTTAAATATTTCACCTCTTTTATTAACGTCTTAAGTAGAGCAGTGTTCGCCAGAATAAGCTGTTCGTTGCTTTCACATTTTGTGCAAGATACTATATTTGTTGTTGTGGTACCTGATTGATTTGCCGACTGCTGTTTATTTTTGTCGCTTGTGATAGTGCTGGTTGTACTTTGTGTACCATCTTGAGACATTGCTGATTTTTGTGCATCGCTTGTATTTATAATATTATTGTAATTAAATCTTTTAGCTGCTACTACGTTTGAGGAACTGTTCTCACATTTATATGGTTGATATTTATTTTGTTGAACATTTTGAGATGCTTTTGATTTTTGTGTAGCACTTGGATTTATTAGACTGTAATTAAATTTTCTTTTAGCTGCCACTACATTTGAGGAACTTTCTCCACCATTATTTGTATGAAATATATGGGGCTTTTCAAACAAGGGCTTCTGGGTGCTGGTTGGCCATTAGTTTTCAGAAATTCAAAATGATAGTTTTCATTATCATCCTCGCCGAAATCTTCGGTGTAAAGACAATTCATTGAATTATTCATGTCCTAAATTAAGAAAGAAAGAATTGGTTTTTATTTATTATTTTATTATTATTATTAATATTATTATTTATATTGTTATTATTCAATTTATCTTTTAATCTCGTTGGTTGTAAGGTGTTTGACGTCAAATCTATAAGACATGTTGCAGCGGAACATAAATTAATCCAATTTCTGAAATTAGCTTCACAATTTTTGTTTTGACATCAAAATCACATCAAATGAAAACCAAAAATGGCTACTCTAAATAAAAAAAATACGATATAGTACGAATAAATATATATTCGTTTAAAAAATATGTACTTGAGTAGTGTGACGTGTGAGTGCGGTTCATAGAAAACACGTCTCGTAAACCGTACGTTTCTACTTCGCTTCAAGCGAATTCGCTTTTTTCTTTAGAGGGAACTGACACTTTCTGAATTATAATGATTTTTTCGGAATTTTTGTAGTAGGTAAATTGTTTAGAAAGTTCTCCTCTACTGACATTTATAGACGTTTGCTAATAAGATAATTTTTGTAGGTATAAAACTAAATAATTTAATACAAGTATTATTTATTATAAGCTGATTGAAATGTACGTTAAAAATGATAAATATAAAACAAATTCCTTTTATTGTTTAAGCAGGTAAAATGTTTAATTTTAAAATGTTTAACAATTTACGGTTCAGTGCTACTGGATTTGCTTTTCGATTGAATATGTTCACGTCCAGTACCAGTGGGCAGTTTTTATTTCCATGCGTATAGAGTTTTTTCAGGTAGATTGGTCCGTAAATACATTTTTTTTAAATTTTTTGTTTTTATTTCATTTAAATTAATTTAATTTTGTAATGCAAGTTTGTGTTTAATTAATTAATTATTAATCACCTGCAGTGATTCATTATAAATAAATTGTGGTAAATAACCTAATTTAGGAGTCATGTTCAAAATGTACATAGACAACGATATTTCTGAAATATGGCCGAGGCTAAATGTCGAAAGGCCGAATGTCGATAGGCCGAATGTCGAAAGGCCAAATGTCGGAATATTTTTTCCGACAAAATTTGATTACATTAATATGCTACGTAAACAGGATTTATTAGCACGTATTTACAATTTATTTAAATCATTTTACATAAAGAAATAAATTAAATGGTTTTAAATATTGATTTCAATCGATTGAAAATTTAAATTGATTGAAAATTCGGCCTTTCCACACGTTCGTCCATTCGACCCATACTGCCTTTCGACATTCGGCCTTCCGACCCATTCTTCCTTTAGACATTCGGCCTTTCAAAGATTTCAGCCTTTCGACCTAATCGGGTATTACACATTCGGCCTTTCGACATTCGGCCTTCCGACATTCGGCCTTTCAACATCGAACGATACTGCTCAGGCAGGTAATTTTACACCACATGCGTTGCTTTGCAAGTGGTTGTGAAAAACAATTATGTTTCGATTTCATATACATATTTAATTTTTATTGTTTAATAGTGGCGGTGGGTTTTGGTACTAGGTCAAGTGGCCTCGTTCTCTGGAGTCTTCTTTCCTGGTTTCCACGATCCTGGAGCCTTATTTCATGTTTTGTGGCATGCATTTCAACTTCATAGATCTCTGTGAAGATCCTCATTTCTTGTTTTGAAACGTCCGTATCATTTTGTTGTTTGTTTGCTTAGTACATCCTCAGACTTGTATACCGTAGGTCCATATTGACTTCAGAATTTGCCGATATAACAGCAGCTTGTTGTGAATTATGAGCTCAGAGCCTCTACCTATAAGCCAATACATTTTTCTGAACTTTATGTTAAGTTCTTCTTTTTTCTTTTTGACATGCTCTCTCCACTTGAGCTTGGTATCGAGAGCCATGCCAAGGTATTTAGCTGTATTTGCATATGGCACGTGTCGCGAGTTAATTTCTATAAGTTAATGGTAAGCCTTTTGATATGTAAAGTTAATATGCGTGGATTTTGTCTCATTAAGCTTGATTCGCCAACGCTTTGTCCAGTTACAAACCGCATTGGTCATCTATTGGAGGTTGCTCGTTGCATCAGCGACAGTAATTCCAATCGCCATAATTGCTGTGTTATCTGAAAAAGTGGCCATGATTCCAAAATTTGTGGTTAGTACGCCCCTTATAAATAGTAAATACAGGATTGTTCCTAAAACAATCCATTGCGGGACGCCGGCAGAGATTTTCTTTAGCCCGGAGTATTCATCCTCCCAATAAGATCTTAGTATGGCATTGAATTGTCTCGGCAGATCTCTATGCGGTTTTTATTTCAGACCACTGTGCCAAACTTTATGGACGCGCGACGTCCAGGAATATGTTTGAGCATACATTTTTACGTTCTAACGTACTTGTTCAATTGTAGAATGCTTTTCTCTGAATCCCAATTGATGTGGAGTAATTAGTTGTCGGTTTTAAATTATTGGTTTATGTCTCTTTAGTAATAATTTTTCAAAGAGTTTTGCCATAATTGGCAGCAAAGAAATTGGCCTGTATGATTTTTTATCATTAGGTGGTTTATCAGGTTTTGCTATCATGATTACTTCTGCTGCTTTCCATTGATATGGAACATATTTTAACCAAAGGGTTGCATTGATTATGTGTAATAGCTTGCGAAATCCTTTGTCAGGTAGAGCCTTAATAATTTGGCAAGTAATAAATCATACTCTTCTTCTTTTAATTCTTTGAGAGTTACTGGCCATATGTCAAACTCATCTAGCTTGTGAATTGACATTATATTTTCATTGGCAGTTTGTTTTGGTAGTGGTTGGAAGGTTTCCTGGAGATACTCCGCAAACAGATCAGCCTTCTCTTTGTGATCTCTTGCCCAGGTTCCATTATCCTTTTTAAGAAGATGCGCTTGCATTTTGGGTCTTTTGAGTCCCTTCGTCGTCGGCTTCCACAGTGAGTAATCAGAATTTTTTTCATCAGTTAGGCTAACTAAATATCAGTTGATTGATTCATTTTTAACTTCTTTAAGAAAGGATTTGAGACTGTTACATAAATTGTTAAGAATTGTTTTGTTCTCCGTGCGCGTCGTTTTTCTCTTACCAGTTCTCTAACTTTCATTGGGTAGTATATGTTAAGCGTCTTCTTATTTTGTATAATGAGGGTGCTTGCTAACGCAGCATAGTGAGTTGTTTCAGTTCGTCTTCCAACTGGCGAGAATTTGTTATCGGTACCTGGCGATTGATTTTTTCCTCCACAGTTTGTTTTTGAATTTGTTAATCTGGGTGGACTTTCCTTTTGAATTACCGTTTCACTGACTGTGATGATAACGGGTGAGTGATCCGATACTATAGAATTGCTGTTTTCAATATGAATGTAGTTCTGATATACATCTTGGATCTTGCTACATAAAAGTCTATTAGGTCCGTTATCTTAGCTTCGTCACAGTGCCCAGGTTCCATCATCCTTTTTAAGTAGAGGCACTTGCATTTTGGGTCTTTTGAGTCCCTTCGTCGTCGCCTTCCACAGTGAGTAATCAGAATTTTTTTCATCAGTTAGGCTAACTAAATATCAGTTGATTGATTCATTTTTAACTTCTTTAAGAAGGGATTTGAGACTGTTACATAAATTGTTAAGAATTGTTTTGTTCTCCGTACGCGTCGTTTTTCTCTTACCAGTTCTCTAACTTCCATTGGGTAGTATATGTTAAGCGTCTTCTTATTTTGTATAATGAGGGTGCTTGCTAACGCAGCATAGTGAGTTGTTTCAGTTCGTCTTCCAACTGGCGAGAATTTCTTATCGGTACCTGGCGATTGATTTTTTCCTCCACAGTTTGTTTTTGAATTTGTTAATCTGGGTGGACTTTCCTTTTGAATTACCGTTTCACTGACTGTGATGATAACGGGTGAGTGATCCGATACTATAGAATTGCTGTTTTCAATATGAATGTAGTTCTGAGATATACATCTTGGATCATGCTACATAAAAGTCTATTAGGTCCGTTATCTTAGCTTCGTCACAGTGCCAGTATGTTGGGGAATCACCAGAGCCAAATTCACATTTTGATGTCTGTCCTGCTTGAAACAATTCTTTACCCTTTGACGTCGTAAGTCTACATAATAGCGCAAATAGGTGTTTTCGTATTAAAGTCACCTGTAATAATAAAATCACGTCCTAGCGATTTAAATATTTTATTGCAGTCCTCCCATTTCAAGTTATGCCGGGAAGGATAGTATATTGCAGAGATCTAACCACCTATATTGCAGACATCTAGCCGCTTTGTAATAGCTTCGATGCTGTTCATAATGTTTTCCATAATTCGATTATTTTCAGAGCCCATATACACTGCGCCAATTAAAAAACGGAACAGAAATTTTCTTCGAAAAAATACCCAGATTTGAACGCTTGTATCTTGGTGAAATAACACCTTTCAAAAAAAATTTTTTGTTTCTAGTTGAAGGAAATTTTGTTTTCTTTTCGATACAGGAAACCGTTTTATTTTATTTTGTTTTTTTATGACTTTTTTGAATAAAACAAAAGGTGTCTAAAAGAAAAAAAATTTTGCTGCTGTTTGAAACTGTAAACGAACTTGCTCGATATTGCATTGAAAAATCCAAAACGGCCATTTTATAGAGAATTTAGAAACCTTGCAAAATGGTACTAGGAAAATTTCTGTGCGGAAAATTTCTCTTCGAGTTATTGAAGTTTTAGAGAAAACATATCAAAAAGCGTATACATACACGGTAACAAGGACATTTTTTTATCTTGTAAACTAAACACTCTACGATAAAATTTTGAGCCACTTTAAATTTTGCGTTATTTTATGGTAAACAATAATTTAATTCATCGCATAGTTATTTGAAGAGTCAAGCGAGAAGAATCGGAAAGAACAATTGTGCTCAAAAATTGTGGCTTTAGTTGAAGCCGGTGAAACTTATCGGGAAATTGGGCGCAAATTTTTTTTATGCTCCGCATTAATTTAATAAGCCATCCTCCGCGAGGTCCAGATTTAAACCCCATAGAACACGCTGGGATATGTTACAACGGCGTGGCAACCAACAAATTGGCAGGAACTTCGAGACGCTTTACAAGAAGAATGCCAACAAATCACCATGCAACAAATACGCAATGTTTTAAATAAGCCACGGCGTATTTATGAAGTAATGCGAGCCAGAGGAGGTAACACGCGTTATTGAAAATTCCAGTTTCTTCGTAGATTTTAGTTTTATTACGTTTGAATAAAGTTTAAAAGGATTTTGTTTGCAATATACCTTATTAAATAAATCATATTTTTCAATGTAAAAACATATTTTCTCCTTGATTTTGGATTACTAAAATTACGCCTGATAACAAAATGTGGCTCAAAATTTTATCGTAGAGTGCTTAGTGTACAATATAAAAAAATGTCCTTGTTAACGTGTATACGCTTTTTGATACGTTTTCTCTAAAACTTCAATAACTCGACAAGGAGTGGCCGCACAGAAATTTTCCTAGTACCATTTTGCAAGGTTTCTAGATTCTCTATAAAATGGCCGATTTGGATTTTTGAATCCAATATCGAGCAAGTTCGTTTACAGTTTCAAACAGCAGCAAATTTTTTTTTTTTTAGACACCTTTTGTTTTACTCAAAAAAGTCATAAAAAAACAAAATAAAATAAAACGGTTTCCTGTATCGAAAAGAAAACAAAATTTCCTTCAACTAGAAACAAAAAATTTTTTTTGAAAGGTTTTATTTCACCAAGATACAAGCGTTCAAATCTGGGTATTTTTTCGAAGAAAATTTCTGTTCCGTTTTTTAATTGGCGCAGTGTATTTGGTTGAACTCGAATCTTTCACTACCTGAGCAAATGTTCTTTCTTCGAATTTCATGATTTTGCGGTTGATTTCGTCTTTGATCCCTTAATTTTTTTAGTTGTTTAGCAATCTCACAGCCTCGATAATCAGCCGAATGTTGACCCTCCCCTTGATTGACCTTGGATTGGACAACTTTCGGTTCGGTACTTGTAGTTCCACTATCATTTAATTGTTCAGCCTCAGGTGACGATTCAGCTTTTCTTTTCTTACTCTTCCTGGACTGTTTTTTCTTCTTTAGGATTCAGTCCGTCGCCCCCTCTAATTCATCCTTATCAGTGAAATAGTTGAATTTTTCTGGTTCAATACCCTCTATTTTGCAATGTTCTTTTGAATCCCGATTCATTTTTAGAAGTTCATTTTCTCGCTTTAGATATTCGATTTCGTCGCTTAACTTGGCAAATGATTGCTTAATTTTCTTTAGCCTCCCCAAGAGATCCATAGTTTCCTTTTCTAGAACAATAGTACTTTCACTGAATCCAGCTGCCATGTAATGTTATGCCCTCCCCAGAAGTCATAGGGCCAGCCTCCGAAGACCACCTGGGGTGATAAATCTCTCTGTTTTGAGCATTGCATATAGTCTTGTTGGTTCACGGGAGGTATTTTATTTCCTTCCTACCCATCACTTTTAGCTGATAAGCATGCCCCTACCGTCACTGGCGGACGCGTTCCATGGGGATTTCAAGTTCCCCTCACGGGATATTTAAAAGTATTTCACTTTAAAAATCACAATAACAAGTTCTCAGCAAAAATAGTTATGATGGCCCCAATACATTTTCGATAATTTCTCGATCCTCACCACTTTTTCAACACCACTTTGCAGAAATGCTGCAGATAAAAGTCTTAGTGTTATCACATCCCGCGCTTTTACACAATGATATTTTGGTTGTAATGTTACAAATAACCGAAGATTTATTTTCATAAAACAATTATAAGGGTTGATCGATTTCCTTTTGGACATTTCAAATAGGATTTTTATAAATACTTCCTTCATATTTTTCGTGCCGATATGTGCAATTGCAAAATACGGTATGCATAATCGATTTATTACGATGATTCAGGCTTCTTCTTTAAATGGTCAAAAAACATTTGCTTTACACAGACTGGAGAAGCGACAATATTATAGTCCCTGGTGGAAACCAAACATGGGCAAATGGATTTTAAACCTTTATTAGTCAATGAAAGATGAAGAAAAACAAAATCAAGAAATGTGTGAGGTCTGATGTTGTTCAATTATTTTGGGAACTGCTGATTGAACTGTTACGGCTTCTGATTTGTGTAAAATTACTAAATAAAATATTTAATAAGTCATATAGGGTGATCAATCAAACAAACACTCCAAATATACAGCACCAAATGTAATCACATCCGCACATTATCAACAGTTTAACATCTTAAATTGTGTAATCGCACCCCTCTTAAACGTCTTATATACAAAATTCCATTTATTTTATCCACTTGTGTACGTTATGTGGGACTATCGAATAAATGGAAACAAACATATTGGATACAAACGAAACACACAAAATTAAACAAAAACGAGACGAGCACAACAACAAAAAGTTTGTAAAGATATCCTTTTTCGAAAAAAAAAAAAAAAAAAAATGAAAAATACAATAAAGGGACATTGAGAATGATTAATTATATTGTTTTTATAATTGATCTTAATTGAGGTGGTAAACAGTTAAATTAATCATTGTGTCATGTGGTTTCGTTCGTCGCGGATTTATTTTTTAACTTTCTTTTTGTGCCAAAATACAATCATTTATAATTTTTTTTTTTATAAGTATTTTATTGATTTATTTACTTATTTTGACTTTTTATATTTAGGTTGTTTACATGTAAGCCATAATATGTTTGGAAGAAAGATTTGGTTGGATTTTATTGCAGACACATAGAGATTACCAAAAACACAGCCGTTTATCGAAATCCTGAAATCAAATATTAATAAAAATTCGAACATATAAAAAATTTATTGAATTATTTAAGCATTTTTTTTTAGTATCAAAAAATGTTTATGGTGTTATAAAATCCTCCTGAGCCAACATCAATGTAAGAACAACAAATCCGCTACACAAAGTATTAAAACCAAACATCACTCGTTCAAGTTAAATACCGAAAAAAAATCTTGTCGATTAGGTTCGTCCCGCCTTAGTTGTTAAAACCCGACATTAATTGAAAAGAAAAATAATGTGAAGACAAATCTTAGAGGAAAGAAAAGGGAATTGTGGTGAACACCCATGCTCCATGTACGACAAGAGATCAAGAAAACATTTAATTCCACACACAGCATGAAAATGAAAATTTTTGTTTTTAACAGAGATAATACTTTTATGAGTTTGTTAAATAAAATAATGATTTTTTTATGCTCTAGTGCCGTTAAGCTGTTGACTTTTTATTGTTACGATTTAAAAAGAAATAAAAGTGCAGTAGTGTACGATTATTAGCAGATTCCTTTATTATTTTATAATTAATTATGTGGTCAGATATATATTAATTATTATTCAAGACCAAAATAATGTTGTTTGCTGCAAATGGCAGTCGGATGGAATTTTGTTAAGAAGCCTACAGACGTTCCGAACTAGTCGGTCAGACGGTTGGTCCGACCAAATCTGAAGTTGCTACACACGATCCAACCTATTTGGTCAATTTTGTTTGATTTTCCGTTTTTTTTTTAAATATTGTTTACTAAAGCAGTTGACTTCATACTTCGTAGCGAAATTAACATCTTATCATGTCTTTCTTATCAATACGGCAAAAATGTACTACTTAGCTTTAACCTAAAATCGAACATACCACATTTGAAGTTTTATATAAGAAATAAAAATTCATACGTAACCTGAAAATCTTTATTTTATTTATCCCTTTATACCCTAGACAGACTGTGGTTTAATAAATCCGATTTAGCTAAACTAGTTAAGGTTTCTATGCAAAAACAAAGCGATTAGCTAAATCGAGGTTGACACACTGCGGCTAATCTCGAAAACTTCACTAAATCGGTTTTATTAAATCACAGTGTGTCTAGGGTATTACGGTTCATTTTAACCTTTATGTACGTGATAAGGTACAATTGTACCTTTTTTGTTTTCAATCTAATGTTTTTTATTTTCTCTTTAGGCTGTAGGCCTGATGATTTTATTTAGACTCTATTGACATTTTTTAAATCGATTTTAATTATTTTCAATCAAATTGTGAAACAAAATTATTTGGTTATTTCGCCAAATTAAATAATACCCATTAAACGGATGACAAAGGTACATTTGTAACAATGTAAATTTTCTGTGAAAACTCCTTGAGGGAAGCCAAGAAAAGGAAAGATTAAACTTAATTCTCAGATGATTGAGTAAAAACGATTACAGGATGGCCTAATATACACTCTATTTTCGATTTACTGGAAAAATAGGCTGTCATTTTTGGATTTTTCTACGATCTTCAATAGCCAATGACCAATTGCTTCCCTAGATCCTGCAGAAAGATGCGTTGTTTTTGTGTAGATTTCGCACTTTCGGGGTTGTGTTGACTGTAGAGTACAAATTCAGCGAGAGCGGCGACATACACTATATTGTAGAATGTAGCCTGCAGCCTCCTTAGGTGATATTGTAGTACAAGATCAATTTTGGTTTATGTTTTGAGCCATCCGTATTATTTGTAGTGTGCATCGACAACAATCTCACAATGCGATTCCTTTTTGAAACATTAGAACAAATCGTCGCTGAACCCAAACTGGGATGAATATTCTTCCTTGCATATTTCTGGAATTCACGTGGTTATGAGTTCTTTGCGCCATAAACTCAAAATATTTTTAAACCATATTTGGATGGCTTGGGTGGTATATATTGTGTGAATCGTGTCCTGTCTCGATAGAGAAATAGTTGTTCATCCACGGTCACACAATCCGATACCGTGTAATGTGATGACAAATTAACATTTAGCAGCAGCCAGATATCACTGATAACAGCTGTGTTATAGCCTCGATGACATCGATCTGAAGCCGAATAAATCGTAATATGGCACGAAATCGGTCGGTCGACATGGTCGCTTTGTAAAGTGGATAAGAACCCACTTGCCATAAAATACCATGTACACCCATTGTAATAAGCATTCCAATAGGCAAAAAATCTTCTTTGAGCTTAAACACTTCCAGCGTTTAGCAGATTACTAGCGTTCCATTCTTTAAATGTTTTAACAGCTATCCGATTCGATTCGCTTACAATAAAGTATACCATCACCTCCGAAAATATACATTTTAATGTATATTTTCGGAGGTGATGGTGGACAAAAATTTTGTTGAAGGGACTGGTCCTGGTTTACGATGGAAAATATTTGGTTTTTGTATAATAGTAACAGCTTTTGGGATTTACGTCCATAACTTGCTATCTTTAGTAATAAAACACAGAATTGAAGGTACGCTTGAAATTCATCAACACCCTGAACAGCTGAATGACATCGAGGGACCCTTTCGTCTTCTGAGCCGTTATCTTTTAGATTCATTTCACCTCCGGTGCTTACTTCATCGAATAAACGAGATAAATAGGCTTTTTGTTGATCATAACACCAAGTTTTCGATTATAATAAATGATTCAAATATCAAAAAGAATAACAATATAAAAAACCAGTAACTACAGTTCTAATTACCGTTATTTTTCGTAATTTGTATTTAATAAGAATTCCCTTTTCCATAATGCAGGTGATCAAATAACTTCTTCTTCGCATCTAATTGAAGTCGTATTATGTAAATACAAAAAATCACGAAAATGTTACATTTCCCATACAAAACGTGTGAAGGTACAAATGTACCTTAGCCACTTAGGATATGATGTAAAATGTGTTAATCACATAAAGGTTAAACGCTGATCGCATATTATCAATTTTCTTTTCACAAATTCTATTCAGTTTCTAAAAATTCACTAATTATTTCGCGTTCTGCTTTGATGCTCGTCGTTTTGAACTAATTACTTTCTTTTACTCTAGTAAAATAAAGTATAGGAATCATGAAAATTTTGGAACTTGAGATTTTTAGAGGTTTATCTGTTTTGAGGTCCCCTGAGTTCGAAAAAGTGGGTTTCGAAATTTTGTCTGTCTGTCTATCTGTCAGTCTGTCAGTCAGTCAGTCTGTCTGTGTCCTCTCTACAGCCCAGATGGTTTATCCAATCGAACTGAAACTTCAGATTTAATGTTTTTTGATAAATTGGGAGATCCCAGTGAATTTTACTCCAAATCGGCTAACTGGAAGTGGCCACTCCCTTGGTCCTGAAAATTTATTTTGCAAATATCTTAAAAAGTATAAGGTTTACATAAATCTACTTCATACAAAATGTTTCCAAAAATTAAAAAAAATATAATTTCTCAAAATTCTCTGTTCGTAAAAGAAAGTCGTGTGTTGGCCACACCTCCATTTTTTTTTTATTTTCTCTTCAATTTACAAAACTAACAACTGACAGCTCAGTCGGTCGAATAACAATACACTATAAGCGTGTTCCATTGGCATTAGCAAACTACTCACAAGTACTTGTATCTACTCGCAACTACTCATGCTCATGTGATGGTGTAGTTGTTAGAAGTAGTTACGCATATAATTAACGAAAGAGGGATTTTAGTTTAAAGAATTCTAATAGATGGCTCTATACCAATTTTGCTTGTGTGAAACGTCATTTTTTATGGATGTGTCTTTAAATAAGAATTAACTCAAAAAGTACTTCTCCGATTTTCGAAAAACAGAGATAGACCAGAACATCGATTTTGGTTGCAAAATGAGGATTCAGTAATAAGAATTTTGTGTTTGTACAATGACGTTGACGTATAATATACATTTTGCAGTTGTGTTTTTTCTCATGATTGAAACTAATGTATCAAAAATAAGGGAATCGGGTGAAATCGGTTCAAATGTTTGCTCGCTTTAATTCATTTGTCTCTTAAGTCTTCCGCAGTATTTTGTTTCGGAATGTCTGTACCATCTTGATATTCATTTTCTTGGCGGTGCAGCCCCAAAGCTGTATACCGTAGGTCCAAACAGCTTTCAAAATTTGCTGGTATAGGAGCAATTTATTAAGTATGGATAGTTCAGAGTGTCTGCCTACCAGTCAGTTCATTTTCCTATATTTTATGTTCAGCTCCTCTTTTTTCTTTCAAACATGTTCTTTCCATTTTAACTTGGCATCTAGCGTCATACCTAGATATTTCACCGTATTCGCACAAGTAAATTGTTTGGTGTTGATTGTGATCCGGATTCTGTTAGAGTTGGTTTTATTAATAAAATTTAAATGCACAGATTTGGCTTCGTTGAGTTTGATTCTCGACTTTTTCATCCAGTTGCTGACTGTATTAATAGATGTTTGAAGTTTATTTGTAGTTTCTGCTACATTGTTTCCTACCGCCAGAGTTGCAGATTCATCAGCATAAATGGCTATGGTTGTATGGCGTATGTCATTTATGCCCCGAACTACGCCATTTTTGTATAATAAAATTTGACATAATTATGTCAACGTTATATTTTCACCGCCAGGCTGGTTTACTTTTAAGTTTTGTTTTGGTTTTATGTTAAAAAAGTTAAACTGTTAGTTAAAGTGAATTGTAAAGTAAATACCAATCGGATTCGAATAAAAAACCGATATGGCCAGTGCAAATAACCAAAGCAAAAAATGCCAATTTAATGAAAAATTGCAAAAGGAATATAAAATATTTCGAATATATCAATTGCCAATAAAGGTTTACTAGATTTGGAACTACACTAAATATAAAAAAAACATAAGGAAAATGTCGGCTCAATAAAAATTTCCCAGTGGATGACACAATTTTTCGTAGTACCATGAGAAGACGATTTGGCATCAACTTGTGGAATCAAAAATATTAAAACCGAAATTGAAAACGGTAATATAAAAGTCGTAGGGGTCTGTACAGATGGTAGCAATCAGGGAGCGACAAAAATATTTCCTGTATTCATCCAATATTTTACTAGTACATCTTCACTCTGTAACAAATGAAAAGGCTGAAACAATTAAAGACGTAGTAGTGGATTCATTAACTAAGTTTAATCTACAAAGCAAGTGTCTTGCTTTCAGCGAGGACAACTGCAACACAAATGTTGGTGAAATTAAACGTGTGGGTGGAAATATACGTATTTATACTATTAAAAGGTGACGTAAACTTTACTGATATAGTTGGCATCGGTTGCGCAGCCGACATTCTCAACAATTGTATTAAACATGGTACGGATTTATGGCCAGTCGATGTTGAGCTAATTATTGGGAAATTGTATGACCATTTGAAATATTTCACAGTTCGTGTAGAAAAGCTTAAGGAGTTTTGGGAATTTCTCGAAATGGATTATACTTATACCTACAACTATTCTTAGTTCGTCTAAGACTCGGTGGTTGTCACTGTTTCATGACATCGAACGTGTATTGAAATTGTATGAACCTCTATTATTATTATTATTGAAGGTCTATGCGGGCGATAAGCCAGCTCGCACTGCGACCTAAAAGATCTATTGTGCTGGACCCTGCATAATAACCGTCCAGTCAATATTCAGGTTCTTAATGAACTTGATAATACTGCCAGCCGGTACGTGATACATACTATCTGGGCTAATTGCCCTCCCTCCTAGATGTTTACTACAGCACGTAGTTCCGCTAGAATGACGGTAGCATACCCAAGGACTTTGAGAGAGGTGTCCCACTCCCGTATATTCCTACCCCTGCCTCGTCTTCCTCTCCAAAATTCAGAATTCCTTAAAATTTGTGAATATTTCTTTGTCATTTCCGGGCATAATATGAATGTGGCGCGAGTTTTCAGTTTAATGAATAGTCAATGGACTGACGAGCGTAATTGATTTGAGGTAGAAACCATTCAGAGTATTTTATATAGAAAATTTAATTTTCAAAATGTTTCATGCGCTTAGTTCTTTTATTTCATTCAGAACGACACAAATGCTCTTAGAGCCTTACGATCAAATGAAAAATATTTAAAATCAAGAATTTCAATATGCAATAATTTAGTTTTTGGAATAAGTAAATAAATATTAATTATTTTTATTGTTACTCTTAGCAATTGAAGTCTACCAATATTGGTTTACCTTCGGCCAACTTTGGAAAGGCTACGTCTAGTTTTTCTTCCGGAATATCATCATCACGCATACAAACTTTTTTCCTGCGGTGATACATTTCTGTGGAAGAAACCGAACCTGTTTCGAAATGTCCCTTCCAGTTTTGCTCCATTTCTGTTTCAAATCCATGCTACTTATGGCTTTAAGATTCGGATATCTAGAACATTGTAAATTAGTTCAAGAAACAAAAATAAACAATTTTAAACTTACCGATTAATCGGCAGTAAAAAAGCAGTAATGTGCTTACATTTTGCCCCTGATCCGGCTTAACACGAGCATACACATCGGCAGTAATTAAATTTTTTGTTTTAAATGGTCCATTTAAATTTCATGTGGGCTAGAAGTCATGGATGATGTTTGAAATATTAGCCCAATAACTCTTTCACTAGCTAGAGGTTGAAATATCCCTATGGCTGAACCCAGCCCGCATTAAGTAACTCGGTACCCTAGCGAATGGCCCTTTTTGCTATAGAAAAATATTCCATTATATCTAAAGGGGATATACAAATGTGTTCCGAAAAATCCTCGTTATTATTAATGTGTTTGTCTTTGCCGGGATCCACCACAGAGTATTGAAATATAAAAATAACTAGAAATGTATTACTTTTAATTTTGTGTTGAATGAAGTTCAAAGTAAATAAAAAAAAATGTTACTTAAATAAATCGCCAATTTACTCAATTTTACCATATGTCAATTTAACACTAAATTCACTTTAAGCATTCTTACAATCCTTCTAATTACAATTTTGTTAGTTTATTTTCCAATTTATTTAATTGGAAACATTATTTTTAACTTATAAATATTTAACTTGTATCACAAAAATAAATTTCAGCATTAAACCGCACACAACAAAATGAAGCTGTCAAATTTCTATATTGTAGTTATTGTTTGGATGAAACAGTAGAGAGAAACATATCGTCGTGTCCAAATACTCGTAAGAGTATTACATCTACAAATCGCTATTTTGCCTGAAGAGGCTTTAACGTTGTTATTGCTAATTTCGGCCTAATTTTTTTTAGAGAAAGTTCTTTCCAAAAAGTGGGGCAAAAATTTTAATAAAAAAAAAATTTAGCCAAATTTAACATTAGAAACTTGACACGCCCCTCCAAAAAATTAATGATTTGCAGATGTAATACTCTTATTTGGACACGACGATATGACGATTTCGATTCGGCTTCTACGAAATCTTTGAAAAATCACTCTCTACCACGATATACATATAAAGGTAATATACTGCGCAAATGTCAAAATTTATTACAACAACAAAACTTTAAAGATGGCTGTACTTGTGACTATTTTTTGAATATGTTAAAGTAAGAACAAGTAAACGTTAATCAAATTGATAAAAATGGCGTTGGCAATATCGTTGATTGTCCGTTTGACCCGCCTTTTAGGACATTCTAGCTTCTCCAATTGGCCTTCGGTGAATATATGACCCAGTGAATCAATAATTTGACTTTGTTGAAAACACTGTTGGTTTAATTTAACGAGCTGCAATTCCGAAGGGATAACTTCAACGATTTGTGTAGCTTGTTCGGTACTTTTGACAATAATTTTTGGTAAACTGCTTAAATTGTTACTCGGAATATTTTGACTCTGTCGCTCTGGTTCAGTATCTTCATCTGTACACTCGACATCGAAATCCATCGCTGAAGAAACTTTTATATCATTTAATGAATCGGCGTTATCGATATGAGTTTGTGTTGTCGATTGATTATTTACATAATTACCATCTGTCATTGTTGCGCTATTTAAATATGCACAGATAAATGAATATTCTCCATTTAAGAGATTTTAATAGTTAAGCTTACCTTGATTGTGATGTTCGTTTCCACAACCTTACATTGCGTGGGGTTTGTGAATCTTCCGTTTTTTTCGTTGGTAATAAAAGCGATGGGACTGCATTTTTTTTTAAGGTATGCTTTTATTTTTAATCCAAATTGCTTGTACACCGGATACACAGCAAAGAAGTTATCACTTATAAAATGTTTAAAGCATATCCTAGAAGTCTTCACATTGAACTTGTCACTTCTGCGGCAAAAAAACACTCACTGTTCACAAATTATTTTGTCTTTTGTTGGGAAACCGTGAAAGGTTGTTTCGCCGTCAATACACTTTCCTTGATTATTATAATTACATCCATAAACTGCACAGCGCATTATTAAAAGGTTAATAAACAAATTTATTCAAATACACAGTTAAAAAACACAAAAGTTTAAACAAATTAATTCAAATATTACACAATAAAAAACACTAAATTTTAAAGAAAATTGCTCTCAATTACATAGATATACGTCTATTGTGATTTGTGTGTAGTCTCAAGCTCCGCCATTTTTAAAAAATTTTGACAGTTGCGCGAAAATGAACCAAAATGAAACCGATGAGTATATTACCTGTATTTTTATATCGTGACTCTCTACTGTTGTGTAAATCGAACAATAAAATCGAATTGCACCTTATTATTGCTCCGTATTATATATGTGTGTGTGTGTGTGTGTGTGTGTGTGTGTGTGTGTGTGTGTGTGTGTGTGTGTGTGTGTGTGTGTGTGTGTGTGTGTGTGTGTGTGTGTGTGTGTGTGTGTGTGTGTGTGTGTGTGTGTGTGTGTTTGTGTGTGTGTGTGTGTGTGTGTGTTTTTGACGTTTTAATATAAACATAACCTATAATTTGTACAAAGGATTTATTCGATACTCGATAACAAAAACACATAAAAAAATGAGCGTATTAATTAATAAAATATTTATATAAAAAATAAACAGAAACATAAAAATACACAAAACACAAATGACAGTTTCAATAAACTCAAATCGAATGAAAAATGTCGTTCAAAATGACAGTTCTATTTTTGTTTGAGTTAGTAAGTCTGCCAAAAAATCGAGATTCGTAAACCAACAACAATTTTCTTCGACCGAATTTTTTGGCTTTTCTTATAGACAAACATATTATTTTTGATATCCATCTAGATTTTTGATATCGTTTTTATTTATTTTTTCTAATCTATGGTGCATACAGTCACTCTCACAAATATTTTGTATCAATATTTTTTCTCTCACTCCGTTTGTCTTTCCTAGTTACTGAAAAAGTGGGAAAAGAAGTGAGTATCATACAGCCATTAACAAGTTTTTAACACATTCACTAACAGTCTTAGGCAGTGTGTGAATGTATTAAAAATAATTTTATTAAAAATTGGAACAATTAAATTGATAAGAACAATTTATAAATAATTCAATGTTTTTATTTGAATTTCAATAATATAAATTCAATAGTTTATAAAAAATAAAAAAAATCGTATTTTATTTTTGGATTTTTTTGCAAGATCAATTAGTCATCTCCGATTCAGAGTCGTTGGATCCCGAAAATAATAAAAGGGTATCTACATTTATATATGGGTAATCAGTTCGTACCATTTGCCCAAAAACTCCTAAAAGGCTATTAAGTTTCTTTTCTAATCTGCGCTCTCTTTGTTCGCGACGTTTTGGATATATATCTGCAAGATTGCGTCTGCGAACTGAGAGTGAGACGTAGAAGGCACAGATAAATTATCCAACGAAGACGGCTCATATGAATTACTGAATGAAGACGGCGTTGGACTATATGATGGTGTGGGGATGGCCTCAGTAAATTCATTGTTTGTGTTATAATAAAAAACACATTTAAAAGTGTCGTAAGACCGGTAGCATATTTAGAAATTACAAGAATTAAATAACATTCAACAAAAATTAAAAAGTAAAATTAGCGTTCACAGCTTATGTGATTGTCGTGAAGAAGAAAAAATTGTAATTGAATTTATCTGTATTAGTACGATTCGCTAGTACATAAAGCACAGGACATTCTGTATATATAGAATGTAAATTGTGGTATAGTCAGTCCAGTCGCCGCGGCCTGATGAGAGGATTGATTTTTTCATAATCATAAGCTCATCAGTTCGAAACTGGATTGAATTCTCTTACAATCTTCGGAACATATTAAATTAAAAATTAAATATATAGAATTCTGTCTATTAGCCGGTTTTCGTTGAATTACCGTTCGTAAATACTAAAATGTTTCTACGTGTTAATAAAAAACACATTTAAAAGTGTCGTAAGACCGGTAGCATATTTAGAAATTACAAGAATTAATTAACATTCAACAAAAATTAAAAAGCAAAATTAGCGTTCACAGCTTATGTGATTGTCGTGAAGAAGAAAAAATTGTAATTGAATTTATCTGTATTAGTACGATTCGCTAGTACATAAAGCACGGGACATTTTGTATATATAGAATGTAAATTGTGGTATAGTCAGTCCAGTCGCCGCGGCCTGATGAAAGGATTCATTTTTTCATAATCATAAGCTCATCAGTTCGAAACTGGATTGAATTCTCTTACAATCTTCGGAACATATTAAATTAAAAATTAAATATATAGAATTCTGTCTATTAGCTGGTTTTCGTTGAATTACCGTTCGTAAATACTAAAATGTTTCTACGTGTTAATAAAAAACACATTTAAAAGTGTCGTAAGACCGGTAGCATATTTAGAAATTACAAGAATTAATTAACATTCAACAAAAATTAAAAAGCAAAATTAGCGTTCACAGCTTATGTGATTGTCGTGAAGAAGAAAAAATTGTAATTGAATTTATCTGTATTAGTACGATTCGCTAGTACATAAAGCACAGGACATTCTGTATATATAGAATGTAAATTGTGGTATAGTCAGTCCAGTCGCCGCGGCCTGATGAGAGGATTGATTTTTTCATAATCATAAGCTCATCAGTTCGAAACTGGATTGAATTCTCTTACAATCTTCGGAACATATTAAATTAAAAATTAAATATATAGAATTCTGTCTATTAGCCGGTTTTCGTTGAATTACCGTTCGTAAATACTAAAATGTTTCTACGTGTTAATAAAAAACACATTTAAAAGTGTCGTAAGACCGGTAGCATATTTAGAAATTACAAGAATTAATTAACATTCAACAAAAATTAAAAAGCAAAATTAGCGTTCACAGCTTATGTGATTGTCGTGAAGAAGAAAAAATTGTAATTGAATTTATCTGTATTAGTACGATTCGCTAGTACATAAAGCACAGGACATTCTGTATATATAGAATGTAAATTGTGGTATAGTCAGTCCAGTCGCCGCGGCCTGATGAGAGGATTCATTTTTTCATAATCATAAGCTCATCAGTTCGAAACTGGATTGAATTCTCTTACAATCTTCGGAACATATTAAATTAAAAAATAAATAGTTCATTTGAATATATTAAGAAAAAATTCATTTGATTTTGAGTATATATTGAGAAAAAATTAGTTTTTCTTGAACATGTAAACATTTTTTGAACTTATTTGTTTACGAAATAACTTTTTAAAAATGTGAGACAGTCTAGAGATGAGTCACTAAGTGACGATCTTCGTTTTGTGCAGAAATTAGATGACAATGAAAATACTCTCTCGCTTGCTATTGAGGTTGCTTGTATGCAAGTTAGGGCATCTAACAGCTTTTGTAAATTATTTGTAACATTTCCCGTATTCTCATACATTTGAAATTCCTTTTTGAGATCTTTTTTAGAATCTTTAGTTGTAACACACTTTTTAGGTTTATATGCTGCATTTATAGCTATCGCCAATCTGTCTTAAATATTTGTAACTGTTAAACGATCATCCTCTTCAGACGATTCACTTTTAATTTCAATATCAACATCTTCACTGAAGAGTCGATTAAATAAGTCATTCGCATAACGAATAATTGTAGCTTTTGATGATGAAGGTAGCTCAGGAGTAGCAATTGAATGCAAATCGAGTGTTTCGAGGTATTTAATTAAAGTCACAAGATCTTGTTCTTCGCTCTTTAACGCGAAGAGACAGAACTAGCAACATCTCCTTTGAAATTGTATCATTATTGTCACGTAGGGAATCAAATACAAATTTTAGAATTACATCAGCTGTAATCAAATTTGCATCACGTATACCTAATGCCTCTGCAGCTATTTTGATTGGTTGAAGAGCGTTAAAAATATTTTTCAAAACTGAAACATAAATATCGTTAAAAAGCTCTAGGGAGTTCCAGTCATTTAATGCTTTTTTCACTGAGTCCGTCACTTTTAAAAATCGTTCAACCATTGTCACCATGCTGTTCCATCTGGTCCGGCAATCTAGCAATAAACTAAATTCAATTCCGTGCTTTACTTTTACATCGTCTTGTAAAATCGAATTTGTTTTTGGCGAAAGTTTAAAAAACTTAACTATTTTTCTAACCATTTGTAAAGCCGAATTTGTATCATCTCGTTCACATATTTGGGGTTCGAAATCATTTAGATTATCACTTTCAGTTTCAGATTCGTTAGAGTTAGAGTTGTCACTGGAAAAACTACATTCATTTTTTAAAGAATCATTGTGACGAACATTAGGATTTTAATTTTTTTTATAAATAACGTCAAATACAGCCAAGTGTATGCTGTGGTTATAACATAATTGTGTATAAAATCAGACAATCTCCCAAATTTGATCATTACTGCAGCAGCGTCAGTGGTTGATGCAACAACATCTGAAGAAATAATTGCAAATTCTGAAAGTTTCTCATTAACCAGGTCAATTGTTACTTCAGCTGTGCAGCGTCCATGAATTTTAACCAGTCCTAGATTAATAAATAACTTATTGAAATGAATATTAATATTCAAATATCTTCAATTGCGTAGACTTTTTCATTCATCAAACGTAACACTAAATTTTCCATTCTTTTCTTTATGTGATTTTATTTTTACAATAACTTCATTTTTTACCACAGCACAATATTCAGGAATTAGTTTCATCACATTGTGTTTACCTTTTGGAAGATGATATTGTTTTTCACTTAATGCTTGACGAATGAACTCACTTTTGCATATTCCGTGGATTGAAAATCCATCAACGGCCGCAAGTATGGCCACTATCTCTGCTAAAGACTGTTTCTTAGAAAAAAATGATGTGAGAGACTTACTCGCTTTTGCAGGGATTATCTCAACGTTACTTGAACCAGAAATTTGATCGTCATTTGAGTTTCTGTTCTTAATATTAATGTTATAAATATGTTGCAAATGTCTTATTAATACACTGGTTGACGAGCCCTTACAACTTAATAATTTATTCGCACATTTCAAACATTTCGCTTGTTCGCCTCCTTTTTCTTTTGAAAAATATTTCCAGACAGAATCAGCCATGATTAAAACGGTGTTTTGGCGATTCTAAATTATATATTAAAATAAAGAAATTAGTTTTTGGATTAAAGAAAATAGTAAATTAAACTTACGACTTAACCACTTGAAACAACTAAATTGAATGAAATTGTTGTTGAAATAAATAATAAATTCATTTTATCTCATTTATTTCATACATTCAAGTTATCTTTAATAACGCTCATCCTCTAAACAAAGCGTTCACTTTCATATCATAAACGAAACGCTTTGTTTAGAGGGTATTAAACTAACACATTAATATTGACACATTTGGATATTGCATCATTCCGTTTTCATTCACTGTAATGTCTCATTCACTGTGTTTATTAAATTAGTGTTGCCAGTATTACAAAAAAAGTTAGGGGCATGTTCGAAAAAGGTTATGATTTGATTTTTACATTTTTCGATATTATAGATGACATCTGACTGACATTTTGAGACACATAAAAATGATCATGAAAATATAGTTTTGTTATGATTGTGCTTTTATTATTTGTAAATTAATTGTATAGAAACATATTTCAGTGTACTGTTATGATTATAATAAAATTTACTGTGAATCAACAATTTCTATTGTTTTATATATTTTAAATGTATCAATAATTAATGAATAGTTTTGAATATAAAATTTATAATGAGGTTAAAATTGTTGTCTACGTGTTCTAATATATTAGGAGAAAAAACAAGCTTTGTATACATAATTTTTATTTTGAGTAAATAAATATCCTAATATAATAAAATATATACACATATAATTCTTTGTATTTAATTTTTCCCCGGGAAATTATTTTATTTTTCCCGGGAAACGGGAAATGTGAAACATCGAAAATTCCCGATAATTCTCGGGCGGGAAATCCCGGGAAGAACTCTCTAATTCACAAGCCAAAGCCACAGATTATTCGACATTATTTTAGGGTTTTAGGCGATGCCGATTTTCCATTTTTAGAATGAAAATTTGTTTTTCGAATAATGACGAGCAATCAGAGAGTTGAGTTCGCCAATCTGTGCCATTTCTAAGAAATTGGACAATTATTGATAATTGTTTTGTTTCGTTGTAGTTATATTTTATTTGTAATAGTAAAAACAACGAGTCGGATTCGCACTTTCGACTAGGCGGGTTCACACGATACAGAAATCGACCGATATATCTGGGCATATGATAATCCGATGTAAGATAATAAAAGGATATATCTCGAAAAAAATGTTTGTTGACATATTTCTGGAACAAAAATATTGTTTTTCGTGAATTCGATGTAAGAATATAACAGGATAGGTTATATTCTTACATCGAATTACCTTATGCACGGCAATATCGGCCGATTTCCGTATCGCGTGGGCCTATAACACAACTCAACAGTTGATTTAAAAAATGTCATGGTTGAAAAATTCGTAAAAGGGAAAAATAATGCTAAAACCCTCAAATATCTAATTTAAAAAATGTAACCAGGCAAAATGTAACTTCAACAGTTCAATAATTTGGTATATGATACAAATGGGAGGCTAAAACGACTTTTAGGCAATTAGAATGGAACTTGGCTATTTCTTAATTGATTTTAATGAAATTTAAATCCCATCGTACGAATTGTAAAACGATTTTTTGATAAACTTGCTATTTCTTAACAGAGTTTGATAAAAATCAACAAGTGTGATGAAAATGGGATTCCAAAATATATGTTAATTGAAGTTCTGGAATTTGGCCAATTAGGCATTTCTTTAAAATAAAGAAGAAGTTTATAAATTTAAGAAGCGAAAATTAATTTGTGTTATTTACTAATATTTTTCCGGTATATACTTGGTACCTCTACCAGTATATCTATATTATATTATACAAGCGGCTGAACGAGTTTACCGTTATATTAACATAGAACACATAGAAAAACAAAAAATAACAAAAATAAATTCAAAAAACATTTTACGTGTATTTTATCATGGACTCCTATATTCGAAAAACTCTGTAATATTTTTGTCGATATATGTAATGAATTTAATTTTCTATGGAAATTCTTCATTTATTTTAAGAAATGTACTACTTGGAGAATGCACTATATAAAACAAATAAAGGAAAAACCCAAAACTTCATATTCATTGTCTTTTTAAATTCAATATACCGTTTCTTGTATTAATAAATTTGATAATACTGAGTCTTCGTTATATAGGAGTCCATGATTATATATGCATGCGTATTTTATTTGTATGAAATGAAGTATGTGTAGTATTATTTACATATATACATACATACAAGTTTATTTCACCCGAATAGGAATAAATTATAAATAAAAAATCAGTTGATGCTTAACTTTTGAAGTAAAAGGTTCGTTTATACGTATTGTAATTTTACATTCTTTTGAGTTGAATATTTGTTTTTCCTTAGCTATTTAATTAAGCTTTGATTTGATTTGAATTTAATTTGATTGATCGCTTTCTGCAAATTTTATTTTACAATTTAATTTTGGTCTTACATATAGGCTTTTTATATATACACAATTTGGTTTGATTTGAATTTCTTGATTTATTGATTTTGGTTTTGGTTTTTATTTATATATATAAGCATTTTATATTATAATTTCTATTTCTATAATGGAAAGACGTGAAACAGACCGTCGTTACCGTGAAAAAAACCGTGAGCGTTTAAGAGAACTCCAACGAGCAAGAAATGCGAATCCTAATATACGTGAGTTAAATATGCAACAAAAACGAGCGCGTCTATCAGTTAATTCATTATTTAAAGCAGCTGTTCAGGGTAATTCAAATTTTGTTTACCCCGACTGCTTTAATCTAGGCAATTTAAGTGTCAAATGCTCCTATTGTGATGCAGTTTTTTTTAAAAATGAAAATAAAAGTAGTTGTTGCCACAATGGAAAATTATCGAACTTGCCTACATCAACGGAAAATTTTCCATTTGATATTAAACAACTCTTTGTTGGCACAGACGATAAAAGTAAGAATTTCCGGGAATTTATTAGACAATATAATAATGCGAATGCCTTCTGTTCGATGGGCGCTAACATTGAGCATATGTCGGGAAGTGTATATTCTTTTAAAATATCTGGGGATGTGTATCATCGATCTTCCGTTAATATTCCCATTGATTTTTCCTTGAACTCTAATAATTATCAAGAGCGTGGTGGAGATGTAAGTTATGCTGAATTATTTCTCTACGATACTGATACAGCTGTAAATATTCGAATGAACAATACTGCTAATTCCAAGTGCAAACGTGAAATAATGTCAATAATTTCTATGGTTCTTCAACATGTTTCCCCATATGCTAGCAGTTATAAAAGACTTCGAGAGATCTACGAAAATGAAATAGCCGATGCTAATCGAAACTGTCGTCCGCTTAATAGTGTCTCACTAATTTTTACCCGAAATCTTCATGACGACCAAAGGGTATATAACGCACCAATAAATTCTGATGATGTTGCATTAGTTTTTGTGTCCGACCGTGAAGGAAATATTCCAGCTGATATAGATTTCGCTGTTTACCCCAGTAACAGCAGAACATTGAAACGCATAAACTCCCTTTCAAAACATTTGGATCCTATGGTATTTCCACTTTTCTTTCCCAATGGTGAATTCGGATGGACCACCGATATGCATCACAGCAGCGAACATTCTACTGCTGTACGAAATAAAATTACGACCCTCCAATTTTATTCATATAAAATTGCAGTACGTCGAAATGTTTTTAATCCGCTTTATTATGGTGGCAAACTATTTCATTAATATTTGGTGTTTGCCTACGCTCGAGTTGAAGCTAACCGGTTAAATTTTATACGACATAATCAAAAAGCTCTTCGTGTTGAATCTTACAGAGGACTTTTGGATTACGTAAATAGCGATTGTCTTGAAAATAATACCAGAGTTGGTAATATTTATATTTTACCATCTTCGTTTATCGGTGGTCCAAGGTTCATGTCCAAATTGTACCAGGACAATATGGCTATTGTTAGGAAGTTTGGCCGTCCAGACTTATTTATTACTTTTACGTGTAATCCGGCATGGGAAGAAATAAAGTCTGAACTGAAAACTTTCCAAAATTCTTCAGACCGTCCTGATATCGTAACCCGAGTTTTTAATTTAAAATTAAAGGAATTCCTTAGTGATATCGTAAAAAAGCAAATTTTTGGAAATATCGTATCGTATGTTTATGTTATTGAACATCAGAAACGTGGGTTACCTCATGCACACTGTTTATTTACACTCGCTAAGGAAGACAAATTCAAAACTGGGGACGATATTGATAAAATCATTTCAGCGGAGATTCCTAATTTAAATGATAACAGACAACTTGACGAGGTGGTTCTTAAACACAATGTTCATGGTCCATGTGGAGAATTTAATCGTAATTCTGTTTGTATGGTCAACGGAAAATGTTCAAAGCAATTTCCTAAAGAATTTTTTTTTGAGACAGATATATCTATGGAAAGTTATCCCAAATATAGAAGGCGTCCTCCTTCTAATTTACCAGAACATTTTCCCCGAACGCGAACTAATATTCCTGTTGATAACCGTTTTATAGTTCCATATAATGCCTATTTAAGCTTGAAATATAACGCACATATAAATGTCGAACTATGCTCTACTGTCAAAGCAATTAAATATATCCATAAATACATAACTAAAGGACATGATTGCGCAAGAGTTGAGGTTCAAATTAATTCCTTAAATAATAACTCAAATCAGGTTGAACATGATGAAATATCGCAATATCTAAACTGTCGCTATATAAGCTCACAAGAAGCAGCTTGGAATCTACAAGAATTACCCATTCATGGTCAATCTCACAATACTGTAATGTTATCTGTTCACCTAAAAGATGGACAGTCGGTTTACTTTCAAGAAAATAATATAGAAAGTGCTTTGCGACGACAATCTGCCGCGTGCACCACTTTGACGGCATTTTTTGAGCTTAATCTCATAGACACCGACGCTCATCAATTTTTTTATAGCGACATTCCGAATCATTATGTATTCAAGAACTCGATATGGGAAAAGCGATCAATAAATTCTCATTTTGGTGGAAAAACTATTGGCAGAATAATAGCAGTTTCACCTAGAGATATAGAACGTTACCATCTTCGACTAATTCTTCTCTCTGTTAAAGGTAATGAATCTACATCATTTGAAGCACTAAAAACCTTTAATAATGTAATATACCTAACATATAAAGAAGCAGCAAGAGCAAGGGGATTAATTAATGATAGTAATGAGTGGGAGAACTGTTTATCTGAGGCTCGCGAACATATGTTACCTAAATCTTTGAGATCCTTATTTGTGACTATCCTGACCCATTGCAATCCTGCTGATCCATTAAAACTTTTTAATGAATTCAAAAGTAGTATGATGGAAGATTTTATTCATCAAGGCATGAATGATAGTACAGCTTTTAGTAGTTGTATACTAGACTTAAAAATTCAATGTGAAAAAGTAGGTTTTGATTTTCTTTCAGTAGTAACAATACCAAACATTTCTGAAATTTTGAATATTGCTATTGCTATTATTTTGCCACCTAACATTGCTGACAATAATTTTTGGGAAGCTCTGAATACTGATCAACTTTCAGCAGCATCAGCAGTTTTTTCTTCCGTATTAGAAGTTAATCCACAAAAATATTTTTACCTCGATGGTCCCGGCGGTAGTGGAAAAACATTTTTGTATCTGGCATTGAAGCAGAAGATCTCTGATAGTAATAAAAAAGTAATGTGTGTAGCTTGGACTGGGATTGCTGCAAATTTGCTCCCCGATAGAACGACGTGCCATTCAGCTTTCTCGCTTCCGCTTAACATGGATGTCGTTAAATATCCTCAAATATCCTTAAAAAAAAAACAATTCTTATCATCAATTGACTGCCTTATATGGGATGAAGCACCGATGGCATCAGGTATCGCACTTGAAATTGTAGATTTGGTTTTTAGAGATATAATGAACAGCGATTTACCGTTTGGTGGAAAGGTAGTTGTGTTAGGAGGTGATTTTCGGCAAGTTTTGCCAGTAGTAAGAAATGGAAATCGAAGTTCAATAGTGAATGCTACAATTAAGAAATCACGGTTATGGCGGCATTTCCATCCATTATATTTAAAAAGGAATATGAGGGCTATCAGTGATCCTGCATTCAGTGAATGGTTGTTAAATGTCGGCAATGGTAATCAAGTATCTGCCGAATTAAATAAAAAAACACAATATTCGTGTGAAGTGCCAAATAAATACGTCTCACAGGATTTAATTGCTGATGTTTTTGGGGAATCGTTCACAACCAATGATATATCTTCAATATCGCAGTACGCTATATTGTGTCCAAAAAATGATGAAGTCCGAGAGCTCAATGAAGAGGTTCTTGAAAAATTGGTTTCCGAAAAAGCATCCTACTCATCCATTGAGACAGTAAAAACTGATGACGGGACATGTGACTCTGACTTGCAAGTTAATTTCCCAGTTGAATACCTAAATTCTTTGAACCCTTCTGGTTTACCTCCCCACATTTTAAATTTAAAGAAAGGTTGCATAGTTATGCTCCTAAGAAATCTTTCCATAAAAAATGGACTATGCAATGGTGTTAGAATGGTCGTGAAGGATTTTAGTCGAAATTGTATTAAAGCGGAAATTATTACTGGGGCACATTCCGGCACAGTTCACTTTACCCCAAGAATTTCACTAAACACAGCTAATGATTTATCTCTACCCTTCAATTTTGAACGTCATCAGTTTCCTGTTCGGCTTTCCTACGCTATGACTATAAATAAATCACAGGGTCAAACTTTCAAAAAAGTCGGCTTATTTCTTCCTCAGCCATGTTTTACTCATGGACAACTATATACAGCATTTTCCAGAGTGACTGATTCTGATGCACTCCGAGTTAAAGTTTCGGAAACCCCAAGACAAGGAAAAACATCGACGGGGGTAGTTGTGACGGATAATGTTGTATATAGTGAAGTGTTCCAGTAGAATGTATGTTTGTTCACAATTTTAAAATACTAAAAAAAAATAAATAAAAAAAATTTAAATAAAAAAAAAATACAAAAAAATATACAAAATTCAGAAAAAAAAAAAAAAAAAAAGAATTAAATTGTGATTGAATTTTTGTTCCATATAAATAATAAAAATTGCCGACCAAATGGCTCAGTAGTTAAAGTTACGGGTTACGATCCTGAGGTGCCGGGTTCGAATCCCAATAGAGGAGAGATGATAAATGGAATTATGATCATCTGATTAAAATCGGTGATGGCGAGGAACACATCTATGACCCTTTGTTGGAGTGCAGAAATCATGGGCCGACGCACAATTCATGTCTGGCATAGCACTGTACAATGTGTGTGCAGGCGGTCTATGTAAAACGGACCAATATCCGTACGTATTCGATTAGGCTACTGCGTAAGGTAGGGCGTCAAGAGTAAACTGAGTTGGGAGTGCCTCGAGCCCCAGAAAAATTGCACAGAAATAAAGAAACAAACAAATAATAAAATTGTGCAATTGCACAGGGGCCCCTAGTTACAATATATTGATGCAATGTCTTGTGAGATGCCGTGCCGGTATTACGATTACCTCCTTAGACTCCCTTTTCCCATTTTTTTTTTCAATATTTACTAAATACCATTTAAAATTGGTAACGTTTGTTTATTAATGTCGACAACAGTGTCAAGAAATGTAGTTCGTTTACTGAACCCTAGTGAAAATTGTATAAAATTCTTTCGGCTTTTCTTTTCATTTGTTTACGTAAAATGAACGATCTAGAAATTATCGAACGTCAACCAACTTTAAATTGCTGGAATTACTGCTCATCTACGGACAATATTTTCACTACACGAACAGACTAATCATTTCCTGCTATCTCAATGACATGATTTGTGGTTTAAACCTATAAAGTTTAATTGGAAGGGAGTCAGGAATACAATTAAAAATTGCATATGCCCTACAAAGCTGCCAGAGCAAGATATTTTTGCAGGAAAAGTGATTATTACCAAGGAAATTGCAAACTTATCAGTGACTCATCACAGTGATCCATAACCATAAGCCTGAAAAAATTAAACACAAATTTCGTTATGTCGGACAATTTGAGTCCGTTTTTGAGGATCTACCAGCACATGAAACAGGGACCTAGCTTTGGTACGATCACAACCTAATGAATCGGTCATTTAGACGGCTGAGAAAATCAGTTCTACTCGGACTAATGAACCTCTCAATTTATTAAATATGTATGCTATTATCTTAATTTATTAAATTGTGCTCACTTATAATAAGTTTTTAGTAAACGTTAATATTGGAAAATGTATTCAAAAATTCGAAAATATTTTCAAAAAATTTTAAAAATCTCACAAAAATTAAAAAGATCAAGAGAATTTTTGCAAAAATTCCCACAAATATTGTTGAACCAATTGACAAACAGAAAATCATAATGAAATTTATTAATTAGTAAAATTTAATTTAAATTTGTGTATGATTTGTTTTATTATGAAGCTACTCGTAATAAAACAAATCATCAGATATTTCGCAACCGAATTATAAATTGTCCGGACTTTTTCTTAATACCTTCTTCAAAAAATTTGATTTTAAAATACCCCTGAATAGTAGTAGTGTCTCCATCTCCAGATTAGAGAAGTTGCAATGGTCTGTAGGGATCCCCGTTCCTTTTTTGGCGGCCATTGCCCCATCTGCATTTTAAAGGTCGGCAATCCTTTTTATGTGCCTATCCGAGGTGTGTATTACTTAAGAGTTTTTTGTCTTGTCCCGAATAATTCCTTAGATTTATGTTTCCACTTCCTAATGCCATTGGCCAAGTGACTTGCGAAGTAACCAATTCTAGGCTCGAGGTTAATGATGGTGCAGCTTGCTCCCATTATTGCATAACGGGCTGCGATGCCCTTTTCTTTTACGGCAGAGAGGCCAGGAGATCACAAAAACTTATTAAACAAATTTATTCTCTTTGCCCAGTTCTAATAGTTTGTAGTAGCTCCAGATCAATTCGGGGTTAAAAACTTAAGCTCTGCTGCTCCTACGATTTGTAACATCACCTGACTGTCCGAGATTACTTATATCTCGTTCTTCCTATATTTCTTTTTGGGATTTGTAAACATGAATACATTGATCACGAGGCTCCCTGATTAAATGGCTATGGGGGTTTAACCCAATGGTACACAGAGTTCGATACCAGGCCCGATTATCCCCACAAGAGTACATTTGTTGTTGACCCGTTAGTGTGCCATAAAGATATACTGCTACAGGTTTCTTCGACAATCAATTATTTTAACCGTCATGTCTGATAGTTACAACGGTTGCTTCTCCAAACTCAATTTGTATAGAATATTATTATGTCCAGGGCCCGAATTCCGGATCAATGACAAATGAGAATGAGAAATGACTTTATGTTTTATTTCGCCTACTCTAAATAAAAATCCAGCCGACTAGTTGAAATAAAAAATCAAGTCATTTCTCATTATCATTTGTCACCGAACCGGAATTCAGGCCCTGGTCTGATGGTTTTGGTTTGAGTTTTTATTCGGTTCGTTCGATATATACGTGTAGTGGTGAGAGTCCCAGTGGTCTCTCAAAGGCAACTGTCAGGCACGTCTGAGATCAGTATTAAGTAAGCACCTGTTTAGCCACACAAACACCACATAACAGATTATTGGTTTTATGATGGTCGGAAGCCTTTCCGCATTTACAGTTAACGGTGGAAGGATGGTTTTTCTTCGGTTAGTAAAGAGAGTGTAATTAATTTTATAAGGGTAGTATTTAAGGTAGGCGTCTGTATACCAGTCATTTAATAACCTAAGGGCATATTCCATACATTCTGCTATTGTGCTCTGGAATAAATATATAATCAAAATGCATAAGATGATAGATACGTACTCTTTTACATTGAATTTCCACTGTACCAGTTATCAGTACGCTTAACCATCTAGATTAGGTCGTCCGCCTAGATGATGCACGAGAAGTGAGCAACCACAATAACAGTGAGAGGACTCCACATTGAGGGAATCCTCTAGTATGCGCAGTTGTGATGATTCCTAAGAATATTGATTATCTTCCCTTGTTTGTCCTGTTCCTGAATAGCTTCAAATTTCGTATTACAAAAGTGCCTTGAAAAGTGATAAAGGAGCATAATAGTACCACTTTATGTATTCGATCTCTGATGTCAATTCAGGTAGAGCTGTTTCTGTTGATTTCCCTGTTTGACAGGCTTCCTCCCTAGGGTCTAGAGGACTCCCTAGGGGTCGACAAAGCTCTATACCGATTCTGGAAAGGGGTCCTTTTCGACAACAGGAATGTAGGCTGGTGCGATATTAATCGTCCTTCTGCCTTCTCTAGGTATAGGCGATTCTATTAAAGTCGGTATGATTTCCCTGGAAATAAATTGGTTAATGGAAAAGATATTGTGCGTCGAGAACGGCTATACTAACTTACCATCGAAAATCTAAAAACAAAGGCACTATCAAATCACAAGCTGAATTAAAATGAATCAAATTTTCTTTGTTTTTTGTCATAAATAAATTGAGCAAACCTTTATTTTGTCATGGTTGCTCAATCTATGCCGATATAACAAAAAAAACAACAATATTTGAGTAACTTCATTTCAAAGAACGAAGTATTTCCTCGCAATTTTGAAACGAAGTTGCTAAACTAGGCTTGATTTGAAAATATAATGTGTCTGATTTGTTCGATTTTTCGGTTGAGTTGTTAAATGTGCGAAAGTGTTAAATATGCTGGTTACATTTTCTTAGTTTCCGCAGAAGAATATGTTTTCACCGTCTTTTAGGCGTAATGTAAAATATTTTTCTACGAGTATTATTTTTCATTAATTATGATATCAGAAGTTTCATTCGTAAATACAAAAGTTCCACTGCGCAAATAAGTTATTCAAATTGCTAATAACCGTACGAATCAAATATTTGAACTTAATAATTCTATTCTCTTACAAATCATCTAAAGTGTTCCAATCTAAAGCTGTCCTTTTTTTTTAGATTTCATTAACCGACGTTTCATCGGCTGCAAGTGAACTTTGTTAATTGCATGCTTGTTTTGTAATTTTCACGTAAGCACTCTTTAAACTGGTCCCTGCTTCTTGTGACTAACAGTGGTGGCGTCGAAATAATGTGTTAACATCTAGAACACAAGAAATCCCAAAAATTTCCATATCTTCGAAAGATATTCCTAATCTAAACCTTTTCAACATTTGGTTCTCTGTTTTGTACTAAGAAAACCCAATAAAGGCAAGTGTTACTTATTTAATTTATACAAAAATGCTGTTCTCGTTGTACACTTCGTAATCGTGTAAAATATCCCCCATAGTAAAACCACATTTCAGATGCCACTTCAGAAGGCACTCTCCGTGGAGCACAGGAATCATTTGGGATCTGTTAAGAAACCAAGTGGAGAGACAACCACAACCAGGGAGGAGACTCTGGAATGTCTAGTGAGAGGTCACTTCCCAGATTGTGTAGTACTGAGGGATCAGGAAGAATCCAACGCAAGTAGCCTACATCCGTATCTGGTTCCAAAGGGAGCTCACGAGTTCTCGAGACAGTTTTTTACGCCGGAACGGATAGGCTGGGCATTCCAATCATTTGGCCCTTTCCAATCATCGGGAGGGAACTGCATATACCCCGTCTTTCTACAGCAAGGACTACAGCTTTGCTGCCTTATCTTATTATATTTTTCAGAGCCAGCTACAGCTTGGATGGAATATGTTTCAAAATGCTGGAGGGAGGTTCGGGTGATTTTTATCCCAAAAGCGGGAAAAAGATCCCCAGAGGAGATTAGGTCTTATATACCTATTAGCCTCACATTATTTTTACTGAAAACCATGTAGAAAATTCTGGGACTTTATATCATATCCAACACTCTCCAAAGATACCCTCTGGACTCTAGGCATCACGCCTACCAATCAGAGAAATCAACAGAAACGGCCCTACACGAGCTGACATCAGAAATCGAAGATACGATTCGGAATAAAGAATTATTACTATGCTCCTTCATTGATATCCAGGGAGCTTTTGATAATACTAGTTTCGAGGTAATTCAGGAACAATCACTAGCAAGAGGTAGAGACCCCTCCACCGTAAGTTGGATTATAAACATGCTAAAATACAGGAGGATTACGGCCTCTTTTGGAGATAAAACCATCACCATAGCGGCCACCAGGGGTTGCCCCCAGGGATGTGTTCTCTCTCCCTTATTGAGGCTGATCGTGATGGATCAATTACTTACTAGACTTAGAAATTTAGACTTCTCGAACATTACCTATGCGGACAACCTAGTCTTGATGGTTAGGGGCAGATTCGCAAATACCGTAGGGGAAAGAATTCAACAAGCCGTAGAGGTAGTAAATGATTGGTACACGGAGGTGGGCCTTACGGTAAATCCCAACAAGGCCAACTGCACTATCTTTCTTTACTAACCGGAGGAAAACGGCTTCCCGCCGATAGCCCTGCGGGTTAACTCTCAGACTGTCAACGGAGGTTAAATATCTGGGTGACGTACTTGATCAGAAATTGACATGGAATCCCCATTTAAATCATATCACAAACAAGGCGAATAAGGCCTACTTCACCTGCCAAAGAAAGATTGGCAAAACGTGGGGACTGAGCCCACAAATGTTGGTTTGGCTCTACCGGGCCGTCATTTGACTTATGGTTTCTTACGCGGCGTTTGTGTGGTAGCCAAAGTCGGAGAATACGGGACAAGATCCAGAGGTTAATCTGTGTGGGTGCAACTGGAGCAATGAGGACTTGTCCAACAGCTGCCCTTCAGAGAATACTGGAGCTCTCACCACTGCACCTACACATTAAAAAGTAGCCTGTTCAAGAGGTGTGAGCCTAAGAATTATAGCCAAAATTAAAACTGTAAGGCCAGGACACAACAGTATCCTACTTAAATTAAACTTTAAGGACAATAAACTATCGGAAGAATTTTACTATTAGTTTGCCGGATAGGGCACTGGTAGAGAATATTATCTCCTCCGCCATGCTTCTGTATGGTATACGGATGGGTCAAAAGCAGACGGGGTACCGCTGCAGGGATAGTCGGGCCCGACCTAGAGCTATGCATACCACTGAGTAGCACCCCCACAATTTTTCAGGCAGAGACCTTTGCTATTGAGGTATGTGTGCTTCAATGTCTCAAAAAGAAATATAAGAAGACCGAGATCTATACCGGGTACCGGTGCAGGGATAGTCGCGCCCGACCTAGAGCTATGCCTACCACTAGGTAGCACCCCCACAGTTTTTCAGGCAGAGACCTTTGCTATTGAGGTATGTGTGCTTCAATGTCTCAAAAAGAAATATAAGAAGACCGAGATCTACATAATCTCGGACAGCCAGGCAGCTCTGCTAGCCTTAGGAGCTTCAGTGTTCAACTCGAAATTGATCTGGAGCTGCTACTGTAATTTATTAGAACTGGGTAAAGCAACTAAAGTCACCCTTTTGTAGTATCCTGGCCACTCCACCATTAGAGGAAATGAGGCAGTCCTGGGTCTCAGTCCTAGTATTGCTTTTTCCAAAACCCATTTGGCAGATGGTATAAGGGACTGGGAGCAGAACTATAGGAAATTAGTCTGGGAGTCCTCCATTGGGATGAGACAGGCCAAGAAATTATTCAGTTATAATATTATACGTCTGGAAGAGGCACCGAGGATGGACCGCCAATCCCTAAGATCCCTTACCTGGTTTTTAACAGGGCACGGCCCTTTTAACGGCCATATACATAAAATGGGAAGGTCCCTTACGGACCAGTGCAGATTCTGCGACTATGGTAAGGAGACATCGGAACACCTACTATTCACATGCGATGCTATCATACTAAAAAGATTAAAGTTTATCAAGGATATTGATCTACATTTCACGTAGGAATCTCTAGGGATGCACAATAGGCCTCAATGGTCGCAGTGCTCTGGGCTACATACATCCAGCCTTTTTTAAAAAAAAAAAATTAAAAAAAAAAAACTCGTTTTCTCTCTACTAAGTTGGTTCTAAGTTCAACAGATTATTGGAGTGCCAAGCATGGCAATATGCCTTAACAGTTTCTTTTTTTTATTTTGCAATTTTGCAGTTTGATTTCTTTTATATATTGACTTGATCCATAAATGGATGTGATTTTCTTTTAATTTGTTTGTAATAATTAAATTTAGCGATCAAAATATTTTTGGATAAAAGCAATCTTTTGTACAGGGTCAATCTGTAGTACGGAACCATCTGTTACGAATAAGGTGCACCAAAATTCCGTTAAACTTTATTTAAAAAAGGTTGCTTATTGTTCGAGAACCTCCTTTAGCCTTGTTAATTGGGTAGATTCCGCTGAATTTACTAACTACGACATTCATTCTATTCTTCTCATTCGAAAAAATATTTTTAGATAAAGCCTAATTAAATTGCAACCCTTTTCCAATATTGAAGAAAGCAACGTTACAATTGCTTGTGGAGTGGGCATGTTTAAAAATTCTAAATTTATAAATTTCAATCATGCCAGAACACCCCAAAAAAAAAAAAATTAAAAAACCTCGTTTCTTGCGATAAATTAAATTTTAAAATTTTGTTGCATTTGTGCAATTGTTCAAAATCAATTTGATAGAAAACAATGCGATTTTTCCAAACAAAGCAATCGTCCGCAAATTACAATGGAGTTGAAAACAGGACAAAATTATAAAAATTAAATTAAACGCGTTCTACACTTCCACCATCTGTTAATCGTTCTGGAATTGTTTTTAATAATTTTTTGGGTTTTTATTTCTCCCGTTTCCATAACAAATCGTTGTACATTTATTATTTAATTTTTTGTTGTTGTGTGGTGTATACCATATATAATTTCCCAAAACTACAACAATAATTGCAATTTTTGTAATAATACACAGTGAAATGGAAAATCTATTTTCATCTCCCCATATACACACGACTAATTGTTGTTGTATACTCTAACTACATACTCGTATTCATGTTGTATAGTGGTAATAGTACTACAAGTATATGTAGTAGTTATATTTCATTTTGTACATTTTACACATAGTCATACAACTACATAATACATAGAGTTTTGTGGAGTGCTCTACACCTATCTATCCATTTTTATTCACCGACGACGAGTTTCGACGTAAAACAAAACAAAGTAGAAAGTTGGAAATGATATTTAAAATTATAAAACACAAAAAAAAATAAAACTGTGAAGTGTCAACTTGCTAATTCATTTTGTTGAATGAATTGGTGGTGATGGTGGTTGTAAAAACAAAAATAGAAAATCAACCCTAATTTCCACCCAACCAACCTCTCTACAGAAATTTAACTCGAATGTAAAATTTATTTTCGTTTTTTTACGTATCCATCGTGCATGCATTGCAGAATACAGTCAAATGTACAGATCTAAGCATGAATACGGTGGAGAAGGTTTGTCCATATACGACAGGTTTTTATTGCTTCACGCTTTTGAACATACATACATTTACAATACATACAATATTATGTATGTATATGAGTGGACCATGTAATTTTTAAAGGAATGTATACAATTATTGCACGTGGTTGTTATGTACTTATAGCGACCGGAACTTGAATCAATTACCGAAATATCCCAAATATGAGTTATGTCCTCATCAAAAATTCATATTGATTTTAATTATTCAGCGACATGTGAGATTAGAGGATTTCTCTAGATTTGATTATTATTTATAATTATAACAGGAATAATATAAATAAATATATAAAAATAACCGGAAAAATTATAATGAATTTTTTGGCGGATATATACTCTGCATAGGAGTGTGTATGACCAACCAAATAAAACGAATTTTTCCAGATGAAATTTTCATTTGTGCACAGTACAAAAAAAACTCGGGGAAAACGAAACCTATTATGTATAAAAAAAAAAAAAAATCAACCGCAGATTATTTCTATATATATTTTTGTTATTTTTATCAAAATTATATCCTTTATTCTATTTTTGATTCACTGAATTCTTCAAATTATGAATAATTTTGTAGCTACATAATGAAAATTTGAAAAATATATAAAATTTGTAAAAAAAAATCCGAATAAAATTCAATGAACGAACCCAAATGGAAAATTATATTCTCAGTTGAATTTTTGTTTATGTTTTTGTTTTATTTATATTAATGAGAAGCTTTTTAATTAACAGTAAAATATTGGATTAATAAAAATTACTGAAAATTAATTAAATCTGCTTTTTGAGGTACCGACTTATTGTTTTATGAATTAAAGAGCGTGTTGCCTTGAAAGCAAAGACCGGATTATAATTTTGAAATAGGGATAGATGCAATTTTGACGATTTTAAAACTTCCTTCCTTCCGCAGGCACTATATCCCATGAAGAAATTTGGCCACCTCAACGATGTTGTTTCAAATGGTTCGTTCCACGGCAAGAGAATGATGATCAAGTATGTCAAGATCCCTTTCAACATCATCCGTCTATCGTGGAGGTGGTGCCCCGCGAAGTGCTACTTTTGTTGGTATCGACTCTAAGGCCTGTTTGCCAACTTAACCTTAATGATTCGGCACGTGGCTCTCCCTTTGATGAAACTTAGAATTATTTGAAAACTCTTACGCTCAGTTATAGCAAAGCCTACTTAATAAGTAAAGCCTCGATCTTGACCATATTTTCTAAAAGCTTTATTTTACTGCGATTTTGTTGTGTACATGATGGGAGCTTACTTACAAGGAGTTTTATATACGTACACTATGTATAGTATAAAATATTGTTACTGTGTGTTGTCATTTATTTTATTTGTGTTCGTGTGGTATTTGCACCAGCAAGCATCAAAAATTATTGAATCCAAACGCAACTCGTTTTTTTGCAGCCAGCTGATGTTAGCGCGTTTAAACTCCTCAAAAACGGATGGAACAAAAAAGTTGTTGAGTGGCGGTGAAATTACCTGGAGGTTTGCTAACCAAACCAAAGTTCCAAACCAAATAGCCTTCGCGCATTTAACTATTTCAAGTGGCTCGGAAAATCATCTAACTATCATCATCCAGGTGCAGAGTTTTATAAAGTTCCGCTAAAATAACTTCCTTAAGAAAGATTTGAACAACTGGTAGGAGCACATAGGATTGAAAAATTTGAGAACGCTTTCAATCTATGCAGCACATCTATGACACTGTCATGGTCTGACGATTTATTGATACTTTACAAAATATTTCTAGAGTTTAGTCCTAAAGTCTCGAAAGAAAATAACCAGCATACCACTGTTTCTACTTAAAACTTCCTGTTGATTGAAACAACACCTTTTGACAATATGAATGGTTCTTACATTGATGTCTCGATGGTAAATTCCATTAACGATTTCTGGTATGTAGGTGAGCAGATTGATGTAGAAGAAATCTCCGAAAGTACCATGAGCACCGCATTTAAAACTCCAATTAAAATTCTTCCTGTAATAGATGATTATCTAGATTGGCCTATTACACCAGAAAGGCAAGGCGTTAAACTCTTGAAACCTAAAAAAACCTTTCATAATAACCGATCCTCTATGGATTAAAGAAGAACAAAACAAAAAGCAGTTTAAAGAAAAATAATTTTAAGAAAAACAGGAAAGGAAAACCAAAAGACTAGCAAATGCAAAAAGAAAAACATTAGACAAAAATGACAAGCCATCTCGAAGATAATTAGGAGAAAATCAACTAAAAAGGCACTGCAACGAACGAAGGCTTTCTCACCTGAATTCTTTGACTACCAGTTTAGCAACTAGATCTAAAAACATGCATGTCAGGTAAATTTTTTAAAAGCTTGCAAATACATTTCTAGTTCCGTCTTAATTGGTTTTTCTACTGCTCACGCAAATTGAAAATGTGCTTCTAAGTGCACCAGATAAGTCACTTTTAGAGACGCTTAATTCCTGGAATTTGCATCAAATTCCCCAAACCCGACGACACATAAACATTATGATTATGTCAATGGTATCTATTTCCATGTTTTTATATTATTTAAGGGGCTAAGTTATTTTATTTACAGATCTACAACTCTGTAACAACAACCAAAATGAACCAGAAACAGAAAATCACGTAAAAAACTATTTAAATCAAGACAATTTTGAAAATATTGGAAATAATAGGATCTATGTGCTATTAATGCACTTATGCACTTTAACGAAAACTAGGGAGTTCCACTTTGCTTGCTTTAAAAAAAATGGATATTGAATATATTTCAACATTCATATGCAACAACTGTAAGGAAGTGGGTCTAGGTACTTCCTAAATGAAATCTTACGACGTGCAATTTTAAGGTTGAATGGATTTTTATGGCTTTTTAATGGACTAGCGATTTGTTCCAAATACTGAAGTCTGTACAAAGTTCCTGAATAAACTAATTTACATAAAAAAGCAGATTATATTGTTATTGATTCCCTATGGTTACCAAAACAGTACAAAAATTATGTCAACGTGTGAGAGCACGTTTTGAGTGTTCAAGTGTCAATAATTATAACTTTTGTTAATCGTTTCGTAAATTAATTAAATATTAAAACTAATTTTGGTCTATAATATTGAACAAAAATGTATAAAATATATATCTGTGGCAATGGATTTAAAAGGTGATAACTCTCAATATGAGTTATCACCTTTTAAATATTTGCCACAGAAAAACCTTTGAGTTATACGAATTTCAAAAACCTAAACTCATGAAACCAGTTTGATTTCCAAATTTCCTAACAAGTGTCAATAACTGTATCGGTTACGCCATTTAATGTTTAGCAAAGAAACATTTGGAAAAGATTTTTTTTTTTTCGGCATGAATTTTCGGGCCAACTTTTCACTTCCGTGATTCTGTAAAGATTTTTAGATGAAGTTGTAACGATTTCTTATGGTTTACTATATTTTGGAAAATTATTGGGTCACGGAAACCGTAGTGATGGAGCAGCATTTTGCCGGCCAGGTGACAATCGGTTCAATGTGGGATTTTGCCATCAATCACCAAGATCTTGTAATCAGAGGCTCTAAAATAAAAAGATAAATGAAAAAAAAAATGTAGCCACTGATAACAAAAAAAAAATTTGTGACGAATGTACCACAGCTTTTATCCGGCTCAGTCGTTCGAAGTAATTTGTATTGGTCGTGGGGAGTTTATTTTGTCACAACACGAAAAACTATGGCAATGGAGATTATTCGCTAACTCATTCAACGCACCTCACTTACCCGGTCGTAATTCTCTCACTCAGCAAATCATAACACAATACTTTTATTATCTATATAAAGAATAACACTATTTATTAAGCAAAAAAAAACTAAATTTATGTATATATTTAAATAAAATTAGAAAATTAGAAATTAGCAAAAGGAACAATTTGTTTTAATACTAAATAAAGCCTGCTCTAATTCTATCTAAAATATAACTTAACTTAGAACTTACTTACCCACCACCTATTATACAAAAAGCAAACCAACTTAACCTATGTGTATAAGCAGAAAACACTAATATTTAATATTTATTGTTCGTAATATTAATCGTGATAAATATCGTGATTTATAAATTGCACTAGGTAAAGTTACCAAATGTATAATTTCAAACAACTTGAGTGTTAAATTTTAAATGCTCACACTGGTGTTGCTATGATTATGCGGTGCACTGTGTTCATTATACATATATCTGTAGTCTATATATAAAAAGGCATAAGTATAAATTTACGATTTTACAGGAGAGCAAAATTTAACTTTGAATTAGATTTTCAAATCGACAGATGATTTAATTTTGCCGTTTGCCACATGATTCAATTAATAAATATTCCAATGTTTACTTTGACGTTAAAAAATCTAGAATTCTACTCATTCCTTTTTTAAATATTTAGATTTTCACAAAAGAAGGCACAAGTTACATGTGCCCTTCTCAAACTTTTTGATTAATAATTATCAAATAATTAAAACAACATGTGCCTTTTTAGTTCAATTTATTTGTAAAAAATGTACATGTTATACCTTTTTTATTATGTTATTAAAAAATGAATTCAATTAATTTAATAAAAACTAATATAAAAAATAAATGTATTTCAATGCAATTAGGAACGTAGAACAATACCTACAACAAAAATATAAAAAAACTTGAAATAATTCTTCAAATTTCGGTTTCGGGTTCTTCATCGTCTACTAGGTCAGGGTGTATATCAATCCCATCCTCTGTTTGTAGATTTAAGTAAAAATCTATATATTCTGGAGCCACCATTGGTAATAAATCGATAATATCCTTTTTTTTCTTTGAATTTATAAGAAGAGGCCCAGAGTAGCATAAAGTAATATTTTGAACACTCAGTGTGGTTGCCCCTCGGCGTCTTAAATTTAACGTTTTGAATGGTTCATCGTGGTCTAAAGAACATTTATAGATCAATTTCCCAGATTCCTGAGTATATCGTAACCATTTTACGCTCTGCCACTTAAACTTATTACCATCTTCATCGACGTTTCGCCACATCAATTTTGTTTTTGACGCTTCCGCAAAATTTAAAAATTTATGTTGCTCCATTTCAAATACTAAGAATGCCTTTTTGGATCTAATTGACCTTACTAATTGTATCCAATCTCTAGGATGGTAAATGTCGACAGATGTTTTTTTTCTGCTTTTCAATAATAGCATGGTCCGTATAACACTCCATATGAGTGTGGCCTACTTGTAAAAATGTATGGTCGATTTGTTCCATATGAATATTCTCTTGCATGAATGCTAAAAACATTGTGGCAACGAAACTATTTTTATTTTGACCGCTGCAAGAGTCACTGTAAAAAACGATTTTATTGATCGAATGTGGCAAAGATTTTAAGTGAGAGAATATACAAGAGGCTACTTCATTTCTTCCTCTATTTGCCAAACCATCATGCCACATATAATTGAATGGTTGATTGGAAATACAGTCATGAATGGTCAAGTTGTATGTCCATAAGGATCTTTTATAAAATGCAACATTTGTATTTAAATTCGGCGTGGCCAGGCATTTTTGCATATCAAATGTATATACTTTCAATGATTCATTTTCGGATGCTAAGGCTTTATCGTTTCGTTTTTCTTGATATGCTGCTTCAGCTGCCTCATGATGAGAACGTTGTTCATCTTGTAATTTATTTTTTTCGAGTCCTTCGGCTACTTTAATTTTCAAATTAAATATTTCACAAGTATTACATGTGTCGACACTCGGTTTTTTGAATTTAATATTCATAGTTTTGAATATCTCTGTATATTTCCATATTGAGGCAGGTTGATCGCAATTTTTTGCGTATAAATTATACATTAATTGTATATTAAGATCTGCATGTAAGTACCGTTTATTAGTGTTGTGTCTTGAATAGTGTGACTCATAAATTGGGAAACTATTAATGTGATCCATAATTTCGGTTGTCACACTCTCCGGTAGACGTTTGGTTGTCGAACAATGTTTGCCACGGTTATCTAGACATACAGACTCTGGTGAAAGAAATTTTTTTTCAGTTATTGTTCGTAAAAATTTGTCTGTTTCTCCTAACGTTGCTTTCAAACATACTTTACATACTTCAACACGATTGCCATTAATAAGCAAAAAATAATGACATGTATAGTATGTCTTCGATTTTTTTTAGACTTTGTGTTTGTAATCCGTTGGCATTTTTTATTTCTCACTTCAATTAAACTGCTAGTAAATGCCGCCCGTAACTCGTATTTGGCTAGTTCCCAATAGTGCGCAAAAATTTTATTTTGATCCTCAATAGGAATTTTACTTTTACAATTTCGACGACATGGTTCTAGCGGTTTACATTCTCTTGTTGGTTTTGTAACACCTTTAAGTGTTACATAGCTTTGTCCACTATTTTTTTTACTTGTCTTACTTTTTGCGTGTCTTTTACAGGTGAAACCATTTCGAGTTGTCTTTGAATTTCTTCTGCCATTTCCACAAGAGAAGAATCACTGTCATTATTGGGTATGTAATTTGAATCGATGTCACTATCATCAAAGTGGCCGTCTATACTACGAGTATCTGAAGAATCGGAATCGTTAAAATTTGTTGTTGCACAAGATTCCTTAACATTTGATTGAAGTTCCATCGTGTGCGAAGATGAGGTCTCGGCATTTGCATTTATATTAATTAATTCAGGAACAGAAATATCTGGCATATCTAACGAAATTTGTGGTTGCGTATTGCTATTCCGCGATGAAGATGGCTCCATCTAATTCAGAAACTATAGTAACTGGTATGCTTAAATCTAGTATGTCCTCTGTTGCAGCAACCGGTAATGTAAATGGCGTTCTATCTGCTTTTGGGGATGAACAATGTGGAATAATTTCACTAACTATGGAAATGTCATCGAAAATAACCGTTTCTCCATTTTCTGTTGGCATATTTGTTTCAACAATTGGATCTATGGTGAAAATATAAAAAATTAATTACTTATCCTGTTTAAACAATATCGCAATAATACAATATCGCTATGTTTGAAAATTGACTGGTATTTTCGACCGTCATATTTGATGTAGTTGAAACTGTTGAAAATTTTTGGTTACTACGAGTTAAGACAAAATTTTGAGCGAGCTCAACCATTTTATGTCCTCGACATGTTATTTTCGGCATTTTCACAACACAGGATCACCTTTTTACAAAAAAACACTATTTAAATACGGAAATCACTTCACAGCTTCATGCTCAATACAATACCACTCTAATAATTGTTTATTCTCTTATAACTTCCAAAAATTATTTTAAGGAGATCGGTACAAAACGGCACAATTTCACTTAAATAAATTATTCACTGACAATATTTTTAAATTCAATAATTTTTATAACGGCTTAGTTAGACTTATCGTTTTTAATTTACTTTAGAAAAATGTTTTAAAAAGTCACAACTATACTTATTTCCTTTTATGTATATTTTTAACTAATTTCTTTCCTTATTTTGCTTTGGTACTATGATTTTTGGAAAAAAATAAATGTTTAATTTGTAATTTTTTGTAGTTATGCCCTTTTATAAATTTCAGTTACATTTTTTGTGGAATTATGTCTTTATAAAAATTTTAATATTTCTCATTCTGCTACACATAAAATAATAAAAAATGGGTGACAATAGTAATTTTTTATAGGGAATTCGAATCTGCGGAAAAAAGGAATTGGTCATAACTCGATTTATGCCTTTTTATATATAGACCACAGATATATGTGTGAGTGAATATTAATATCTGTTTTATTAACAAAAAAAAAAATTTTCAAATTTCACTGAATTGCTTTCTTTTTCTATTTTTTTAAGGTGCTTTGTAATGCCGAACATTTACACGTCATAATCTATTTATGTCGGGCATTCACATACAATGATTAATATAATATGCACCATATATACTACTTTGTTAAATTCACACAAAAAAAATCAATCAACATAACCATCCACCATTTATTTGGCCCAATGTTTGTGATAGCTAAGTCACGCACTATTATAAAGTTGACCACAATGACTTAATTATTATATCGACGAACTATAATTATGTTTATCATGATCAAAATTTCATATTTGTCTTTTTTTTTATATAATTAAATTCACTTATCATTTAGTTTTACTAGATATATTACTAATACGTTTTTAAACAATTTTAACAATTTTAATTCTATAAAAAGCAAATTACATATTTTTTCTTTTTGCTAATTTTTAACTATTTTATTTGTACGTCTAGTCTTGACAAATTAGATCTCACAGCACTTTTTCCCATGGCAAGAAATGGCCTTTTTATAACCAATTGACCTGTTATTCTTGTCTATGTCTATTCAAGTTTTTTAATGCTATGATTTGCTTACTGTATTTAGATATTTATTTTTTTTTCCTCTTTTGATTATTAGGGCTGGTTAACCTACATTTAATAAAAACGATAAAACGTTACAAGCTTGATAAGCTGCTTTCTATTTTTTCTTTTTGTTTTCGTTTAGTTTATTTTATGATATTAATTTATGCCTATGCACTTTATCCCTTGGCGGGTACATGATAATTATGTACGTTAATATTGTAAGATGGTCTTTTAAAAAAATGTTATAATCGTTTACTAAGTCAACTTGTAACTTGTTTGGACCACAGTTAGATTTGAATCCATCTTCAAAATGTTTAGCAAATTTAGAATTAAATAGAATCAAGTATCAAGTTAATCGATTCTTGAACGCACAATTTCCTTGCATTACAACTTTCTGAATGTCAGAAAATCAGAAGAATCCACAAAATTGGAATAAAATTAGCCTTTAGACTGTATATCTGAAGTTGAATCGTTTTTATGTGATTTGTCAATAGCTATCGCAGAAAAAATTCAATTCGAATTTCCCGTGAGAATTCTCGGAAAATTTGAAAAGTTTCCAGCCGAAAGAAACAAATGGATGTATAAAATCAGCCTCTAGAGTGTTATGTCTGGAGATGGATTACTTACATTGATGCGACATGTCCTGCTATCACAGCAAAAAAATTCAGTTTCAGTTTCAGGTGGGAAATTTGGGAAAATTTGATTTTCCAAAAAATAATTAGAAAATTTGTATAAAATCAGCCTCTAGAGTGTTATTTCTGGAGATATATCTTATTGATGCGACTTACCGATAGCTATTGCAGAAAAAAATTCAGTTCCATTTCCCAGTGGGAAATTTCGAAAAATTTGAAAAAGTTCCCAGCCGAAAGTAACGAATGAATGTATAAAATTAGTCTCCAGAGTGTTATATCTGGAGATGAATTGCATTGATGTGACTTGTCAATAGCTATCGCAGGAAAAAAAATCAGTTCAAGTTTCCCGTGGGAAATCTCGGAAAATTCGATTTTCCAAAAATCATTAGAAAATTTGTGTAACATCTGCCTCTAGAGTGTTATGTCTGGAGATGGTTGAATAAAATTCTGTTCAATTTTCCCGTGGGAAATCTCGGAAAATTAACCAAAGTTTCAATCCGAAAGTAAAAATGAATTATAAACGAAATCCATGATTCCGGTGTTTGTGGATATTTCACTTTAAATTAATAAAATACAATCAATACAATTTTAAATATTTATTCAATTTTAATATTTATTTTATTATTATATTTTTTGAGAATAAGTGCTCCTTATTGTGAAATAGTTTCTTATTTTGCTGCAAGATCGATTTCGATGCTATAGCATCATCGTCAGTTGACTTACTTATTAAATTATTTCGTATTTTTCAATCCTTTTTATACTAAACTTTTTTGGAATTTCAATGGTTGCGCCGCACAATTTTTTTTTTTTTTATTCAGGAACGATTTTCTGGTTACGTTGATTCCATGTTGATTATTAAATCGTATAGTTTATTTGTTGCAGTGTTTATTCTGTTGTTCAACATCCATCGGTTGTCTTTATTTTTATATATTTCGAATTCTTCGGTTCGACTAAGCACATCCCCTTTCTTCATTCTATGTAGTACTTGTAAATTTGCTTCATAACTTGTATAATTATGCTGTGTAGAATTAATATGCTGAGCGAATTTTGATTCAGGGTTGATTTTTCCGATTGATTTTACATGTTCCCTAAATCTTTCTTTAAAGGATCGGCCCGTTTGTCCTAAATAAAATGCCTGACAATTTGAACATTTTAATTTGTACACCCCCGTATCCAAAGTTTCGTTACTCCTGTTCTTGATTAATTTGTCTAATTTATTATTGGTTTTGTGCGCCAGAGTATAACCAAAATGCTTAAAGACTTTTTGAATTTTTATACTAGTATGACTCCAATCCATGCTTATATATTTTGTATCATCATCACAATTTAGACTGGTACACCCCCGATATTCCATTTTCCTCTTGCATCCATAATTCATCCTATCTATATCTGCTGCTTGGTACCCTTTTTGGTGAGCGATGTATTTAATGTTCCCCAGCTCTACATTGTAGTTTTCATCAGACATTGGAATACTGTTTAGCCTGTGAAACATATGGCGGTATGCTGACATCTTTTGTTGATACGGGTGATGCGACTTTTGATGAATCGTTTGGCACGTTTGTGTAGGCTTTCTGAAAATTTGGAATTTATGTTTTTGATTTAAATTTTTTATTGTTAGGTCCAAAAAATTTATAGATTTATTATTTTCAATTTCGAATGTGAATTTTAATTTCGTGTGGATTCCATTTAAATAATTATTAAGCTGGTTCAGCTGTCTGCTCGTTCCAGTAAACAATATCAATATGTCATCCACATATTTATGCCAATATTGGATTTTTCCGAAAAACTTATTTCTATCGTTCAAAATATACGTGTTTTCAATATGATTTAAAAATATATTGGCCAAAGTTCCGGATAATGGGCTTCCCATAGGTAGACCATCTTTTTGAATATAGAATCTCTCTTCGTGTTTAAAATAGTTTTGACGTGTGATTTCTTCCAATAACGCGATAACCTCGTTTACGATACGTGCATCTATCCGTTTCTCCATCAAAAGTCGTCTTGTAATTACTATTGTTTATTCTACTGGAATGTTCGAAAACATATTCGTAACATCAAAAGATGCTAACTTTCCGTTCCTCGGTATGTTTACCTCCTCAATTTTGTTTACCAGTTCTAAATTATTTTTGACGGAATGGTCATTTTCTATACAAATATTGTTATATAGCCATTGGTTCAAGTGTTTTGCAATTTTGAAGGCCGGCGCTGATGTGAAGTTTACGATCGGTCTCATTGGCATATCCACCTTATGAATTTTGGGCATGCCTCTGATTATCGGGATTGTTGGCTTAATCACTTTATTTAGTCGGATTTCTCTACTGCTCATAAAATGCCCCGACTTACTGATAACAGCCTTGATACTAACATTATATCTGGTCGTCGGGTCATCGTTACACTCCTGAATCCCGTTGTTTATAATGAACTCATCAATTTTCGTGTTGTATTCCCGTTTGCTCATTATTACGACTGTATTCCCATTTGTCTGCTTTAACAATCACCGCATCGTTGTTGCTTATTTTGCTCCTTATGCTGATGACCGTTTTATTCTCGCTATTATGTGTAGCTGGACCTTGACCAATTTCGTCCTTAATCTTGTCAACCACTATACTCCTAATATCAGCTTGATGTTCTAAATTTGTTTTTGTGATAGCGTTCTCGATGCTCATTAAGACTCTCCGTTGATTATTGGAATTGTTAAGTGGCGCTATGTACTTCAGACCTTTTTCTAACAATGCTACCTCCTTATTGTCGAATCGAATATTAGTGTGGTTCTCAATCATATGGTGGAACTGATGGGTTGTAGTTGGTACATTCGACGAATAATTTGCCATGTTGTTTCTCACGGTAACTAGTGCTTTTAACTTCCACTGACATGTTCTAATATTTCGACGTATTCTAAATAATGGAAATATCTAGCAATCCGTAATTGTAGATTGTATACTTCCATTGTTAATCTATTGATTTTCGTATATAGCATTTTGATCTCATTCTTTAACCACATCTTTTCCGCTTTAGCTTTTATACGAATAGCCGTTCTGGTATTGTTCCTAATTTGTTTGTTTATATATTTTGGTATAACGCCCTTTCTTACGCATGATTCGTTGAAAAATAGATTTAATTTATTACACCTTAATTTATATAAAGTGTTTAAGTATTTATACACATACGAAATTGGTAAATTATTATTATAAACGAAATCCATGATTCCGGTGTTTGTGGGTATTTCACTTTAAATTAATAAAATACAATCAATACAATTTTAAATATTTATTCAATTTAAATATTTATTTTATTATTATATTTTTTGAGAATAAGTGCTCCTTATTGTGAAATAGTTTCTTATTTTGCTGCAAGATCGATTTCGATGCTATAGCATCATCGTCAGTTGACTTACTTATTAAATTATTTCGTATTTTTCAATCCTTTTTATACTAAACTTTTAATGTAAAATCAATCGGAAAAATCAACCCTGAATGAAAATTCGCTCAGCATATTAATTCTACACAGCATAATTATACAAGTTATGAAGCAAATTTACAAGTACTACATAGAATGAAGAAAGGGGATGTGCTTAGTCGAACCGAAGAATTCGAAATATATAAAAATAAAGACAACCGATGTATGTTGAACAACAGAATAAACACTGCAACAAATAAACTATACGATTTAATAATCAAAATGGAATCAACGTAACCAGAAAATCGTTCCTGAATCAAAAAAAAAAAATTGTGCGGCGCAACCATTGAAATTCCAAAAAAGTTTAGTATAAAAAGGATTGAAAAATACGAAATAATTTAATAAGTAAGTCAACTGACGATGATGCTATAGCATCGAAATCGATCTTGCAGCAAAATAAGAAACTATTTCACAATAAGCAGCACTTATTCTCAAAAAATATAATAATAAAATAAATATTTAAATTGAATAAATATTTAAAATTGTATTGATTGTATTTTATAAAAATGAATAATAAAATCAGCCTCCAGCGTATTATGTCTGGAGATGGATTATATTGAGGTTATTTGTCAATAGCTATCGTAGGAAAAAAAATTCAGTACGAGTTTCCCGTAAAAAATCTCGGAAAATTTAAAAAAGTTCTCACAGGAAACTTGAACTGTGTTTTTTTCCTGCGATAGCTATTGAGAAGTAATATTAATGTAATCTGTGTCCAGACATAACATTCTAGAGGTTGATTTCATACATCCATTCTTACTTTCGGCTGGAACCTTTTTTAAATTTTCCTAGATTTCCCACGGGAAAATTGAGCTGAAATTTTTTCCTGCGATAGCTATTGACAAGGTTGATAGTATCTAGAGGTTGATTTTATACAAATTTTGTAATGATTTTTGCAAAATTGAATTTTCCAAGATTTTTTACGGGAAACTTGAACGGATTTTTTTTCCTGCGAGAGCTGTTGACAAGTCATAACAGCAAAATACATCTTCATACATAACACTCTAGAGGTTATACACATTTTCTAATGATTTTTGGAAAATCGAATTTTCCGAGATTTCCGACGGGAAACTTGAATTGAATTTTGTTGCTACCATAGCTATCGTCAAGTCATATCAATGCAATCCCTCTCCAGACATAACAATCTAGAGGCTGATTTTATATAAATTTTGAAATGATTTTTGGAAAATCGAATTTTCCGAAATTTTCCCACGGAAAACTGAAACAGAATTTTTTCCTGCGATAACTATTGACAAGTCACATCAATACAATCCATCTCTAGACATAACACTTTAATGGCCGATTTTATTCCAATTTTGTGGATTCTTCTCATTTTCCGATATTTGCCACGACTAGGTTAAACACAGTTTTTCACGTAAGACTATTTACAAAAAGTTTTATTTAAAAGGGATGTGAAGTTTATCCTACATTTATCCTAAAAATACAAAAACAACAATTTGTTTGCTGGTATGTGTGAAAATGTAACATTTAGGCGTTTTTCAGAAACCTACGATATAATTATATAAAAGTTTAATTGCAAATAATATATTTTATATATTGGTTTTAGTTATACTAAATATATTAAACATATTAAAAGTTTAAGATAAATTAAAATAGAACGACACTTACTGATTTAAACACGTAATTTGACATAATACTAAACGCATTTATAGGTATTACTGATCAGATTCCTTTATTGGGTGATAAAATGTAGGCCTAATTCAACTACTGACCAAGTTTTAGAATTTTGGCTTGGATTTCTGATACCCAAATAGAGATCAATATATAGGGACCACACAACATACCTCAAGTTGGCGAACTCTTTGACTTTATACTAAACGCATTTATAGGAATTGCTCATCGGATTCCTTTAATAGGTGACAAGACGTAGGCCTAATTTAACTACTGACCAAGTTTTAGAATTTTGTCTTGGATTTCTGATACCCAAATGGAGATCAATATATAGGGACCACACAACATACCTCAAGTTGGCGAACTCTTTGACGTAATACTAAGCGCATTTATAGGAATTGCTCATCGGATTCCTTTAATGTGTGACAAGATGTAGGCCTAATTTAACTACTGACCAAGTTTTAGAATGTTGGCTTGGATTTCTGATACCCAAATGGAGATCAATAGGGACCACACAACATACCTCAAATCCTATTTTTAAACTTAAATTAAAAGGTAACAGTACTGGGTTTGCTGATTATTTAGCCTTACTTTATATTGGTAAATGTCCCACGTATATGATTTCTATGGTTAATTCTGACCTTAAGGTTTTACATGAATCGTTTGATAAGCATTACCTAATACTAAGTGAAATACCAAGTTTATGTGGTTTAGAATTTGCGGAAACACGGTTGCTTTAAATTACCCCTAATAATATATCATAGTGGGTTGTATAATGTGGGTTGTGTGTATAATTTATTAGAATTTTATGAAGCGGCCTAATTATAAATTAAAATGTTTGCAATTCACCAATACATTCGCATTTTTTTGTATTTTGAAAGATTTAGTATAAACTACACATCTCTATATAGACGTGTGAAGTTTTTCCTAAAATAATACTAAACGCCATTTTTTTTTTTATTTAGGAGAAATTTAGGATAAACTTCACATGCATTTATTTAAATCCATGTATCCTATTCACTTTCGGCTGATAACTACTAAATAGTTTTCGGCTGGAATGTTAATAACTTTTAACAGTTCTTATTTTACTTTCGGGTGGGAGCCCACAAACTGCATTACCATTTGTTTTTTACTTTCGGATGGACTAACATAATCTGCATTATCGATTTTTCACTTTCGGCTAACTTTAACAGTATGGCTGAATGTATGTAAATGGGTTCGTCATTACCTGATTGTTATACTCACTTGAGGTTTATCCTGCGCGATATTCATACCCTGTTAAAGTAAGCCGAAAGTTTCCAGCCGAAAGTGAAAAGCAGATAATGCAGATTATGTTATTGACATTCCAGCCGAAAATAAATCAGCCTCTAGCTGGAGATGGATTGCATTGATGTGACTTGTCAATAGCTATTGCAGGAAAAAAATTCAGTTCAAGTTTCCAGTGGGAAATCTCGGAAAATTCGATTTTCCAAAATTCATTAGAAAATTTGTATAAAATCAGCCTCTAGAGTGTTATGTCTGGAGATGTATTGCATTGATGTGATTTGTCAATAGTCAAAATTCAGTTCAAGTTTCCCGTGGGAAATTTCGGAATATTTAAAAAAGTTTCCAGCCGAAAGTAAGAAATGGTTGAATAAAATCAGCCTCTAGAGTGTTATTCATTAGTAATGCAATATGTGATTTAGATAAAACGATTCAACTTCAGATATACACTCTAGAGGCTGATTTTATTCCAATTTTGTGGATTCTTCTGATTTTCCGATATTTTCTACGAATAGGTTAAGAAAAGTTTTACACGTAAAACTATTTATACAATTATTTGTTTAAATCCATGTATCCTATTTACTTTCGGCTGATAACTACTAAATTTTTTATTTTCGGCTGGAATGTTAAAATCATAACCTGCATTATCGATTTTTCACTTTCGGTTGGGATTATACAGTCTGTATTACCATTTTTTCACTTTCGGCTGGACTAGCACAATCTGCATTATCGACTTTTCACTTTCGGCTGGCAACTTTCGGTTAACTTTAACAATATATTCATGTCACCAATATCGATTAAATTTTCGTATTGCTCGTAAGATTTTATTTAAAAAAAAGGTTGTAAGGTAAAAGACCCAATTGTGGATCGCTATTTTTAAGTTAAGCATTTGCTGTATTTTATAAAACTTCTAACAATGAAAAATAAATATTTTCTTTTTATTTTTACATAGATTTAATATTTTTTTCAAAATAAAAGTCTTGAAATCATACATTTTGCAAAGGTAAATGCCAATTTTTTGCAAAAATGTGGATTTACTTCAGGGGTTGTATTGTAGATCGCCTTAAAATTTCTTGCGGCTAAAGCGGATCGTTTAACGTTTCTAATGTGGATCTCAGCGTAGAATAGTAGCTGTTTAAATTAATTTAAAATTAAATATATAACATTTTAAAGTTATTCCTTTCATAAAAGAACATTCTTTATTTCTATAAAATATAGGATTTAGGTAAATAAAAATTAAAAATGACTAAAAAATAATAAAACTTCATGACTAAAAAATAATAAAACAGCATAAAATAAAAACTTAAACAAGATAATTATTTAAGTATCACATAAAAGTTTACACTTATCACATCAAAATTCAAAAATATTTATGCATAATTATGTTTGTACTAGTAAGGTGTAGCTGATAAGGGTTTAATTCAATTATTTTTGTCGCGTAACGAGCTTACTTCTTCGACGGAATAAACCCCTCGTGCGTTTATCAACACTCACTTCTATATTATTCCTGGAAACAACTCACCCTCATATTTAACAATAACATACTGTTGAACGTTAAGTTCAAGATCAACATCAGTAGTGCTCGCTGACGTTATTGTTTCCTTTTTTTCTCTTTTTCCAGAATCCAAACAATTATTCCGTTTTTTTTTCTATATTTTCCTGTCTTTTTCGCTTTCTTTCTTCTTTATCATTATTTTTCTTTTCCTTTTTATCTATTTTATTTTTGGAATACAAAATCCATTGTTGTGATGAGACCACTGGTGGTAACTTATCCCTACTGGATGAAATTGATTCAAGGTTGGGTGTCGGCCAAATTAAATTTTGTTTGAACGATGTTGGTAAATCGTCATTAATTTTTTCGTCTAGTTTTTTTGGAGTTTGATGTTCACTTTCGACTGTTACTGAGCCATCAAATTCTACATTTAAAGTTAGAGCAGAGTTCTCTCCTAATATCCCATCTAGATCAACGACCATACTATCGAGGCCTAATAAATGATTATCTAAAGTTTCTCCAATATTAAGATAGGAAGGCTCTTCACATCCTAGTTTCCATTCACTAACATTTGTTGCTGCAATTTTATTTTTGAGATACTTCCAGTATTCGAATAAACATGTATCCTCCTTGGATCCAGACCAGGAATTGCATAAGAGAGCCATTTCAAATAAATTTCAAATAATTGGAACATTGCTTTGTTGGGCAATGCGATTATTATCTTGTATAAGTGGTTTCACTTCATTGCTAATAAGTTTCTCGTAATTTATAGCGTTGGCATCGAGGGGACATAAGTCGCATGCTTTGAAACCGTTTTGTAAATTTTTTTCAAAGCGCACGTTTTCCAGTAGGGACGATAACAAAGGCCCAAAGTCTTCTCTTGGCGATAATAAGCGGGATTCTCTTGTAGGGAAGCACTACCATAGGGGGGCCAAGTGTTCCTTTGGCGTTACCCATTACGAGCGTAGTAATATTTTCTCTTTCATCATTTGACGCAAATGAATAAACGGATTTTTGACCTTTTTTAACCAAAACGGAATTTTCTTTGGGGCTTAAGAAGAAAGCAGTTTCATCGCAATTGAAGATTCGTTCGGGATAATCAAAAATCGTTAGATATTCGTTTGTTTTCAAGTATGTGGTTATTTCGTTGAACCAGTTTCTAATTTTTGCTTCGTTGACCTGCGCGCGATTTTTTATTAAATACTGTGAAACACGTTTGGAAATTGAAGGGTTTCTCTTCAAAAATCCGTTATACCAATGGCGACCTTAAAAAAAGGAATTTATATTTAGACAAATTGGAATATAAATTGGAAGAGGCAGCTGAAAGTAGCTTACCTGGTCTAATACCTCGGAAGTTGTTTGAAATTTTCAAGTTTTTCACAATTAATTGAACTGAATCCAACAGCATATCCTTAGATATGGGGAACCCAATTTTAGCCATATGGTCAATCCACGTACATAAATGTCACTCTTGATCTTTCGACAAAATGCTCGGTGCGCCTTGTTTTATATCGGCGCTCAGGTTTTTAGTATGATGGTTGTATAAGGTTGTTTTTGGAACTTTAAATGTTTTGCTGGCAGTGTGAACAGTCATGCCAAATTTCACTGCTTCCAAAGCATTTTTTTAATCCATCCTTTAGAATTTGTACAGCTACATTGAATTTGGTAGGAGCCATTTTAGTTTGCCAAGTATAAATTCGTTGAAATTAACGGTCTCTAATAAATAAATAACTAATACGATCCTCAATAAGTACAACAAATTTAACTAGTAAAACCTAATTGAGATCGCGCGGTCTACTTTTGAGCCATTAACGAGATTTTTTAAAACTTAAAATTCTTTATTAAATTTAATTTATGAAAGTAAGGTGTAAACAATTATTAATTAAAATAATTTAGGAAAATCAGTGGACATAAATTGGATCTAGGAGTTTTGCTCTAATTAAGTAGTAATTAATCAGATTATATACCCGTTTTATACCACAATTATTTATAAATTTAAGTAACTTTAACTATAAAAAAAACTAAAAAAATGGCGAAAAAACGTAGATCCAAATTAGCTCATTTTAAAAGAACAATTGTTAACTATAAATTGTATTTCTTGGTTTTAATTATATTGGGATTTATAATATAATAAATTTCGATTAAAAATTTTGAGTTTGTGAACGGAAAGTGGTTCTTGCGATCCGAAATCGGGCGATCTTGAAAATATATTGCACCGAATGTAGATCTAGTTAAATTGAACTAAACCAACGTTTTTTCGTAAAAATAAACATTGTTTTATTAAGTAGATATTAATTACTTACTTCTAATCATTAAACAACTAATTTTTAATAAATATAATACGGTTAAAACCTTATTTGGTAACTTCACTTCTTTTGCGAATTTTATAACGTCTTTTCACACAAGACACTTTGCTGCAACTGACATACGATGTAGTGTGCATTCGTGCATTAAAATTAATAGTTATACAGCATTGCCTATGTATTAAAGGCCGTGTGAGCACAAAAAAATGGCGTGTCCTATGTAAACGACCTATCATAGGTAGCAATATTACTACACATAGGTAGCAATATTACTAAAACGGCCTTTAATACACTGGCACTGTATACAAGGTTAAATGAGACAAAAAATGAACACGTGCAACTTAACACATCAATAAATATAGTTCAATCAAAACCAACACTAATGTAATACTACATAGTAGTAGTACATTAATGTTGGTTTTGGTTCAATATTCAATACATGTAAATCATGCGCATTTTTCTTATTTTAACAGAAAAACCGTTAAACGATCCACAATTGGTACCGCGATCTGGATTGTGGTATTTTACCTTAATCGCTTACCAAGTATACTGGTAACTTGTTTGTGCCACAGTTAGATTTGAACCCTTTTCTAAAAAAAAAACATTAAGTGACACGATAATAAACAACAATTAACTTGGATAAAATAAAATTCATTTTACCTTGATAAGCGCTTTATTTATCGTTAACAGAAATCCTTCGATTAAGGCGATTCGATCTCAAGTAGCATTTTTATTTGTCTATTGGTTCTCACATAACTGTGACAACTAATTTCCCCGCCTTTTTGTTGTAGCGAACCGTATACCACAACAGCATTACAACGTATCACATAGCTATTTTGGCGAAAATAATTGTTTTCCATAGCTTTGTGAAAGCGGTATAAGGAGTTGCGGTTGTTTTTCACAACTTTTAATTGAGCGTGAAACGGTTGTAAAATATTTTCGAAATAGGTATTTGAATATCGTCACAACCTGTAGAACACGCTGTCACAGCTCTCTGTCAACTATTTGAAAACTAATAATTGTGGTCAAAAACAGAACTACACAACATAATCTACAACTTCTGCACAAGTCAAATGGTAATAACAAAAGTTATGACAACCATTATAATAATAATCAGTTGTACTCATATTACAAAAATACAACATGTGTAACTAAATACAATATGACACTATAAACATAAAATATATGATGGAGAAAAATATTACATTATTCTGATTGATATTTATAGTGCAATTCTAATTTTCGATAAATATCGCACATATACGCGGGAGAAATAATGGGAAATACATTTTTTACTGTAAAATGAGGATTTCTAGGTCGAAAAATGAAGCATCGCTCCAAATTTTTTGATTCCTGAGGAAAATTAAATTATAGTTAAAAATATTTAAAAAAATAATTGATATGACCGATTAGGTCATTGAACTACATTTTTTATTTTAATACGATTAATTTCAAAATGGAGTCGCATATTGGCTTTATAAATATGGCGTAAAGCAAGTAAGGCACTACGACAACCGTTGTACATCCAGTACAACCAATTTTGTTAAATGGATTTGTTCACAACTAGTATAACGAAAAAAAATTGTGAAGTTGTTATGAAGCAAACTTTCTGCATCCTGTAGTTGTGCTCAGAACCGATCTGACAATATTTATTTGTGGTAGGGTTTTGAAACGGATAGTTTTATTGACAATAAATGACATAGTTTTACTATCGTGATTCCATTCGCCCACTACAACACATTTTAGGCATCCATGTTTACCATTCAAATTTACAACACCTTTTAAAAACGTCCTCGCTGGAGAATCACAAACAAAACATCCTGATGTTAATTTTCACGAGACAAAACATCTGATGTTAATTTTCACCAGTATTCAATAGCAATTTTAACTCATCCAAGAAAGGACTATATAAAGACAGCAAATCAATAAGTTAATTTGTAAAGATCAAATTCAAAATATTCGGTTAAATAATTAAATATCACATTACCTTAAGAAATCTTCTACAGATTGAGGTTTCGCTACCCCACTCCAGATCCCAACTACCATTGGGCTGTATGTTGGCATTTCATGAATATTAAATAATACTGGCCAAAATTCTTCTCTGGAGCTTTTGTAAATTGGTAGGCCGTCGATATTAAAATTTAGAGATATACGAGTATCTAATGCTTTATCAACATCGTGCAAAATGTATTTAAGGCAAACTTCAAGACCTTGGTGCCAATAAATACCATGACCAATAGTTATCAGTTTTTTAGATTTTGGTGTCTCGAGTAACGTTCGTGCAGCGGATGGCACATATACCGCCGTCCGCTTCTTTATTATTTTTAGCAATACATTGATTGCTATATGTCTAATATTGTGTGTTGTAGCCAAAATCCTTAAATCCTCTGTAATCAGTGTCATTCTCGTATTTTGATCTTCATTTTCACAGTCCGAGAAATTGTCCAATTCTTCATTAATGAGTTCATCTTCCACATTACAATCTCTATCGTCGAAGTCGTTCTGGCTGTTAGAAGAAATTGCTGCATTCGTCTGGTTACTCTCTGATGGATAATCTTGGGTTGGAAATTGATTATTCGCAGACGTCGAGTTTTCACCGGAACCATTTTCTATAAATCTGAACTTTAATCGATTCCTTATCACCAACCGTCTATATGAACCACTTTTTTATATTTTTTCCATTCGGAAATGTCCAATTTAGGTCTTCTATACATTTTTATTTAAATACGCACATATGAATAAATACACAACTTGAAAATAAAATTCAAACGAGAAGTAAACAAAATGGCTTTAGTACTCAATACATAAATGTGAAATATATACAGCTAAACAACAACTAAAGGATTGGCAAAACGGAACAAGAATTCAGATCACAACTTCTGATGTGAAAAGGGAAAGCGAATCTGAAATAATGATGGTATTCAGCTGTGACAACTACTTGACAACAAATTTTGTGAACTGTTTTTTTCGGTTCTTTATTAGTTATTAAAGAAGTTGTCACGTGCATGTGCTAACCATCTTTGCAGACCAATTAGTACTGGATCTCAAATGGTAATAATATTAGTTGTGTAATGCATGTCCCAACCAATTTTGCGAGCAAATTAGCTGGATGTATGAATCAGTGGTGTGTTTTATTAGAAACAAGTATTTTACAACTACAATTTTCTGTCGAAAATTTTAATAAGTTTGACAACCATTCAACAAGCAATTACTGGTTGTGAAAACATTCTCACAACCTGAAATTAGTTGTGCACAACTAATAGTTATACGATGCTACTTGGGGATTCGGTTTTTTTTTTGTCTTTGCAGGAAAACACCAAATGTCTTCACAACACAACTTTGTACTATTAATTAAATAATATAATTTTAGCAACTAAATATTAAATGTTTGGACTAATTGATGTTGCCTTAATTGTGGCACTGGCACTAATGACCAACCAAAACTTATTTGTATTTTGATTTTATGCTAGTGTTGAATGATGAGTTATGTAACTTATCGATACAGTACGGGACTCTTTTAATATTACGAAACGCGCGCGTCTTTTATTGCGTGATTGGCAGACTAATTTTTTAAAATACGTTTATTACAAAAAAAACTGTAACCGCCGCCTGCTACAAAGTTCATGAATTAAACCAGAAATACTGTTTACTAAAAAGATAAAAAATTAATGAATTTACAATTCATTTGGTGAACAACCGCATGAATGTTTTTTTATGTATAAGCTATCATCCTCTGAAGTCTGGCATTCTACCAATTCTAATATTTTTTCGGTAAATGTCGTTACTAGTTTTTTAATAATTAATTGTGTATATTCTAAATTTTGAGTAGGTATTTATTTGAAAATATGAATATTAATTTAGAATCAAAGAATTAGGGGTTTGCACTCAGTAGAACTATTCGTTCCGGATTAGCATCAATGAATTTGCTGTTCTTTAATTTCAAGCCGCGTAAATCACACACATGATTATCCTACATTGAATGGTATCATCCATCATCTGTTTGGTTCAATTTTCACAACAAAAGCATTAAAGAAATTTACAAATTATAAATTTGATTTAATCATTTAATGCCCAGAGTACACGACATTTTTTTTAGCTACCGATTATTATAAATCAGCATAGCTTAAATAAACCAAAAATGTTATGTTAATTTAAAAATGTAAGGCCATTATTTTAAAATAATAATAAAATTTAACCGCAACACGTGCTCTTAATATCCTATATTATTTAGCATTACGAGCTTGTAATTTGGTTGTGGTAAAATTTTACTTAAAAAAAAACGTTTAACAAAAATCAAAACAAGAACAACAAACGAAATCAACAATTTGCTCTTACAACATAATTTATGATCTTTTTTTATGTTTTTTCATCTGAATCCTGAAATAATCATATTTTATATCTCCACACACAGCATGTGTTTTATTGCGTTAATAGTGTATACATATCTATATGGAACAACAATACCACTTTAATCGGTCGAGATTTATATATTTATGTAAATGGACGTTAGACCAATATAATGTCGGACTTATTATATCTAAATGGTTATCTTTTAAATTGGTGATGATGATGATAATGATTTTTGTGTAAAATTATTCACGCATAAAATAAACGTAAAATAATTTTTGAATTCTACCCTAAATATTTGATGTCTCTGTAGGTTATGTAAGAACATAAGGCCGCCCACATGTGCCAGTCAAACATAAACATACATGTCACATGATAAATAATGGTGAGGGATCTAAAGTTTACACATATATATATATATATATATATATATATATATATATATATATATATATATATATATATATATATATATATATATATATATATATATATATATATATATATATATATATATATATATATATATATATATATATATATATATATATATTTGGCACCTCAAGAAGTCGGAAAAGACATAATGTGTACATGATGAAAAGAGCTGTGAAACGAACGAGGAAGTTTCCTCATTTTCGCACTTTGCTGGTTTTGTTTGAGTGTTTAAGGTAATCATGACATTTTGTTAAGTGGAAAAGTTTTGTTATTGCTGTTTTATTGTTGGTTGTAACAAGTGTCACACATTATTGTAACAAACGAAATTCATAATGTATGTTGTTTGTTAAAGTGACATTTTGAATGTTATATATTTTTAAATGTGGAAGGTGATGAATGATTTGTTTTCACCTTTAGTGTTTATGAAAATAAAGTGATAATTGGTATTTATTTTGCATTCGACAAACGTATTTATGTATAAAATTTAATATTCAATGTGCAAATCATGTATGTAGATCATTGGATTAAGATAGCCGCTTTTAGTTTGAAAGGTTAATTGATTTTTATTAATCTGCTTGATACCTCAAAAAAGCGATGAACAATTTTTTAATATTTAACCTGGAACAATTTTAACCGCAATATAATCGGGGTGAGCAACGTTTATTTATTTACAACAAAAATATTCAAAACTTATTATCAAAAAAAAATAAAAAAATAAAGAAACACGACACCAAACACATTTTTCTCCTTCTTACATCGCTTAGCGACTTTGTTGCTATTGTTTGATTATTTAATGTTTTTTTTTTTTTTTTTTTGGGGTCCATCATCTCACACTTTGCTTCTTTTTGTGCTTTTTCGGCAAATATTATATTTTCCATTGTTTATCGTAACATCAAATAAACTTTATTATTATATTGTTTAAACTTTTTTTTTCCGCCGTTCATTCTCCATTCTGTATAGCTATGTTCATGTAAACAGACTTTCTTATCTTCTTTGGCCAACTTTTTTTTGTTAAATAAAATAAAAGGAAATTCTTTAAGAAGAAGTTGGAATTTATTTTTTATTTGGTTTTTATTTTTTTTTTGTTTTAAATTTTCTGTAAAAAACCAAAAAGAGCTTTAAGGGAAAAAGGTATTACAGAATTTACTTAAACATTTTTTTGTTCCGCGTTTTATTTTTTAAGTCTACATCAAACTTTTATTGTAATCATAAAAAAATTGAGCCAACAAAATAAGTTAAATATGAAATAAAATATTAATTTGATTGTTGTTCGCTTCGATAATGCATTTGTGTGATAAACTAAATGTCCGCATCTTTCTTAATTTTATTGTCTCGTAGATTACATCCTTCGAGTAGATATTTATCATGTTACTTAATTATCGAAATGGATTTACCCGAAGCTAACCAAACACACAAATGGATGAGAAGGGGGGGACCAAAATGAGACAATTAACCCAAAAATTACAGATACATTTACAAAATTCAATCGATTCATCAGAAAGCGTAATGAATTCAAATAGATTATTACTAAATATAATTCCTTAAATACTGTTCATCCTTATTTATAACCGTATCACCCTCGTTGTTTGTGTTTTTAATAAAACATAAAAAAATTATATGCCCATAAGGCATATTTCTGTACTGTTATATACAATATGAAGAAAAGGAAAATTACAACAACAGCCACATAAACTACGTAATTTTTCATATACCGCATATGTGAGATGAATTTTAAATATGTTTCCTTATATTTTGGGGCTTTTTTTTGCTAACCTACAATGATGAATTCAGTAGCTATCTAATTTTTACCAATTACACTGTGTCCTAGAAAAAGTAAATAAAAATGAGATACAATTTGATATAATTCATCATATGTCCATTTTTAAAACTGTATGTGATTATCACGCATGGCATGAATAATCTTTCAATTTTGCTGCTTTATGTTCTTGATTTATTTGCCTTTTAGGAAGGTTTAGTGTTCGGGGCTAAAGCCAAATGAAATATAGGATGTTTTAATTAATAATAATTATCTCCAGTAAATTTTAATTGATTAATTACAAATTAATTTTCACTTAGAGGAGTTGTACATTGTTGAAATAGTTAATCGGATGCGGCTTTAATTTTTAAATTTCGGATTAATAAAGTATAAAAAAATGGAGGTGTGGCCAACACACAACTTTCCTTTGCGAACAGAGAAATTTGAGAAATTTTTATTTGTTTTTAATTTTTGGAAACATTTTGAATTAAGTAGTTTTTTGTAAACCTTATACTTTTTAAGATATTTGCAAAATAAATTTCCTGGACCAAGGGAGTGGCCACTTCCGGTTGACCGATTTGGAGTAAAATTCACTGGGACCTCTTAATTTATCAAAAAAGCTTGAATCTGCAGATTCAATTCGATTGGATAAACCATTTGGGCTGTAGAGAAGACACAAACCGACTGACAGACTGACAGACAGACACCGTTTCGAAACCCACTTTTTCGGACTCAGCGGACCTCAAAACAGATAAATCTCTAAAAATCTCAAGTTCCAAAATTTTCATGATTACCTACTGTACTTTATTTTACTAGAGTAAAAGAAAGTAAAAAAGGATTCAGAAAATTTAAATTACAACTGACTAAAAATATTTGAAAAGCTCGATGCTTACTCAACTATTATGTTCATAAAATTCCGTTAAGCTTGATTTTTGTTGGTTAAATATCTAAATTTCTGGATCAATAATATCAGTAATAATAAACTTCATTACATCAAAGAATAGCTAAGCAAACGACGAAATGTTTTTATTTTTAGCAAAGTAGAAACATACTATTCAGGAAGTACAATTAATTGTGTCACAAATAATTCACAAATAAGTATAGATATTCCTTGAGCCTAGAGCACTGGTATTATTAAAAGCAGGAATATTTTCTCTTTCAACTGGATTTAGAAGATTAAACAATGTTGTATGGAGTATGGCTTCTAATAGAATATTAAAGCAAATGCAAATAACACATTAACTAAATATTTCGAAAAAAAAATTTCGCTTAAAAAAGTAGAATCTGATTTTCAATGTATTCCTGTTTTGTACAACCAAAGCTTTAATAGTTATAGCGATTGGAATTTCTTCGCAAAATGCATTGAAAATCATTACATCATGCATTCATAAAATAATCCTTTTGACACCTTTGTGATTTTAGATTTTATACACTGAACTAAAATAATTTCAACCATTTGAATCAGTTTTATGAACATTTTCGGCATTCTACCAAATAGTTTGAGTTTGGATTTTCATGAAGGATTTGTAAATAAAGCAGACTTTGTACTCCTTAAATTTTAATTCCATCGAAAGATTTAATTGATTAATTACTTTAACAACAACAAAATATCATGATGGTTTCATGGAAAATCTGATTTAAAATGATTATTTATCAAACACGCCAGAATATGAAACCGAATTATTTAAAGTGTTGCTATAGATAATTTAATGGGTGTTTGGTTCAACTTTCTTTAAACTTAAAAGCTCAAAAAGCTTTGTAAAATGATCTGTAACTAAAATAACACTAACTTAACACCACATTATAACGTAAAAATTGAGCTTAACCTCCATTGTGAAGAAATAAAGTTAAACAATAAAAGAACATTGTTAAAAATTTTAATTGGTACTTTTAGTGATAATATTATCCTACAAATTTATGAAAACTGAAAGATGTTGTCCCGTTCCGAGGAGAATCTGACTAACTTCGTCTAATCCAGATTCCAAAACATATTTTGTGGAACATATATTGAATTCAATTTCATGAATTCTGTGACGCGAGTAAGGCATTAGATTTTAAGCTAAAAATGGAAATGTCCAGGTCAACGTTCTGATATTAAAAACTAAGGTGGCTTCATTAAAGCAAATCACACTACCCAGGTTAGAGCTATGTGTAGCGGTATTGATGAGCAATCAACCGAGTATCCTGTGGATTATGCAAGTATAGGCATAAGCTTGCTGGCATTAAAATCATTCGATTTATGGTGATAATATAATGTTAACATATTCATGAAATACTGAAGTAGTTCCAGAAGAAAAACGTTCAAAATGGGCACAGTGTTAATAAATTGAAGCATTAAACGGTTATCTTTACGGAAAAAAGTAGTTTACTGCAGAAAATGATTTTCCTGTTTCTAGTAAATCAAAAATTAGGCTTATTTTGCATAATTTAAATATAATTTCAGCAACTAATTTACAAAATAAGCAAACTGAGGCAATTATTAAAGATTAGATGAATAAACTGAAATCGAAAAAAACTGTTCAACAGAAATTGATTTTTTCATGAATATTTTGTGTTTTAAAATTAAGCTTTTTATGCAAGAGTAATAAATTAATAGTAAACGAGTAAATAGTTCTTATATTATGAAGATAAATGCTAAAATGGTCTTAAATATTAAACAAAATTAGGCCCATCCGACGCTATCTACAGCAATTTATTAATCACTGGTTAAAATCACTTAATTGACTTCAATTTTTGTTAACGTATAGATGCTGCATTGACTCGTTCATCGTTAACATGAAAAAATTCCTATTTTACAGTTTTTACACATTCTACCCTATTTGTTTTAAAAGTTTATACAACCTGCTTATTACTAAAATCAACCTTTGTGCAAAATTTCAGCCAGTACTTTCAATATTTGGTAGAATGGAAGGAAAAATAAAAAAATAAAGCTTTTTGGAATTTTATGATTGATTGAAGGACAGAAACGATATTTTTTTAATCGCTGTTTTTGGGCTCTGGAAACCTAATTGTTTGAGAAATGTGAACATCAATTAAAATTTTATCGCGATTACATATAATATCGTTAAAGTGGAAAAAGTAAAAACGACTTTTAATGGCTTTAGATTTATTGAAACTGCTTTTTCCAGCCATTACGTATCTAGAGTTTATGTCTCGACAATTATTATCGAGATATATTTCTAGTACGAGCTATAGTCTCTATATGATCGATATGAATAGCTAAGAGGACGTGTTAACCGTTGGTTGTTGGAAGATAACTAGTTACTATTTATTTTATAAATTAAACAACTTCTGAACTAACCACATATTTGGGTAATTTTGAACCAGAAAGCTTAATTTAAGGGGAAAATTGGTAAGTTAATTGTGCTGGGCATTATTATTCTATTTTTGTTTTATGTAAAAAAAATAAGAATTATCCAATAATGAAAAAACGGATGTATATCTGTATTACCCAATTTATGTTGATCAATAACATAATTGATGTACTGGAAAGTTTTAATAATAAAACTTCAAACATATATAAGCTGATTAGATCATTGAATATCCCGGTAACTCTATTAATCAGTCAGAGTGGTATATCACTAATTTTGGTAGGAATTTAAGGTAAGATTGTTCCTTTTGATAATTTTGAACATAAAAATTATTGTAATTCAATTTCAAAAAAAGTCCTATAAACTAGTCATATAAATACATAATTAGCTATTCAGAATTTTAACTACCAAATAATAAATTAAAGGAATTAGAGTATGCGTTTTGCTTAATATAAAATTAAGTTAATTTATTAATTTATTGTAGAGGTGACAGTTGAATTTTACTCAATGAACAGGGAGAGCCAATTAGAAGTGCGCTATTTTATGAAGAGGTTTTCTAAAAAAATAACGATTCTAAAGCCACCTGAAAAAAAAAATGCAAACTACCGCATGGTATGTAATTTTAATACCTTAGCTGCTTTAACTTCGTGGTTATGGCTTTTTAAAAAAATTGAGGTGTGGCCAACACACGACTTTCTTTTACGAACAGAGAATTTTGAGAAATTTTACTTTTTTCTTAATTTTTTTTTTAAATTTTTAAATTTTTTGTTTTAATATTTTATTTTTATTTGTTTTTAATTTTTGGAAACATTTTGTATTTAGTAGTTTTTTGTAAACCTTATACTTTTTAAGATATTTGCAAAATAAATTTTCTGGACCAAGGGAGTGGCCACTTCCGGTTAGCCGATTTGGAGTAAAATTCACTGGGACCTCCCAATTTATCAAAAAATCTTAAATCTGAAGTTTCAGTTCGATCGGTTGAACCATCAGGGCTGTAGAGAGGACACAGACAGACTGACAGACAGACACCATTGCGAAACCCACTTTTGCGGACTCAGGGGACCTTAAAACAAATAAATCTCTAAAAATCTCAAGGTCCAAAATTTTCATTATTACTATACTTTATTTTACTAGAGTAAAAGAAAGTAAAAGTATTTTAAGTAATTTTAAAACTGCAGCATTTTATTTAAATTTAAATTTGTGTTAAGGGGAAATAAAAAATAGGCCTGAATATTACTGAAAAAAAAAAAATAAAATTATATAAGTATATTGGACGAATATTGAGGCAAGTTACTCTAAGACTGAGATTTACTTTTACTTTCTTTTACTCTAGTAAAATAAAGTATAGTAATCATGAAAATTTTGGGCCGTGAGATTTTTAGAGATTTATTTGTTTTGAGGTCCCCTGAGTCCGAAAAAGTGGGTTTCGAAATGGTGTCTGTCTGTCTGTCTGTCAGTCTGTCAGTCTGTCAGTCTGTCTGTGTCCTCTCTACAGCCCAGATGGTTTAACCAATCGAACTGAAACTTCAGAAATAAGCTTTTTTGATAAATTGGGAGGTCCCAGTGAATTTTACTTCAAATCGGCTAACCGGAAGTGGCCACTCCCTTGGTCCAGAAAATGTATTTTGTAAATATCTTAAAAAGTATAACGTTTACAAAAAACTACTAAATACAAAATGTTTCCAAAAATTAAAAACAAATAACAATAAAAAATAAAAAATTTAAAAAAAAAAAAAAAATTAAATTTCTCAAAATTCTCTGTTCGTAAAAGAAAGTCGTGTGTTGGCCACACCTCCATTTTTTATTAGAAAATCATCTTTAACAAGTTTGTCATGAATTACTTTGTTTTTATATCGATTTTATATTCAGCAGGGTCGAAAAAGAAGCTTTTCCTAATGTTGGGATTTCTTCCAAACCCCAGCTCATGATTATGTGTAGTATAGCAATAGCAGGAAATAATCCTATTAATCCAAAATGGCGACGAACTATCTTCTGTCTGTCAATGTAGGTAGGTAGATTTCATTGAAGGTTCTAATATTTTTTTTTTTCAAATGATTCAAAGAATCTCCGATTTAATGCAGAATTTAGCTTCCTGAAGTTGGGTACAACTTTTCTGATACGCATTTTTTAAAACTAATAAAGATAAACTAGATGGTTCATTTCAAGAACATTCAAAATAATTTAGCCGTATTACATCCTCGAAAAGAATGATTATTTTTTAATTAGTTCAATTATATTTCAATATAGTACACATTCCATAAATTATAGGAGGCCTGGCAATTGTGGCTAGCCATGTGATCAAATTTGACCCGGACTGGTCCATTTAAACCGCGCGTGCAAACTGAATCGGTAAATTTTTTTTTTCTAGGTTGGTACTACCTTCTTTGACATTCGTGTGACGTTTGAGCAGAATACGTCCATTTGTATGAGTTTGGCAAATAAATAAATAAACAAAAAATTCCGAAATCCTTCAAAAAATATACAAACATAATAGTGATAATTGATGGATTTGAAGTATAAACTAAAAAAAACGATGATTATCGGCAGCAAGGGAACACTTATTAAATGTACTTACAAGTCACACAGTACATTTAAATTTTTTTGTGGAATACATCCAATATGCTGTTAGGTATTCTCACTCGACGGGCATTTCTCCAAGCAACAGTCTTTTGAGAAACAATTAAAAGTTCCTGACCCAAATTTTTTTGGCTATTTAAATTATTCATCATATTTTGAATTTTTAATAACATCAAATCTTTCGATTGAACATCCATACTGTAATCGTCATATCTTATTTTTAAAAGACCCAAAAACATGCAATTTGGAATTGATGTTTGCAAGTCAGAAACAAACTTATTTATTGTTTCGATTGTTGAAACAGTATTTAATCTTCTTCGTTTTATTGGGTCGTATTACAGAAATCGTTTCCTATTAATTTTTTGTTGTGAACAACTTTCATATCTTGCATCAGTTGAGGTACACGCAACAATTTCATAGCCAAAGTGTATGGTCTAGCCTTCTAAAGCGAATAGAGTACCAAAGATATGCGAACAACAGCGGCTAATTGACGCCTTACACTCACAAGAACCTTCGATTATTCGTGCATTTGCTATATTTAAAATAATATGAACTTTATACAAAACGTCAGAGTATGAAGCGTGTACATCCGATGACACGTAATAATATTGTTCATCATTGTTGTCTTTGAGGGTTACTTAGGGACTTAAAATTGTTTGATCTCGGTTTATAGTCTTCGACCTCATCACTGCTGCTATCTTCTTTATTCTCAAGATCACCCTATAATTGCACATATTCCATTATTTTAACGTAACTAAACGATTTTGGAATTATCACAGAAGGGAAGAATTTCCATCCACTTGCCGATATTTTGGTTTGTTCTGGTTTTGGAAACTTTTAATGAAACCATTTCGATTTATCGATAGATATTAGAATGTTGTTTTAGTTATTATTACATATACATTCCTCTACCCCGTAAAATCAATCCCTTATTAAGAATCAGTTAACAAATATATTACAGTATGTTACCGTTTTATTAGTTCAATCATATGAGTGAATATGCGAGTAGAATACGATACTTTGTCCACGAACGATAAAAAATTGTATTTTATTATCAAATCCTTTAAATAAACTTAAAATAAGGTCTGTCGACATTTTGACGTCTCAATTTAATAATAATTAAAATGGCAAGAGACTACTAGATTAAATTTCAAAAATGAAATTTTTTTTTGGTAGTAGTGAATAATGGAAGAAGAGACTACTAGATATACTAGCAGTGAATAATGGATAGCATTATAATTGAAGAAACAAACGTATAATGAGGATATTATACGTTAGGTGTGGACAAAATATATATGGGAACATCCACTTGTTTACTCAAGAAACTAATATTTGTAAACCTCATTTTTGCTGTTTTTATACATACTCGTATGTCATTTAAGAATAAAATTAATCAAATGTCCCCGGGTGGTATAATAGCGCTGCCCAAGCGGAAAAAAATTAACTAAATTGATATTGAGAAACTACCTGATTAAATAATTAAGCACTGAATATTACACAATGATCCTGTAATTATATCTGGAATAAAACAATCACAATGTACAGCGCAAAAAATACGGAAGATGAAATTAGCATTAATTTTGTAATTAAATTGTTCTGCTAAATCTTACTTAAAAAAATGAACAGGAAAATTAAACTATTAACTGAAAAATCCGTAAAATTAGAAACTGGAAAAAATGGAAAAAAATTTGAAATTTGAATGGAGAATTTGGAAAACTTTTTGTGAAATTGAAAATTAGGATTACGTTTCTCAGTATGATTCAGGTTGTAAATTATTATCTTGAAAAACTGTCACTTGGAAAAATGGAATATTTGGAAAATTTAAAATAATTGATAATTGAAGTCCATCAATAAATATCATATGCTTTGTACATTTCCTTCTATTCCGAATTACATAATAAAGTTTTAAAAAAATTTAAACAGGATTAAAGTAATGTTGCTCTCAAATTTGAATTAAAATGCTTATCTAAACTGCTATTCCCAAAAAAGTATTTCCCTAAGAAGCATTGCTTTTATCAAATATTTGTTGATTTGAATCAAAAAGATTTATGGAAAATATTAATGTACATACGTACTGCTTAATAAAAATCACAAACTTGTTGAATTTGAAAATTTTTGTTTTATTTGTTATTGTTAATCTATTTAATGACTATTTTGTTAATGCATGTTGTTTAATCAGTGGATTTGTCAACTCAGGCAGAGCTGTAGATAAGTTTGGAATTATTATTTGTCCTCAGTTGCATCTGCTGAAGTTGATACCGTTATCTGTTCACTTAGCACTGTAAGGATGGTGGTTCTGAAAAAATTAATAACTCTGTGCTGAAATTTAGAGCTGATTTCTTCTCAAATCTTTTGTATGATATTTTTAATTAATTTATTTAATGGTGCAGTGCATACTGTTTTCCTTATCTCTTTTGATTTATTTCCTAGTGGTGAATTAAAGAAAAAATTGAACATTGCACCGCACCGTGCGAATTATCAAACATACCCGTTATCTACATTTAGAGTTGATAACATTAATATTGCAAAAGTTAATTCATTTAAATATCTGGGAGTAACATTTAATATTCTTATGTCATGTGAAGATCATATTAAATTAATTAGCCATAAAATTGGTCCGCCTTGTGAGGAAATTATCTTTTTTGTTCCACTTGGGTGTTACTAATGATTTATTTCTCCTTCATTCATTCGCGAGTCAGCTTTGGCCTTCTTATATTGTATATGTAACAGCTAGTTCAACTATGCTAAAAAAACTACAAGTAAAAATAAAAGCATAAAGGCGATTTATAGACTGCCTATTCTATTTCCGCCCAAAGGATTATGTTGTAATGAGAATAGTTTAGTATTACCTATTAATGATTTACATATATTTCAATGAAACCTATATGTATATCATCAGTTATGTCCAACCTTAACTTTGAATATATTAGTTTCTTTTACGTAAGTAAAATAAAGTTTAGTAATAATAAAAATTTTGGATCTTGAGATTTTTAGAGACCTATCTGTTTTGAGGTCCCCTGAGTTCGAAAAAGTGCGTTTCGAAATAGTGCCTGTCTGTCAGTATGTCAGTCTGTGTCCTCTCTACAGCCTTGTTGGTTTAACCAATCGAACTGCAACTTCAGATTTATGGTTTTTTGATAAATTCGGGAGGTCCAAGTGAATTTTACTCCAAATCGGCTACCCGGAAGTAGCCGCCTCCCTTCAAGGTTTAAAAAAAACTACTTAATATAAAATGTTTCCAAAAAATAAAAATAAAAAATTATATTTCTCAAAATTCGCTGTTGGTAAAAGAAAGTCGTGTGTTGGCCACACCTCCATTTTCATCATGTACATGCAATTAGGAATTGTAATAAAAATATTTACCACTACATTAAAATTGAGTTCGGATTTGTCAATTAACTTTTTGGAACCATTTACATATAAACAAATACCAGGTGATATAAAAATCTGAAACATCATAAATTTAAAAGATATTTAATTAATGTTTTACTAAATTCTCTTTATTTACAAAAACACCTTTATAACTCATTAGGCTTTAACATGTTTTATGAATTTATATATTTTTTGTAAAAATATGTTTAAAAAAAATCAAAATTTAAGTGAAGTTCCCGCGTTTGAATTTAGATGGCGGTAATTCATAAATTGAGAAAAAATTGATATTTCAGCTAAACAATTCAAAATAATATTTAAGCAAATTAGGAATATAATTTATATGAATAAAATTTGCGGTATTTTGTTGTGAAAAAATTTAATAAATTTTACAATGATAATGAAACCTTTGCACTAAATTATGTATTTATTTTACGGAACAAGATTTTACGTCATTGATTTCGCTTTTATAAGCTTGCACAGCCTTTTTCACATAGACGCACAAGGAAAAATTAAATTTGTACAGTTTTATTTTAATTATATTAATCAAATTGCTAAGTTTAATATTGGTTTCAAAATATGTTATACTCAAAAGTTTGATTTAAATATAAAATTAAAAATATTTTATTTTACGAGTATTTTTCATTAATAAAATATAAATGAAAAATTTTCAATTTTAGATGGGAAATCGTAAAATAAATCCCCCTTAAATTGAACTTCTTTTAAAATTGGTCTGATACTTACGTCTTTTATATAGAGGAGGCTCTGACACAATTTTCTTATTATATTTCTTTTTTTTTGAATAACATAAAACTTAATTACTCCAAAAGATTCACCGTTTTATAAAATAAAATCGACTCTTTGCCTTATGGACTAACTTATGACTGTAAAGAAGGAATGCGTTTTTGATCAGTTTAAAATTACGGGGTTTACCTTAATAAAAAGGAAAAATTGCTTTTGGTTACAGGAAACATTCCTCTATTATATACATTCAGAGTGATTCCTATATTGAACACACTACTATGCAAATTGTAAAATCTACCATACACCACTCAATTCATTTCTAAAACCATAGTAGGCTTTTTATTAAAAAATGGTTGAAACATATACCGAGGGTGTAGGTTAGGTTAGGTTAGGTTGGAGTGGCTACTTATGCACACTTAGACCGGTGACGGTCCATTGTGATACCACAGAATATATCCCCTTTTACCCCCATTGGAACGATTTCGAGCTACTTATGTACCGTAAGACGTCCCGCACTTTACTGTTTTCGAGATCCGAGAGGCAGTCCATCCTGAACTTACCTAAGTGTTTGTGCCTTCTGAGAGCCAATGCTGGACACGAGCAAAGGAAGTGGACCAACGTCTCTTCCTCCTCTTCGTCCAAGCAGCTTCTACAGAAGTCATTAGCCTCCAGACCCAGCCTTCTTGCATGTTCTCCAAAAAGGCAGTGTCCTGTGAGAATTCCTACGACCGTTCTTAATTCACGTCTACGTAGGGATATTAATGATCTAGTGCGCCCCAAGTCCAGCTTTGGCTAAACTTGTCTTGCAACTCTACAGGTGAGGGTGTTAGACTACCTTTCCGCCGCTGAAGATAGCGCCTGCTTCCCAAGTGCTTGTCTCAGCGCTGTGATAGGCCTCCCCAGACTTGCTCTTTCCGGTTGCAGCTGGAGAGTCGTACCATGCCTAGCAAGTTCATCCGCCCTGCAGTTCCCCATGACGCCCGAGTGACCTGGGACCCAGATTACCTGGATATTGAAATGCTCACCCATCTCATTTAGAGATGAGTGACAACTCAACGTCACCCGTGACGCCAAAGACACTGATTCTAACGACTGGATCGCCGCTTGACTGTCCACATAGATTGTGATATCATCTGAGGATAACACAATATGTTTCAACTGCGTCATGACCTCCTCAATCGTTACGACGATGTAAACATTTCTGTTCGTCTCCCTGATTACCGAGGGTGTAAAATTACAAACTTTTGTATAATCGCAATAAATACAGCAACTTAGCTTAAGCAGCACGTCTTGTTTAATCGCAAATTTGTGATCGTCGTACTCCAATCTATATTAAGTTGCATAGTGTGCCTATGCTTCCTATACTATAAATTACTCAATACTTCTGGTTCTTATCTCTGACTCGGTGCTTTGAACCTGTTGTCATTTTTGAGCTAGCTTATCCTTCGTTCAGCAAAGGGTAGAATTTTTTTTTCATGTTTTGCTGAAGCACACTTTTTAGTGAACTTATCAAACCGGCTTCGTGTACTTGTGGCAGTTCGGTTCCTTTTCCTCAAGTTTTAAGTCACCGAGGGTGTCCCTAATATCAGCAGTGGTCGATATGGATGCGTTATCCAAGTACTTTCTTAACTGAATTCCTCGTACTGAGTATCAACCATGGTTTGCACTTGAGTAATCACTACTCACGTAATCGGTTATTATACTCTCAGAAATAGGTACCTAATTGGTACTTATCTTCTGAGGTTGGTGTGTTTAGAGGAGCACTTCTCGTTGTTATTATTGTTTTAACATATGCTTGATTTGCGGAAAAGAAGCTCCATCACGGCAGAACCATTAGCATTCACAACGTTTCCATTGTTATCTATCACTCGGCGCACGTTTGTCACTATGTGAGTTACTCAGTTTATCATCTTGTTAAACAATTTATAGCTGAGAGCCGTATATCATTTAATTTGAATAATTTTCTGGTAACGAATTTTTCATTTGTGATTAAAAGAAAGGGATTTTTCAATTAAAATTAACATTAATTTATAATATCCATAATAATACCAAAAAAGTAACCTTATAATATCTAACCTATTCAATAATCTTACAAATTTAATTGAGAAATATACATTTTTCAAGTCCGATGTTCGTCCGATGCCGATTTCTACGAAGCTGGACGACAGAATTGAAAAATGTACATTTTTCATTAAATTTGTAAAATTATTGAATTTTTTTTATAGCTAATTATTAAGTGGCGTTATTTTCTCTCACTTCTCTTTCATTTTAATTAAAAAAAATAAAAGAGTGAAACTTCTTGAGGTGGTCAGAACTTCGGTCTTATTTAATTCAACTCCCAAATCAATCCAGAATTCCTTCCAACTCAATTTATAGATCAACCTTCATCTCAATCGCAACAGAATCCTGAACGCATTCACCAAATGAACCCCAACACAAGCCTCAACCCAAACACCAAATCAACCCTTAACCTAACTCAAAATCAACCCTTAAATAATTCCCCAACCGAAGAACTCCCTTAACCCCAACGCAAGCTAACTAAATCCTAATTCAAGTTCAACTTAACTTAGCTAGAACCAAATCTCAACTCTCTGCTCATCTCCCCACTTATTGACCAACTCAATCCCAAAATTAACTCGATTTTAAAGTGACATGCGTGTATGAATTCAACTCAATCTAATCGAACTTATCACTCAAATCCAACTCAATTTCAAGTCGTACCATCATAACCTTAAACAATCATTACATCACACCATTATTCCATAATATCATTATACAAGCATGATAGTATACCATTAACCAGCATACAATCATACCATAGTAACGTCGAACCATTACACTATGTTGTATATCTTACCATAAATCCACCGACCTTCAAACCATCATACCATTATACTCTCACACCATCATACCATTGTACCATCGTACACACTTATCATACCATCACCTTAACATTACACCATTGTTATGTATAAACCATCTTACTATCATACCGTCAACAAAAATCAACTCAATTTTTGAAGTTTTAGAAATTCCCCCGTAGTAACTTTGACCTGATTATCATCTGTCAAGAAGGAGACGGAGGTTTGAGATATTAACAGTGACCTTTCCTTAGTCTTAAACCATATTTGTGTAAAGTTTGGTTCAAATCGGTTACATACATATGTACATGTAAACCTCAATCCAACCCCAACGCAAACGGAGCCTAACTCGACTGTACACTCTACGGCAAACTCAATCCTTAAACCAGCATATATACAAAATTGGTCACTGCTCACTATATCCTTAACAACCCCAACTCAACTCCAACTCCAAACTCAATGCCTAATTCAATAATCAAACCAGCATATAAAGGGTGGTCCATCTAACGTTTGCAATTTAATTTGGCTCTAAATTCAAAGACGAATGAATATTTTTCAAAGCGGTTTGTTTTGTTAGAAAGAGTAAGCATTGCCAATAAGTGTAATATCATTTCATTCAAATGACTTCCACGGCTGACCTTACGGTACCCCATTCTGTCAACCTGATTTTTTCAGAACATCTTGGATTGTATGGGATCATATACTCATCAATGGTAACTTCGATTTGAGTTTTCAAGTCTTGGATAGTCTCTGGATGGTTAGCGTAACATTTATTCTTAACGGCTACCCACAAAAAAAAAAGGCCAACGGAATCAAATCGCAGCTGCGTGGTAGCTAATTGACAACTCTGTTACGGCTGATTATTCGATCCCGAAAGATAGAGTGCACAAGATCAATTGTTTCGTTTACGTCGTCCTGTTGAAACCAAATGTGGTGTGTATTGTCTCTTGAATTCTGGGTGACAAAAACTCGTTCATCATGACTCGGTAACGCTCTCCATTAACTGTAAGGGCCGCTCCTTCCTCATTTTCGAAAAAAATGGACCAATGATGCCGCCATCCACACCAAACAGTCACTTTTTGTGGATGCATCGGTTTCTCCATGGTTACGTCTGGATTTTCTGAGCTGCAAATGCGACAATTTTGTTTGATGACATAGCCTCCGAGGTGAAAATGAACTAAGGCGGAAAAGTTGATTTTTCGGTAAAACTGCTCATTTCCTTCCAAGCGATCCACAGCCTAATTAGCGAACCGGAAACGTTGCGGATCGTCATTTTTCGTTCGCTCCTGCACTAATTGAACATTGTGCGCCTTCATACCGAGGTCTTTATGCAAAATTCTCATCACAGTGAAAAGTCTCATCGCATTTGTATGCGCTGTAAATGCACGTGCACGTGTTGGTTTATCCAATAATAATTCAGTTTCACGAACTCGCTTTACAAATTCATCCATAAATTGCCTTGCAGGCATTTCATTTCTACTGAATTTCCTACAATTTGTGTAGAAGACTTACCACTTTGAAAGTTAGTTAGTAATTTTATTCAAGCGTAAAGACCATTTCATAAATGTCAATCATTAAACTAATTTTCTGTCATAACAAGAATGACCTAAGTGTTGCCACACTCGAAATAACGGGTAGTTTATATTCCAAAGGCTAGATGGACCAACCTTTATAATAAATTCGTAAATATTTATATAACCAGTAGTTTTGGGTCAATTTGTGTTTCAGGTACCCCACCGTCTCGTCGTAGAGTTTCCAAAAGTTTTTCAAATCACTACCTGGACCATAGAAATAGCTTGACGAAAAAAAATTCAAAATTGGACAAGCCGTGCAGACAGACACGGACATTCTTGTTTTTTTTTTTGTTTTTTCAGACTCAGGGCTCGGTGGTTTTGGACCAACCAAATTTTTTGTCATTTTTGACCGGATTTCAATACTTTGGTCTTTTTAGGCCGAAGTAAATTCCTCTTATTTAAACATAAATGACCAATTTGTTCATATTTGTGTGGAGATATGATTTTATTGGTAAGTTATTGATAACTAATTAAGCTTCAAACTCAGAAGGGTTATATTTTCCTCCATCATTTTAGAAAAGTATTAAATACAATTTGGTTGATTAGTATAATGTAATGTGGTATTTGAAAATACCTACATAGAACAATAAAGCACACAGAAATTTTAATAAATATCAATAACCAAATAATTTTCCAATTCACAAATTAGTCAAAATGTCAAAATAATTATTCTTTTCAATTTTGCAGTCGAAATACAAATTTTCTTTTGTATTCTGTTTCAATAATGTAAACATACACACTCTCGTATTTAAAATTCAAAAATGGAATCATTTTAATTCGAAATAAACAAATTATTAAAAATTTATTAGAATTTCAAACGCGCATATACTCTTGTTGTTCTACCACATCAACCCACAACAATTTACAGTTACTCCAAGTTAGTTAGTCGCACTCCCCTCCTCAAAGCTCAAATTGTTTTCGGAATTTTGCAAACAAAGCACACATACACAAACAAATAATATAAAAATCATGACCAATCGACAGATCATGTTATTGTTATGTATCGGAAAATTTTTAATTTTTCCGAGCTAAATAAAAAAAAATAAAAACCAAAAAATATAGGCGCAGACATACACATTCGGATATATGCATGCAAATAAAAGCAACCCAGTTTACAACGTTGATGAAAATTGAAATATAATTACAGTTGATGATAATTTTATTATGGAAATTAAAAATTACGAGAGAATATAAGTTTATATGTATAGTATATTAAAAAAAAAAAAAAAAAAAAATGTCCATCATCCTTGCTTAATGTCTCCCGCTTCCTGCAACCATTGTCCATTTACTGGTGATGATGATGTTCAATTGGTTCTCTTAAATTTTATTTTATATTGTATGGTGAAAAAGATTCCAATAATCGTACTTTTTGCCCAAACCCACGTGCTTATCCAGAAGAATTCTACCACAAAAATTATTATGGATACAAATTTTCAGCTTTGTTGGTGGTATGTCTGTGTAGACATATCGATGAAATCTAACTATGATGATGGTAGTAAAATAATCAAATTAGGAAACAATATACAAGTACACATGTACATATGTATATGATTTTATGAATGTTAGGAAATGGAACAACTAACCACAACCAAATGTTCATTAGATAGTTTTCCATCGATTTTCAATGTCACATATGAATTAAAAATAAATGTCGATTGATGTCTAGTTTATTTATGTATTATGTCATGTTTAGAGATTCAACCGGTATTTCCCAACCTTGCACTATTTTTGGCGCAGCAACATTATCAATTATGGAGAATATGTGACACATTAACATGTTTCACCGTTACTCAAATTGCACTTAAGTTCATTGGTAATTAATTTTAGCCTTATCCTTAAGATTGCAATTCTACACTTGTCTTGATTAACTCGTTTTCCTTACCTGGTTATAAAGTTGTAAATTTATCCACAGTGTCGAAAATAAGTTCTAATATTTTTAAAAACGTTGTGATATATGGGCTTCTCGTATATTAACTCTTATTACTCTTATTTCTGAACCAAAAAACTCAAAATTATAGAGAGAATCTTTTGAATAGAAGAAATTAAACTAATTCTTATAATCTAAGGAATTTGGATGCTTTTGCAAACTAATATACAAATTTAGAGATAACACAACAATATTCTACAGAAAATTGTGTTTAATAAATCTTTTGTCAATGAATCACAAGAATCAAAAAATCAAAATAATCCAACTGGGACAGAGAGAGGGAGAAAAGTGAAAATTCAAAAATTCTAAAGATGTCGAAGAAACCAAATAAACAAGAGAAAACTGGAAAATAAACATAAAACCATAAACAGCCAGTGATTGTACCATCGTATAATCAAAAGTATACGTAAACTCGTCATAGAACAACAAATCCAACGATTTTGTAACTATTGAGATGAATAAGATGTAGGTTAGTTTAAGGTGGTTGTCCCAAGGACCGGCATAGGGCAAAAAAATGGTCCGTAGCCATACCACGTAAAATTTTCCTCAACTCTACTCATCGAAAAATCCGGAGCTTACAAAGAAGCGTTGAACACACCCGAAGTCCATCTTATTCAAATCCGCCAGGTCATTGAGGATGGGCAATTTCCATCTGCTTTGCGCTAGATGGGGAAAGATGCAGAGAAAGTGGAGCATAGTTTCTTCCCCTTCTTCATCCTCGCAACTTCTACAGTATTCATTCGAGAAGACTCCTAGTCGCCGCGCATTCTCACTATAAGACATTGTCCCGTAACAACCCCTACGGTCATACTAATATGACGACTCCGAAGTGTTAACAACATCCCAGTTCTTCACCGATCTAGTTTTGGCCACATGTGCCTAGTTAAAACACACGAGGTACCATTGAACCATCTATAATTCGCTGCTCTCCCTGCTTCTTCCTGAAACAAAAGTTTACTTCAACATTTACCTAACTTGGTAATGTGAGGCAATTTGTACACTGACGAGCGAGTTCATCTGTCTTTTCACTCCCCCACAATAGTGAAGTGCCCTGACACGCATCTTAAGTGGATGTTGAACTGATCTTCCATCTCGTTAAGAGATGAGAGACACCTCTGAGCTACCTTCGACGAGAAAAAGAATGGTTTCCAAACTATCTTTAATAAAATCTGTGGCAAGTGTGATATCTGGTACCTTCTATCTTTTCGTAGTAATAAAAGTTGGCTTACACCCCAAATTACATATTTGTATTGTATTTGTTCACCTCTCCCGTTTGTACCCGTACTTTTCCATATTATGTTTTGTAAGTTTTGGGCAGTGTGACCCCAAGTTTCTGGTTTCGAGCATCCATTAAAGCACCTGTACGGATTGCAGGTGCCAGCCACCATTACATCAGTTTAAACAAGTTTAGATTAGTTTTAGCGAGAATTTATGGACAAATCTTACCTTCCTTCTTTGCCTATATCAGTATATAGTTTGGGTGCATGAATCCCATTACCCGGTCTCCACTAACACATGGCTCTTGGATCAACATAAACTCCATCAGCTTGAATTTTGAGCAGCGGAGCTGGTGTGAATTAGAATTAGATGTCACTTCAAACGATTGTTTCCTTAATCAAAGTTTAAAAGTAAAGTAATAAACTTCACAGTCTGTTTAATCTTTTTTGTCGAACTAGTGAGGATTTTATTTCATTAAAAATAATTTGGGTGCCGTAGCCCAGTCCAATCCATATTGTTGTTTACAAGAAACTTTTTGAGTTCCATTTCGATGTTATCCTTAACTTTCTTAGCTAACTATAATTAAAATAAATAATAAAATTAACTATATTTGGGAAAGGAAGCAGAATTTTAATAGGTTTTGCTACTCCTTGGGTTGATTAGGTCACGAATTATATCAAAGCAACATAGATTATACCAGAACCATCTTGATACGAATAGAGCCGGCATGAAAAAAATAAACTTAAAATAAAGGGCATAGAAACACTAAAAAATAATTTATTTTCATAGAGTTTGTATGAAAAAACGCGATTTCGATTGACGAAAAAATATGAATTAAAAATTAAACCTAGATAAATAAATTTTTCTGAAATCACTAATAAACAACTCAATGACTAACTCATTTAAAGCACAGATTCTCAAGCTTCTCCATTTTCCAGATATAATCAAAAGAAAATAAGGAAGTTAAATTAAAAAACGTTTTACAACAACAATATGTATTAAAAAGAGAATATTCTATTTAATGACGTCATCACTTATTCACAACTAAAATCAATGGTAAAAAAAAGACAATACGTTGAACAGCCAAAATTAAAATAAATCAAAGAGAGTCAAAGAGAAAAAATTATAGTAATATGCATTGAGCGAAAAGAAATCAAAAAAAATCAAATCAACCCAGGTTGTTATGCATCACAAATAAACGACATAACCAACAAACATTAACTGTAATATAAATGCCTTATTTATTTCTCAAGTATTAGAAATATTATTTAAATTAAGTCACAGCTGAAAATAAATACAACATGATTAATATTTGGTATCGATTTTTATTCCCAAAAATTAATGACCAATTCAAAATAAGTTTTTGTTTAGAATATTTGAATTGTCATAACATTTGAGAGCGGTGTATAAAATAAAATAGCTCTTACTTATTATTTCCATTCCTAGATGTCACTTAACACACAAATAAAAACAACAGGGATTCGGGCTGAGTAAATGATTTGAAAGGAAAGTTTTTACGTAAAATTAACATAATTTCTTTCATAGCAATAGTTTAATTTTAGTAAATTTATAAAAAAAAATTATATTAAATTAGTTATTATTATAATTTAGTTATTACTATAGAGGGAAGCCACCAAAAATATGTTTAACCGAATCAAAAATCAGACCAATTTTAGAATCCGACCGGTTCGATCACCTATTTAATTTTTTTTATATGGCTTTAATTGTAGGCGACATCTATGGTTTAAACAAAAGTCGTTAATGTTGCCACATGATATGAATCTGTATTCGGCCAGATTTTTGTCATATGGCAATGCTTTTAGAAGGAGACTAAAAAGAGATGGTTATAATTGTTTATAAATTTTATGTTATGACGTATTTTACAACAACTACATTCCATAAAAGTTTAACAATAGTTTATATTCCAAGAGGATTTTTACTAAGAAATAAACATTTTCGTGATTCGATTTTTCAATCAAATAAAATTACTGGTTTTATGAACATTTTCGTATAAAAATAATGTAAAAGCTCATAATTCTTATAGGCTAAAAACGTAAATGAAAACAATCGTTTTCTCATATAGTTTCATAGTAAAGAAAATTTTATGTACCTTATTTTAAGCTTAGTAAAAAATACAGTCAATGTGGAGGCTCTTATTTATAGAGTAGGCTCTGATTATACAAAGCCATAGTCTAAAAAACGAAGCTTTTATAAGGAAATTGGAAACCAGGAAAAAACCAAACTTTTCATATTTCTTTTTCTTGTAATAATTGATTTATTTAAATCAATGTATAAAAAAATTTCATAACAACAGCATTCTGGTCAAATTAAAATAAAAGCTTCCTACAATTCCTTTGGGTATTAAGTCAATATATATTACATAGATGGCAGTGATGGCCGTAAAAATTTGTTAAAATCATACCAAAAATTACCACCTGAGGAAATTTCAAGTTCAAAAATTGTAGGAAAAGCAAAACAAATTCCCATAATATTAAGTTCGAGTGATAATTTTGTGACTAAATAATTTTTTTTCGTATTTTTCTGTAAATATTTTAGACATCTTACGTACACTAGTAAAACCAAGGATAAATTTAGCAAATATTATTTTAATTCATCAGAGCCAACTTTGATTTATTTTTCAAAATGGAAATTCGAAAAATATATTTTAGGCATAGTTTTATTTTAATATTTCTGCAATTAATATTTATTCAATAACAATATAGTCTTCGTGAATGTTGTTGTTCAAGGTATGTAGAAAACATTTAAATAAACGCTTTATAATATATTTGCTTTTTTCATTGAAAAACTTGAAGCTAAAAAACACCATTTTTACTATGGATTCCTATGGAAATCAATGAAAAGTTATACCATTTAAATAGCTTCTAAAAATATGTCATGATGATTGTGGCTCTATACTCTAGTAGGCTCTAATTATATTCATTATCCACTCTTTGATATCATGCCAACAGAATAAAAGATTTTAATATAGCCATAGAAAAAACATATTATTTGGAATATTAACAGGCCGTGGTTTTATTATTTTTGGTTTTGAAATATTATTTCACTAAAAAAGCTTCTAAAAAATACGTCATTTTGATTATGGTTCTATACTCTAGAAGGCTCTGACATTACACTTGAGGAAATTTCAAGTTCAAAAATTGCAGGAAAAGCAAAACTAATTCATAAAATATTAAGAATGTGTGACAATTTTGAGATTACATAATTTTTTTTTCGTATTTTTCTGTAAACATCTTAGACATCTAACGTACAGTAGGTAAAACTAAAGATAAATTCAGCAAATATTATTTTAATTCGTCAGAGCTAACTTTGATGTATTTTTCAAAATGGAAATTCGAAAAATATATTTTAGGCATTAGTTAATTAAGCCTTCTTGTATATTGTTGCTAAAGATATGTAAAAAACTTTTATATAAACCTTTTATAATATTTTTGCTTTTTTCATTGAAAAACTTGAAGCTTCGAAGCGAAACATCATTTTTACTATGGATTCCTATGGAAATCATTGAAAAGTTATACCATTTAAATAGCTTCTAAAAAATATGTCATGATGATTATGGCTCTATACTCTAGTAGGCTCTAATTATATTCATTATCCACTCTTTGATATCATGCCAACAGAATAAAAGATTTTAATATAGCCATAGAAAAAACATATTATTTGGAATATTAACAGGCCGTGGTTTTATTATTTTTGGTTTTGAAATATTGGGGCTCCAATGAACGATAAAGTTAATTTACATATTTATGTGTATTACATACGTTTAGGATGCAATAAATACTCTTACAAAATATATAATATGAACAAAGCAGCATCTGCAGGAAACCGAAAAAGAAAACCTTAGTAAATATTTGGATTGAATATTCTTTATTTTTATAAACCGGTTGCAGTAAATATATTAACCTTTCCAATGTTAATAGTTCTTCGAGAAGAATATGGAGCCATATCGGGACACAAATGTTATTGGTTTTCGTTAATAACAGAAAGGTCGAGTTCGAACCTTTGACAAAAAAGTAATTGATGCCGGATCATGAAGTTTTAACTTCTTCCCTTATGTAATAAATAATTTCTAAAGATATTTTAGAAGTACGTTTATTTCAAGAAATTCCCTTTGCTCCGAATGAAATTAAAAACAAAATAAAAGTTTTAATATATACATAAACCGAACTGGGGCCGGACCATTAATAGCGCCATATATGGATCTAATGGACGAAATATGTGGCTTCGAAAATAATGCATCAGAGAGCACAGATTCACTTACCCGAAGCGTTGGTATACAACGGAAAGAACTAAGGAAACAGGGTCAAGAGCTATTCGACTCAATGATAGTGAAGGTGGAGGTGTGAAGGTGGCCGGAGAAGATGAACCACAGAACTCGCCAACCGAGAGTCTATCAACTTCAGGTAATCCAAGAACGGCACCCCATCGAGAAAGTGAAAAGGAGAAGCATTTAAAAGAGACTGTAGGGAAGCAACAGAGTTAAAAGAGGCAAAGAAAAGAACAAGAAAAGTTAGTGGCACAAGGAGCTAATTAGTGTGATGCAAGTTACGTTTTCCTTTAAATTCCCTTCTGCAGTTGGGTTAAAAGAAGTAGAAATTCGGTAAATTCCAACTTGGAATTCGATACATGGGATGGTCGTTGTAATTTGTCAAATAAAATATGTACAGCAATAGTAAACACAATTAACTGCAGCAGTGGAAAGAGTGTCGTATTCTAATCGCTATCCTTATATCACTTTGCTTTCTAGTTTTTCTGGTTTTGATTGGGAAATACAATTTTTTGAACTTTATTTGGCTTAAAGCGAGTATACAGTGATTTGTTAAAATATTCCCAGCTTTGGAAAATAGGCAGTAAGTGTCAATTTTTTTTTTTTGCCACCTTAAAAGGCGATCCTGGCTTATTAAATAACGTTGAACTTCAAGAATAGCTCGACATTTTTCAATACCTTTATCTTTTTACATTTCGGTATCAATTAATTTGAAGATAAGTGATATTATTATAATATTTTTTAATGCTGTTTGCTACTACGTCTAAGAATGTAGCAAGACAACCGATATTTTTGCTCTCAAGCTACTCAAACAAACATAATAAACTAAATTTAATTCGAAATTTTAAATTATTTAAATTATTTTTTATATTTCATTAATACATTTTTGGAAGGAATCCATTTACTAGCGTCAGTCCGTTTTAACAGCTCCTTTGCCATAAGGATTTAATAAACCGTACATGATAATAGAGAATTCCGCTGTTTATTTTTTATCAACGCTACCTGCGAAAACGCACGTTCCGCCCTTGCACTACTGTGCGGTAAACATAATTATTCCTATGAAATTTATTAAATTTGGAAACATCATATCGCCCATTGCATTTTTTAAAATAAAAATTTCAGCCTAAAATTCTTCAAAATCTAAATTAAAGTTAACCTACTCCTGATTTAAAAATGTCCTCCATTCATCATCCAATTGTTCGATTAGCTTTTCTTCAATGAGGTTAGGAAATCTTTTAATTAGCTGTGTGAGAGTAGGCACCTTCTGTTTTTGATTAAGTGCTTGTACAGCAAGCAATACCTAATCCTCAAAATTAACTCGTTTGTTGATTTTTCTACAAAGTTCTTTATGATATTCCCGGCAATTATGTTTCAAGCTTTGTATTGTATTGTGCGATAACGTTCCTTGTTTGACTAATAAGTCAGCTTTGGCCCCAATACATATTTGGTTATATTCTAGCAGGCATTCATCGTTTAAAAGGTTTATTAAATGTAATGAGCTATCGACAGAATAGTTTTGTAATACGATTTGATTGTTGGCAACAACAAATGAATTCTAGGCGCCTCCGACTGGTATTCAATATTTATTTTATTTGTAATATTTAAGATATACGACAAAAAATATAAATATGTTTTATTCTCCTCGTTCATTTCATTGGGAATATAATTCATACCTAAAAATCATCTATTTCACTATGCAATTTTTTTGTTATTTTTGTTATTAATAAGTGATAATACAACACTGTTGTATTGTCGCTGTGGGAAAAACGTTGTTATGGCAATAGCCTACTATTTATTATTTTTGGCGATTTTTATTAATAAAAATAAATTCATTAGAATCAAAGTAACACACAACAAAAACAAAATTCTTATATAACTATCTGTCAACTTATGCAATTACAAAATATTTGTGAATCAGTATTGATTACTGCTTGATACAAAGATGGATAATTGTGATAATCAAAGATGGGGAGAGTGTACAAATAAAAAAATCGAAGAGTTAATACTCAATAGTGTTCCTTTAAACACGGAACGAAATAAGAAAAGTATTTGGAAACAGTTTATGGATTTTTGTGCAACACGTCAATACACAAATAATCTTTCATGTTGTGAATTTAAGTTTTATCTTTCACACCAATTCATTATATTCTCCACCCAAATATAACTCGTGGTCCTCTTAAGAATCGATAATTTTTTCCAAATGTCACTCATGCGTATCCCAAGCATTAGAAGATGCAACTCGTGCTGCGCACTCGTTGCATTTTCGTCGCTGGGATACGCATTCGTGACATTTGAAAAAAATTATCGATAATAAGCGGACCACTAGTTATATTACGTCTGACAATATTTTATTCCAAATTTGAATCGGCTTCGAATTCGTAAGATAAAAAGTATTGTTTTAGTGGAACCATTGTTCTAATATTCGTAACACTACTTTTTTAAAACATAGCTACCTAGTTGAAGCATTTCTTAAAATTTTATTAAATCTTGATAAATAATAATAAAATTGTTGATATTCGCTTTGCCGTTTTGGACTATTAGAAAAAAATGAATATACATTGCTAAAACTTCAATTTTTTGTGGAACCATTCAAGCTGCCTCCGAAGAACATAAATGTAAGGAATGACAAATACGTGGGGCTTGTTCGCCTAATAATAGTAGGGCTTGTTCGCCGCTCTTTTGGCCCATCATGACCGATGCATTATCTGCAGCAAAGCTTATTAAATTTTTCATTGGTACGCTAACGGATTTGAAGTAATTTGAAATGTGTTCAGATATATACTTTTAGCATCACAGTTATCTAACTGAATGAGACCGAAAAATTTATCTGAAACCTTACCAATGTCATAGTCGAAAAATCGAACGACTAACATCAAACATTTTTTGCTACTGACATCGGCTGTTTCATCGATAATTAATGAAAATTTTTGGTTACGTAAAATGACTACAGTTTTTTCCAAGCCCTCCTCTAAAATCAATGTGTTGGTTGTTTCAATCGCCTTTGTTCTGCCATATCTAATGTCTTTTACTAAAGTTGAATCCGAAGCAATAGATTTAAATAGGATAAGGGGTTATTAATATGAAAGGTATATTATGTTCCAAAGAGGAACATGATAATTTTTAATTCTGCCGTTTTTCCGGTTGTGATTTTAACGTATTAGTTGATGATTTGTGCATGTCGGAATTTTCTTGCCAGTATTTGCAAATTTGCAATAGGGTTCTTCCAACCTATTTACGTCTAGCTTTTTCTGAACCCAACCGTACTTCGACGTCCAAATTGCTCTATATAGTTGTTTTCAAGTTTTTGATTTTTTAATTGCTGGTCTATTATCTATGTAACTTATGTATTCCAAATTGCAATCACCTGCACTAACAACATTTGTTATGATTTTTGATGTATCTACGAAATAATAGTACATATCAGTTTTAATCGTACAAAATTTAAATTAATGTCCTAAATATTTATTTAATTCATGAGTACCATGTACCTTGCATTAGTATGTGAATATGGGATGACAAGTATAACTCATTATTGAATAAAATAAGTGACTTATAAACATAAAAAGCAAAAGGCCAAAATCTATATTACCATAATCGAATAAAGTCACAAAATGTATGTATCTTTAATTGATTTTGTCACCATAGTCATTAAGCGTTACTATGCGTTACCTAAATTAATTCCAAATTTAGCTTACCTAATATACAATCCTGTGGTTTACTTACTGTTTTAGCACATATTGGTCGGTTTGACTCTTGACACTTGACTTACTTCACGTTCATTTATGTCCAAATTATCCTGGTTTTGTATAAATTTCGGATTTTTTCGAAATATTTTTGCATTTTGTGTTGGCCGCTTTAAGGTAAAGGCAGATGTTGTAATTTTTGATATAACATGAAGTTTAAAGAAAGTTTAGAAGCATTAAATTACTTTCTTTAAATTTGAATTACTTAAAATAATACAAAATTTTGCTTACCTGTTCTGGTATATCAGATTCAGATTCCTGTTGTCGCGATTTTTTGGTTGGCGGGTGACGGGGGTTATCGTGGCACTAGAAATGGAGGTACGGCTCGATATTGATTTCGTCTTCTTTAAATTATTATTTCCGTCCTTCTTATTTCGAATTAGAAATCTATTAAGTAAAAACAATAATTACATATATAGTAAAATACATGCAAAGACAATTATTATCTATCTGTCGTATCGTTTCGTTTTAAATTGCAAATTTTTTTGTCATAGATAGATTATTTCACAATTCACATGTATAATTAAACTTATAATCACTTAATCATATAATTGTAACTTTAACAAAACTTTTACTTCATAATAATTACTAATTTTTCGACTGTTATGTTTATTGAAAAAATGTGGCGTTGGTTCGCTTCGATACCGCGCAGAGCATTGCATTTCAATATATTTACAAATTTCCAACAAACCCATAATACCGAAAAACATGATACTAATTCAGCAATTTGCGGTTATGGTAATGGTATTTGTGTAAATGGTATACAAAAATATGTATGTTATGTATTAAATAAATAAATTATAAATATAATATAAATTTTAGAATAGTCGCACAGGGGAGTACAAAATGAATTAGGGGAGTACGAGAGTACAGATGAGAATAGAGGAGTACAAATGGACCGATCGTTCTCAATTCAGCAGCGCTGACTTGAATATATATTACCATTCAAAGTATTGATGTAGCGCGGTTTATATAGACATTCGTGCTGGCCCTCGTGCCTACTATATATGCACAGTATAAATACTATTCATACCTACATAATTACAAATTATGTTTGAGAAAACGAAATTTAGTCTCTCTCAAGATAAAATTCAAAACTATGAATTCAAAACTATGATCAAGGATGAGTAAAGAGAAAAAAGGAAACAAGGCTCTGCATGAAAGAAATTTAAATTTTGCTGCGTATATTAATAAATTGACTCGATTTTAATTTGATTTAAAATGAAATATTTTGTATTCTAATTTTATGAACCAACTACACAAATATTAAAGACATAAAAAAATAAAAAATATTAATGTTTAATTGACGATAGGTAACATGACGTCTACCGGATTTTTCGTGAAGCTCGATTTTGATACAAATTCTCCAATTTATGTCAAGCGCGTTCCAAAATTTCAAGACAAGTGATTAGTTATTAAATGAGTAAAGTTTTAAATTGTTAAAATCAGTGAAAATATTTGAAAAAAGAATAAAAACGTAAGGGAACTCTTAAAATATTAATCATTCGTGTTATTGTATAACTGTTTGTTTTATTGTTTTTTATGTTGTGTAAACAATTTTTTTAGATTTATCTTTCAAAAGCAAAATGAGTTCTCGAGGATAATATTGTGGTGTTCCACAATGCAATATCTATAGAAAGCCGGGAATATCGATGCACCAAATCCCGCGAATGATTTTGAACGACCGAACGAGGCTTCTTAAATGGAAAATTGCACTGAAAGTGGGAAAACCATTCCCTAAATATTTTTCGATTTGTAGCTGTCATTTAAAGAAGGAACAGATACTTGTGCCTATTTTGAGAACAAAACGGCCAAAAGCCAGACTTTTAGACTCAGCATTTCCAACGAAAAATTTACCACAATCATCTTGCGTTGTAAAAAAGTGTGCCAAAAAGATTCAGGCTAGATACTATAGGTTAAGACAATAAAATATTTCTAAAATTTGGTAAGCTAGATTGATTATAATTATAGGTGAAATTAATTTTTATTTCATCTCTATTTGTATTTAGGTCGCTAAGAGTCCTAGAGGAAGTTCCTGAAAACAACGCAGATAATGAATTTGTTTAGCTGAATACGACTGTTTGTAGAATACCACATCAGATAGCACAGCAATCCATCGGTATACAGAATAGTGTTTTAACTTACCATTAAAGTATTCAGGTTGCTGAAGACCTTCAACTAAATTGTTTACCATTCAGAATTGATATGAATAAATAATTGAATTTAATGATGGGAATTCCAACTATAGATTTGTTAGACACAATAATAAATTGTTGTTCAATTATTCGGACATCCGAAAAAGCAAACATTGGCTTATCGTTGAAACATCGGATCGTACTCACAATGTTTAGAATTAAAACTAATATATCGAATATCCAAACGGCCAATTTGTTTAAGATGAACTCAAAAACCACAAAAAAATATTTTAATGATTGCGTCCAATTACTTTCAAAAGCACTGGAATGTTGCATTTATTGGCCATCTAAAGAAGAAAACCATCAGAAAAGTTTGACTACTTGCTTTGCTACATTTCGGAATACAGTAACTGTACTTGATTGCACTGAAATAAAAACAGTTCAATTTCGGTGCCTGACTTGCAGAACATGCACCTACTCGCATTATAAGAGTGCTCATACAATTAAAATAGTAATAGGTGTTTCCCCGTCCGGCCTTGTTAATTTTAAAAGTACAGTAGTAGGCGGTCGAACATCGGATAAAGCTGTATTTAATTTGACATACTTATTAGATAAGTTGAAACGCGGAGATACTGTGATGGTAGGCAAGGGCTTTATGATCAGCAATGAGCTTGCAGAAGCAGGTATTGAGATGATTCGCCCACAATTTCTGAATCACGGCCAAACGAAGTCTGATCTTGAAAGCGATAGATGAATAGCTGTTGCTCATGTACCCCAATTTTAAGGGACGACAAGTTCTTGTAAATTACTTAGATAATACAGGAAACAGATGAATTAATAAAAAATGTTCGCAATTTAATTCAGTCATTTTATTTTTTATTTTTATCACATAAATAAACAAATCAAAAATTGACTCTCAGTCTTAATTATTGCTATAATTTTTCCTTAAATCTGAAAAAATTGCTAAATCGATATTTCAGTCTTAAAATTCAGGTATTTTCATTATTCTTAAAATATAAAAATATGTAAACAAACAAAAGTTTATGTTATTCTTAATTTTATGTGATATAAGTACATAGAGTATCACAAAATAATTTAAAAATAATAATAAAAATTACACATATTGTTACGTTTTTGCCTTGTCAAATAAGGTTTGTATCACTGGATTGTGAATAATACAAAATCAATTTAATTTATCTCCAACGAATTTATTAATTTCACAAAATTTATTACAACACAGTTTATCAATAAAAATTCACAAAATCACTTTATATAAATTATTCTCAAATTTTACTTTTCACTTATAATTTTTATTTCGCACTACAACACTTTTTAAATCACTTTTTAATTACTATTTTTTAATCTTCACACTGTCGCTTTCCAAATACTACTAATAATCATACAAGTTTACTCTATCGCGTTCCAAATACTAATAATCCAATTCGATTTTGTTCGCCTTTTTATATACACAAACCAAGCTCCTCGAAAGTTCATGACTTTTCCAGTTAGAATAGTGTAGAACAATTTTATCATGGAAAATTCCATTTTAGTACAGTTTAACATTGAGCTATTAATTTTACTTATTCTATCACACGCTAGGTGTCACCGTCACATTAACAAAACAACAGCCAAAAATTCAGGATTAATTCTTATTTTTAGTTATGCAAATACATATGGTACGACGTTTTCAAATAACGTTTATATATACGTTTCTAAAAACACTAAGTTCTTTGAAACTCTTATTAATTTATACGTATTATCACAGCTGCTGTATATTAGTAAATCACACTCCGTTAAATTAGTCAATGCAAGGCCAAGTTGTATTTGTCCATAATAATCATGCTTCTGTTTAAGCTGGTATTCATTACGCTCATTTAAGATCAAATAAGTTAAAGTAGGAAGTAAGTCATCAGCTATTGTAAGTTTTTCAGCAAACTGGCCGTATCTGGTTGCATCATTACCGGCTAAATTTTCATTGTACATGGATTTTAACTTCCGGCTCCAATTGGAGTTTTAGTTGGAGGCATAGGTAAATAAATTGTAGAACATACTTCCTGTTATCCGGATTTTTCGCTCTACTCCATTGCGCACTTGATTGTTTAATTGTAGACTTGTATATGCCTCGCTAGCGCTTTTAACGACTTAATTGGCATAATGATTTGGCGGCGTATCGTCGATAAAGTTTTGTGAAAAAGTCACAAACATTTTTAAAGCATCGTGGCATATAAGTTTGTTGTACAGCTCGTCGTTATCATCACAAACAATTGCTTTTGTAGTGTGAAGTTCTGACCTATACGCCGCCTTCGTCTTAGCCAATTCAGATTTAGAAGCAGCTAGAAATATTATAAATTATATTGGTTATTGGTTTTTATTATTGGTGTGATTAGGGCCTAATTACTTTTTGTATACATTGATAAGAGTAGCAGGTTCTGTTCTGCTGTTGGAGCCTCTTCGGGTTTTGCCTGATCTTTTTCGAGGACATGGCACATATTCTGCACAGTAACCACACTATATTGCATCGAAACGGATTTCGAAAGCTTGCCCCATTTCTGCTTAAGCTCGGTACAGCTGATGTCTTCTAGACGAGGTGCTCTAAAATAGAAAAACTTACGATTAAAATAATTATGTTACATAATATATGCTTTTCAAATTACCGGAAAATGCTCAGTAAGCATGCAGCTACATATATGTTTGCATTTTTCGCCTTGCCCGGCTTTACATGAGCAGACACATTTCCAGTGGCAGCTACGCTTGTCTAAGTTGTCCAGTTTAATCTCATGGGGGGAAACTGACATGGCTATAACCAGGCAAATTACGCGACCTTTTGCTGGAGGAGGCGCGACTCCCAATGCATAGATCCAACTAGCATTTAAAAGTTTCTCTCCTTCACGTAAGGGTCTTTTAGCATCCCCAAAATAGTCAGCTATATCACAAACAGAAATATTTATGTTTTGGCTATCAATGTTGCTTTGATTATTGTTGTTTGCATTCATTTTCACCTAACTGAAATTTATAAAATAAAATATCGACAATTAAATTTAATCATTAACAATTTTAAATCAAAATCAAATTTCTAATCAATTACATATTAGCAAAATTCATTTCTACACTTTTAGTTTAATTTATCCTTAAATTTCACATTTTTTATATTCACTTTTACAATATTTTTAACAAAACATATTACATATATAATCGAAAATATGAGCATAGATTTACAATAACCATACTTTAAATTACAATTACATGCCATGAAAATATTGTAACTAAGTATTACATTTTTAATTGCTAAAATAATATTTATAAACATAATATTTATCACAAAAGTCTAATTTGTAAACAATGACGTTCATACAGCCGGAAATTTATTAATGTTCTTACGCAGTTTAATAACACTTTTAGAAATATAATTTCAACTATTCAATCAAATTAAAAACAAATACACTTTAAAGTACATTGCAATTATTTAATATTATAGTCAACTCAATTTTAATAGATTAAAATAATATTTACCTGTCCAATATTTTCATTCGTTGCTATGAGCGTTGCACTGAATAATTAGCTGTCACTTATTTTTTTATCAAAATGGAGCTGCGAAAATTTTATGAGAGATGGCACTGAACTCACTTTACCACTCGTCAATATCATTGACAGACTAGAGCATTTAAGCGCGATTAGCTGTAATTGCACTGACAGACTAAGGTTTTGCTAGTGGCGCAACGAATTCGTGGTGTCGGTATTAATGAATACAAATGTCAGTCTTTATTGGCTGAATTTTGATTTTGTTTTTAAATTCTATTTAAGCCTGATTTCCATTATGAAATATTTACTGACAGTATAAAAAAAATGAAATAAAAATATATATTCGCGTGCTGTGTGAGAGAAAAAAAACACTTTTTCAGTTTCACAGTACTGACAAAATTATTATAGTATACTGACATTTTTTATAGTATACTGACAAAATTTACTGAAAACTATATGAAGCGAAATATATTTTGTCAGTACTGGAAAAATATTTCGATTTTTCAATGCAATTTTTCAAAAAAAATTAAAAACAAAGAATGATCTGTGTCAATTCAATGAAATTTTCGATGTTTACGTTTTTATTCAGTAAAAAGTACTGCCAGTAAAAGTTTCATAATGGAAATCAGGCTTAACAATTCAAAAGCTGCTCGAATTCGTTTTGCGAAATTAGGGAAATTTGGTCACGAATCATGCTTAGACGAATTCGTACAAGAATTAAACGTACGAATGTACGTATTCGATGTACGAATTTGTGTCATTGGTATTCAAAAATACCAATGACACAAACTCGTACAATTTTGGTTCTTATTCGTTTTCTGTTATTTACCAAAAATCAGTTATTTCCATTGTGTACGATAAAAATGTAAACAACTGTTGTTTACTTGTATACTGCCATCGCTGATAAAAACGCCAATGACCACCGTTGTTAAGAACTACTGAATTTATGGATGAGTGAAATTCAAATAAAAATTAATATCAAACACCGTAAACAATGCATACATTAAATATATTTATTCACCGTTCCTGCATCAGTACATTATGATTATAAACCTTTATATCCAAGTTGAAACGATGTAGAATTCTCATGGGGATTTTCCTCAGTTTTGCTTTCACCATTATATCACAATTTAAAACAAGTACATGTTTGTACCATACATACAAATATTTATTGCATTCTACCGTTGTAATATATCATTTCCTGGTATTTTTGTTACTTTTTTATAAAATAATCGTTAAATATCTACTATTGCCTTTATATAGCCATAAAAGTGTGAGTATGTGCGAAAAATATTTATTGATTTTCACCTTTCATCCGATTGTTCGTTTTCACAAAAATAATTGTAAATTACATTTTGCTTTGATGTTCAATTTAGGAATACGGATTCTCTTTTGTTATTCGCATAGAAACGAGTCTGCTCTAGACCGTTTCAGAAATTATTCGAATTTAATTAATTTGAATTCAAATATTGTCAAATTTTTTAATTAACTAAATTATGAACTAAACGTTTTCTATATTTAACAAACAAAAATTGATTCGACAATACAATTATGTAATGTTCTCCAATTGGAGAGTTTATCCAGAATAAAAGTATAACAAGAAATCTAACTAATATTTTGTGTAGGTTTTTTTTTTTGTTAAAAGTTCTAATAATTTTAATCTACCTTGTTTAATTCAAATAATTGACAAAAAAAAAATTTATTTTATTTGAACTAATAATTCTCTACTCACAAGTCATAACATCTTATATCGGCTTAAGACAAAATTGAGTTAACAGCAGAATTGAATTTGCTATAAAAATATCTTAAGTTGCTCCTTACTCTCATATTTCTATCACTAATACTTTTTGATATTGAGTCGATCAAAGCATGTTAAGTTGCCTAATTCTAATTGTCACATTTGTATAACATCCTATGCCACTTACTGCTGTGTGATGTTTTCGCACACCTATTTTAGCTCTATTTAAGATTATATGCCCTCTAGAAAATAAATTGCTCAGCCTTTTTTGAGCCCCTTAAATTGACTTAAGATAATTTCATTTTGTAATACAGTCAGTTTTCTGATAAATCATATTATCTTATGTGTATTTAATATAATATTCCAAATACCATTTGCCAAATCCCGTTAATAAAGTACAGTTAAGATATTTTAGGTGTATGCAGTTTGACAAATGCAACAAAAAAATTTTAGTTAGAAGCTGGTATTTTATGAAGCTAGACGTGTTTATCGGTAGTTAGAAAAAAAAAATTTTATTAAGAATAATATTTTTTTAATTAAATTAAGTGCAAGTATTAGCTAAATTTTTTGTACACGTGCATGTTATCTATGAGTATTGTTAAAACAGTATTTAATAGCTATTGACAGAAATTTCACAAAATTAACTGTAAATTAACAGTAGAATCACATTAACAGTAAGTTTTCGTTTTTCTCATTTTTACGTTTATAAAATTGCACTAAATAACATTCTAGATATGAATAATCAAAAATCTCGTGGCGCTCTAATGGTGGATTTGGTCCAGGCGAAACTTATTTTGGAAAACGAGGGCGAAACAAAAGCAATAACGGCAGATTCGGCGAACGTAGTTAATACAAACATAACTGATGATCTAGTATCCAGCGTATCTCAAGCAGCGCAATTGAATTCAGTAATTCAGGACAATGATTTTGATACAGCAAGCAAATGAAACATTCTAGAATACATTTTAGAAGAATCTGATTTCGATGATTCGGACAAAGACCCCGATTATACGCCATCTACCAACGACGTATCAATGGTTAGTGAATCAGAGGGTATTGTAGAAATAAATTCAACTGAAACTGGCATTGAAATTCCAACTCAAAATACTGTGACAATTGAATATAACAACGTTGAAGCTACCGAACAGGTTGTTAATGAAGTGCAAACTGTCACAAAAGTAAAAGAAACCTCAAAATCGAGGAACCAGAAAAGAAATTCGGGAAACAAATATTTGACGAAAACCGGTAAAATAATAAAACAGAGATCCTTTAAAGAACTCGTAAATTGCCGAAAACAATGCAAAAATTTAATAACCTATGATGTTCAAAAAGCAATCTTCGAAGGTTATTGGAATCTAGGAAGCCATTCTTCTAGATTACAATATTTAAGTGGGATCATTGAAGCAAAGCCGAAAGAAAGTGAGAGACTCGTCAAAGTTGCCCAAAAAACTCGGAATAGGACCCACACTAATGTGTACTATTTTAATATTCGGGATTCTAGAGTGAATGTTTGCCAAAACTGTTTTTTGCTTACCATTTGTGAAACTGAGCGAATATTAAAGACCGTCACTAAGAAAAAATTAGAGTCAGCATCGGGATCTGTTGGGGTTGATCGACGAGGGCGACACACACCAAGGCTCCCAGATCACCAAATACAGGAAATTCGTGACCACATAAACAGCTTTCCAGCGTATGAAAGCAGAGCACCCTGTATTTTATAGAGCCATAATCAAAAAATCTGAGCTTTTATAAGGGAATTAGAAACGAGGAAAAAACGAAACTTTTCATAGTAAAACACTATGGAAAATCACTTTTTCTCCTAAGACAAATTTTTTAATGAAAACGTTGCAACTTCTTAATTATGATTTTTGAGATACTTTCATAAATGTTTGAATTTCAACATATATAAATATCGTTTAAGTAAATCGTTTTTATTTTCTTGTAATAATTGATTTATTTAAACCAAAATATTAAAAAAAAATCATAACAACAGTCAATATACATTACATAGATGGCAGTGATGGCCTTAAAACTTTGGAAAAATCGTACCAAAAATTACCACCTGGGGAAATTTCAAGTTCAAAAATTGTAGGAAAAGCAAAACAAATTCACAAAATATAGGAACGTGTGATAATTTTGCGATTAAATAATTTTTTTTCGTATTTTTCTGTGACCATTTTAGACATCTTACGTACACTAGTAAAACTAAAGATAAATTTAGCAAGTATTATTTTAATTTGTCAGAGCCAACTTTGATGTATTTTCCAAAATGAAAGTTCGATAAAATATATTTTAGAAATAATTTAATTTTAATATTTCTGCAATTAATATTTACTTAATACCAATATGGCCTTCTTGTATGTTGTTCTTAAAGATATGTAGAAAACTTTTATATAAACATTTTTTATAACTTTTATATAAACTTTTATATAAACAAACTTTTATATAAACATTTTTGCTTATTTCATTGAAAAACTTGAAGCTAAAAAACACCATTCTTACTATGGATTCCTATAGAAATCAGTGAAAAGTTATACCACTAAAAAAGCTTCTAAAAAATACGTCATTAAGATTATGGCTCTATACTCTAGAAGGCTCTGATGAAAGCCACTACACCAGGGAACGTTTATCGCAAAAGTACTTTTCAACGGATCTCACGTTGCAAAAAATGCATAAGTTATATATTGAATCCCATTGCACGCCAGTTTCATGTAGCAAATACTCTGAAATTTTTCACAGTATGGGAATTAAATTTAAATTACCAAAGACAGATCGTTGCAACAAATGCGAAATATTGCATCTAAAAATCAAGGTAGCAAGTGATCACCAAGAATCGGCGAATTTCAAGAAACAACAAGAAGAGCATCACAAGGAGGCCGATAATGCGTACAAAGCTAAAAGCAATGATAAAATATTGGCGAAAGAAGATAAGTCGCGCATAGTGCTGACCTTCGACTTACAGAAATTTTTGCCGACTCCTTTTTTAGAAACCTCAGTCTCCTTCTACAAAAGGTTATTGTGGACTTATAACCTGACAGTATATGATTGTACTACGAACGAGCCTATGTGTATGATGTGGCATGAAGGTGTTGCTCAGCGTGGGAGCAACGAGATCGCTTCCTGTTTGCTACAATATTTGAAGCAAATCCCAGACGTGATTCTTGTTCGGGTCAAAACAAGAATAAGTTCGTGGCTGTAATGTTCACCTTGTTTATGCAAGAAGCACATAACATTGATGTCATAGATCACAAGTTTTTAGTGCCAGGTCACACTCATATGGAGTGTGATGTCGATCTCTCCCTCATAGAACGGAAGAAAAAGAAAACACACGCTTCCATTCACCACCCTGGGGATTGGTACCAGTTTGTGCGGTCAGTCGGTTCCAAACGAGCTTTTAAAGTGGAAGAAATGAAGCAAGAAAAGTTTTATAACTTCTCTTCTATATTCCAGGAAAAATTTGTTTGGAGAAAATCTGATGAGGATGGAAATAAGTTTGTTTGGAACTGTGTAAAATGGCTTCGTTACATAAAGCAATTTGGTCAAATTGAATATAAAAATACTCTGGACGAATCGGAGCCCTTTAAAATGATAAAAATTAAGAAGCGCGGCGTTTCATTGGCAAACTTATAAGCCATTTAAAACAGTGCTATTCTCGCCCGGTAAATATCAGCAGTGCAAAAAAGAAGGATCTTCTAGACATGCTTTATTTGATCGATCCAATTTATCATGATTTTTATAGAAATTTACCAACCGAGAACCTACCCGATTATCATCCGGACTTGGTCGATGAATCTGATGATGATAAATAAAATTATATATATATATATATATATATATATATGTAACTGGTACTTTATTTTAAACAAATACCTATATTTTTATTATTTTGTTAAGTTGTATTGTTAAAAAGACTGAAATAAATTGAATTAAAAATTATCTTATGTTTCATTACAAAATAAAATGCATTCTTTAATCATCTTAAGTCCACAGAAGAAATTATGTGGCGCTTTTATGAATAAGTAAAACCATCTTAAGTGACTTAAGTATCCATTATGTTACAAATGCTCGATTAAATCAACAACGGTTAGTGTCAGGTAAATGTTAATTATACTGGACTATGCCTAACATTTCAGCGATCTTTTTATTATGCAAATTGTAAGTTAAGTCTTCACCACATTTTTAAAAAAAAACATTTGCGCCTTTTTTTGCTCTCCTGATAAATAGCAAAAATCGACAAGAGATGTTATGACTTGTGAGTAGAGAATTGCTTTCGCGATATAGGGCATACAATACTAAAACACGCCTAATAATATTGGTTTGCCAGATAATTGTTATCGTTGTTGAATAAACTCTATATTTACGGAAATTAACTGTAAACCAATAAAATAATCATAAAGGTATAGATCAACACAAAAACAGTATAATTTAAATAAATTATCTTAATAAAGAAAACAAACTATTTACACAGCACACAAAAACAGGAGAAATAGTGAAGAAAACTACTCTACAACCATCCCCATCACACAAATTACAAAGGCAACAGAAGGCACACAACAAAAAAACGTAAAAAGGAATAAATATTTTCTAGCAATAGTTGCCTTAGGGGTTGAACATAGAGCATGTGTTCAGAATTTCATTAAATTTTGGCATGAACTGAAAGTAAAACTTACAACAACAACAACAAGGGCGATGACGACGAAAGATAAATGGAATGGCAAATTATGGTACAATAGAAATATATAATATCTAGGCTAGAGTACAAAAAAAAAAAAACCTTAACGTAAATGTCTAGTGATTTCATTTATGTTTCATATAATTAAATCTATTTTCTATTTTTTGCTGTTATAGTTTGGGATAAAGTTATTTTCGTTAAGAACAAGCACAAAAACAAGAAGAAGAAGGGAATGAATTAGATGAGTAAATTCACAATTTTGTAACTACATAATATTTGATTAGATTATTAGTCATTTTGTTATATAATTAGGCATTATTATGTTTTAATGAGATTATAATTAGGCGAAAGCAATTTTAGAGATGACGGTGTGTCTGTGTACTAACGGTGTCAATTTACAACCAAATACTTCTAAACAGTTTAAAAAGAATTGTAAAATTTAATTATGTAGATAACATTTTTATTGCACATTAAAGCACACACTTACTCGTATACATACAAAATTTATATTCATTTAGATAAAAATGAAAGCTAATTATAAATGGTGTTCACAAAAACCATAGAATTACAATATTAATGTTGAAATAAATTATAGGAGTAATTTTTAACATTTATCTGTTTTTTGAGAGGTTTCGTCTTGGGGCACAGAGTCAAAATGCTATATTTTTATTAACTATACGGGCGTAAACAATAACAGAAAGAGAAAATAATATTTATAAGACATTATGTCGTTTTATCGTGTAACTTATTCCACTTTTTTATTAATTATAAAATTAAAACAATAAAAACCACATTAAGAAAGTTTTTATACTTACATATATATATTAATGTAACTTTGTTTTAATAATAAATTGTTTTTATTGTTTTAATTTTATAATTAATAAAAAAAATAATATTCTTTATACACGACATTTTTGGTAAAAACCACATTTGATCCCGCTAATAAGTTTCCCTGATATTCCATCCATTTATTTTCGGACTCGTGATAATGCTACTTATAATTGACCAAGGCCAAACACCGGTTCCGGCAAGAATAAACCCGCTATTTTTAATGACTGTCCCTGAGACTTATTAATTGTCATTGCAAATGCCAATTTAATTGGAAATTGTCATCATCGTAAAATAAACGGTAAGTCTGAGTTGATCGGAGCTAGGTCAATTCTGGGAATCAATACAGTTTCCTTTTCTGCACTTCCTGTTAAAACGTCGACAATTATCAGATTTGGTTTCAGCTGTCGAACAATTAATCGAGTTCCGCATTACAAAGACCACGCTTTGTATTAACATTTCTTAGTAGAATTATGATACTTCCAACAATTAAGTTCAATTTATGAAGCGGCATCCCAGATGGCGTTCAATCATTTAAGAATTCTGTCGAATAATTCTGAATGTCTTCATCATTTGTATCATCAATTGGCTATCGAGTCAATGCTATAATACGTGACGGGGCTTTCCACAAAGCCAGTCAACAGCGTCTTTGTTGATCAAGTCCATATCTGAATTTTTTGGACATTAAATTGCCACTTTTGAAAATGTTCCCACATCAACTGGCGACAGCGTTTCACAAAAGGTTCCGGTTATTATAGAGCCTTTGCAAATAAGGTTGCTCGAAATTTCAATTAAATCGTCGGTAAGACCAAAATTGTTGGTTAAAGTTCCATCGCCCAATTTAAGTAACCAATTACTGTATTGTGGGTCCTCTGAACGTACGTTATTCTGGAGCCTGAGAACATTAAACTTTTCCCAAAGACCATGAAATTTCAAGCTAGAGACGTTGAGGTTTCTACAATTGGCACAAGTAATTTAAACTGGGAGTGATATATTCCGCTGTAAAGAATATTGGCAGCTATTCCTATAGAAGCAACGACAAGCATAACGTTTGATTCTCCGCGAATCGTGTTAAGCAGTGTTTTGTACAAATATGTTTTACCGGAATCTCCTGGACCATCTATGAAAAATAATCGGTGTGGAAGATCATTATGATTTACAGCTGTCACTATGATTTGGAAAGTTATTTTCAGTTCTTGATTTAATGTGCATTGCATAGCACCTACGATTTCTTTCTGGATATGTGCATCGTAATATTGTACCGGCTCTCCTAAATTAGTAGGGGGATTTGGTGGTCCCTGAATAGGGGGATATATAGATCTCGCAACTGACGTGGCACGCTTGCTGAAATAGCATTTGATTTTCCCTTGTAGTGTCATCATTAAAAAAACACGTTTTTGAGCCGCTTCTTTAAATGTTCCACTTGTGTAGCCATTGAATGTTCTCAAATCTTCAAAAGATAAGAAAACATTCGGGCAATGGTAACATTTCCAAATCTTTGTCAAGGTTTCTATGCACCATTAATTTTGTCAAATAGATAATGATTTGGGATGTCGGGATATAAATATCGTCGAGCATTTTCATCGGTTTGATTTAGTTTAAAAAATCCTATGAGCATTGTGTTTTTGTTGGCAGCTCGATTAACACTTTCTTCGATGGTTTCTTCGGTAAATAAGATAGTTTGATCTTCTGGAAGGTGGATTGGCAATCTCATAATGATGAGTGACTGTTCGTGCACGTTGAAACTAAATAGGCGCCAAGCTACCTCAGGCGCACTTACATACCTCGAGTCCATGTACGTTTTAATCTCATCATGATCTAAAGTGCCTTGTTGAACTACTTCACACTTTGATTTGATGAACAACATTCGACGTTAATTTGACAGTTAAATTTGAGGCTTAAACGTGGATTGTACGGAACACTCCATGAATTATTTATTGTTTTAACATTTATCATTGCACTGCCACAAGCACTTCGCTTGTATTTTGGATATCTAGTCTAAGTCAGCTGAATTTTTGAATTTCTTTTATTCAACGGATTTTCAATTTTTTGCTCTTGTGGAAACTGGATTTCATGAGGGGTTCTTTAATAATGAGTTCTTTTCTGATGACTTTGTCGTTTATAGGTGTGATAGATCTATTTTTAACAGCACTAAAAAAAGTGGAGGTGGTGTGCTGTTTGCAGCCCATTCTTCTATGCAAAGTGAGCTGGTTGTAGTACCTGGATGTGGCTCTATTGAATTTTTATGTGTCAAAGTTTTAATTTATAATAATTTATTTTATTTTATAGTTTTGTACATACCACCTAGCTCACCTACTGATGTTTATTTGAGTCATGTAGATGGTATATGTGAATTGGTTAATATAATTAATTATAATGATACTTTAGTTGTATTAGGTGATTTTAATTTAAGTAATATTAATTGGTTGGTTGATAGTGAAACTGAGTCTTTGGGGTTACTCCCTTCGGATATTCTATCTGCAAATGATGCAGCGGTGGTGGATGCACTGTTCAGTTTCAATCTCAAACAAGTTAATTTATTTTGTAATGATAACAATTCGTTTTTAGATTTAATTTTTGTTAATAATACGGAATATTTGTCAGTTCATGAATCTTTGACATCTTTCAAGGAAAACGATATTCATCATAATTCCCTCGAGATTATATTTCATGTTGGTAATCGAGATGATAAATGTCGGGTTTTTTCTTTTGATGATTCGTTTTATGATTTTAATGAATGCGACACACCTGGTCTCTCTGAATATCTCCGTGGCATTTGTTGGGATGATTTTTTTCGAGCCAATGATGTTAATGAAAATGTAAAAAATTTTAATGACTTACTATTTGTTGCTTTTGATAAATTCGTACCTTTGAGGAAAAAACGTAACTATAATTACCCACCATGGTTTGATTCTGATTTGATCAACTTACGTAACCGTAAAAATAAAGCTTACTATAGATTCAGATCCAATAATTGTCAACTGAATAAATCCAAATTTGTTGATCTACGTGAACAATTTAAATCTGTATTTCATTCTAAATATTGTCAGTATATAAGTGTGATTGAAACTAATATCAAACAAAACCCTAAAACATTTTGGAAGTTTGTTAACGAAAAACGTAATACAACTGGCTATCCATCGGTAATGATTTTTAATGGAGGTAAACTGAGCACGATTCCTGAAATCTGCGAGGGTTTTGCTAGTTTCTTTCAATCGGTATATAAAGTTAATTACGGATCCTTTGTAAGCGACCCTACTGTTAGTAATTGCCAATTTAACATTCCGTACCTATCAATAACTGAAGATGACATTTATGAATATCTGTCAGATTTTAATGATGGATGGTTTGATATGGCCTGATGGGATACCTTCGTCAATACTTAAATGTGTGAGCTCATATATTGTAACTCCATTATGTTATCTTTTTAACCAATCATTAATTTCTGGACAATTTCCTGCAGCTTGGAAAATTTCTCACATTGTTCCAATTTACAAAAAGGGTAACCGTTCTGATATATCAAATTATCGTGGTATTTCAATTCTTTCGTCTATACCAACACTTTTCGAATTAATTGTGTCGAAACATTTGTTATTCCATACTAAAGAGATAATTTCTTGTTTCCAGCATGGTTTCACCAGTGGAAAATCTACGACTACCAATCTGTTGCAATTTACTAAATTCACTTTTGAGTCACTTGAGTCTAAAGGCGCCCAAGTTGATTCAATTTACTTTGATTTTGCTAAAGCTTTTGATTCAATCGACCATAAAATTATTATTGAAAAACTTTCGATTATTGGTCTTGATCCAAATTTTCTTAAATGGATTTCTTCTTATCTAGTTGGTAGGAAGCAGTATGTTCTATTGAATGATGTTAAGTCAGATTATATCTATTGTCATTCAGGAGTACCTCAGGTCCCATTTAGGCCCAATTATATTTCTTTTATTCGTGAATGATATTCCTAATATTTTTAAATTCTGTAAATGTTTATTATTTGCTGATGATTTGAAGATTTTCATGCATGTTCAATCTGTAAGTGATGCTGAGGTTTTGCAATCTGAAATTAATATATTGTCTAGTTGGTGCTCTAAGAATAAATTGTTCATCAATGTACAGAAGTGTAAGGTGATGTCGTTTTTCAGAACACTCAATCCAAATATTGTCAATTATTATTTTGATGGAGATCTACTTTGTAGAGTAACTTCAACTGTTGATTTCGGAGTTCTATTTGATCAGAAATTAACTTTTGCATTACACATAGATAAAATAATATTAATTCTATGTTAGGTTTTATTTTTAGAATGACAAAGGATTTTATGGATGCATTTTCGTGTGTTAGTCTATATACTTCTTTAGTAAGATCTCACCTTGAATATGCTGTAGTGGTTTGGTATCCTCATCATGATGTGCATATTGCAAGATTGGAATCTATTCAGAAACGTTTTACTATCTATATGGCCAGGAAGCTTGGTCATTTATCTGATCGTCATCTACCTATGTGGGAACAGGTGCTCAGTCTCCCATCGTATGTGATTCGGTGTGAGTGCCTTCACATTGATACGTTGGTTAAACGCCGAAAAATTGCATCTGCCTTGTTTGTTAGTGATTCTCTTAGTGGCCGCATTAAGTGTCCTGAACTCATTTCTGCTTGGAGCATTTATGTACCTACCAGAAGCTTGCGTCCAAGGAATTTTTGTTTGTTGACTTTCACAGAACGAATTATGGTTCCAATGAGCCAACCAAGTCAATGGCTAGAATTTTTATTGAAGTTTACCATTTATTTAATTTTGAGAGATCCAGAGTGTATTTTCGGAAGGCAATTAGAAATTGCAATTTTTAATCTCATTTTACGTTTTTAAAGTTTTCGTTTTTTCAGGTAATGTTTCGTATTGTTAGTATTCCTTTTATTTATTTTTAATCTATAATAATTCTTTTTTTACTATTCATTAAGTTTTTAACTGTAGAATAGATGTAAATAAATAAACAAATAAATAAATAAATATCCGCTACAATTATCTATCGATTCATCTTGATACATTTTAGGGAAATGTTTGCTGCATATTCCATTGAGCATGCAAGATTAATTGGGGTTTTGCCTTCCATAGGGATCATGTATCATGTGTTTTGTAATGATAGCATGTAGCTTTGAATAAACGTCAATATCTGGAATTTCCGCTGAAATGAGTTTATCAATGGTTTCTGCATCTTTTGCTTTATAATCGTTTCCGACAATCAAGACTGACCTTCCAACAAATTGTTACTTATTTCACTTCATTTCGGATTACATGTCATTGTAATGAAATATTCCGCCGCATAAAAAGGGATTAAATTCATCCCTACCTACTTTTAAGATGAATCAAAATCTTGGATTCTTGGAGTTAGATCACCAAATTAGACTCCAGAATCATTATTATAACAGGTTGTCATCCCAGTTTTTATTAAATGACACAAATGGATTTTAATAAAAATAGGGGTAGGACCGTCAAAATACAAAATGGCAAACCTAACTCCAAAATGATTAATATGCGTTTGTAACACTTAAATACTGAGGTTACGAATTGACGATTGGAGCCGTGATTTTAGACAAAATATTTGTCGGCGTTCTCCGAGCGCTGATGTTAATTTTTGGTCGTCGTTACAGCTTTATTTTATTCCGATAGGTAGTGATTTCTCTATATTTCCAATCGTGGAACGACGACCAAAAAATAGCATCAGCGCTCGCAGAACGACTAAAATATGATATAGTGGAAATTTTTTGAAGCCGAGTAGCCTTAAACATTTTTTGTAAAATCATGGCGCCAATCCGCAATTCATGCATACCCACTTTTTCTTGAACGCAAAGGATACTGCTTTTCTCAATTTCCCATTAATTTAAATATTATTCGATAATTTTCATCCTCAATATGTTTAGAATGGATGATTGAAAATTCGTAGAAGAAAATGTCCTTACATTTTCAGGTAGGATGAAAAAAGAAAACCTCCATTATTCATCACTTATACAATCAAACAATAAAATTTCTGTACAGAAACAAAAAAAAATTAAAAACGGATTTTAAAAAAAAGAATTATAGATAGACTTCGTTAAGCGTAAACTCTTTTGTGAAGCTTATGAGCAAGACGTTTACATGAAAATGACGTTTCCAAATGCAAAGAGCATTAAAATTTATAATTTTTAATTAATAGTCTTATAATTTACATTAATTCGAATCTATTGTAAATACTAAATTAAATTAACAACCATTTAACATTTTTACCAACGCATTTAACAATACACTTGTAAAAAGTGTTTTTGTATGAAGCAGGCTATGATAAAATCGAAAAAAAAAAATTATAAATTGGAAAGAGGGAAAACAGTATACATTTTTAGCTCCTGCTGTCCTATTTTATTGCTTCACGGTGGCATTTTATATATTAGATGCTTGGATAGACAATAGAAATCTACTCGTATATCTAAATCAAAGTAAAAACACAAATTATGTTTATACTTGTTACAAGAATAACCCCTTCACATGGTGCACGCTCATCCCACTAAAAAAATCAACCCTTCGTTCAATTCTATTATTCAATTTCCCACAATTTTAATACATTTATTAGGAATAATTTTAAAATTATCGATTGTAATATTTTTATTTTATTTATTTATTTATTTTTTTTAATGAATTTATTACAACTGATTTACAATCATCTAGTAATTAATCTTTAATAAATGAGTTTAATGTTTAGAGTGATGTAGCCCATTAGCTATTTCCTATATGTTTGAAATTTAATTTAATTTAGCGGTTCCAATTTAAGCTTAAATCTAGAGACTTCGTCCTTCGAAGCTGTCTCACTAAATTGGTGTTTTCCAGCATACTACGGATGTCGTTATTTTGGTGTTGTGAATTTTCAAATAAAAACCAAACATTGACAAATTTGAATTTTTTTTTAAATTTTCACATACATAAACATAACACAATCATAATTGACCAATAAAAATGTTTAGTAGCGTGAATTGCCCTGCCGAGCAATTCAAATCTGAATTCCTTGCCGGCCACGTCATCGTCGAAATATTTACTTCTGCCAAGTACTCATTCACTTCTCTGGCAACATGAGGTCTTGCATTACCGTGCATTAGCAAGAAATAATCGCCTATAAATGGTGCGTAGGGAACAACATATTCTTCCAATATTTTGTTAATACAGCGAACGACCGTTATAGATCCGGTTGGAACCAGGTAAATCTCGGCGTGTGCTTTCGCTAAAGGTGCATGGAGGGTAACGCTTCCCCGGTCGTTGCCACACTCATTCCCGCCCATCAGGAGACCGGAAAAAAAATCTCGATTCATCGGTGAATTTGACTTGCCTCCAAGCAGGTTCAGTCCAATTTTCATGTTCCCTGGCAATTGCCCTTCGTGCATGAAGATCTGCTTCTTCCAACCTTCGCCGTATTGTTCTGTCGCTTACCTTTATATTATGTATTTATAATAATTCATTGGTGGTCTCAACAGCGGTTACATAACGATTTCTAAGAGCTGAGAATGCCACGATTTCCGCTACACTTTCTGATTTTAGCGACTGTTACAGCTGTGTATCGATTAATGAAATAGAAAGGGTAAGATATGATCAGCCATAAAATGACAAATACCAAAATTAAATAAATACCAACATCAAAACATTATTGTGATCATGATCACCTTCGGTCATCGAACTTAACATTTTTTTATCTCTTGGTGGTATATGCAGAATAAACGGTCTTTGAATTGTTCATAGGTAATACCTATCCATTTATACTCTGTGTATTGAAATTTAAAGTACATACAAATATTTTAGTAATCATCGCTGATGATTCATACTCATCTTTGATCCATGATGATTATGGTACTTTGATTTGTATGTATAACGTTGATAGCGGAGGTGTATTTAGTGTACTGTATACATAGTATATAAGTAGGGGAGATATTTTTTGCTTTTTTTTTGGTTTGAGAATTTTGGTCCATAACAAGATAAAATTTGCAATTAAATTTGAGAGGACAAAGTGAATGGATCAACCGATATTGTCCTAGAAAATAAAAATTATTAATATTGTGGTATACTTATTTGGGTATACCTAAGTGATTGCATACAAAAAAATATGTGTTTATTCATTTTATAGTATATGCACATACATATTAAAGAAAAATTTTGGTAAGTTGTTGTTTTGTCATATCCCGATTGAGCAAGTGATTATTGGAGATTGATTTTTCTGATATTTTTGTTTTTGTTACTTTATCTTAACCATAGGTAAACGTTGAAAAACCTTATTTTTACATTTGTAAGGAAATCAAGCTAAATCCCTAACGGGATAGAGGACAGGCCTCTCAGCTTTGTACTTACAAAAGAAAAAAAAACAACAGTTTACAAAATTAATAGTTCTATTAAAACAACCTATAAGCTGTATTAAACAACCTATAAGCTGTCAAAGCGTGAGATTGTGGTGCGACGCAATTCGTCCAAACATAAAAGTGTATTGTGTGTGTTAGAATTAATTTAAACAGAAAAATTATTAAAAATTGAGTATATGTACTGAAATTTAGATAAATTTCGGGCTTCGATTTACAAATCTAACAAATCATAAAAAATATACAAAAAATTTTAAATATAAGATTACCTAGTTATTTATGGTGAATTATAAAATAAAATAAAAATATCAAATTTTCATGAAAAATTAATAACGGTAACATTTAGTGTGGTTTTGGGCGGTTAATTTAAGTTTCAGCACGCGGACAACAACAGGGAGTACTCTTTGTCAATTGTCTGGTGAGTTTTTGCACAAATTATATTTTTATTATTATTTTTTCATGAAAATTGACACAAAGAATTGTCTTTAATTTAATTAGTAGCATTAATTATGTGCCTATATATTGAGAATTTACTTAATTTTTTTAATTGTGATTAAATATTGTTTAAATTTGACACGAAGTGAGTTTCTCTTTAATGGATATGGTGATGTTGAAGGGTGAACGTAGCACAAGTGGACAGGTAAAGTAAAAGCACGTATGATTTGTTCGTCCTGTAGAACTAGGTGACAAGGATCCCCCAAGCCGTTGAGACTATTCTAAAAACAAAACGTGCAGTCACTTACGATGGACGGTAACACGACATAATAAAAATTTATCAGAAAGCAAACTATAAACTCGATAATAAAACGATTGAATATCGCAAAAACAATTTCACAAATTTTCTATTTTGTCGATAAATTCAAATTTTTCATGGCATCCTACAATTTCTAAGATGGTTTTCAATGACCGTGAATTTGGTGTTTGTTTCATTTTTCCAGCTAGTGCGGTTTAAGCCGTGTTCACATTTGAAAATTCAGTTATGAAACTTATTGTGGGATAAGTAAAAAAAAACTCAAGCACATGATTTTTAGGGTGGCTTATTTTCTGTGCCGGGCAGTTCATTTTTCTTTGTTTATATCTTTATTTATTTAATCAAGGCTCATAAGGCCAAAGGCCTTATCAATGTTTGGACCAATATTACTAAACTAATTAATACAAATTTTATTTAATATCAATCAATATTGTTAATAAAAACATACACAAAGTTAAATAATAATATCGCACTTACAAAATAAACTAATAATTACATTGTATGAAAGCAACACAAACAAATTTTTTTATTTTTAAATTCAATGTACGCTACTTTAAATTACTTTACAAATTTAGAAAGCTTATTCGCTTTCTATAGCGAAATAAAATGAATTAAATGCTGGTTTCCATTGTGAAATAATCCAACATCCTAAAAAAGAAGAACTCTTTTAGTGAGGTAAGAGCAGGTGACAGTTTTAGCAGAAAAATAAGATGTCCAAATTACAGTACTCCGAAAATTGGACGACTAGTCCTAAAATAATTCAATCACTAGTCTTCTTTTTGGAGTAGACGTCCAATTTTTGAAAGGAAATGCATATACTTGTACTAATACCCACCTGGCACAAAACTGTATACATCTAAAGTGTTTCGTCTACGAACAGTTTACGAAAGGTTTTTATTTCAACACAATACTATACTATATTTACATTCTACACACACAGCGCTGTCAATTACATCTTGCAGCTTGGTTTTATTTTAAATTGTTTTATCTACAAATTAAAGTTGTATTGTGAAAATATGTATAAAAATAAACATGGTTCTGGCCACCAGGCGACGCCCAGTTGCAAAACAGTATTTCTTTTTATTTCAAATCAACGCTATCAGAACCTTTTTTTAAAAAAAATTATGATTTAAGTTTCTGTCGACTCCTCTGAACAGATTTTCGATTCAAGAACTAATTTTTTTTTTTAATTTCCTGTATAATTTCCCGTATAGAGGCCATTGTTTTTTTGAATAACGAATATTAATTTAACGAATTTCTCCTCGGATTCTAGAAATTTAAGATGGCGCATCCAATACGGCGGACAACATTTTTAAAAAATTAGCAAATTTCGTGAAAACTATATGTGTGGGTTTTCGAGGTCCCTGATAATGAATTTCTGTTTAGATGTTAGAAATTCAAGATGGCCGATTCAATATGATGGTCAAAATTTGATTAACTTCAAAGAATTTATTAACTTTCAAGTTGATAAAAATAAAGAGCAAATATGTACCTACTCTACGTCCCACAAAAATTAATTTACACAGTCGACCTATTAATGTGAAGCACACTTTGTGTTTTACAATGGTAGACGGAAAAATTCGTAATAATATTGTAAATACCTTATCAACCCAAAGATGTCCGCTGTGCGATGCACTTCCTGATCTTAGTAATGTTATGGAAAATAGTATTAGTTCATACTAAAGCAGATTTTTTCAAAACTATGAACTAATTGTCAAAATGACAAATCTAGACGAAGATTTTATAAAAAATGTATATATAATACTGCAGATCCTTGCATCAAAAGAATGAACAAATACAGATAAATTTAGCCAATTCTGCATGAATAAAGCACATCTTTACGTAAAAAACTATAAATGGTATCTTATGCCTTCATCCAGCGATATGAATATATTATAAAATTTCTAACGTTCCCGATAGGACAGTTGTCTGAAGAACCTGAAGAAGCGGACTACTAACACGGACATTATTCATTATTTATTGACTCAGTCCGCTCCGTATAATTCAAGTTTAAGAAGAGCTGCTACTTGCAAAGTTAAAGATATGTTAAAAAAAGCAAAATAATTGATTATTCTGATATAAATAATTATTCTGATAATTAATTACATTATTGATTGTTTTATGTGTATTTGTATGTTAACATTATAACAAAATTTGTAAATAATTAAGAAGAATCTTTAGTTCATCTTAAACTCTAAGTTTAGACATTTCATTGCTTGATCTCAGGCGTGTAACACAGCTAATGGCTGTGTAGGGCACCAAAGTCTTAAGTTGGTTGAAGCATAGCAAAATGCATGATTTTCTGGACCATATAAGATTTACATATTCAAAGAAAATTTATAGGTTGATTATTTTAGGCTTGGGACTTACATTTAATTAATTGCTAGGTGTAATTGAAATTATTTAATTAAATTGAAATAGTGTCAGTTGTCCAAGACTAGATTAATGCTGCTAGATTTAAATAAACTTGCTGTTGACCTAATATTTCAGGCATTAAGGAATTGTATTCTAAGAATTAAGGAGCCTAACTTTTGGTTCGTATAGGTCTTAGAGCTATAGAAATGATGATGTTTGTACTATTTTAATAAATAATAGTCTTAGACTTGCAGCATATACTCTAATGACTGGGAGTTACGATGTAGTGCTTGCAGCATGTGTGCGTTCAGGTTATGCGCCATATAAAAATCCAAGATATCAATATTACTAAGTTAATAATGTTTCAAAGTTATAATAGTAGCGCTACTGTTTTATTGAGATTCGATATTCAGGTTACCGGCTTACGGAAAATCAAAAGTTGAAAGACGTTTACTTCCTGAGTTTTGAAATACAAGGCCTATAATAAATTGATTTTTTCGCCTTTTCTAGGACAGATATATTAATTTTTCATGACATTCCCATCATTTTCGATTTGGTAGAAATATACCACCCCCCCCCCTCCCTGTACTTTAGCCTAAGATTTATACCAATGTGTTACTCTTCAAAAATGAGAACCCTATAGCTACTTGATGAGTACACCAACTTTTCAGTACGAAACCAAACTACCAACATAGGAACTCAAGGAGGGTTCTCATTTTTTAAGAGTAATACAGTGGTATAACTCTTGGGTTAACGTATGGGAGAGAGGAGGGGACAATGATATTTCTACTTTTTTCAGTAGATATAATATGAGTGATTGACCTCTTTATTTTTCTGATTTACAAAATCGAAAATAATGATGTCATGAACAATTAATACATTTGTCTATAAAAAGCCGAAAAAATCAATTGATTACAGACATACAATTTTAAATTCCGAATAAGTCTTGTAATAATAAATTTAATAGGTTTTTGGGCTTAGGGCTCGCGAAGTCGAGCTTCGCCGGTTCTGAAGACTAAAGCTTGCTAAAAAAAATTAAAAACACAAAACATTGTCAAATACAATGATTTACTACGAAAGTAAAACAAAATATAAATTCGGATTTTTGGTGTAAGACGCTCCAAGTGTTGTTTCGCGTGTCTTTTGATTTCTTCGCTGACGTATTCCATCTTTAAATCCCTATGTTGGTTGTCATTTCTTATGTACCAGTGTGCATTCACTATGCCACGTAGGACTTTATTTTGGAAACCTTGAATTATTTTAATGGTGGTCTTCTTGGCACAACCCCAAAGCTGAATACCATAAGTCGATATTGGTTTTAATATTTGCCAATATAAGTGAAATTTGTTATGTAATGTTAGCTCAGAGTGCCTTTCTATGAGCCTTTTTCTTTTTCACATGTTCTTTCCACTTTAACTTAGCATCAAGAGTCATGCCAAGATATTTCGCCGTATTTGCATGGATCCAGTTAACTTTTTGGTTTGTAAGGTTAACATGTTCTGATTTCGCTTCATTCAGCTTGATTCGCCACCTTTTCGTCCAGTTGCTCACTGTGTTCTACGGTGTTGCCAATTTCAAAGATTACAGTATCATCAGCGAATTGTTGCAATGGTTATTTCATCGGCATTTGGTAAATCTCGTGTAGAGAGAAGATACAATACCGGCCCTAGGACTCTATACCTTGCGGTATTCCTGCTGATATTTTCTTTAATTTAGAGTATTCTCCTTCATATCTAACCCGGAAGTAACGATCGGTTATGTAAGATTTTAGAATCTGATAAAACTGCTTTGGTAAATCTCGATGCAGTTTAAATTCTAGTAAAAGCCGAAGATACTGGAACATATTTTCTTTTTTCAAGCACATCTTCAACTATGTTTGTAATTCTATGCACCTGTTCTACAGTGGAGTGATTTTCTCTAAATCCAAATTGATGTGGAGGAATTAGACTTCGTTCTTCTATTATTCGTTTCTCTTCAGCAGTAATCTTTCGAAAATTTTTGAAATTATTGGAAGCAAAGAAATCGGTCTTTACGATTTTTTAACATTAGCTGGTTTATTTGGTTTTGGTATTGTACGCTGATGGTACGGTAAAAAGATTTCCGAGATGAAAAATTGCTGGTTCGATGGGTTCCTCACTTATAATTCTCAATCACAAACTCAATAGCAAAAATGGTTTTGTATAAATTTTTATTTTATAAATTTATTTATGAACACTTATATTTTTTCCCGTGACTTCTCAATCGCAAATTTTATTTTGTACTAACTATAATTCCAAAAATTATTATGTCAAGTGAATTGGTATTACATAAGGGAAGAATATATAATTTACATATTTCCGTCTCATCATAATAAATAGTAAGAGACGAATATTATTTTAATGAAACAAATGCAATGATAGACATGTATATTCGCCGGAAAGTATGCAAATAAAATGTTCAATACATGTTGGCTGTTGCATTTGTTTTGACATTTATGTTTTGTTTTTTGGCAATCTGAATATAAATTTAAATTTAATTGTAAAGTGAATAATTTAAAGTGATTTAGACAAATGATTAATATGAATAACAAGTGAACAGATAAGTGTTCCAAATATAAATTCTGTATCTTGAATATTTAATTTATTTGTATTCATTTTAGGTAAATCATAGGTTAAACGAGATGTTCAACGAAAATGTCAGTACAAATAAACTACAGAAAATAGATTTAGAGAACCTATCCGATAAGTAGATTAAAATTACTATCTAAGGATCGTTTATAGTATTCTAATTTGATTTCATTTGAGAAACGTTACAAAAGAGATTACATGTAAAACAACTTTACTGATGTCAATGACCCGATCAGCTGCTCGACATGGTCAACTGTATTCGAATGAAATTAATGTGAGTAAATATTTTATCAATAATATAGGATTTAGATGACATCAATAAAGTTATAAACTTAATTAATTTTACAAAACAATTTCTTTTAGGCTGTTGCTATTGATGTGCAGACATACCGCCGACGTTGAACCAAAAAGTTCAAGACACTGGTAACAATACTATCTTCGTGATTGGTCGCTTTAAAATTCCCGCTTTGGTTTTGATTGAAACCACTCGTACCAGTCCATCTAGGCCCGGGTGAATTTGAATAATCTTGCCTAGTGGCCACTGTGCTGAAGGTGTATTATCATCACGAATTATTATGATGTCATCAATTTTGATGTTAACATTTTTGTGTTGCCATTTTGAACGATTGTGAAGTGTGGTAAGATATTCTTTATGAAATCGGTTCCAAAGGTGTTGCATAATTTGTTGTATTAGGTTCCATCGTTTCAGTGTATTTGATTTGACTTCAGTGAAACTTGGATCAGGTGGCAATGTCAGTGAATGCCCAATGATGAAATGCGCCGGTGTCAACATATCAATACCATCTGGATCTGGTGAAAGTGAACACAGCGGTCGGGAATTCAATATAGCTTCTATTTGTGTGAGCAATGTAGCCATCTCTTCAAAATTTAAAATTGTGTTTCCCAAAACTCGTCTTAAATGGAACTTGGCTGACTTGACCGCTGACTCGTATAACCCGCCAAAATTAGGCCCGGATGGTGGTGAAAAATGCCATTTGGTTTGATAATCTAATAAAAAATTCGTAATTAAATTATTATGTTTTATCGATTTGTTTAATTTATATAATTCTTGGAGCTGGTTTCTTGCACCAACGAAATTTGTGCCATTATCCGAAAAAATATCGCATGGTACTCCTCTTCTAGACATAAATCGCTTTAGCGCGGCCAAAAATGCGTTTGTCGATAGGTCGCTGACGAGTTCTATGTGAACTGCCTTGCTGCTCATGCAAACAAAAATCGCAATGTAGCCTTTATGAGGCTTGGATCGTCTTCCCACCATAGCTCGAAGCCAAATAGGACCTGCATAGTCAATTCCCGCCTGGTTGAAGACATATTTAAAATTGGTTCGGGCGGGTGGTAAATCGCCCATTAATTGATTAATTCTTTGAGGTTTGTATCTGGTACATGGGACACAACGATAAATATTTTGTCTTACAAGATTTTTGCAATTGATTATCCAATATCTTTGTCTTAATGATGGATACCATTAAAGATTGTGCTGCGTGGAGGTTTTTTACATGGGTTTCGTCAATTATCAACTGCGTGATGATATGGTTTGCTGGTAATATTATTGGAAACCTTTTATTATATTCGATGTTAGCGTGTCGGATTCTACTTCCAACTCGTAAAACTCCCTGATCATCTAGGAATGGATTTAATGCTACTACTTTACTGTTCTTCGGAAGTGGTTTTTTGTTCATTATACAAGAGATTTCTGTGTGAAAGCCGTCAGTCTGGACCCATTTAAAAATGACATTCGTAGCATGGTTGTAGTCTTGAGGTGATAATAGCTTCGATTTTGATTCATTACTAATCGACCGTTTGATATTGTTTCGAAAGTGGAGCAATAGTGCAATAATTCTGACCAATTTAGAAAATTTCGAATATTTATTTGATAAATTTTCTAGAAAATTATTAGATATTGCGACATTCAGCTTATGTATGGGTTTAGGTTTTTCTTCGTTGGTGTGCGGTTTGACTCGAACTTGTTTCTGCTGACTGGGCCAATACTCAGGATCTTGATGCAGCCATGTTGGGCCCTTCCACCATTGGTTTAGATCACACAATTTCGAAGGCAAAATCCCACGCGAAGCGCAATCAGCGGGGTTCTCTTTTGTTGGTACGTATCGCCAATTATTTCGTAAGGTCGACTCTAAAATTTCAGCCGTTCGATTGGCGACATAGCTTTTCCAACATCTCGGATGAGATGATAACCACCATAATACATCGGTCGAATCGGTCCAATTGTATACTGCTATATTTTCGACATGTAATGCTTCGATGAATGCTTTCATTAATCTGGTGAGCAAAAGTGCTCCACACAATTCTAAGCGTGGAATAGAAACGTGTTTGATGGGGGCTACTCTAGTTTTCGCGCAGACGATAGTGGTTTGGATGGTGCCTTCTTTCTTGGTTCTGCAGTAAATTACCGCCGAATAAGCGAATTCGGATGCGTCGGAAAATCCGTGTAATTGCCATTTTTCGTCATTCTTGCTTTCGGTGAACAACCATCGAGGAATGGAAGTTTTGTTGATTTGACACAAGTTCCTGTCATCTTTTTGAAATGTTGGTGGGTAATGGATCGTCCCAGCTTAAATTGAGGAGCCAAAGTGATTGAAACAGGAGCTTTACCATAATAATGGATGGTGACAGCCAACCGAGCGGATCGAAGATTTTTGATGCGTCTGATAACAGTGTGCGCTTGGTGTTGTTGGTTTCAGGATTGATTTCTACCTTGAATTGAAACACATCGTTCTTTGGACACCATTCCAAACCCAGCAGCTTAACTGAGCGGGATCCCTCAGAAATCTCGATTGGTGAAATTTCTTGGCTGTCCATGGGTATTTCTGCTAACAATGATGCACAATTCGATGTCCACTTGCGTAAACGAAACCCAGCTGATCCTAGAATATTAATGATTTGGCTTTGTAGTAAACTCGCATCTTGTTTATTATCGGCTCCGGACATCAAGTCGTCAATGTAGAAATCCTGCTTAATGATTTTCGCAGCTCGAGGAAATTTGACCATGTTGTTGTCGGCAATTGTGGCTAAGGTTTTTGTCGCCAAATAAGGTGCGGAGGCTGTTCCGTAGGTGACAGTTAACAATTGATAATCTTCGACTGGTACTTCTGGTGATTCGCGCCATACAATTCTTTGGAAGTTCGCATCCTCTGGTGCCATTCGGATCTGGCGGTACATTTTTTCGATGTCACTAGTGAACACAACTGCATGCTTTCGAAACCGAACTAGGATGGCAAAAAGACTATCTTGAACTGTTGGGCCTAACATTAGGTTGTCGTTTAGTGATATTTTAGTTGATGATTTAGCGGAAGCATCAAACACCACTCTAAGTTTTGTAGTGGTGCTTGATCTTTTAAATACCGCGTGGTGTGGCATATAAAACGATGTCCTTGGTTCGACGATTGGTATGATTGGATGTATGCGTTCCATATGCCCCAACTTAATATATTCGGTCATGAATGCTGTGTATTCCGTTTTTAGATTCGGATCTTTCCTGAACTTGGTTTCCATGGCAAATAAACGTCTGATAGCCTGGTCTCTGGTGTTTCCTAATTGTTGCACGGGTTGCTTGAACGGTAAATGTACTATAAATCTGCCTTCTTCAGTACATCGGTAGGTTTCGGCAAAATGATTTTCACATAGCTTTTCTTCTTCGGTTAGATGTTTAGATGGTGGTAACTCTTCGATCTCCCAAAAATTTCTAAGAGTTTGATCTATATCTAGTTCAGTGCAGAAGTTTAATTGAACTGAACAGACCGATCTATTGGTTTTGGTGGTATTTCCAGCTACAATCCATCCGAATATGGTGTTTTGGGCAATTGGTCTACCTTGACCGCAGGAAACTTTACCTTCAGTCAAAATATCAAAAAAATAATCAGCCCCGATTAAAATATCAATGGTATTAGTTTCGTGGAATGTGGGATCTGCTAATTCCAAGCCTTTAAGGTGGTTCCAACACTCGACGTTGATATTTGTTGATGGCATTTGTGCAGTAACCTTTGGTAGGATAAGAGCGTTCACAAATAGTTTTGGTCTGGACTGCAGCCTTGGTGATATCTCAAGGATCGTTGCTCCTGTCGTAACTCCTGCCGTAGATGAACCAACTCCCTTAATTGTTATATTCGCCTTTTGTTTATGTAAAGCCAATCGTTTTACACAATCTTCGGTCACAAATGATGCTTGTGAACCGGAATCCAGAAGCACGCGACATGGTTGTGTATTTCCTCGAATATCTTTAACGTGAACGATGGCCGTAGGTAGAAGAGCATGTACGGTATGGTTATTGTGTTTTACATCTTCCTTCGGTGTTAATGTTGCCTTATGGGTAATGGCAATGGTTTGCGGTTGCATCTCTGATTGATGTAAGTTGGTTATAGGTACGCTCGTTGTACAAATGGATGTTGATTGAGAAGTTAATTGTGGAGTCGGTGCTGGTATGTTGATTGGAGAAGATGTTGAGGATGATATACTAGATGATTTGTTTTTTTTTTTTTTTTTTTTTTTTTTCGTCCCTGCCCAAAAGCGGCTAGCACTACGACCTAAAAGATCTTTTGTGCTGTTGGGTACTGTTACTCCAGGAGCTTCTCCACCTCTCTAATAAAGGCGAGAATGCTGTTTATAGAGGCCAATTTACATTTCTCCGGGGTCAGATACCTCTCTTCAAAATGAATCCACCTCCGTGTGCACAGAGCAACACACTCACATAGTATGTGTTCTGCGGTTTCTGTCTCTTCCAAACAGAGTCGGCACTCCGTCTCTGTGGACAGGTTCATTTTGTTCAAATGATATCTCAGGTTACAGTGACCTGAGAGAAAACTCACAAGTTTCCTAATATTTCCTTTGCTGAAATTGATCGCCAAATTTTTGTGGTGAAATGGTCTGATCAAAGATTTGGCTTGTCTAAGGCCGGGAATACAGTTCCAATAAGTCAAGCACTGTATTTTTTCCCATTTACTGATTGTGTAGGTTGCAGAAGCCCACGGGATACCACAAAAAGGCTCAGGGCCAATGAGTGTAGTCGACGAGCCTGCCCGTGCAAGTTCGTCGGCTATCTCATTTCCAGTGATGCCCATGTGACCAGGCACCCACCACAACCTTACTTTGTTTTGACAAGAGAGAGATTGTAGCAGTTTATAACAACTTTGAACCGACTTAGAAACCAAGCAGTTAGAAGCCAATGCTTTCAGTGCTGCTTGGCTGTCAGACAAAATGTGGATGGATGCGCCTTTAAGACCTTTGGTCATAATAATAGAGGCGCAGATTTCGATGGCGTGAATTTCGGCTAGAAAAACACTGGGGTAAGTACCCAGTGATTTCGATATTTTGTGATTGGGTCCAAAGACACCAATGCCGACTCCACTATCCATTTTTGATCCATCAGTGTACCAGACTAGGCTGTTAGGTTCCATCTGCGGTAACCCAGTATCCCAGTCTGTTCTATCGGGGATTGTTACCACGAAATTCCTGCCAAAGCAGAGTTCTTTCGGCATAACGTCCGGGACACTAAAGAACATATTCAGGTCTGGAAGTTCATTCAAAATGTCCAGATGACCCATATGGTCATCATGACTGTATTGATTCGCGAGCTTCAATCTAGCTGCACAGGTAGCAGCTGATTTTTTGACGTGGATATGAAGTGGAGTGAGCCCGATGAGAGCTTCCATTGCCGCCGTAGGGCAGGTGCGCATAGCACCTGTAATTCCGAGACATGCTAGTCTCTGTAATGAGGTCAGCTTGTTCATAATAACTTTTTACTGTACCTTAGGCCACCAAACTATTGCCCCATATGTTACAATTGGCCTCACTATCATGATGTACATCCAGTAAATCATTTTTGAGTTCAGGCCCCAGGTCCTGCCGAACATACGCCGGCAGGCCCACATGGCCCTGGCCGCGCGTTCGGTAGTTGAAGTAATATGAGAGTTCCAAGTTAGTTTCTTATCTAGGACAACACCCAGATATTTGACTTCATTGGAGTATCCGATATTTATATTATTAAGACTAATTGAACCAAGGTTCAAATTACGTCTTTTGGTGAAGGGCACCAGGACTGTTTTGCTAGGGTTAATCGAAAGGCCCTCCCCAGTGCACCAATTCGAAATAACAAGCAAAGCCTGTTGCATGCTGGCGGACATCGTACGTTCATGCCCTCCAGAGACTATGATAACCAAATCGTCCGCATAACCAATGGCATCGTACCCAAGTAGATGTAAATTATCAAGCAACTCGTCGATCACGAGTGACCACAGCAAAGGGGACAGGACACCGCCCTGCGGACACCCTCTTGCTGCCGTAATCGTGACTGACTCATTACCTAATTTAGATGTAATCTTCCTACTAACCAACATGGAACTAATCCAGTGGTTAGTCGGATCGTCAATACCTCTACGCTTGATTGCCCTAGCAATTGAGTCGTATCCAGTATTGTCAAAAGCTCCCTCAATATCCAGAAATGCACACAGAGCAATTTCTTTCGAGCGATAGGCTGCTTCAATCTTGGTGACAAGTAGATGCAGCGCACCCTCTGTGGATTTGCCTTTCCTATAGGCGAATTGATTTGGATTTAGAGGTCTGGTTGCCGTTAACCAGTCTCTGATATGAAGATCTATAAGTCGTTCCATGGTTTTAAGAATAAACGATGTAAGACTGATAGGTCGAAAGGACTTAGGAAGTTCACATGGCCGATTGCCAGGCTTTGGGATAAAAACCACGTTTACTTGACTCCAAGCCTGTGGTATGTGACCCCAATTGAAGCTAGTTCTAAACAAGGCCACCAGAGCAGGGGTAATCAAGTCCAGGCCCCTTTGAAGGAGGGCTGGGAAGATTCCATCCCCTCCTGGAGCCTTGAAAGGCTGAAAAGAGTTAATGGCCCATTTGACTTTATCCGGAGTAAAAAGCTTACCGGATAAACTATTAACCCAACCCATATTTACACCCATGTGTGTACCAGATATGGAGTTAGTGATTGTATTTGTGTCGCAAACAGTGCAGCCCGGAAAGTGCACTTGAAGCAGGGTTTCGAGCGACTCTTTGCGACCTGATGTATAACTACCATCGGATTTCAGAAGAAGCCCAATCCCGTTGGACTGATCTTTAGCTAGAACTTTATGGAGTCGAGCAGCTGTAGGTATATCCTCGATATTTCCACAGTTTTTCCTCCACGTGAGGCGTTTAGAACGCCTTAGTTCTGTGTTGTAACTGGTTAGGGCTTGCCTATATTCATTCCACTCATTGGAATGCTTTGCCCTATTAAATAATTTCCTAACCTTCTTACGAAGTTTAGCCAGCTGTTCGTTCCACCATGGAACTTTGCGATTAACCACAACGTTACGCACCACACAGCTGCTTTCGTAGGAAGATAGGAGCACGTCATTAAGCAGACCAGCTGCGGTTTCTAGGTCACTAATTGAACTCAAAGATGTTGGCAGCATGTCTGCTTTGATAAATAAAATATCCCTATATGTTTTCCAATTTGTAAAACAAGGGATACGACGCTCTGTTGCCTGTATGATCACTCCCGGTATATCGAACCTGATGTGCATGTGGTCCGACAGAGAAGCTTCGCTTGAAACATGCCAGTTTGCAACAGAGTTGGAAATAAACTGACTTGACAAAGTGAGGTCCAACACCTCTCGCCGAGTCGAGTTTATGAAAGTGGGGTTCGAACCTTTATTTAAAATGTCTATGTGACTACTCATAAGATAATTTAAAAGGGACTCACCTCTGCCATTTGTATCACTGCTGCCCCAAATGATATGGTGTGCATTAGCATCGCAGCCTATGATGAAATGCTTGTTTTTTAGGTTGCAGTAATCCACCAGATCCTGTACAACTACAGGTGGAGCACTAACCGACTCACCAGGGAAGTACGCAGAGGCACATATTGTCTCCTGCATTCCCCTGCTAGTCGGAACCTCCAGGATTACTGCAACCAAATCCTTAGTGGTGAACTCTGGAATTGGAAGAACGTTAATATTAGATGAAACAAATATTGCTGCTCGGGGAACTTCCTCCCTTCGATCGTAAATCAACTTACATGACTTGAGGTGGAGGCCTCTGATTTTTCCTCCATTAACCCAAGGTTCCTGGATAAGGCCAAGGGTTAAGTGTTGTTTCGCGAACCTGTTGCAAAAGGTATCCGAAGCTCCTTTTGCGTGATGCAGATTCGCTTGTAGTACCGTAATAGTACCAGCCATACTGGATGATTAGGGTAAAGGAGCTCTACGCTCCTGGCTGCTTGCCAGCCGTCTGCTTTGCGGGATTTGGCCTGTTTCTGCCACTTTTCCCAGTAACACCCCGAGCGCCCATATGCTTAATTTTCGGGGTGAGTGCTGATTTACTCGATCCCACAGTAGGAGTTGCGGAGAGATCCGTTGATCGTGCTCCCGACGAAGAGGCAGCAGGAACAGAATGCTCAATAGCGCTGCTGTTCCTGGATGCCTCCTCGTCTGTGATTGTGCCTACTACTGGGGCTGGTAAAGTACCCTCCTTACTGGAGCTGACTCCAGTGGTTGGGTTGGTAGAGGGGGAATCCTTCTTGAGAAGGAGTTTTATCCTACTAAAGCGGTATGCGATGTTCCCGTTGGATTCGCGTAGTTTCTTCATGGGAGACTCGCCTATGGCCATAACCAAATGGACGAGTACGCCAGTTGTCGTCCGTTGCAGTATCTTCCATGAGTTGGCCGCGAGACCATCGTTCTGCGCGGCCATGGTAGCGAGAATCTTCTCGCTAGTTAAGCTAAGACTCTGTGGAAAGAACCCCCTAACGATGTTTGGCCGAGGAAAATCATCCTCTTCCACCAAAGTTATGTTCAGACCAATTTTTTCCCTTAGGCTTACAAAACTGTTCCTCATCCATTCCGCTGTGGAATGATCGGAACATATAAAAAATAGCCAACCTGTTCTCCGGAAACAGCCAAGGAATTGCGGCTTGTGGTTTGAGCCTTGCATCCCAATAATGAGGTCAATGACACACTCCTGTATGTTTGCCATTTGCTCCATACTAAGAGGATTGCCACTGAGATCACCTGGTACGATGCCCAGCTTAACACTGCCTGCTACCTGGCTGAAAGAGGGCTTTACCGGAGAAGGCCCTTCTTTTGCTTTTTTGGCAGGTGGTTTATTTGGTTCCGGAGCAACCTCGAAAGACCTCTCACGCTTACCACCAGACCTCTTGTCTAGGGTAGGAGCAACAGGCCCCGAGGATGCTTTCAGAGGGGTCGCGGACTTAGCAGCAGCTAGAGCCTCTTCTCTAGTTTTGCCTTCCTTGAGCCCCTTTTTAAAACGCCTTCTTTCGAAGGAGTTGAGCTTAACCCATTCCCCGGCGTTAAGGGACATGTTCCCAATATCAACACCAATGGTTGAGGTGCCCGATAACTGTGAGATTACACTTATGTTGTCGTCACAGAAGGTGTCCGTAGTAGAAGAGGTGGACTGTTCCACCTTTTCCTTGGTCCGGACGTTAAGATAATCAAGAGTGGTGGCCCTTGTGGCATCTACCATTCCATCATAGCTTAGGAGACTCAACTCAATAGCTGGTGAAGTTGATGCTTTTAAAGAGGCATCACCCTCTATGTTTTTGATAAATTCGGTTTCCATTTGAATCCCACGAGTATCCGAGAAATGAAGGTCACCCACAGCAGAGATCGGTATACTGTGGGAAGGCTACTTTAAACCGGGGGTCGCCTGGTACCCGGAGTTCACATACTAAAGACTAAGCTCCCCCTTAGCCACGCAGCTCTCAGCGTATGTTGTCGCACCAAAGCTTGGGGCAATGGATTTACCGCCATTGCACGGTCGTGTAAGTTACTTGGCTACATTCTAGGATGCATTGCCCGGTTGTCGCCACGAGGAGGCGTAACTACACTAGGAAGAAGTCTTATGAGAATCGCATATCCTAGAAAGCTTTTACTCCTAAAACTACTCCCCCAACAACCTACTAGATGATATGTTGGGTTGAGAATGCAAAGTATTCGCGGTTGGTAGTGTTGATGGTTGTACTATATTTACTGAAGTTGACGCATTTGAATTATGTAATAGACTATTATGCCGTTTTCGGCAAATCTGGCACGAACGTTTAGATTTACAAAATTTTACTGTATGAGATTCACTTAAACAATTGTAACATCTTAACTTTTGATTTATAAATAATCTTCTTTCGTCGACGTTCATGTCTCTAAATTTTGGACATTGGTATAACATGTGCTCGATGTTACATAAAGGACAATTTAAATTAATGGCGGAAGTGGTATGTACACTTGTCGTTATTCGCGGTGTCGGTTTGGTAATGATTTCACGAATTCCTTCGAGCGTGTCCGCTCTAGTATGGAGACAGTCAATTAAATTTTGTAGAGTTGCGTAATCTATTTTGGAAGATTCAAGTTGCCAGAATTGCCTAGTTTCGTCGTCCAACTTGTTAACAATAATATAAATTAACCAAGGATCTCGCGAATCACCTGATGTTCCAATCGCTTTAAGACCCCGGATAATTTCTTCAGTGGTATCGGCTAATTTCCTAACGTTCGAAGCATTAACACGCATAATAGCAGGTTGCTTAACAAACGAATCGATATAACTGGTGATGGTAAATTTCTTTTTATCATATCTTCTGATCAGAATTTGATATGCCTCTATATAATTCGAATCAGTAATGTTCAAATGCCTGATAAGACTCAGTGGCTCACCCTTTAGTACACCCTTTAAGTACTGTAGTTTTTGAGCCGCCGACAATGATGGTTTTTCATGAATTGCACTATTGAACAGATCAAAAAAACTTTGCCACTCTTTAAAATCGCCTTGGAATATTGGAATAATCACACGAGGTAACTTTGTTTCACTTGAACTAGAATTAAATTGGCATGTGCTTTCACCACGTGCGCCCGTAGAGGTATTTGCTTGTGACGCTGAATGGTAATGTCGTAGCGCCGCAGTTAATAAAGCTGCCGCGTGGTAATACGTCTCATCGAACTCTTCCGACTGTAACTCTTCTTCAGGCGCAATTTCAAATATTTTGTCTTCAACACTTATGAATTCGGACCACAATCTAGTGGCATTGTCTAGCCTCACCCTTATATCTTCCATGTTTGAAGATGAATCAATAGATTCGGCAAAGGTTACCATTTTTGTCATTTGACCTTTAATTACTGATCGTCGTTTTTTAAGCGAATTCATTGCACAAATAAACCGGTAAAATTGATAACGTAACGTCGAAAGAGGTAATGTTCAAATGCCTGATAAGACTCAGTGGCTCACCCTTTAGTACACCCTTTAAGTACTGTAGTTTTTGAGCCGCCGACAATGATGGTTTTTCATGAATTGCACTATTGAACAGATCAAAAAAACTTTGCCACTCTTTAAAATCGCCTTGGAATATTGGAATAATCACACGAGGTAACTTTGTTTCACTTGAACTAGAATTAAATTGGCATGTGCTTTCACCACGTGCGCCCGTAGAGGTATTTGCTTGTGACGCTGAATGGTAATGTCGTAGCGCCGCAGTTAATAAAGCTGCCGCGTGGTAATACGTCTCATCGAACTCTTCCGACTGTAACTCTTCTTCAGGCGCAATTTCAAATATTTTGTCTTCAACACTTATGAATTCGGACCACAATCTAGTGGCATTGTCTAGCCTCACCCTTATATCTTCCATGTTTGAAGATGAATCAATAGATTCGGCAAAGGTTACCATTTTTGTCATTTGACCTTTAATTACTGATCGTCGTTTTTTAAGCGAATTCATTGCACAAATAAACCGGTAAAATTGATAACGTGTTCAAAAAAATACAGAAACCAAACAAAAATGAATGCAAATAGACACCGGTATTTAATTAGGAAATCATACACACCATCAATCAAAATTTTAATAATATAACATAAAAAAATTAAATTTACTTTATCAAAATTAAATATATGAAACAAAAATTATACTTAAGGTTTTTTCCTTTACAAAATGGCGAACCCACGCTTAATGTTGAACAATGTTCCTATCCGGCTCGAAGGACCAATAAATGTACGCTGATGGTACGGTAAAAAGATTTCCGAGATGAAAAATTGCTGGTTCGATGGGTTCCTCACTTATAATTCTCAATCACAAACTCAATAGCAAAAATGGTTTTGTATAAATTTTTATTTTATAAATTTATTTATGAACACTTATATTTTTTCCCGTGACTTCTCAATCGCAAATTTTATTTTGTACTAACTATAATTCCAAAAATTATTATGTCAAGTGAATTGGTATTACATAAGGGAAGAATATATAATTTACATATTTCCGTCTCATCATAATAAATAGTAAGAGACGAATATTATTTTAATGAAACAAATGCAATGATAGACATATATATTCGCCGGAAAGTATGCAAATAAAATGTTCAATACATGTTGGCTGTTGCATTTGTTTTGACATTTATGTTTTGTTTTTTGGCAATCTGAATATAAATTTAAATTTAATTGTAAAGTGAATAATTTAAAGTGATTTAGACAAATGATTAATATGAATAACAAGTGAACAGATAAGTGTTCCAAATATAAATTCTGTATCTTGAATATTTAATTTATTTGTATTCATTTTAGGTAAATCATAGGTTAAACGAGATGTTCAACGAAAATGTCAGTACAGTAAAACCTCGATTTAAGGGACCCCGATTTAATGGACTTCGGATTTAAGGGGCACTTTTCAAATCTCTTTTTTTTTCTTTATTTCTATTTCGCTACGTACATGCGTAAATAAATACATATGTGTAATAAACTAAAACAAAAATAACAACAATTTTGGTTTTTTATCTTTTAAATGCAATAAAAAAAATGCAATGAATGATGAAACGAAAATATTTGTCTGTGAATGAGTAAATGGGATGCGATTACATATCATACATATAGCGGAGAATTTTTGATTAGTAACTATGTATATAGGGGTAAACTTCTACATATGTAATATCTATTCAAATTTGGAAAATTCGGGTTTAAGGGACAATCGGCAATAAGAGACAGGCCAATCCCCAATTAGTCCCTTAAATCGAGGTTTTACTGTACAAATAAACTACAGAAAATAGATTTAGAGAACCTATCCGATAAGTAGATTAAAATTACTATCTAAGGATCGTTTATAGTATTCTAATTTGATTTCATTTGAGAAACGTTACAAAAGAGATTACATGTAAAACAACTTTACTGATGTCAATGACCCGATCAGCTGCTCGACATGGTCAACTGTATTCGAATGAAATTAATGTGAGTAAATATTTTATCAATAATATGGGATTTAGATGACATCAATAAAGTTATAAACTTAATTAATTTTACAAAACAATTTCTTTTAGGCTGTTGCTATTGATGTGCAGACAGGTATCATGATAACCACTGCTACCTTCCATTGGCTTGGGACATATTTCTGGCTGATCATTGCGTTGATTATTTGGAGTAATTGTCTTAGTCCTTTTCCGGTAATGCTTTAACTATTTGGCCTGTAATTAGATCGTATCTAGGAGATTTTCTTGCATTTAAGCTGTTGATCACTTTTCTCAGCTCTTGTAGTGTAACTTTACGTATATCTACTTCATCCACTTTGTTTACTGGAGTTATATTTTCATCTGCTGATTGTCTAGGTAGAGGTTGGAAGGTTTGTTTCAGGTATTCAGCAAACAGCGTGACTTTTGCTTGGCGCTTCTAGCCCAACTTCTATCATCACATTTAATTGGTGGCACCTGCATTTTTGACCTCTTCAGAAATTTTGTAGCTTTCCAAAGCGAGTACCCAGTATGTTTTTTCCAATTAGACCACTTAAGTATTTGTTGATTATGGTGTTCTTAATTTCCTTGATAATAGATAATCGAGTACATTTTTATTTTGCAGTACCCTAATCCTCTACCAGGCTTTTCGTGCTTTCCTTTTCTCTCGAACCAATTCTCTGACTTCCAGAGGATAGCTGGACCCTTATTCATATTTTTGTGGCTAGTAGGAGTACTCTTCCAAGCTCCTTTTTAAAATAAATAATTCTAGTTCTTCTTCTATCTGTGTCGGTATTTTAATTGGAACTTGCAGTTCAATATTCAAATAAATAAGTTCCTGGAATTGGTCCCAGTTAGTTTTATTGTTTGTTAACCTAGGCGGACTTTCTTTATTAACTACAGTTGAGCTGATAGTCATGATAACGGGTGAATAATCAGACGAGAGTTCCTCACTGCTCTCAACACAAATGTAGTTCTCGCATATTTAAGTCTATGAGGTTAGGTATTGTATTCCTATGCGCCGGCCAGTGCGTTGGCTGGTTTCCTGCTTTTCCTTCAGTGGTTGTAAGTCTGGATACCCAAAAGGTATTTTTCGCGTTGAAATCACCTCCAATGATGAAATTTTCTTCCCTAGCGATTTTAAGAAGGTAGTGTATTCTTCCTCCTTTAAGTTATGTCGTGGAGGACAATACATTGAAGAAACACCATATTCTTTATTATTCTTTATTTGTACTTTAATAGACATAACTTGCATAGTTGCGGTTTCGATGAGTCCTAGTTCATAATGCTTGATTTTATCTTTAATTATTATTGTTGATCTTCCTCTAGCATTTCCTGCTGGGTGGATGGAGTGGTAACAATGGTATCCTCGTATATTAACATATGAAGTTTTGGTAAAATGGGTCTCGGATACTAGGCAAATATCTATTTTTTCTGTGTGTAGGATAATTTATAATTCTGGAATGTGTTACATTAGTCCATTTGCATTCCAGATGACTGTTCCTAATGTTCTAGTCATTTTGTTTAATACATCATGGATGATATTTCATCCATGACTTGGCGGTTATTTAACCGTTAATTTAAGACTTCTAAGGCTCGTTCTTGTTTAGCTAATCGCATATTTGAGTCTCCTACATTACGCACTATTCTTTCAAGGACGCTATCACTGTGCTTGTTGGTTGCTGTTACACAATTTCTGAGAATGTTTTACGTTCTCGTGGTTTTGGAGTAGGAGGTCTAATGGGCTTCATTTCTTAATTGTTGTAAAGTTTTAGCTACTTCACAACCTCTATAGTTGGCAGGATATTGCCATTTGCAGTTTATGCATTTTAAGACGGGAACGACGGGAGGATAATAATAGTGGTAACAACAACAACAAACAAAATTAATGAGAGAAAAGAAAAAAGGAAATAACTGTACGTTGCAATTGGCTAGTACAGGGAAAACTTTGACAAACCTCAACAATACAGTTTATAGAATATCGATAAATGGTAATAATAACAATAATACTAGAGTATCGTTTGAGTGGTTTGTTGAATCGTTCTTTATTTAGCATAAATTGACAATCCCCTTTATCGGGTAATAAGGAAAGGAAAATGGTGAAATTAAAAACAACAATAATCGCTTACCTGATTTGCTTGGTAGCAATCGTGCTGAATTTTAATGGTTCGCCACTGTTTTCTTCGATTTTTACAACAACGGTGGTTGTTATTTTCCGTTGTTGACCTTTACGGCAGCCTTTGCCGTAATTGGTGGTAGCAAGGTCGTCTGCTGCTTGCTGAGCAGGTTACACTCCTTGGACCTTATCACCTGATTTCTCGATACGGTAATGCCGGAATGTCGTTTACGCTTCTTCGGTAAGCGTATTATTTGTGTGTTTCAACTATCGGCCAGATGGTGTATGCGGTATCAGATTTTCCGTCTCATATATGGATAGTCACTTTTGACTATAGTGGACCGAGGACGGTTATACAATTTTACCATCGGTCCCAGTTATCGCGCGTGATGGTGATTAAGTATCAGTGTTGCAGTTGCAGCACTCGATCACGTCGGGGTCACCAATTTGTTGGCTTGTGTTATCCACAAATATATTTGTTATTTTATGGACTGCAGGGTAGATGTCACCCTACGCAACTGAGAAGAAACTTTATTTTTCGTCGTACATATATTGTTATGACGTTTTGTTTGTTTATTAAACAAAACGTTAACTCTTTATGACCGACTTGTTTCCTTGTACTACGTGCGAGCGGATAGCTCAGAACCAAGAGAAAAAATGGGAAATATTAGGTAAGAAAAATTGTAATTGTTTTATTGGGATATCTCCCGATGGAATATATTTCTGTTCATAATGTATCTGAAGCCCGCCACAAAATTATTTTCTCAGTATATAAATCTTAAAACAACTTAAAATAATAAAATAATTACACAATAAGGAAGTAAATGAAATTAGAAATAAAATAAAATAAACAATTGTTTTACCTACTTTTTAATTAATTACATTTACACAACCCAATTACATAGATTTTTAGTTTTCTTTATCTCATATTGTACTTCTTATTTAACTGTAACTTTGATTGTATATTTGTCTTACACCTTTAAGCGTGATACAAATTAATTTTTATTCGGAATCGTTTAATGCAGAGAATCTATAATTAAAACAACAGTTCACCCACCATTAAACTAATTTATTTCGACATCGATTTTACTGTGGTATAGCAAAATGCCACATAACTACCGATTGAATCGAATAACACTAACAGTATTTCAAAAACCAGTTGACTGCATGCAGCAAAAAGTTAAATCGATCGATTTTCCAATACAATTCTTTTATTATACAGATAATCAAAAACCCATATTCAGAAAAATCAAGGACCGAATAAAGGCTATTAAACCAGATTTTAGCATTTCGTTATTTGTGTTTTTTTTTTTCTAAACACTATATACAAAATAAACAAATAAATTTATTTCTAAATAAAATCATCTCGGTATTATATTATTTTTGTTCCAAAAATTTATTTCTGATTGCTTTTGAAAACAAACAACACCAAAAGAAAAAATAGCGAATATTTTGTATCAATTTAATTGATCTCGCCATGGAACTAGTTGTAGTCGTATATCTCGAACCAAAAACCCCGAAAAACAATCAAATCCCATAAACAATCAGAATATAGAGCTTTTTGTTTTAATAAATTCGCGCAGCATCGATTCCATATACATAATAGATAGGCTTGCGAACAAATATTTTCAACACACTCGTACCACAACAAAATAACATCATGTAAAAATAAATAAATAATAAATCAAATTAAATGTAATAATAATAAAACAAATAAACAAATAAAGATGAACAAAAAAAAAAAAAAAAATGTTACACCGAAAAAAGTTTACTCATCGATCGGGAATTTGTTTGTTTGTTTGTTTGCCTGTTTGTATTCGCGCTTTTACAGTGGTGAAATTGATGGATGGGATCTAATTGTGATGAGTGGTATTTGTTGTTTATATTATGATATAAACCATAAATAACTTTTTTGTTTTGTATACTCAAACGTTTTGTAAATGATGAATGAATTATGGGCACGTATTAAACATACAGTTTAAATTGTTTAAATATTCCTACAAGATTTTAGGTACTTAGAACAAATAATAATATTAGCCCCAAAATTTAATCCAATCATTTATTTAAACTTTAGTAAATACCCTCTAGTTTTGCATATTATCAATATGAAATTCCATTTTTTTTTTTTTTTTTTATTTACTCTATGTCAAAAATCATTATGACATAAAAATACCCATCACAAATATGTATCAACCAAAAAAAAAAAAAAAAAAAAAAATGACAGCAAAAAATAACTAAATTTAATCCAGCTTCCACGTCTGATATGATTTATAAGCCAAAATCATATATCCTTTGAACCATATTCTGTTTATTAATATAAAATAAAAAATGTATGAAAAAAAATTTTAGAACCAACAACCAACCAACGAAAAAAAAAATTAAACTTTTTTATCTATTTGTGTAAATCTTTTGTTATAAATCATCAAAGATCTACCTAAATTCGTTTTGTCAGATTTTTTTTCCTTATTTCCATTCCTCAAGCACACGATGTACAGACGCACAGTGGAAAATGTAGATTTTAAAAGCTTTTTATTTTTTGTCGTTACAAATTATTTCAAATCAAAAGCTTAACAATAAAAAACAAATAAAAAAACTTACTGTATTGTTGGTAAATTTATTTTTTTAAGAAACAGAATACGTGTACTAAGAGATTGGCATGGGTACATGTAACCATACTATATATAATGTTTGTGATGCAGAAACAAAAAAAATAAAAAAATTGGGAATTTTACAATTTGTTTTTTTTTTTGATAACCGTGTGTATATATGGTTGCAGTCATTTATGATACTTTCGACTTTTTCCCGCAACGGAAGAATGTTTTGACATGTTTTGACAGTAGCGGAAATGGAAAAAAATGAATTAGAAAAGGGTGAACAGTTTGTAAATATTTTTGATTTAGGAAATCGAAGTTCTGTACATACAACAATACCACAAAAAAAATTTTGTTTTCGATTTAAAACTTTTGATGTTTAGTGAAGCGTATGTGTGACGTTTAAATAAACACACGTGATTTTGGTTAGCTGATAAAAAATAATTTATTGTGTTTAACACAAAATTTTTGACGTGTTCAGTTTGGGGTGTATCTTTCTAATTCTAGTAAGGTGAAGAAAAGGGATCTGATATACTCTTTATTTGAACATTTTGCTTCATTCATTCATTTCATGATATTGTGCAATTCTGTGGCAAGAAATCATAGTGATTATATATATTTAAGCCAAATATGAGCTCAATATAAAATTGAGATAAATTCTTTCCAACTTTTTTCTCTTCCATTATTTATCAAAAGTACATAAGAGATAGCTCGAAAAATCGTAAAAAGCTAAAACGCATAGTAGCAAAGTAATCTTGATTTTACCACAACCATCTTGATGTAAATGGAGCTGTCATGTAATAAATTAATTTAAAAAAGGGGCATAGAAGCAAAAAAAAAAATGTATAAAAACTCAATTTAATGACGTCATCATTTATCCACATCTGAAACCAATGGTGAGAAAAAAGACAACACGACTCCACTCAACAATCGAAATTAAAATAAATAAAAAGAGGTAAATAGAAAAAAATTTAATCAATACAATGAGCGTGAAGAAAGATATTCGAACTCATATTTGAATGGAGGCATTGGGCGCTTTCAGCTCCGCCAACTGTTGGCAACATGTTGTCTATAATAACCTGTTGTTTTCTGAATGCCCCCGATTTAACGAAAATTTCATGACAATGTGATGGATCGAATGTCATTTTGCCCATCAGTAAATTTTCAAAGCCAACATGTTGCGGTACCTGAATGCGCCCAATAAAAGAGATGATTATTGTTTTGTTTATAAATTTGTTTTGTTAATACTTTTTTCTGAAATCGCTAAAAAACAAGTCAATGTCCTACTCATTTGAAACACATGTTCTCAAATTTCCTTATTTTCCAGCAATAATCAAAAGAAAATAAGGGAAATTAAATTAAAACACATTCTACAACAATAACAATATGTATTAAAAAGCGAAAATTCAGTTTAATGACGTCATGATTTGTCCACATCTAAAACCAATGGTAAGAAAAAAGACAACACGTCTCCACTCAACAATCAAAATTAAAATAAATCAGGAAGAGCTAAACAGAAAAACTTAAATTCAATACAATGAGTGTGAAGAAAACCAAAAATCAAAAGAACCTAGCATGCTTTGCAAATTCAAAATAACACTAGAAAGGTATTCGAATTCATTTTTTAAAGGAGGCAATGAAAGAGATCATTATTGTATTGTTTATATATTTCGAGTTATGAGTTTATGACGTATATTACAAAAACATGCGTGAGAATTTTTTCCTAAATCTTTCCTAAAAAGCAAAAGCAAATACTCAGGAATCATTTAGCAAATAATTTTTCATGTTTCTTATTTATTCGCCATTTTTAAAATTTTTAAATAGTCACTGAAATTTAGCAGAATTTTTTGTGAACAGCTAACAAGTCTTCAATAACATGAGTCGCGTTTTGTTCGTCTGCTAGTGAAGTTGTTACTGGACGTTCACTTCAAAATTATGGGTGTTATTAGGGCAAGTACAATTTGTGCGTCTGCTGTTATTTGTTTTCGAACATGATACTGTTCCATTGGATTCTGCAGAACACATCGATTTCGAAGTAAGGAACCACAAAGATAAATATTTTTATTTTGCTTGTACCAATCCAAAAATTGTTTTGAAATATTTTTTCTTAATTTCCAATAAAAATTATTTGCAGGTACTTGTATGTATGTACGTATGTAAAGTGAAAGAAATTTTTTGCTTTTTAAAGGTAATTTATTTTGCAAAAAAATTCTAAATTCAATATATTTTCAAAATATGATGTTATCAACATTTATTGCCGTACAAATTTTATCCAATTGTATGTAAAAAGAAATAAGTAAATTTCATTTAGTCTACGGATTGAGGCACAACGGTTTGAGGTTAAATTTTATTTTATTATTAGTACGTATTGTTATTATTCTTTTTTTTTTGGAAAAGCTTAATTTAGGTTTTGAAAAGAATAAAAATTATTATTGTGGTTTTGTGAATTTAATGGACGATAATAAAAACGTACGTTGTAAATTGGACAATTTGTTGTTAAAATTACTTTCAGTAAGCTTTCGATAATCCTTTAACGAGTACATTTTGATGAGGACGTATGTCGGACAACAACAACTAGTGAGTACGAAATATTTATGTAAACTACGGTTTTATCTTGCTGCAAAATCCTACTTATAATATAAAATATGAAAATGTTGATTATTATTACTAATGGGGAGACTTTTTAATAATGGATTGAAAAAATATAAAAATGGAGTACGGATGGAAAAGCTCCATAAAAAATAAAACATTAAAATTGTATTTAAATTTTAATCTATTTGTACATTTTGTTATGATTATATGTATATTTATTTATTTTTAATATTCAGTGATATTTAACCTGTGATCGAATTCAGTTCATTAATAAGCAAGCCTGTAGCAACTTTTATAGTAAATAGAAATTTTAAAGAAAATATCCTTAGTAAAAAGGACTTAAACGAACTTTTCGATATTTTATGTTTAAAGATAATTTGTTACTGTCGTTAACAAAGTTAAAAATGTGACCTTGAGACGAGCTGAAATATTGATTGTAGCCACATACCAATCAATGGAGAATGTACTTTGTATCTTCACTATCCAGACACATAAACAAAGTTCGAAAGCACAACGTTTTTAATTTATGCATTATATTTCGAGCTGTAGTAGCAAATAATATATGTTGTTGTCGTTATATGTATTATGTTTTGAATATTTATAAACATAAAATCAAATATTTATATGTTCACATATTTTGAAACATCTCACAATAAACATAAATGTTATGATAGTAGAAAGGTTTTTATACACCGCCATGTCAACATATTTCAAATTAAATCTTTATCAAACACGGTCGTCTGTTAGTCACTACACTACACAGTATAAAATAATCATCATATGGTAGAATTATTCTGATTTATGAATTATTTAAATTTTATTAAACCAAAATATTTACTGTCGATATCGAATGTAACTCAACAAAATAATTATAAAATTATAAAACCGCGAAATAAATTCACAACAATGATAATTTCATTCAACCAAATCTGAATTGCATTATATTTAAAGGTTAATTAACATAACATAGTTTTGTGCAATATTGTATCTATGTATAATGTTACGAACAATATTGCAAATTAACTAAAAAGCAATAAATAATTATTCTGAACTATTTTAAATATTTCTGTGCTATGTTACAAAATCAATACATTAATTACTTAATAAATTGATATAATTTAGATGCATTACTGATGAAATAAATAATATTATTGGGATTATGAAATTGAATAATTAATTGGGTTGATGAATAACCATGATTGTACATAAAGGCATAAGGGTAATTATTGCACTTGTATTTAAGGGAATCTAAAGTAAACACCCTTTAGGTTTCTATTACTCTTAAGTCTCGCTATAATTAATTCTTAAGAAATTTTATATTTTAAACTTGTTCGGGAAATTCGTTTTCTCGAAATAATTTTCTTACGCATACACTCTTAAAATTAAATAGTAACACAAATAAAATTGGTACTTTATTCTAAAGCCGTAGAATTTTCTAAATTTGTACAGAACGAATTTTCAAAAAATTCATTTTTTCCAAGCTTTGAAAATTGGTCATAAGTAACCATAAAAATAACGATTTCGAATGATTTCTTCAATTTTTTCGACACATAAATAATAAATTGAATAAAATATAAAATGGATTTACCTCTTTGTGTGACCAAATTTGAGGTATTTGAAATTTTTTGGAACAGTCAATATTCGTAGGGTTTATTTCGGATTCATTTTGGATTCATTTTTTTTCTATAAGTTGGCGGCACAAATAATTTAGCTAGTTGTGAAATAAATAACTACATACTTTGTTTGTTGAAACAAAATACTTAAAATATGAAATTATTTATTTATTTATTTGATACCTACAATGACTACAATCGGTACAAACAATTACTACTAGCTACAATTATTAAAAAACTCAAATAAAACAAAGAAAGAGGAGAAACAAAGAAGAAAATCAAAAATTTCAAATACTGAATTGAACACCCGTGATATTCTCAGGATCGGTTCCAAAAGACCATAGTTTGTTGGCACCAGGTCAATGAGTAAAAGCCCATCACGTTGACGCATTCGGCGTTCGGGAGCATAGATTTTTAGACGTGCGAGTAGCTCGGTACAATCGATACGGTAATTAATGATATCGCGCACGTACAGCGCGGAAGCTACGTCCCGGCGTTAGTCTAGATGTTGCAGTTTCAAAAGATTACATCGATCTTGATAAGGTTGGAAGACATATTTCACAGCACGCGTGGACGGCAAACATCGGAGCGCGAACAGAATAAATTGCTTCTGAACACTCTCATTCCTCCCGGAATGACAGTGGTAGGATGGCGCCCAAACTGGAGATGCATACTCTAAAATAGACCGGACAAACGAGACATACAGTGATGTCAAAGTTATCGGGTCCCTAAAATCCTTGCAGTTTCGTTTAATAAAGCCCAACATAATATGGTTGACGACTTTGAAATAATGGTGTTAACATCTCTGGTAAATGTAGCGTCAGCTGCAAAAATCACACAAAGATCGGAAATGAACTCGACTCGGTCAACGTCTTCATTATACAGCCGATATTGGTGAAAAATAGGTGAGCGGATACGATTAAAAGAAAACGTTTTACATTTGCTCAAATTAAAACAAACAATTTCTCCAAAAACTATTTTAACTTTAAAAGTTGCTTTAAATAAAATTGGAAATGTCACGTCTTCATCACGGGTATAACATTTCAAAATAAAAATATAATACAGCAGCGTCTATCGCTAAGGATGAAAACTAAAAATTAGAATAAGATTAACTCTACTTAGAGCAATTGTTGCAAATGTTTCAAGTAAATACGGTAATTGTTACCAAATTAAAACTTTCGTCATTTATAAAAATTTATAAAAGCAATTCGGTACAACTAACAAGCAGATATACTTTAAGGTCAACAAGATCTCGCAATCAAATATTATTTAAATGCACTTAGCGACCTAAATTTAATACAATGTGATGATAGGTGGACTACAGAGTGCTAGAAAAGTACTCCAAAAATGGTTCCACATACATACACTTCAAAATTTGGACTGGTAAGCGATACATAATTGAAAAGAACACCGTATTAAAGCAAGTTTTAAACTAAGCGAAATTAAATTACGATCATATTTTTGCTCAAATCAAATTGTAATTCAAACACAATTTTCAATTTAAGTTACTATCAAGAGTATCATACATCGTGCTGATACTAAATAATTTTGTTTAATCAATCGTGTTTGCAATTGTAAGTTTTGTATTTTACATTTCACTCAAAATGCAACCAAAATTTTGGAATTCAAAAACAACTTTTTCTCAGAATTTTGCCCTCACTAAACATAAAATTATGCTTAAATCGATTTTATAATTCTAATTTAATCTTTAATTTTTCTCTTACCAGTCCAATTTTAAATACAAACTCAACATTAAACTAAAAACAAAATTACAGTTATGTTTTTGCTCAAGCCCAAATTACTATTCAAATTCAGATTTCTACTCAACATTTTTTTAAATTACGGTTTAAAATTCAAATATTTCGATACTTAGCCAGATTTCTGTTCAAAATTCTGATACAAATTTAACATATCTTTTGATTCAATCTAGAGTTTTAAATTCGACTTTAACTCAGCATTTCTAATAACACTCAAATAAATTCTCAATAAATTTCTTAAATGCACTTGCAACAATAGCTGAAGTTGTATTCCAAATTTTTAATCAAGCACATTTAGGCAAATCTAGGTTGGAATTTTAATTGCAGCCATAATTTTGCATTAATCAAATTTGGAAATGAAGCTTGGTTTTTGAATATGTATTCTTTAAATAAATTACATTCAAATTTTTGCTCAAACTCCCGATTGGATTGAAATTGAATTTTTAGTCCAAACTTTGTTCAAATCTGGTTTTATCCCGTTCTAAAAAAACTTTTGCTCGAGCAATTAGTAAAATTTTAAAATTCACTCAAACTGTTATTAAAGGCAGTCAGCTAAACTCTATTTCTAATATATGCACTTAAGATTTTATACAATTACGGTTTTAAATTAAGTTGCTTCTATTATAAAACAAAATAACTCTTTCCGATTTTTGCTGGATTCCTGATTTTCAGTCACATAAAGGGCATTAAATATTTTGCTAAAATTGTTTTTGAAAATGTATTTCCCAAATGCAAAATAAAAAAGACAATTTCTACTTAAAATTTCACTCAAATTCGTTATATCTGGTTTAGAATTCTCTGTCGAATGCAGTTGACCAATTTAGTTCAAAATTTCTTTTATCGTTTTGTTCAACTTCAAGAACTGCTTGGAACTAGATTTCTGACCAAAAATCTTAATTCTTTTCGAATCCATTTTGATTTTAAACTAAGTTACTACAGTGAATACCATTCACATATTAAAAAGAAATTTAGAATAATCAATTATCAGAATACCTAAATATTTGTTAAAACTTTGTTCAAACTATAAATTTCACTCAAGTTTTCATTTCAATTTAATTCAATGAGCGTGATCAAAGTTTCAATTAACAAACATTCAAGAACAGTTTGGAAGTTTAACTCAATTTCGGATTAATATATCCCTCAACGTTGTTTCAAATCCAGATGGAATTGTAATCTAATTTTATTCTGGATGCATCCAAGGTTTTATTCGAATCCATAAAAACTATTTTCTTTTCCAGTCTAATTTTTTGATCCAATTCAAATTGGTTTCAAAATATGTAAATTGGTTTGCTTTAATTTTTTTTTTGTTTTCTAATTGAAAATCCACTCAGCAAATCTATTGTGCAATGCCAACTTACAATATATTTCTCTCAAGATTTTGTGAAATCAAAATTCTAGTTGTAACTCTATTCCTGTAAATTTTTTCTTTTGGTTTGGAATGCCAAAACCATTTTTTTAAATTTAAATTCCAAATTCAAATTTCTCTCAAAATTTCTAAACTGAAATCTAAGGAAATTTTGTTGGTTTTTTGAGACTAAATCTCGTATTGCAACTTAATTCTTACCTAATTTCATTTAAAAGTATGTTTGAAACTAGTTTAGAACACCAAATTTACACTCAAATTTTTGCTCAAAATAAAGTAGAAATTTCCAAATCAATTTTTAACCCAAGTAGCACACTGTACAACAATTTGTTCTAATTAAATATCATGCAAAATGTAGCTAGTTTAATCCTTCTAAACATTTTCTTAATTTCTATTTTAAATTTAACTCAAAATATTGGAAGGTGTCGTGGTTCGAATTGTAACTCAATTAAAATTATATCTGTTTAATTTTAAACTGAAAATTTATGGATTTAAAACCGGAGGTGTTTTTTTTTTTTTTTGAATCCACTCAATATTTACTCATGCCATGGTTGGAATTTTTATTCAAATATTGGAATTCAAACTCTAATTATAGCAAAGTTCTGCTGAAAACTACTGTTCAAATCTAGTTTGTAATTCTAATTTAATTTTTAAATTTTTAAATCTAATTTGAGTTCCTACTCATGAATTTATTCAATTATTTATATTTGGGAATTCAAATTCTTATTCAGATGTTTGCTCGAAATTCTGATTATATATAAGATATGTTGAAATTCACAAACGTATGTTGACAAACAATATCTTAACATTTCTCACATAAATGGCACTCAATATTTTACTAAAATTCATGTTTGATTCTGAGTTAATTTCATTTCTAAATTAAATTTAATATTTTGCCTAATCATTCTACTTAAAATTTCATTCACAATCATATCGTCCAATTTAGAATTGAAGCTAATTTTGTTACCTTTAGATTTCCCTCTAATTTTGGTCAAATCCATCGTGTTTTAATTATAATTCGAAATCGATTTGTAATTACCAAATCAAATTAAATTTAATTTTAATTTAATTTGTAATCAAATTTACATTTTCCTCAAACATATAATAACTTGGAACTTTTTGGATTAAAAATTGGTTTTCGTTCGAGCCCATTTTGATTATGAATAACATTAAAACTGTTGCTCAAGAGCATAAATGGGGTAGAATTGCATTGGCATTCTTATAGCTTAAGGAATTTTAACGCTTGTTTGATTCATTTAAATTTCGATGAATTCTGTTACATACATTTCCATATTTTGCCCTAATCAGATAAATGTTACAACGTGGATTACTTCATTTTTGATAAAGGCACATACGTTAACGAATAAAAACAACAATCACAAAATCTGCTTTTCTAGAAGAACTCCGGATCGTCAAATAATGTGCTGTAAACTATTGAGATATCGTCGTTTCAGGACTAGAGTACGCTAAGCGACAAAATCACTAATTTGATAAAAATAAAAATTAAAGTTTGCGTTAATTAAATAAAGTATTGAAAATGGTGGATAGAAGAAAACACAGAACCAGTTTCCTCAGGAACAGGGATTCTGGTTATAACGTAAATACGCGCAGACGAAGGATAATTGTTTGAAACCTAAGAAACCATCAAAATCCGAAAAATGTCAATTTGGTGGTTAGCGTACTCTAGTCCTGAGGCGACGATATGTATTTTAATTTGACGTTTATTTGAGATATGTATTTTAATTAGCGGAGTTTAGGTCGAAGTGAAACATTTTTAACTTTTATAAATACATTTCTTGGCCTACATTTAAAATTTGGCTTATAAAATATTTTGCTTTTTCAAATTTTCAGCTATCAAAGTCAAATTACGTGGTGGTAAAACGTAAAATAAGTGGAAATATGAAAAAATATGTGATTATTCCAAAATATTTAAAAATATGTGGTAACATATATGTTGGACTCATTCGCTTTATTTGTTCTAAAAAGAATAAATATCCAACAAATTTTACTTTCTTTTACTCTAATAAAATAAAGTATAGTCTGTCTGATAGTCTGTGTCCTCTCTACAGCCCAGATAGTTTAACCAATCGAACTGAAACTTCAGATTTAAGCTTTTTTGATAAATTAGGAGGTCCCAGTGAATTTTACTCCAAATCGGCTAACCGGAAGTGGCCACTCCCTTGGTCCAGAAAATTTATTTTGCAAATATCTTAAAAAGTATAAGGTTTACAAAAAACTACTTAATACAAAATGTTTCCAAAAATTAAAAACAAATAAAAATAAAAAATAAAAAATTTATAAAAAAAGTTATAAAAAAAAATAAAATTTCTCAAAATTCTCTGTTCGTAAAAGAAAGTCGTGTGTTGGCCACACCTCCATTTTTTTGGTTTGGATTTCCCAAAAAAAATATTTGTTTATCTAAGAATCCTAAACCTAGTTCTTATAATAAAATTAAATTTAAAATAATTATGGTGAGATATGCAAATCATTGTGTATTCCATATTCAAGTTGAATTTGAAAAGAATTTTTCCATTTGTGCAAAATAATAAAAAAATAAATGTAACTTTACTCAGGTTAACCTGCGATCTCGTTTGATGTCCGTGACCAAAGTTCAAGGTAAATAAAAAAAAAATGCTTCCAGCCATGCAATAAAATTTGTGCCGGTTACCACTTTTTCTTGTGAATATTATAGTCCAGTTTATTGATTACTTCAATCGAAGGGCCACTTAGGTAACATACTCAAGCTGTTTACGTAACATTGTGAACAAATACCACAGTATTTATTTCTGAACTCTCTGTCTATCAAATCACTTCAAAAGCTGTTCGGCCTCCTACTTTTTCCACACTAAAGTTGAAACAATTCTTACTTTGAGTAAAAGAATCGATGTAATGAACTGCTAAGGGAATTTTGGTGCTGCTTCAAAAATTAACTCACAAAAAAGAATAAAAAATATATTTATATAATAATTTAGTTTTCGTATCGCTAAATAATTATATCGTTCAGCGATTCAGTTTTACAATTATCAGCAGAAGCGATAAGAGCGATCAAATTCCTGTGATCTGTACCTACAAGGTTGACGTCGATGCTATACTGTTACGCTCCCCGCTATATAACCAGAGATGCACGCAAAATTTTTCTGTTGTAATGAAATATTTGGATTACCCTTTACTAACATTGTTGTTCACGCATAATTTTTTTTTCATTCTCATACCACTGAGTATTATATAAGAGCAGTCTTTTCAGTACAAAAAAATGTCATTCGAAATTTCAAAACGTATTATTTGGTCCTGTTGTAAGGAAGCGAGAAATATATATGTATGTATATATCTTTCTTTTTTTGCATTCTTCTAAAAAAATATAGAACATAAAATAATCAACTTTTACATTGTACATATTAATTTTTATGAAATTGTTATACTAATAATTACCAATTATGTGGCAATAATCCTAAGCAAGGTAACTCGAGTTATGTAGTTTTCAAATTTATTAAAATTCAGAACAACGGTATGAAAGGAGCATTTTGACATAAGCGAAAAAATTTTATCGATTTATTTCGCCTATATTAAAATGTTTCTTTGATGAAGTTGAATCGTTTAGTTTTGAAAGAGCCACTTTTTAAATTTTATAGGAACTAAAAAAAAACTTTTTACTGTTAGTAAACAAGGAAACATTTATTTATGAAAATTTGAGTTGCTGTTTCATAATCTATTTTGTGCTAGTATTGTCTCGCCGCAAAACGTATTTACGTGGCTATGATACAAAACCGTTGTAATACTAATTTTAGCGAAAAGTAGACATTTGCCGTTTCAAAATTTCAGTTGTTCTTAATTTTAGTAAATTTGAAAAACTATATAACTCAATTTATTATGTTGTTTTGGTTTATTGCCACAGAATTAATGAATTAAATAAAAAAGTCGACCATATTCGATCCAAACAAAGGTTCGATCTGTTTATCATATCAATATTTTAAGACCTCTTACAAACTTACTTATTGTTGACTTGAACCAGTGGCCGCAAACCAGCACCATTTTTCTGTGGAGGACACTAGCAAACATTCCTAAATAATAATTATCATCGTTTGTATATTTGTCTATGCGTACGGCATTTCAAACTTTTTTTTTTACAAAAGAGCGGCATGGTATACATACTTTTTTATTATTAGTTTTGATTGGTTGTTGTTTTTTTGATTTGTATTGCATAATGAGAATTATTGTTGTAGAGATACATTATATAAACGCCTCCTGTTTTTTGAATACTAGCATGCGAACCAAGTGCATTGTTTGGCTCAAAATTGTCAAAATAGACAAACAAAGGTAAATACAGCACAGAAGTCGAAGATGGATATTTTGAGACTTTCCTTTTCCAATGATCGTTATAGTTTTGTTAAACAATGCTGAACGACTGCGTTATGACTTTGTTTACAGATGATACCCGGCTTTCGGTAGAATCTGGTCTCAAGTAAAATATTTAACTCTAGTTCTTTTAATGTAGATCAGTTGTCCTTCTCGGCTTTGTGTAAACTTCTTCAGTTTATTCGAGTTTCTCATTTAGGAGAGATTTCCCGATTTACACCATGGGCTCTCCGTGGCATTCAGAGCGGATTCTTGGCTGCAACAATATTTAATAATAATAATACCGAGTTTAACCGTTATAAAGTATTAGAAATTAAATTTGGGAACCTTATCTGGAATATTTGAAATTGTTTGCTTTCTGTTCAGAATTACAATAAATTAATTTTACTTTTCAAAGGGCGCTGCTGATTGCGTACTTTTTCACTATATCCACATAAGGCGGTTTTACTTTGTCAAATCCGTGCTTGGCCCATATATGTCTGTATGTAGATCTAATTATTCTTGGTTGCTTTAAATTATTAAATCAAAACCCAATTGTTTATTGTGCTGTTGGAAACGAGGAAAGGGAAGTAGGCCCAATTAATGTCAAACCATGAATCTGCAGCAGAAATTGTTCTCAATTTCGATAGGACGTCAAAATAATAAAATTGATATTTTTACATTGTTTACTTGATTTGTATGTAATAAATTAAACAGCAAACATTTGAAAATGTTAATAAATATTTCGATTTCACGATGTACTGTACTGTATCACGGGTGCAATTAAGGAGATAATACTTTACGGCCCAGTATTATCAATTTCAATTTTATTTATATTCAAGAAGAGCCAACTATGACTTAATTTTAATTTATTTCGATGAATTAAAGTAATCTACAGTTTTTAAAAATAATAAAATTGTTTTTTTTTTTAGCAATCATCCCCGATCGGAATATTATCTTATAACCTAGTTGAAATTTCAATAAAAGAAAATTCTGAAGTCGCACTTTTTGATAATTAAACAGATTACATTAAATCAGCTGATCTTATGTGTGTGAATCTGGCACAAAAAGTTAGCACGTAAACGCAATGGCAACACTTTTAGTACAAACAAATCAAAGACACACTTGTACTAAAAAGTAAGCACCAAAAATGTAATATTCGATAGCCCCGAATAAAGTTAGCACGAGAAAATCAAAGAATAACAAAAATGCCAATAGAAAATTCATATTTGTATAAATAGTTGGAATAAATGTATTTTCACCATTTAGAATTTATTCCAAAAAAGGAAATTAACAAGAATTTATGTTCTTAAATACAAATAAAATATTTTAGAAACACAGCACGAAAAACGGTTCAAGTATTAGATAGAGTTAGCATGTAATTTATTATCAAATAAACATAATGCATTAAAATTCATCATAATAAAATTAATATTTAATCAAAGCAGAATTTATGACCGGACATGATTTTAACGGACATGAACTTTAAAATAAAAGCAGAATCATTAACGAGCTATTTGAGTAAAAATTTGTAAATTTTGTATGGTTAGGAAGAGAGCATAAAGGTCCGTGCTGGACTCTTCCTCACATTAGTTATTTTCTTGATCATCAGATAATAGAACGGGTCCACTTAGTTAATGATTTGGGGGTGATTTTCAGCTGTTTTAGATTAAGAAGGAAATGGAACTAATTTTTCGAATTTTAATTTAAACTCAACAATATATAAACAAAGTCCATTTTATCAAGATTTTTCGAAAAAAAAGGTGTTTGAATTATTTTTATAATCCGGGATTTTTAAATTTGTTTTTAAAAAAAATATTTAACTTGTCCTATGGAGTGGTTTATTGCATAAAGGTAAACGATATAGCAACTCTCACGTTGAAAATTATTTTGCAACAATAAAACGAAGATGTCGAAACTGTGTATTAATAAAAATGTTGCCTAATAAAGCATTCATTTAAGAAATCAATTAATATCCAAGCAATTAATTGTGACATACCTAAAGCTTTTCTCAAACGTCATTATAAGAAAATTTCGGAAGAGTCACCATAGCCTAATGATTTATCCTTAATAGAATCCAAAAAAGTGAAGAAACTTGAAAAAAAAAAATTATCTTTCAATATACAAAAAAATAAATCGAATTTTTATTTTCAAAAAATAAAAGAGCTTGCCCGTCGTCGAGTGACAAAAAAATTAAGGAAAGTAAATCAATTTCAATTTAGTGATCAACCCTACTTCCTTTAAATGAAGCGCCATTAAGAAAAACGACACAATCTTGTAACAGAAACTTCTCCTCAGCTTGGTCTAACATTAATACTTGGATTTTACTGGAAAACGGGAGCCTCACTAATGATTATTAAAAAAATACTTGCGGCTTCGACTCATTTGTTCAAAGTGCCATTATTTCATTCAAAGTTAATGATATGAAAACATCAAAATTTAGAAACCTATTAATGAAATATATTGTCTTATATTGTCAGGAATGAAATTTTCATTGATATTTATCAACATGCAAATTTCGGTGATTGCAATATTTCAAAAATCTCGGATTTTTTTATGAAAAGCAATCCTAGCGAAATAATTAATTTTACTTGTCAAGAATTTCTCGCAGAAACAAATGAAGAGAGATCATACTAATAAAGATATTGGTGGCCTAGAAAAAACAGGGTTTCCAAATTTTACGGAAATTCATCGGAAGAAATATAAAACTTGTGGATTCTTCCTGGATGTTTCTACAAGGATTCCAATGGATGTCATTGCAATACAAACGGAATTCATAAATAAACAATCACCTATTCCAATTAATGATATCCTAGAAAATATTGTGCATCAAAATAAAATATACGAAATTAACTCATTAGTAAGTTACATACCTTCACAAACCCAACCACATTACGTAAGCTACTGCAGAAGAGGTAATAAATGGGAAAAGTATGATGATTTGAAATCACACGTTCAGAATATATCTAATCCAGCAGCTGTAAAAGTAATACTACTTAATAATTTTTCGTAAGAAAAATTAATAAAAATTGCGAACAAAATTAATTTTCCAATTTTTTCAAACTATTTCGGAAAGGACCCCGCACTAAATGTGAGGAAGGGTCCAGCACGAACCGTTACTACTCTCTTCCTAACCATACAGAATTTACAAATTTTTACTCAAATAGCTAGTTAATGATTCTACTTTAATTGAAAATTAAATTCATGTCCGACAAATGTGAGGAAGGGTTCAGCACGGACTGTAAGTCCTATCTTCCTAACCATACAAAATTTACAAAGTTTTACTCAAATAGCCAGCTAATGATTCTACTTTAATTGAAAATTAAATTCATGACCGACAAATGTGAGCAAGGGTTAGCACGGACCGTTAGTACTCTCTTCCTAACCCTACAAAATTTACAAATTTTTACTCAAATAGCCAGTTAATGATTCTACTTTAGTTGAAAATTAAATTCTTGTCCGACAAATGTGAGCAAGGGTTAAGCACGGATCGTTAGTACTATCTTCCTAACCATACAAAATTTACAAATTTTTACGCAAATAGCTCATTAATGATTCTACTTTAATTGAAAATTAAATTCATGTCCTACAAATGTGAGCAAGGGTTCAGCACGGACCGTTAGTACTCTCTGCCTAACCATACAAAATTTACAAATTTTTACTCGTAATGATTCTACTTTAATTGAAAATTAAATCCAGGTCCGACAAATGTAAGCAAGGATCCAGTACGGACCGTTAGTTCTCTCTTCCTAACCATATAATAACAAATTTTTACTCAAATAGCTAGTTAATGATTCTACTTTACCGTTAGCACTCTCTTCTTAACCATACAAAATTTACAAGTTTTTACTCAAATATACACATACAGTGTATGTAGCTAATTTCACTTTTGTAAAATTAAAATGCATTTTTAATCTATCATACATTAAGAAGAAAACATTCTGACTCTTCCCATTACTTATACCATTTCTCTTGTCATAAAAACTATATTTAGTCATTTCTCTATGATCCTAAAATTTTTCCTTTATTTCATTTAAAATCTTATTTAATTGGCTGAGAAAATAGAAATTGAATTTTTTCTGTGCTAAATAATTTTTTCGAATGAAAACAATCAAATTTTCATTTTATCGGCCAATTAAATATATTCTTCTATGATAGTGAAGTAACCCATGCTTTTGTTGATGATTTTTGAATTTAAATTATATAAGAAAAGGATGCTTTGCACAAATCGTGTTGCAAGCAGTGTCACCGTTTGGATACGTGGATACGAAAAAAACAAAAATCGGTTAAAAAGAATATTATTTATTCATTATCGAGTTTTTTTATGAAATTCCTTCTATAATTCGAATTTCATGGCTGTTAGGATTTTACAAGAATGCATTCATCGTACATAACATCATGTTCAATGGAATGTCAATTTATTAGTTTTCTGTGTTTATTCGTGGTGTTCTTGTGTTCGGCGTTCAAATTTGTATTATGGATAAGTAAATATCTCGTAATAATTAAACTATTTCAATTATAAAAGTACTAGCCCTTCATCACGATATAATCTACAAATAGTTTAGGTTTGTAATTCGAACAGCAAAAAATGAGGCATCAAAAAACCCGGGGTAAGTTTGTTGTTTTTTTAGATTATCTGAATATCAAATTTTAACATTTTTCTTATCTATTTTTTATTTCAACTATGATTCAATGTTAATTAATATTCATCATCTTCGATGCAAGCAGTTAGCTTTTCAAGATTTATTTGCAATTAAATTAGATATTTTTGGTTCAGATGAATGCGGACGTAAATCGAAAATTCGAAATCTTTCATTTATTTTGTAGACCTAATGCAGCGACCAATTCAAATGTTCCTCCAACAGTTGCCATTGTGTCAGAATCCCGTTCAGCAAAGAAATCCTCATTTAATATAAAAGGTAACATCGAAACCGCCAGTGTCCAAAAATATTCACCAAAGTTCTTCACCTTCCTCGATGTCGGTAAAATTAAATGAAATATTTCTAAAATTAACCCTTATAGAATTGAACGTATTATTTATTTCGTAGTTATGTGACTACTACAGCCTCAATTGTGCAAGAAGTAAATCCTATAATAGCTGCCAGCAAGTTAGATTCAGAATCCAGTTCAGCAGACAGCAACGAAGAATCTGTTGCCAAAAAGGCAAAACGTACGAGGGCTTTTCGGTCCCAGTGGATTGAAATGGATGATTTTTCTTTTTGCAAGGTATGTGATATTAGATTGACTAATATTATATCACATATTGTAAGGCATGACGCAAGTACCACACACACCAAAAAAAATTGGCAATGCGCAAGATTACACCAATTACTGAATTATTTCAAAATCCAAGTAAAATAGCCTTTGAGCGATAAATTAAATGAGCCGAATTGACATTGGTGATCTTCTGCTTGATGCACCATTTATCCTTTTCCTTAATGGATTTTCTACCTTATTTATTAACAATGTGCTGCCCAGACTCTAAAATAGCCAAGAACATAAAGTGCGGTAGAATGAAGGCGAGTGAAATTGTTAAAAATGTTTTGGGACGAAAAGGACGGGAAAATGTAGCTGAACAGCTGAAGAATAAAGATTTTTCAATAATAATAGATGAAATGATGGACGGAGAGGTCAAACAAGAGATAGGTGTTTAGGTATTTTAAAGATAACGAAAGCTGACTCAGCCACGATTTTTACAACCATAATAAACCATTTAAATGTGTTACAATACTGGTAAAAAACATAATTGGTTTAGCTTCAGATAACGCTTCAGTTATGTCTGGTCAATTTAGTGGCGTCCAAGCCAGATTTAAGCAAATTATTCCAAATTTGGTTTTTATTAATTGTATATGCCATTCACTGCACATATGTGCCAGAATTGCGTGCCAAAAGCTACCGTATCCTTGGGCTTGCGTAAACACGATGGCTATCGCTTGAAGTGATGAGTTTTATTTCATGCACTTTGGAAGATAGAGGCGCACAAAAAACAGCAAACAATTTAGCCAATTGAGCAACCCTATAAATAAGATATATTTTTTGTTTTTATCCAATTCGTTGAATATCATCAACAGAATGAACCTAGAATTTCAATCTGAATAGATTCGCGTACATATAATGAATGACACGATGGAAACCAATTTTAAAATAATTCTGAGCAATTTTATCAAGCCAAATTGCTTACTCACGGATAATATTAATGACATAGTTTTCATAAACGAAGGAAACCACCTACCACTGGCGGAAATCAGTATGTGATATGCAGTCCAATCATTCATATCACTAAATAGATTGCAAGAAAACGAGTTTCTGGCTCTGACAAACAATATCAAAAAATGTTATATTAAACAAGTTGAACTAGTTGTTAATCACTTAAAATTTAATTAATCTAGTTAATTTACTTCCGTCTAATTTGTCCTCAATGACAGCTCTATTAAATTTATTTCCCAATTTGGTACAAAATGAAAAAGAAAAAAACGATATATTGGATGAGGTAAAACTCCTTAAGTTTTCTACACATGTGGTACAAAGTAACACAGATCAAACAAATATCGAGGAATTTTGGTGTAAAATTGGTTCAGTGAGAAATTCGATTGGGAGTCCCTTATTTGGAAAGTTGGCAAAATGTATGTACAGTTTAATGAGCTTACCTCATAATTCGGCGGCTGCGGAAAGAATTTTTTCAAATGTAAACATTATAAAAACCAAACTAACCAACCGATTGTTAATTAACAATATAGATTCAATAATGGCAGCATAAGAGTTAATATCGGAGAGCGAGAAAATGTCTATAAGTTCCAATTGTTGAGGTAAATCAGCATTTATTATTTAATTCAAGGTGAATGTTGTGTTGTATTAATTATTATCTGTGTGCATGACACAATCAAAACAAAAACAACTACTACATTTTTTAATTTATATAATTGACCCTTTGAAAACGTACAAATGCCATAATTATATTTTAATTCTTTTGTAGTATAGATGGCATAATATAAATTCAAAATATATCAATTGTACTATAGATCATTTTATACGCGCCAGTTTGAATTTATATTATCATCAATAAAATTTAGGAGTTTCTTGAAATTTGATCAGAAAATTCGGAATTGAAAAATTGTATATAAACCCAATAAATCTTCTAATTATGATGTTTATCATTGCGATCGTTAAGAGTTTGAGTTTTATTTATAAAGTGCATTACACACAGTGAAAACATGGTCCTTCGAGCCGGATCTTACGGCAATATAGAAAATTAAAAAATACATGTCCATCCAAGTGACATAGTGAATTTGGCGGGTTTATCGATAGCAAATTTATCAAGGTAATTCTAAGCAAAATAAACTAATTGGACTAAGTGATAGTGATAGTTTATTAATGAAAAAAAAATAAATAAATAAATACATAAATAAATTTGCTTTAGTTTATCTGAATACCGTCAATTATTTAAAGTTATAGTGAGAACAAAATAAATAACAAAGTCAACAAAATTCAAAATATCTTGATGCAATCGACGAATTATATTTTCATTTGAAACGTGTTCTCATACAAGCCGAAAAAGACCGTGAAACTGGAACGGAAAACGCGTTACACAGTAACACTATGGAAGATTTGGTAGCGAATCAACAATCATTTCTAAAGGACATATCTCTATTTAACAAACGTGAAACAGAGATACGACTACCTCAAATAAATATTCCGCCATTTTCCGGAAAGTATTCAGAATTTCCATCCTTCCGCGACTTATTCGAAGCGTCTATCGAAAAAAACGAAAAAATTTCCAATGTCCACAAGCTTCAATATCTTAAAGGATTATTGTGAGATGATGCGGCTGCCCGTTCGTCACATACCAATTACCGAAGCCAACTATACGTTGAAGCTTGGGCAAAAGTAAGAGAATGGTATGATAAAAAGAAACAAGTTGTAAATCAGTTGATCAAACAGTTCATGGATCAACCCAACATCACACGTGATTGCAAAAAATCTTCATCAGATGTGTGACGTGTCAGACGAAGTAATTCGTGGGCCGAAGGTTATCGAAGGTAATGCAGAGAGCAGCGTGATCCATGGCTCATATACATTTTAATAAACAAACTTGATCAAGAATCAAGAAATGAATGGGCACATTATATTTCCAACAACGATTCACCAACAATGGAACAATTTTTTAAATTTTTAAATGGCAGAAGTGATGAACTTGAAGGTTGTGGCGCTCAAACAAAACTTAATCAAACTTTTACCAGAGTTCGGGCCAACCATGCTCAAACCAAACCAACGACGTGCTCTAAATGTACCAACAATCATCCACTATCAAAATGCAATAAATTTTTAGCATTGAACATCCGCGATCGAAGAGCTTTAACAGCGAACAAGAGGCTCTGTTTTAACTGTCTATCTGCGACTCATCAAGCAGGGGCATGGCGAATGAAATTTCGTTGTTACATTTGTAATCGCAAACATCATTCGTTACTACATATGGAAATGAATGCTGCAGCAAGTACATAAGTTACTGCTGACAAAATAACATCATCTAACATTCCTGAACAACCTTCAAACAGATCCAGTACATTGTGTACAGAAGTTCAGTCAAACGCGAGCATCGGTGGTCGATATCAATCAATTCTACCGACCGCAATAGTGAACGTGAAACGATGTGATGGTACCATGTTAAGATGCAGAGTTCTTTTGGATTCCGGATCACAGGCCACTTTTGTTTCTGAAGCTTGTATGCATGCCCTTAGATTACCTAGAGAAAACGCAAACATAGTAATTACAGGGTTAGCCACATCTACTGTTATGACTCAGGGTGTCACCAAACTACAATCATCATCAGTTCATGATCACCAAATACAAATAAATATTGAAGCTCTGATTATGCAAAAAGTACCGTCGCGATTACCAAGTCAATTTATAAGTCAGCAAGATTACAGCTTGTTCAGTAAGTTACAACTTGCAGATCCTGAATATCATCAACCGAGAGGAATAGATATACTCGTACTAATCGGAGCAGATAAGTTCTTCAATATTTTGGAAGGTGGGCGAGTGCTCAATGCCAATGGATCTGTTGTTGCACAAAAAACTATATTTGGATGGATTATTGGCGGTGAACTATCAATCGAACATAAAGAGTTATCTTCAGAGTCTAGTTTTGTCGGCTGCAACTTAAATGTCGATCAAGTACTTTGAGGTTTTTGGGAACTAGAAGAGCTAAATAAGTGTGAGCCTTACTCTATTGAAGAACAAGAATGTGAGTCACATTTTAAAACAACGCACAGGTGAACCGAGGATGGAAGGTATGTAGTAAGGATTCCTTTTAGAATAAATTCTCCCGATTTAGGAAATTCCATATCCACGGCGACAAAGAGATTTTATAATTTAGAAAGGAAACTACAATCAAACGAATACCTGAGGAATGAGTACTCAAAGGTAATAGATGATTACATAGCGCAAGGTCACATGGATCCCCTTTCTGAAGCAGATATTTCTACAGTACCAGAAAACGTCAGTTATTACTTACCTCACCACGCAGTTGTAAAGGAAGGAAGTTCAACAACAAAAGTTCGTGTAGTTTTTGATGGATCTTGCAAAACTACAACCGCAATTTCCATTAATCAAAAAATGATGATATGGCCAACAATTCAACCGACACTTTGATCCATTCTAATGCGATTTCGCCAACATCGTATTGCATTAACTGCCGACATTGAGAAAATGTACCGGCAAGTATTAGTTGATAAGAAGGATAGTGATTACCAACGTATATTATGGCGTAAAAATCCTAAAATGATTTTTATGTTGATGATCTTATCAGTGGAGCAGATACAGTCGAAAACGCGATGCAGCTTAAAGAAACAATTTGCGAACCACACGCTGGTCGCTTTTCCTTGCGAAAATGGAATTCTAACTGGATTAAGTTAGTAGATCATGTGGAAATCAGATCTAGACATGTTGATTTTAGAGACGAAACAGATATTGTAAAACTACTTGGCTTACAATGGAATCCAACGAAAGATTCATTAACATTTATTGTAAGGTTAGACGCAGATACCATACCAACCAAACGGCGAATATTGGCTGAAATTTCTCGAATTTTTGATCCACTTGGGTGGGTATCGCCTGCTATTACACCATTTAAAATCATTCTACAAAAAATGTGAATGTTGAACATTGACTGGGACGAAACTTTACCTCATGAACTCGCATTATATTACAACCAAATAAAAAAGGAATTAAAACAACTTGAAAGAATTCAGATCCCAAGATACATTCAGTATAACCAATCAGAGTATCATGGATTCTGCGATGCAAGTGAACGAGCGTATGGAGCCTTGATATATTGCAGATCTATTGGAGATAATGGTAGAATTAAAGTGAGCTTGATTACCGCAAAAACGAAAGTGACTCCAATTAAGCAGGTTTCGATTCCAAGACTAGAACTGTGTGGAGCTCATTTGTTGGCAAAACTATGGAAATCCGTGAAAATGAATGTGCCTCCAGCTTCATTTCATGCTTGGACCGATTCAACTATTGTTCTTAAATGGCTCTCAGATTATCCAGCAACTTGGAAAACGTTTGTGGCTAATAGGATATCTGCAATCCTAGAGGAGTAGCTGGTGGGCAGTTGATTGAACTAGAACAGTGGTGGAATGGGCCAAATGGCTGACCACTGGGGACAGCAACTGGCCAACAGGTAAATGTGAAATTCAGCATTCCACAAATGACGACGAAGAAAGACGACCAACTAAAGTATGCAACCTGCAAGTCAACAACACTGATATACAACAATATATCGTTCAATTTGACAAATAAATCTTCATCATACAACAATAAGAACATTGAGCTACATATTACGAGTTAACAGAAAAAGACTGTGAATAGTCCCTAAAAATCAAACTCTTACAACAGAGGAAATAACCTATGCAGAAAATAAATGGTTATAATGGGCTCAGCACAGAGAATACGAGCTCGAAATTGATCAACTATCCAAAAAGAAACCAATAAGTAAAAACAGTAAGTTACTTTCACTGACACCTTTCTTGATGAAAAGGGAATATTGAGAGTTGGAGGTCGACTCTAAAATGTTATAGGTCAGTATGAAAAGAAGCATCCAATCATTTTGCCAAATTCCGTAAGCAAATTGATAATCTCCCTTTCCATCAAAAACACCTGCATGCTGGCCCTTCATTAAAATCCCCTCTCACCAAACAAAAGTTCTGGATTGTAGGTAGCCGCAACAAAATACGAGAACAATTGCGAAAATGTGTCAGGTATATGAGACATAAGGCAAAGAAATCACATCAAATCATGGGCAGTCTACCAAAGGCACGCATATCACCAGCAAGGCCATTCAACAGATGTGGTGTAGATTACGCAAGACCTTTTCAGCTAGCTTCGAAAAGAGGAAGAGGTGCAAAACTGACAAAAGGATATATTGCCATATTCATAGGCATGGTGACTAAAGCAATATACATAGAAATGGTTAGCGATTTAATGGGAGGCCGCGGTCAAATCGGTAAAAACGCTTTTAATTAAATCTACCAATGGAGCCAACTTAACGTTTGAAGAGATGAGCACTTAATTATGTCAAATAGAATCCATTCTCAATTCAAGGCCATTATTTGCTGTATCAAACGAAGATTCATCTTATGAAGCACTCACACCATCACATTTTCTAATTGGATCAGCAAGTGGTTTGTTGCCTGAAGAGGATATTACGAGTATTCCTGAAACGAGATTAAAAATATGGCAACAGTTGCAATATCGAATTCAAAACTTTTGGAAAAGATTTTCGAACGTATACCTGAACACATTGCAGCAACGTAGCAAATGGAAAACTCCAAATGAAAACCTTCAAATCGGTGATCTAGTGATAGTAAAGGAGGAAAATTTGCCTACATGCAAATGGGCCCTTGTTAGAGTAACAGACACTCGTCCTGATGAAAACAACATTGTTCGCGTTGTGTCACTAAAGACAGCTACATCCACACTAAAGCGACCGATTACAAAAGTTTGCAAACTGTCAATAGATGGTTAACGGACATTTAACGGGGTGGAGTATGTTGAGGTAGATCAGCATTCATTATTTAATTCAAGGTGAATGTTGTGTTGTATTCATTATTGTCTGTCTGCATGACACAATCAAAACAAAAACAACTACTACATTTTTTACTATATATAATTGACCCTTTGAAAACGTACAAATGCCATAATTATATTTTAATTCTTTTGTAGTATAGATGGCATAATATAAATTCAAAATAAATCAATTGTACTATAGATCATTTAATACGCGCCAGTTTGAATTTATATTATCATCAATAAAATTTAGGAGTTTCTTGACATCTGCTCAGAGAATTCGGAATTGAAAAATTGTATATAAACCCAATAAATCTTCTAATTATGATGTTTATCATTGCGATCGTTAAGGGTTTGAGTTTTATTTATAAAGTGAATTGCAACACAGTGAATAGTTTGATTTCTACGGAAAAATATTTAAAACCAACCTTATCAAACAAAACACCAATAAAATAAGCGAAGTTTGAATACCACGCTTGGAACAAAACTTAATTTAATCTTAGCATAATTAGCCCTAAGTCATAGTCAAATTTAGATCATTTTAGCTTTTTAACTTTTCAAATATTTTACACCAAATTTTTCGGTTACAGTCAACTTTAAAAGCTAAGTGGCATTTCTCTATTAGTAAGGGTCAATTTTTTTTTTTTTATGAAAAATGTGATTTTACATATACCGTTAAATGTACCTTGAATTAAAAATATATTTTTTATTTAAAAGTACTACAGGGTGGGCCAAATACATTTTTTTTTTTTAATAATGCAATAAAACAAAAAGTTCTCAATATTTTTTCAAATTTATTTTTTCATTGTAAAGAACAATCCTTCCGATTAATTATGGAATGCTATTTCATTCATATGACTGCCTCGGCTGGCCTTGACGTACCCCATGCGGTCGGTCCAATTTTTGAGCACATTTTCGATGGTATGCGGCATTATGTCTTCAATGGCAATGCGAATATTGTTCTTGAGAGCGTCAATCGTTGCTGGTTTATCGGCGTAACACTTATCTTTGACGGCACCTTAAAGATAATAGTCCAACGGCATCAAATCATAGCTCCGAGGCGGCCAAATCACATTACCATTTCGGATGATAATTCGATCTTCGAAGACAGTGCGCAAAAAATCAATTGAAACGTGTGCTGTGTGGCACGGAGCGCCGTCTTGTTGAAACCAAATGTTGCCTATGTACTCCTTTTCAAGTGCCGGGAACAAAAAAGTCGTTTATCATGGCGCGGTAGCGCTCACCATTGACAGTAACAGCGGCTCTTTGCTCATTTTCAAAGAAAAATGGCCCAATGATGCCACCGGACCAAAATTCGAACAGTCACTCGTTGAGGATGCATCGGCATTATTGACAAAAACAATTGGATACTTTTGAATACTCGTTTTTTTATTGTAGTAATTGGATACTTTTTCGTTTTTCCAAACGGTAACACTGGTTGCAATTTCATTGCACAACTATTTCTCAAGATAAAAAGTCAAATGTTTTAATTGTATTGTGAACGTTTCAGTTATTAGTTTTGTTGATCCGTACAAGTTTGTTATTTTTTATGTTGCTAATTATTTATAAATATTACAGGACTATTGTATCGTAGAAAAAATAGCGTGTGTTACTCGTGTGAAAACTTATAATTGCAATATTCAAGTGATTGCAGCACTCTCTATCACTCAGGCTGCAAATTTCACTTTTATATTGCAATGACTCGTTTTCTTCACTTGTTATACAATATACTATTTTTTATTTTTATACTAATGTATGGTAAATTCGGTCAAGAAAATAAAAATTAAATAATGAACAAAATAATGCAATAATTTTGGAATTGTATCGGAAAAACTAACTGCAGTTTTTCTGTTCGTGTTTCAGTGGGCTTATCGCTTCACTAAAGATTTTTTGTTCTTGGGTAAAACTTTTTAATTTCGGTTATTACAATAAGTTATTGCACATTTTTTTATTATTAAATTTGGTAAGGCTATTTTTAGAATTATCCGTAACAAAAAAAAAACTGGTTTAAGTCTTTGATTAAAAGTATTGCCGTGCATTCGTTTTGAAATTTTTCCTGCTAACTTCACATCGGTCTGACCTTTCCCATTCGTCTAAATAGCTTGTTAAAAAATATAATCGTAATATAAAATTTCCACGGAATACAATTTAACCAATTTTCAAAATTTTACTTTACATTAGGCAATACGCATCTCACGCACATGTGACACTGTAATTGAAATTATTATCCACGTCTATGGTATTCATATCGCAAATCCTGTCTTTTATTCGTGATCCATTACAACAATAGCAGAAAAATCATTTCGCTCTAAAATTAAATAATCCTGTGCAAAGTATCATGTAATACAACAGCATAAATATATAAAATTTATGCTAACTGAATAAAAATTGAAAGTCGTATCTGCTGAGCTTTTTTCAATTCATAAATGTACGTTCATTCGAGGGAAACACAAATACTGTTATTTTCTTAAAAACCTCGTTGTTTTTTCAACTTAACATACAACAAAATGTTTCTAAATGTGTATACTATTGTATATATAGTACTTGTTAGTATTCATCATAGTTGTGCAGACTATCGTCTATCAAAATTTATACGAGAGTATACAAAAAACAAACAAACATTTTCTAAACTGGTATAACGTAATACGTGCCGATTATAACTTTAAATATAAAATTTTTATTTTTTTTAGTTGTATTCTTGAGATGTGCGATGCGATGTGATCTCGCGTTCATCTTTTCACAAATTTGTGTATTTTGTATAACATAATATATGTACATGGTGGGGTTTTAAATTTCTTTCTTGTAAATAATTTTATATCGTTGGTTCGTGTGTGTTTATAAAATTTGATAAAGTATCAATAAATGTATAAGATCTCACCTTTGTGTCGTGTTTTGTATATGCCAATAAGCAGAATTCAATTGGAAAATTATTATTAAATTCCTTTATTCATAAAAAAACGTAAAGAATTCGTTTTATCACATATTTCTGTGAAATGATTAAGCAATTTTCTTTACATCATTTCTATATAAACCAGATGGCATACACATACTCCCTACAAATACACACACACACATATATATATATATATATATATATATATATATATATATATATATATATATATATATATATATATATATATATATATATATATATATATATATATATATATATATATATATATATATATATATATATATATATATATATATATATATATATATATACAAAAAGAAAATTAAATTTCATTCATAAAAGTAAATTTATCTTGCAATATTTTAAATAATAGTAAATAATTATAAAGCTTTTAGTAATTTTCTAGTATGATTATGAAAAATCAAATTTTTAAGAAAATTATAATTTGTCACCTCATTTCCATTTTTTGTGATGTGATTTTACCTGTTTTCTCTTCTATTTTCTCACAAATCACATTCATTATGATGAGGTTCTTCTGTGTACAAAAATTGTTTTGATTCAAATAATAATCAAACAATTAAATTTACACAAAACCGAGAATCTGAAAAGCATGAAAATTTAATTTTTCATTCAACATAAGGAGTGAAGTGGTGGCGGCGGTGGCGGAGGAAAATGACGAAATGAAAATTGTGTTGTATTGTCGGTGGCAGTATTTCCTTTTCATAAATTGTAATTGTTTGTGTTATGTCTTTCAATTTATCCTCGTTTTTGTTGTTGTTTGTGGTTGTCGGTGTTAGTGTAAATATGTATGTTGTTTAGTTTAACTTTACACTTTTCGTCTTTATAACAATACTAGACAAAAAATGTGTTTTCCTATTGTATTTTTATTAAATTTTCCGAGTATTTTTCTTCTCCTATTTGCTACCGTATACATGCTGTTGGTGTAGTAAATTAAATTCAATAGTTTTCTTATACAATTTTATGTTATGTTTATGTGCTTTAGGGATGTTAAGTTAATAGCCAACACGTGATCACAATTCTGTTTTTGGTTTCGAATTTTTCAATATACACTCTTGATTTGATGTGGGTTATTAACAGGTGTAACGATTGGGTGAAATATTTTCAACACATTGAAAGCGAAAACGACATTGCCGTACAAAACATCATCAGGATTATTAGCAACGTTGACACTTAATTTGCAGCTTGCATTTACTCAAATCATCCTAAAGTATTTTACTTATTTGTATCAATTTTATTTGATAATATTCGCCACGTTACGTAATAAATAAATTTATGGAAAGTGAACTAAAATTTATGTGTTTTTGGCCCCAATGTTCTTTTAAAAAAGCTAAAAATATTTGGCGCTATTTTTATGGCAGCACATTCGATTTCAGGATATAATGAGAATGACATTTAATAAATAATATAATTTTTATATTTTAAAATATTTCTAGGATGTGCCAATAAAAAGGACTGTTGTAAATAAGTGAAACGTGACGTGACTAACTTCTTAAATAGAAAAACCATTCGTGTTTTTTTGTCGAAAGTTTGACCGAAAAATAAAAAATGTTAATACACAGGAACCGTTCGCACAACTTATAAATATTTAAATATTGTCTCATGTTACATTTTTGGTTAGGGATATTATTTTAATGTAACGTTGCTAATCAAATAGAAATTAACATATATTTTGTAATTTGACTCTTGTGCTGGAGTTAAATTAACGTCGTTTCCGATTCACATTTTACACCTCATTCAAAAAGCAATCGGTGAATTGAACAAGAAAATCGGAATGTCTGTTTTTTTATACACTCCCGGGCAACTAAATCGACTCAAACCTTTAGGGCTCACAGAAAGGCTAATTTTTTTAAAACCGCTTTATCGATTTTCACCATTTTTTGAAAGCTTGATATTTTTACTTTAAAATGACACTATTTTCATAAAAATTGGTTAAGAACTGTTTTTTATAATTAAATGGTTGGAACAGGGCTATAGTTGGAAGAGCTTCATAGGTAATCGAACTGCAACAAGACTTGAAACCATTCCGCGAAGTAAATGGCATCACATTGAATCCAAAGATAATCCTACTGATCTTGTATCTAGAGGAGTCAAACCATTACCATTAGCAAATTTCCAGCTCTGGTGGCATGGTCCGCAATGGTTGGGCGATGAAAAACATAATTGGGCAATATCAAAATCAACTACAGATGAAGTGAAGGGTATGAACGGTTAAAATATTTCAAAGTCTTTACAGAGATAAGTAGTCCAAATGATGTCGTTCTAACCCTACTGAAGAAATTCTCACGGAAGACAGCTCCTAGCGAGAAGGCATATGTGGCAGTTTTCGTGTGTTTGGCTGTCAAAGCAGTGCACTTGGAAGTGGTGAGCGGTCTCAACACTGATTCATTCTTAGCTGCATTAAAACGCTTCATTTCAAGACGAGGAACTCCAAAACAAATTTAGTGCGACAATGGATCAAATTTCATTGGGGGCAACAGAGAACTGCAGCAGCTAAACAGCAACTTATTAGTCAAACAAAAAATCCACTAATATTAGAATTTCTATTACAGAAAAGTATTGTATTCCACTTTAATCTACCCCATGCTCCACCTTTTGGCGGGTTATGGGAAGCTTCTGTAAAGCCTTTAAATACCATTTGAAGTGGTTAACCAACGCTAAAAACAAATTGAATCACTATTAAATTCACCGCCATTATGCCGAATGAACGACGATCCCGCTGACTTGAATGTATTAACTCCCGCACATTTTCTGTTTGGCGAAACCTTGACAGTTGTTCCAGAGTCAAGCTTAGAATATATTCCATAAAGTAAATTATCAAGATGGCAAAATATACAACAAAGAATCCAAGGATTTTGGAAACGATGGCATTATGACTATTTAACTACTTTACATCAGCGATACAAGTGCAAAACAAAAGGTGAATCATTCGATGTTGATAACATTGTCCTTGTACGGGAAGATGGTCTGCATCCCAGTCAATGGATGCTTGGACGAATTACAGCCATTCATCCAGGAACGAATGGCATTGTACGGGCTGTTACAATAAAAACGGCAAAAAATTAAAATAAACGTTCAGTCACCAAGTTAATTAAATTAATCATTAAGAAATAAGTTTCCTTAAGGCATGGGAGTATGTTGGTGAAAATTATACATGGATTTATTTATTATTTTTATTAGAGTTAAACTAAACAAAATGCACCCCAGCTGTCAATGTCATCAACTCTCTCTCTCAATTCATATGAAATCTAAAAGTAAATAAGTAAATGTATAACATTATGTTAATATACTTACCAGGAAATTTAAATTCAAAAGTTGAACATCTATAAAGATTGTTCCAAATAATTTTATTATATAATTTAAATTACTTACGTTCAGATTTATGCTCTGCATAATGTAAACACAATTCACTGTATAATTAATTTTCAAGATGAATGTTAAATTGTCAAATCTGTTACTTTTGATGTCATACAATTGTATTAGACATTATTCGAAGATCGATTAGTTCTCTCCATCGAATATAAAAATCTTGTGGCTTATTTGTAAAGAAAAGTGAAACAACGAAAATGGCAGATTTGACAATCAAAAAAAAAAAAAAAAATTCAAGCTTTGTAAAAATAAAATTCTTTCTCTCTTATCAACTGGCGGCACAAGAAGTTGTAAACTAAAAGTACAAAATAAAATTCATAAAAGGAAAATCATATTTGTTCTACGTTTGGTACACAATTATCACACACTTGAAAGAACTTCAATCTTACAAAAAGCAAAAATTGCGGCGCATATTGACAGCCTCAAACAGGGCAGTAATTATTCGCTAAATTTACTCTATTTCATTCAAAGTATTTTACTTTGCTTATACAAATCAAATGATTTTTCCATTTAAATTTCCCATAGTTTTATTTTTATTTTTAGACGTAAATACTATTAGAGAAGAAACCAAGTTTTCTCCCGTATAAATCTTCAACTTCAAGCGTATACAGTTGGAGAAGGACGTATATGTACAGGTCCCTACGAACAATATATGGCTGCACCTGCTGTAAACAACCCATTCAGCTCCCATTGCAGTCAAAAAGTGGCCGTCCGCAGTTTCGCGAAAACCAAAAACTATCAATATCCAAAACCAATAATAATAAATATAATTAATTATTATTTGTGATAAACTATTAAATTTCTTATGAAAATGAAGTGTATAATCGGAAAATGTCGTAACCATACTCGCAACAAACTACCTGGACCCTCCCTTCATTGACATATTTCATCACGGGTACGATTTGTAGGCACCACGCGTTTCGCTTTACCAGAATTTCGACAACGCGACTCTGTTTAGGCGTTACACGGAAAAAAATAATTTCTAATATGAAGAAAAAACGGATTAATTGAAGAGAATTTGTACATCATTTTCCAGCTAAACGAAATTTTTCTCACGACAAACTTAACGTTTTTCAATTTGAAATTATTCTAAAATATTAAAGTAATCTTTATTTGTTTGATATGAGAAAATTTATTTCTTGGTGCAAGCAAACATGATTACATAGAGAATATAGCTTTTCTTGATGGTTAAAGATTATTTCTTAAGTTAAACGAAATAGGTTTGTTTGTAGAAACCGATTCTTCTGATTGAAAACTAGAAATCTTAGGCTGAGAAACACGTTTTTTTTATTTAAGTAAATCATTCTTGCTGGAAAACACATATTTTCTTGAGTAGAGTAAAATGTATCAATCTATTGTTTAGATTTTCTTGTATGTATCCGTTTATTTCTTACATGAAACTAGCTAATTCTTGACTAGGAAATGAATTTATGAATCTAATGCGTGGGCCTTCTTGGATGCATCTATTTAATTCTTAAACAAAACTAGCTATTTCTTGACTATAGAAAATAATTTATGAATCTATTGTTTTTGTTTGCTTGTATGCCTCGGTCTACTTCTTCCAGGGAACTTGAATATTCTTATCTAGAGAAACGATTTTCTTGTGACAACGCAATATTTTTTCATTTCAGAAATATTTCTTCAATTTATTTGAAATACTACAATTATATGAAAATTTATTTTAATGATTTTTTTTATTTCACCAACAGAAATATAATGTATATTTATATAATCAACAATTTAATTATGAAGCGTTATATATATACGTATATGTATATATATATATATATATATATATATATATATATATATATATATATATATATATATATATATATATATATATATATATATATATATATATATATATATATATATATATATATATATATATATATGTATATATATATATATATATATATATATATATATATATATATATATATATGTATATATATATATATATATATATATATATATATATATATATATATATATATATATATATATATATATATATATATATATATATTATATATATATATATATATATATATATATATATAGTATATATATATATATATATAAAGAAAATATTTAGAATGCCAATTTCCGGAGTTTCGAAGTTCGATTTTTAAGCTTGTGGTATAATATTCCAGACGGTTTCTGTCTTCCTCTATAATACAGATCCTGAAAAAGGGTTCGAAATACAAATTAGTATTGAAATTTATTTTTTAATTTGTTATTATTTACCTTTTTTCTCCTTTTGGATATTGGTAGAAATTTAGTCAAAATATGTCGGTGAAACTGAGACTTCGATAATTTCGTCTACAATAGACGAAACAAGTAATTATTTACCCTTTTTGTCTAATTGTGATGGTGTGTTCGAATTAAATATCCGTAATATTTTACTTCCTTTATTGGTCTTAAGAAATTGTTTCAAATTCTGAAATGAAAACAAGAATATGAAATAATAATTTATATCCTTAATATTATTTTGCAAAACTAACAAAATCTATTGGCGAAACCACATCACTAGCTCGAGAAGAGCCAGACGGAGACTGAGTTCGGATCCTGTCGGATTAGGAGGAGTTTATTTCCGCTGAATATCCCCATAAAATATAAATATTGTTGTAGCATTATTAGAAATAATTTTCAAACCAATTTTACATTTTCTTCACGCCATTGCACAATTCTCAGGCGTAACTTCGACTTAAGGCGTACTTGCTTCAGCTCAGGAAACATCTGTTCTTGGTCATTATGTGATATTCCGTCAAGGTCGCTAATCTTTATAAAACCACATCCTTTAATAAGCAAATTAAAACAAAAACAAAAAATTGTATCTTACAAATAATCGGAAAGTTTTATTGAATTCAATTTTAAAGAAAACACAAAATATTTTCACAAGTGCCGCAATAACTAGTTGTTACAAAAATAAAAAATTATATTAATAAAAATTCACGTATAAAAATTAACATCACTTACCACCACCCTTTTACCTACCGATACATTAATTACGTAAGTAAAATTTTTTGAACACAATGAAATAAAAAATAAATTTATAAGATGGGGAGGGGAGGTATGATGAAAAATTATATACAATTAGTGATAAAATAAATTTAAATTTTGGTATTAAATTTATGCACTTATACGTATATTTACATATTAAGAAAATGTTATATTTTTAAAACAAGAGATTTCCAGAAAACTGGAAAATATATTTTGAGAAAAGGTTCCATATCGTTTTAAGAAAAATTCTATCTTATCTTTAACATTTCAATAGTTTCTCGAATAAAGAAATTGCTTTTGCGTTCATCAAGAAAATTTTTAGTTTTTAAAATAACCAATTTCAAGAAAATTGGACAAAATAGTTTGAGAAAAGGGTCAATTTCTTGTTGCAAGAAAAATTGGAAACAAAACAATCATATTTTTCTCCATTCGTTGATTTTGTTTTTTCAATCAAGATTTTGAGCAGTTATAGAAGCAAGAAACTAAATCTCAGATTACAATTATGCAACAAATCTTAACTCAAGCAATTTTTTGTCAGTGCAAGAAACACAAATCTTATATGAAGAAAAACTCGAAATAAATAAGAAAATTAGCTTTCAAACGAAGAAAAAGTACATTTTCTTTCTTTTAAAAATCCGTTTTCTTCGTGATGACAAGCCTAGTTTTTTCCGTGTCCGAGTGCTCGCAATTGCGATATGTTGTTGTTATTTACTCGTACAATGTGAAGTATGACAGACAACTCATAATGATTCAAGGATTCTTTTACAGAATTAGTTAGCATATTTCGAGCTCACGAAACTCGCAAATCGTTAAACGAGAGAACAATCGCACCCCACAGACGTGTGCAGATGATTTGTTCAAGTGTATACAAGTGGTTTGTTCATGACACACCTTCACCGACTCCATTTAAACTTTGAACAATTTTGTTCAATTCAATTTGATTTTGATCCACATATTAGCATTATGTGGATCGTAAATGTTTGTTTTCTTCCCTTTTTCTTCCATTCAGATGGATCCATCTAGGTCACGTCCGTCACGCTCTAAATGCAAAATTGAACCGGATCCAGGACAATTTTAGTTCTACTCATCGCTTAAAACACCACACCACACAATAATATATTTTAAATTAGTTAAACACTCACCAGCATTTTAATCCACTATACATACCATGTAATTTCAAGCACAGTACGATTTAATTTAATTTTAATTTAACTTCAACGATTTTCGATAAATCTTTTACAATTAAAATTTAGATTAGAATTTTAAATTGATTTTACAAAAAAATTATTTTCTCCGCGCGAAAAAACAAAACTGTTCACCAAAGCTACTCGATTTCGCAACCAAAATTTATGATTGTGAAAAAAAAATATTGGGATGTTTAAATTTAAAATACAACAAAAATTTCCGGCAAAACAAAAACAATTTTATTGGTTAATACTTGCCCTCCCCCTGCATTTAGAACGGTTCGAGTGCGGTTCCCCATTGACCTTATAAGGGTGGTCACAAAGACTTGGGGGATCACACCCCATTTCTCATCCAACGCAATCTTGAATGCCCATGGAGATTTATTCTGCACTCGTCAGGGAACGGACTTTGGGCTTCCTTCAAGCGTCTTTTTACTGTCCATGGATTAACAGCTACATCTCGAAATTGTCTGTGCAGGCCCTTGACTACGAAGACTTTACATATTAAAATTGCCTCGGATTTAACAATAGATACGTTTTTGGCAGAAGAGGAGCTCCTGCAGACATATATTCCGATAATGGATCTAATTTTTTAGGGGCACAGCGGAAATTATTTGTGCAATATATTTTAATCGCAACTACCGAATTCAACGTAAAATCGCAAAAATCTTAGAATGATTTGAACTCGTCCATCGTTCTGATGATGGCGTTACAGTACTGGATCACCCTGTATTATGAATTCTATGTGGCTAAAAATTTGTTTTTCTTAGAAATTTATTGTGCACAACCTAAAAATCAAGAAACTTATTTGTTTAGTCTCTAACCGGTTGTGGAACTGCAAACAGTGTTTTATATAAAGTTTTAAACAATTTTAATTAGTGGGATTTATTTTTGGAGTTTATAATATAAACTTTATATTTAATTTTATTTATTTAATATTTAATAAAATAAAAATACTTGGCAGACATGGTGATCTTCAACAAATTTGTTAGATTTATTTATATATTTATTGCACTTTATTCGTTCGTCGATCGGATTTCAGCAACCGAAATGATCAGTAAGTTTTTAATATGAAACACGAATGCTGTCCTAATATCTTTATGAAAATAAATTTTGTGTATATGTACATATGTGTAAAATAAATATATGTAAACTTAGCTATGCTTGAATTAAGCTAGAATAAATATGAAATTGTAAACTAAGTTGAAATTATTTGAAATATTTAATTGCCGATTTACAATCAATGAGATTTTGCGACCTCAGAACTATTCAGATCTATTATAAATAAATTATTAAGTTTTTCATAAGTTAGTGTAAAATTACGTCAAATCATGTTTAAAAATAGTAAAGTGTACAATATTTTGTTTACCAAACTATTCAAAACTTATTTGTGTTATCATCTTTCTTTATTCTTTTATCTCTAATCTCAAAAATTTGGCGTAACAAGTGTCGTTGTTTTATTCATGTTCAAATATAAACTTTTAAACGTTTCTTGTTCATAATTTGGCAGTGAAAATTTGTTTTTTTGGACATCAATACAGTCAGACTTCGGTCTTGGTTATTATTTACGACAGTGTAAATTTTATTTTAATTGATCAGAAATCTTAAAATGTATTGATTATAATTCATCCATTAGGCTCGTTCATTGAATGCCTTTCTTACTGCGCTCGAACCAAGTCCATAACCGAGCATTCCAAATGATTTTGGATTCTTACATTAACTCTACCCTTGATATGCTTTTCCACAGATGAAAGGTGGGGCCCTATGTAATGTTTTCGTTGTATCTGTTCGGCAAAACTATATGAACTTAAAGTTCCTAGATCTAAACTTGAATTTCGATTTGCCGAAACAATGACAACAAACTTGAGATTTTTAGAGATTTATTTGTATTGAGGTTTCCTGAGTCCGAAAAAGTGGGTTTCGAAATGGTGTCTGTCTGTCAGTCTGTGTCCTCTCTACAGCCCAGATGGTTTAACCAATCAAACTGAAACTTCAGAATTAAGCTTTTTTGATAAATTGGGAGGTCCCAGTGAATTTTACTCCAAATCAGCTAACCGGAAGTGGCCACTCCCTTGGTTCAGAAAATTTATTTTGCAAATATCTTAAAAAGTATAAGGTTTACAAAAAACTACTTAATACATACTGTTTCCAAAAAATAAAAAAAAAATAAAAATTAAAAAAAAAATTAAAAAAATTAAATTTCTCAAAATTCTCTGTTCGTAAAAGAAAGTCGTGTGTTGGCCACACCTCCATTTTTTTCGTTTGTAGTACGCATTTGTGGAACGTACTGAATGAATTTTCGATATTCCCATGACACATTTAAGGAAGAAATTCCTAAGCAGAACCTAAATAAAAAATGAAGAATAATAGTTTGTTTGTTGAGATTGAGATTAACCGTCTCGACAATGAATCGGACAAGGAAAATCTGACTCAAGTGTAAATGCCAATAGGTTACCTTCAATAAAAAAAATAAAAAAAACAAAAAAAAAATGAATTAGTAAACATTAATCATATATGTAGATCTAAGAAAGCTTGTTAAAGCTATACAATGAATTTTAGTAGGGCGATGTGATGTAATTGGATTGCACTCACATAAAATATATGTAACAGTTTTGGTTGACAAAGAATTGAGTTGTGAGGCGTTAATATCCTTAACATAAAGTTGGTCATGCGAATGTGTTTTGTCTTTATAAGGTTTGGGAGGTAGAATATTAGTGAATGTTTGTCCCTGCAATGTTTAGGTGGAAACTCCAGGGCCTAGATTCTGATCAAGTGACAAATGACAAATGACAATTTTTTGTGACTTTGTACTAAAATTTTAACTGCTATAAAATGACAATATAGTTGTGAGTTCTAAAATGCGATTCTGATGAAGTGACTTTTTCAAAATGTCACAAGAAAAAAAATGACAAATTAAACAAAATTGTCATTGATTTGGTTTTCCGTGACAAAAGTCAGCTGCATTTTTAAATAAAATATGTGTGAGTATATTTTGTTAATTTTTAATAATTCTTGTTATAAATTTTAATTGTTTATATTATAATTAAAATAAAACAATATTTTATCTATTTTTATATATACATAATAAAACAATATTTTATCTATTTTTATATATACATATATAAAAATAGATAAAATATTGTTTTATTTTAATTATAATATAAACAATTAAAATTTATAACAAGAATTATTAAAAATTAACAAAATATACTCACACATATTTTATTTAAAAATACAGCTGACTTTTGTCACGGAAAACCAAATTAATGACAATTTTGTACATGTACATATGTATGTATATGTATATACAAAATAAACCTTAAAATATAACTGCGGTAAACTAGAAATGCAACTGCTGTAAACTGCTGTTAATGTCATAACTCATTTCATCAGAATCGCAAATTTTCCGTGACAATATTTTGTACTAATAACAAAATGTCACGAAAAATTGTCATTTCATCAGAATCTACCCCCAGGGGTGAGCGCGTAAAACTTTCATTAATTGATGCCTTCGCTAATGCTGAATTGTGGCGCTTGATGTTTTCTCCGGAATGTTTTGCAAAATGAAGAGCATAGCAACTGTCACACGAAAAGAAAAATTAATTAAAAACAATGTGCTATTAATTCTAAGGTTGTTTTACGTTGGAGGTTAATTTTGGTGGTAGATTCTAGAAGCACTTACCTTCATGAAAATTTCAAATCACGACATAAAACAATCATCTGAGCAAAAGAGTTCTTACTATGTTCGCTCAGTTACTAGTTCAAACTGTTATCAGCTTGCCCTTGACATTTTTTAATCTTTTGTACAGAGCTAGATGTATACATCAGCATATTTTACGTATCGCATAATTTAATTATACGTATGCACCAAAAACGATGACAACTATTAATTTAAAAGTAGGTAAAAGAATATTAAGATTAGTTATTTTGTTTAGCAGACTGAACAAACTCTCGGGCTGCCGTCCTATGTCCAAGGTGGCCGTAATTAGTACGTCGGTCCAAAATACCAAATAAATTATGGTATAGCGATGGATGTGCGGCCTGCTGTGATTCGGTACAAGAACTTCATTTCCCTGAGCGTTTAGATCTACTTTTCCAACTCCTTTATGGTTGGCGCAGTCAAAAAATCAATTTGATAATATTCTATAGTTATATTCAGGATTTAGGCAATGAATTCCTTTAGATGATTTAATCCATGTAGCAGACCAGATGAATCACGAAATTCCCCGCTGTATATAAGCTGTGTCCGTTACTACGATTAGTGAATCATGTATCCCAGGCTTATTTCCAATTACCACATATACGGTTGAATAGTATAGTCAGATAACAGCGACTGTGGTTTCATTGGGACATATATCCACTGGTTTGGGGTGTAAAGATTGATGCAGTGGTAGATTCTATTTACGGTTCTGCTATTGCACACGGTGTTGATTTCCTTCTTCCGCTGTAATACGGATAATTCACATTTCTCTTGGTTGGCCATTTCACTTATTTGATGTGCGACTGAGTCAGGAATTACCGATAATAATCTGTAATCCCATGTTAACGAAAGCGGTAGTTTGATTTCAATGATTATATCCCGCAGTGTCTTCGTTCTTTGCTATACGCGAGCGAGGTCAATTACCATCATGGGACCAAACTGCTGCGCTCTTTGTAATCAGCTCGCTGTTTAACTGAGTTGGTGCAAGTATAGCTAGATGATAGCATTATAAGCTACATACGACACGTAAACCCTGTTGGGTATCACGCAGATTTTTCGGAACTAAAAAACTCCACAATATTTGTTGGTAGTCTCGGTCTTTTTTGTCAAGCCATATACCTGGCGATAAATTTTTCTATGTCGGGGCTTTAACTTATGCCAGCTCTTCCTGAAGTTTGGGACCGGGCGTCATGATGTCATTCAAGGACACCCAGCCGTCGTTTTGGAGGATGCGTCAAAGATTTTTAGGAACTTGGTTGTTGTGGTGTGGTCTTTGATCGTACTATGTTGAGGTATGTAATATAGTATATATTTTCAGCTACTTTGTCGTCCTGCCTTGCCTGGATCAACTCCGTGTGGTTTAAATCGATGTACCTTGCACAAGCGGAATCTTCTTTCGATTTGTAATAATATTGCAATGGCCCTTTTCCGAAATTCTCCTAGTTTAAAAGGAGAGTTTATGTTGAGGCGGCTAATATTGTGAACCATCCCTTTTGCTGTATCGTGCAGAGCTCGAAGTGCTACACAGATTCTGTATCTTTGGCTGCTAATTTTATTGCATCTGGCTTGTAGATTAACTGTGCTGCCCCTTTTTGTATGTGTGTAGTTCCACATGTTAGTAGTTCGACTTTGGACAGCTGTAATTTTGTTGAACCGATTGAGGTTGTTTGTTCGGTCTGACTTTTTCGCAATTACACAATCACGGAGTCCGCACTATCCTTAAGTGTCACATAGTATTCTGATATTACTTCATCTTCTTACTTCACTTCCCAATTCATTCCGTTTAATTTGAAATAAGCACTCTGGTTCATGTTAGAATCGATCGAGTGCCTTATTGAGGTTAGAACAACCTTTAGTTGTTATGTTGTTCCATTTTTGGCGCTTGATGTAGACCGCTACTAATTTATGATAATAGCTGAGGGTTTAGGTCGGTCTTTGTTTTTTATTTGGTTCTCGATTCCTATAGTTGTTTTTGTCTGCAGTTTGAAAGACGATGTGAATTTCCAGGTTTCTCTTTGGTATTATTACTGACGGCGTTTTAAGTGATATGAGGATTCTGTGCCTTGGATGTGCGGTTCTCAGATGTTCTCATCTCAGATGTTCTCATCGGCAGCTAGTGGTAATTTTAGAGAAAACTTCTTTAGTGTTTCCGATATCTATGTTTTTGTTGTAGTTTATATTCATTTGAATCAGCTGCTCCCTTCACTCTACCTGTCTCTGTATTAGATGTTTTATTTTGGTTGCTGGTTGAATCGGTGGTTAGGTGGCTATGTTTGTAAGCGCTCTTCTTTCGATGGTCGTTGTTGTTATCTGTTGTTCAAGTGGTTACTGAATGTTCCGGATTTATTGCCTACGTTTCTTTGACCTACACAAACACCTTGAAGCCGGTCCGGTTGTTGTGTAAATGAATTGAAGGTGAAACGAATGTCACCGAAGGTATCAAGTAAGTGATTTATTATCCAGATTAGTTATTCTGTTTGGGAAACTAAATCGAGGTTTTTGTGTTGACCTTCAACAGATGTTTTTATGTTGATTTTGTGATTTTGGACAGAGACTCAACGTGCCTATACAAATTGTCAATCCCACAATAAGCAAACGAATTTTATTCACTCAAAACTATGAGCAATTAAGTGTTCATTGAACGAAATACGTACGTCAAGAAAAGCCGCAACCACAATAATAATGGAAAATGCCGACGAATATTGGCATTTGTGCCAATCAACTATTAAGCAAATGTGAACAAATGCCTATTTTTGTAAAAAAAATTAATTTTTTTTTTGTAACGTGCATCACACCACTACCCAGTTCTTTACTCTTTCTCTATAAACTAAAATAATTTATGTGGCCAATGTGGTTTATCGTGTTCTTTATACAGATAAATCACACATGTATATATTTTTTTTTAATTTTTCACCTTCAGTTGTCCCGTTATACGGTTTTGAAGGTGGAACATTTTTGGCATTTTCAGTGTTTTTGTTAGTGGTCTTTGCATTCTGGGTTCTATATAACAGATAGATACTAGTACTTTTGAAAACGGTTCCATTTCAGATAGGTGTAACAAAAGGTGTGACATTTACAGGTAAATCATTTGATTATTGGTACTAATTTTAAAGATTACACGACATAATACTAAAAATATTTCTAAGGCTACAATAAAAACTATAAGGTTTTATGAGCTGAAGGCGCACGCACTCCGGCCGCGACTTAAAAGTAAAATTAAGAAATAAATCATTACAACATTGATCTTGATCTGACCTATGATTAGAGAATGAACATACTATAATGAAAATAATTACACTAGGCTAGAATTAAAAGGTTTGAATTAGAGTTGTCTTATTAGAATTGAGCCAAAACTAATACGCACACAAATTATACAACAACAACAAATTTATAAAAAAAACAATCTAATGTTAAATACATACATTAAACCTTCTTATCTCAGTCAAATTTGTAAAAACCCCACTTTAAAATTTTAATTTTGTTTACGTTTTCTAAAAAATTAAAGTCAGGGATTCATGTAATTTGCCAAATGGAACAACGGGTTTATGTGAATCAATTGAGACTTATGGAGATCTCTCTAAAATGAGGTATAGGTTTGAGGGTGTAAAATAGATCGTATGCTGTGGAGACACCTTGTAAGTATGTTTTGTTTGGTTTTAGTTTTGCTTAGATTAAAATTAGCTTTACTACTAGTCGAGTTGGTACGAAATGCTGAACGACCAATTTCCAAATTCTGTATTTTATATTAAAACAAATTTTACAATTAATTTATTTGCACAAACAAATTAATTGCAAAATTTATTTTTTACAGAATTTTGCAAAACAGTTATAATAAGTGCCTTAGAGTATGCGTACAGACAATTAAATTTAAATATTTACCAAGTATTTTCTTGCTTATACCGACATCATTTAATGTGGAGATTTTAATTGTGATGATAGTAAGGCATCATGTAAACCAACTAAATTCCAACGTACTTGTAGATCCGAAGACTTTGGTTTAATTTACGAAGCTTTCTTCCGTTTCTCCAATGAAACTCTTATCTAAATTAATAATGAAACATTATATTATACTTTCTTCAATAAATTGTAAATATAATACCTACGTGCTATTGATGTATAGTATTCGCTTCCAATCGCAGAGTTTCAAAAATATAATTTTGAGGTAAGATCAAGTCATGGTGACATTATTTGTCTCTCGTCTCTTCGGAATGAAGTGAAAAAGATTTATTTTGTGTTCTTTGTTGAAATTTCAAAATTTAATTTAAAATCCATAAAACTTAAAATGATATATTCATCATTTTTATTTTTTTTGTAAAATCATTAACACTGTCGACAAGGAGACGAAGAGCAGCAATACAATTTCTTTTTTAAATGAAAAGTAATTTTTAATGAGGTAAGCTCTGAATTTGGGTTGGACTTGATCACCCCGATCAATGTTTATCATTGGAGAACAAGTGGAAATCAAAAATTGTATTCGAGTTTGTATTCTCCGGCCACGAGTTTGGTTGCTCTATCACATACAAATTAATTTTAGTGAAATTTTGGGGTTTGCTCTATTGCTAATTTTGGCCGTTACGGCCGTTTCGTTTTAAAGAATACGAAAAGAACAACTAACGAGAAAAGCATATAAGTAGCTATTCCATAGGTTTAAGCAAAGATAATCCCATATTAAAGATGATTCATTCAGTACAAAAATAAAAATAGCGTACCCCGATGCATAGGGTACCTTTGCTATATATGTACCGGTTTTTATTCTACTACATATACATACATCGAAGGTATTCTATATAAAGAAATGAAGTGGGGGAAGGGGGCTAGTTGATTAACTTTCAGTACTAAAATCGGGAGCTTGATGGTGACATTTCGCACCTGAAATAAAAGTACAGCGCCCGTTTTGTGAGCTGACCTGAAAAAGATCTTAGATCGTTATTATCTAATGTGTGGTAATTAACAGTGTGGGCGGGCTCATTACTGATCTGTAAATTTGCATCACTGATTTGTGCTGATGGCAGTGACAATGAACTAATGGCCCTGATACGAAAAATGATGACATGTGCCAGTAATACTTAAAGTGTGTTTTCATCGAGCAACTATCGAGAGATCATGATAACAACGAGTTGTGTTTAGTTAAATTCAAAAACAGCAAAAATTTTTAAGTATACCAAGTAGATCTTATAATATTCTACAAAATAACCAAAACAAAAATATGATTTTCATTTTCTTGTGTTATTCTTAAAATGTAGAAAATTTTAAGATTTACCATTTACATAAAATTGAAAAAAATCAGCAGTATTTCAAAATAGTATGCGAATTTTCATTACAAGTTACTACAAAAATTAGGACAATTCCGGGAAGAGAGTTAAATAAATCAAAACTTTCTTGATTTTTTACCCAATTTTTAATTTTTGTTAAATTTAAACATTTCTTACCATCGTAGAAAAAATTACTTGTGACATACAGTGCTGTACAAAAAAATTTGGTCAAACATATTTTTTTAAAAAAACTGGAGTCTTGGTTGCTGAAATTACAAAACTTTTGGAAGCAATTGGCTTAAGGGGTAACCAGTAAAACAGTAAGGAAATTTGACGAAATTATTTCCTTACAGAATATTTGACATATCGGCTGCCGAATTCGTAACAAGAACTGACAAATACACTGTTAAAATTGTAATGTGAATAGCAAAATTTATTATTTTTCAGAAAGTGTGCTGTGAAAATTTTGATGTATTCTGACATATCCTTCAGTTCGCGCTTTAATTTCCGCTCTATTAAGTGACAGCTGATCTGAACGAAAAGTTCTTAAAGGCTCGCTGGTCAGTAACATTTGCAGTTTAATATTGTAGTTACATCTTTAATTGGATCATAAATGTATTTAAAATGAATCAGTTAGCCAATTGCTTCCAAAAGTTTTGTAATTTTAGCAACCAATGCTTCGCCTGAGTGCATTTCATTTATGTCATAGATGTTTATGATAAAAAGATTGGTTTGAAAAGTTAAAAAGTTAAAAAAAAAGAAAAAGTTAAAAAGTTAATAAAAGGTAAAAAGTTAAATAGTTAACATACATATTTTGTGTATCGGTTTTTGTATGCATATATTTGCCCATACGTATGCCTTAAAAAGATTTATAGGGTAAATCATCTACTAGAAGTATAACTAAGAGAAGTCACTGAATTTCATCCAAAGTGCTAAAGCCCTACTACACCTTTCATTAATTTATCAGGGTCGTTTGCAATAATTAGGAGTTGATGCATCTAAAATTGTGTGACACCAATCATCCATAATCCATTACCGACTAACCGAAAGTTAACTGTAGGGCTATTTGAAAACAGGTTTAAGATGATATTGCGTAATTTCGTGGAGTCGGATACATGGCAATACATATAATCCAAGAAATTTCGTTTATTACACTTCCCAGTTAAGCGAAACATTGACAGTATTATTTTTACTCCATTTTATTATAAATTTTTTAAATATGCTGTTTCATTGATTTTAATAATTTTTATAACAAAATAGTTTTATTATAACTGAACCTACAACAATTTTTACATCCTTTTACATGTTTTAACTGGTCTTACTACATACATCGGTTAGTTGTAAACCGAAGCTTAAAATTGAGGTAACTATCATAAGAAATTATTGTAAGTTCTTCTTCTTTTTAAATTACTAGAATATTTTTGACATTAAATATAAATTTAAGTTAATAATTAAAGATATTTGTTTGTTTAGTAAAACTCGCTAAGCTATTTTATTAAAGAAAATAAAAATCCTTTATTGTATTTACCCATGCAAAAGTTTTAACAGAATTTGGAATTACAAATCTCTTACCATCAAAGTTTGTTAGTACTGCTTTATTAAGCAATTGTATATAAGCCATGTTTAATGCTTTTAAAATTTAACTGTAACCTAATTATTTGCTCATCTTTATTTAAACAATTTTTGAAATCATTCAACGTTATTGACTCGGAAACTAAATTTTTTTTTCACTCCCTTTATTTTCTTTACAATTTCTTTATCATCTTTTAGATTTAAACCATATGACTTTGCTTTAATTCCTACAAACTCTATTAAGATTTTCCCGCAACACTCATCCTTAATCATTCCTAACACCTTTCTATTCACCAAAGGTAATTCATATACATTATCGATTTGATAATCCGAAGTATCAATCAACGGTGTCGGTGTATAATAGTTCAGCATTTCATTAAATTTTGGTTTAATATATTGATAGTCAAAAACATAAATTAAAGTTTTAGGTAACTCTAATACACAAAATCCTACATAGATAGGTTTATTATATATTATGGATAATCGATTTATTTGAACAGCTACCATATTTTCAGTGAAAATGCAGGAAGAATGAAAGTTAGGTTTACTAATAAGATTACTAACTCCTAAATTTGTTTCCCTAAATTTCCCATAAATTTTCCAATCCTCCATTGTTTTCCTAAATTTTGCCAGTGTGTTACCAAATTTAATATCAGTCCTTTTCTCAACATCTTCAATTGTCTTTCCAAAAACGCTATTATTCAATAATTTAAAAAAAAAACTTTCTCAAATGTATTTTTAACTTTAGAGCGAAGACTAGTGTTCAAATCTATATACGATTTAAACCATGCTTTCTGACTGAACTCTAAGATTCTATGGTTTTTGGTCAAAATTAGCCTTCTGTTAAACCACGATATACATACTAATGTAATATATTGCGCATATGTCAAATTTTTTTACAACAATAAATTTCAAGATGGCGGTATTTTGTGACCCACTTTGAATTTTGTGAATGAAGATTAAGTAAGTGGATATGAATTTGAGTAAATGATTTATTTCTAAATAAACAAAATTTTCATTTGCAATAGTTTTTAATTATAAAATAATTTTATTCAATTTCCTTTTTCTGCTGTTTTCCACTATGCTATTATTTAATGTTTTGATTCTAAAGTACATTCGTAAACGGAAAAATATTTTTTTAACTTGTTCACAAGTAGATATACTTGAAGATGTATTTATTAATTGTTGTATGTAATTTTGACAATACACAATATTGTCTCCATTAGTTTGCTTAAATATTAACTCCAGGTTTTCCATTGCACCCATTAATTTTTCCGTCGGTTTTTGTAGAAACCCTTCCGTTAGTTGATTCGTCCAGGACATAAATTTTGGTCGTCTCATGAGTCGGTGAGGCGAGAATTACCGGATCGTAATAGTATTAGTTATTGTGTTTGTGTTCGAATGCTCTTTTATTATTCATGCTCTTCATGCTCTTTTTAGTTTTTCGTTTATTTATTTGGTGGTGTTTTGTATACGAAATGAAATTTTTAAAGGGACACGAAGATGACGATGGTTGAGAAAAAAATCAATTGACTAAAATTCAAAATTGTGTATTAAAATTTTATTAATTTCAATTATAATTGTGTACAACCTGCAATTCGATATATTTAATTTCAAATTATTTATATTTATAAACTAAAATTTTCTTTTAAATTGATAATAAAGACGATGTAAAATAATGTATTTGAAAATCCCTTATGATTTTGTTTACGTTTCATATGGCATTGAGAAAATGTATAAAATGCATGTAGTAGCTAGCAAGATAAACAGAAAATAAAGGAATAAGAAAAAAGATTTTTAGTAATAGGTACATACATATGTATGTTCAAAATATTATATTTTGTTGGTAAACTCTCTGCTGAGTCTAAGAGCAATTAACAAAAACATTTAAAAATTCAAATGTTTTACGTTATGTACTTATAATTTTTTCTACCGTTTTTTATCTTGGATATTATATTAAAAAAAATATAAAGGGCAAAAAAGATTTCGTACAACATCATTATCAATTTCAAATACAGTTTGTTAAAAAAATTTGCGATTATTCTCGATTTGTTTAAATTTATCAAATTTTCAACAGAATTTTTTGTTGGCTTGGATATTAAAATAAATTAAATCAATCAAATATTGTGAAAGTACAGTTTACATTATGTATTTTGAATGTATTAGAGTGTAAGTATTTTTAGTAACCTTTACATAATGTAAACTGTACTTACACAATATTTGATTGATTTAATTAAGTTTTTAATAAAAAATTAATCTGCTTTTACAACACGAAACCTAAAAAGCTAATAAACAAATATGTTAAGTTAAAACTAAAGAAATACATTTTTTTATTATACAATAATAGAACTTTACTAAAAGTAGAATATTCAAAAAATATTTACAACGAACAGCACAGTATGTATTGTTAATTCTCCTGCTTCATAGCAAGTGAAATATTCTCACACGTGAGCATAAGCATCAAAAATTTTTTCCGATTTCAACCGATTGGCTTATTTTTGATACTTACCGTCACAAAACGATACATTAATACAAACAACGAAAATGACAGAACACAATAACAAAATGTATCTTATACTCCTTGTACGTATACAAAATTCTCATGAGGCAGTGAAGAAATTTGGGACCAAAATTTAGAATACTTATTTTTGTTGATCACAGCGCTATCAACAACTAGGTTTGGATCCTTAATTTTATGGCAAATATATCCCGCCAAATGCTCTAAGCTATCATATTGCAATGATTCCAGTTCATCGGCTTTTGGTTGATCGTTTAAGTTTATTTCCGATGTCAGTGGACTAGACAAATTGCTACTTAACATGCTCACCGTATCCAAATCAGGAGTGTCGTCTATGATGGTATTCTCACTTAATGATAAGTTTCCCTCATTTTTCCCAAGTATGTATGATCTTAATCTATACATAAACTCCAGGTGGTCTGGATGATCGTATTGTTCGAGGATCACTGATGATGATGTAAAAACCTAATCTAAAAATAGTTAAATTGATTAGTTTTTACATAAATTGTATTATAAATCGCTTTATGTTAAATTTTTACCTTTTGTTTATATCCAAGTTAATGACAGATCACTTTATAAATTTTAACACCAGGGAAACCATAAATGTAGACCCAATATTAACGTAGACCAAATGAGTGCGTTTCATGTTTGTAACTATAAATATTAATGGCCGTCTATCAGCAATAACTAGTATTAACTAAATGTCAATTATGTAATTGTCCATAACCAAAAAAAATTGTAATCTTTCTTCTTTTACGAACTCTTGGAGAGTTAACAACACAAATAAATTATAAATTTTAAAATAAAATAAAAATAAAAAAAAAGAAATAAATTGCCGATAAAATAAAATACCATTTGGCTCCAATTACTTAAGCAAGACCAAATTTAAGATTATACGTTGAATTAACAACGTTTCGGTAATTATTCCACGTATAGCCCTCCTTTCGACCGAATAACGCCAAAAAAATTTCCAGCACGTCTTGGTTCTTTATTTTGAAATCGTTGAACTATCTGTTGATTGCTGATTTTGGTGCATCCCCATAGTTGAATACCACATGTCCAGACCGGCTTGAGTACTTGTTTGAATTGTAAATGCCCCTTGGTACACTCGTAATAGTGACCTTCACCGAGATCTCGGAATAGATACAGTCGCAAGTGAAATAAATAAATGTGCACAAAAACACCAGGAGAGGCTCCATCATCACCCTAACATCGAAGCTGCAAGACTACTTCATCAAGAGGGTATAATAAGAAGACTCAAAAGACTAAAACCTTTAAAGTTACCTGAATAGTCCGCACAATGCAACATCAACCAAAACAACACTTTATGGAAAGAACACATATGAGTGCTGTATTATTATATTGTCAGAATCAAACGCGCTGTTAGTCAAAAATGACTAGTTACTTTGTAAAAAATTTTATTGTTATCATAAATAAAATATTTAAAAAAAAAAACGTCTTGGTTCAGTCTGTAACTCAACAAATATGAAATGCCATTTTGCGATTTCAAATCGCCGTATAAAAGTTTAAGGGAGTTGTTCGTCATCATTATACCTATAAATAATAAAATCATTAGTACCACATTACACAAAATAGTTTTATTATTTAATATTTATAATTTTATATAATTATTCTGATTATTTTCTGTGCATAAGCGTACAAAAGTTTACTAATTGAGTTTATTTTTTACCTTTTTGGAACGGCATCATATTCAACTTGCCCCTAACCCGCATTTTGTACATAGTTTCAGTCATTTCCTCAACAATTCGAAACTGAATTTGTTCTGAAATTCCAATTCCTTGGACTCTTTGCCGGCTGTCCTTATACGGAGTTCGCACGTTTAAGCAATCAAACCAATCGTTAACTTGAAATTAATGTAAGTTACATACATAAATTATAAAATAAAAATGTAATCTATTTATTACCAGTTTGAAAAACTCTGAACATTTTAGCCAGTTTTCTGAGGTGAGCTCACCTAAACTGCCAGCACGAAAAATGGCACTAGACACGGTGTGAGAAAATAGTTTCGTTGCTAATTTTACTTTTTGCCGCTCTGCGCCTCTTACGTTTAAGTTTGATGCCGATATTTTATTGGCTATGCTTAAATCTGATTTATTATTTGTTTTTGATATTAATTCTTCGATTATGCCTTTATGAATAACTTGTCCGTCGATTATAAAACCATCATTGTCAATAAAATTATTTCTTATAAGTTTAATTAAATGAGACACATCGGCAAAAATGTATATATTTGTAGTTTTGTTGGCCGGATTTCGAAAAAAAAGGAGTATTCACTGTAATATTCAGGTCACGTAATAAACCCTGGTTTGATCCACCCAAGTCGCATACTATAGCTGCTACATGGAAACCGCATGCATGTATGGCTTTTATAATATTAAAAAGAATATTTTTTGTCATTTGTTGATGAAACTCATAGTAGATCGGCTGTTTCCAGTTACCAACTAATCCCCGAACCATTGCTACTTGCACGTATTTTGCAGCCCTCAATGTTCTATCTTTCGATTTATCGTAAACTATCTTTTCTTTGACTTTCATTTCATAAGGAGACCACGCAAATCGTAATATTCCCGGATAAACTTCGATTTTTGCGCATCATTTTTTAAGTGTAATTACAGCAGGAGACGGATAATTTCTTTTCAAAAGTAAGGGAAATGCGCGTGGCCCTGCTGCATGCACTGCAATGGCGCTGGCAATGTCATCCACTGTCCATTTGCAAGTTTTTCAGGACATTCAAATTTATTGATCTATCCTTTAGTGAATATATGACCGATGGATTCCATCACTTTACTTTGTTTAAAGCAATATTATTTTAAAGAAACTATCTCTGAATTAGAAGGGATAATTTCCGTAGTTTGTATACTGCTATTGACGGTACAAACAGGCCACTCTTCTTAACATGTAGTTTGTTCGGTACACCGGATAATTGATGAGCAATTGCACGAATTGGAAACAGTTTGTGTCGTTGGCAGTGGTTCAGTATACGTTGTTTCAGCCTCCATATTAATGACTACAGAATGGCTAGATAAGCTGCTTGTTACATCAAGTTCCATAATGTTATGTTCTGTTGATGTATCGTTAACAGAACCATCTTGTGTTGTTTTGGTCACAGTTGCACTGTTTAAAGAAATGCATAAATAAAATATTTATTGAGGATGATTGAGTTCTATTTAAACTTATCTTGGCTGCAAAGATCGCTTCAGCATTCTTGTATTACGGGACGTTGGCAAGCCAATTTGTTTTTCTGAGTTTATTAAACGCGATGGAACGGTGTTTCGTTTGAGCTGTGCTTTTAATTTTAGTCCGAACTGCTCATATAATGGATTCAGCGAAAAATCATCCGGTTCAAAATGTTTTGAACAAACTCGAGATGTTTTGACGTTAAATTTGTCGCTTCGTCGGCGCAAAAATATCCACTGTTTACACAAAGTTTTTTCTTTTGGGAAAGCATGAAAAGATATTTCTTTATCATAATTCTTCCCTTTATTGTTTGTACTACATCCAAAAATAGCACAACGCATTGTGTACAAATTTATAAACAATTTATTTCACAAAATTTACTTAATAAAAATAAACACAAAAAACACTTCTTTAGTGGTCACAAAGTTCCGCCATATTGACAATTTTTGACACATGTGCGAGAATGAACGAAAATGAAACCTCGCTGTATATTACCTTAGTACGTATGTATATCGTGCTGTTAAACATTGTTTAAGTTATTTTGATGAATTACATAACTACGCTTTGGTAAAAGATTAGCAATTAATTTATTTGGTTTAGATGATTCATATAGGTTCATTAGAGGTTTAATATTTTCCCTACAGAATGGAAAGTCGTTATGTTGTGTATGCAATATATCAGAATATTCTAGACTTGACTCACTATTTATACAATTCATATGAAATTTATTAAGCTCTTCATCAGAAAACCACTTGAAATTAGAAAATGGTAGAGCCTGACTTATAACCAAACCATATTAATCATTTGCATCTAAATAAACTAGAAACTCAGATTCAATTTCTCTATTATATGCTTTCAAATATTTATGATTCGCTTTAGCATTTTTTTTTTAACTTTTTAAGTTTTTTACTTTAACTTGAACTTTTAAACATTTTAAACTTTTTAACTTTAACTTTTTAACTTGTACTTTCTAACTTTAACTTGTTTAGTTTAACTTTTTTAGTTTAACATTTTTAACATTACCGCTTTTAACTTTAACTTTTAAATTTCAACTTTAACTTTATAACTTTAACTTTAAATTTTTAACTATCAGTTTAACTATTAAACTTTGGAACTCTAACTTTTAAACTTTTTAAATTTTTAAACTTTAACTTTTAACTAACTTATTTTAACTTTAACACTTTTTAACTTTAACTTCTTTAACTTTTAAACTTTATGTTTTTAACTTTATGTTTTTAATTTTAACTTTTTAATTTTTAATTTTTACCTTTAACTATTTAAAAACGTTTTAACTTAACTTTTTAACTTTAACTTTTTAAATTTTTTAATTTTTAAACGTTAACTTTTAAACTTTTTAGTTTTTTAACTTTTACTTTTAACTAACTTATTTTAACTTTAACACTTCTTAATTTTAACACTTTTTTAACATTAGGTTTTCAATTTTAACTTAAACTTCTTTAACTTTTAACTTTAACTCTTTAATTTTAGCTTTTTAAATTTAATGTTTTAACTTAACTTTTTAACTTTAACTTCTTTACTTTAACTTTTTAAATTTTTACATTTTTTAACTTTAACTTTTACTTTTAAACTTTTTAAATTTTAAATTTTTTAAATTTATTTTTTTAACTTTAACTCTTAAACTCTAACTTTAACTTTTTAACTTTTGCGTTTTAACTTTAACATTTTAACAAACTTTTTAACTTTATTGTTTTAACTTTAACTTTTCAACTCTAACTTTTTAACTTTAACTAAAACTTTTTAACTGTAACTTTTATTTTTTTTTTAGTTTAACTTTTTTAACTTTAGCTTTTTAACATTAGCTTTTTAGTTCTAACTTTTAATGTTAACTTAAACTTTTTATATTCAACTTTGACTTTTTATTCTTAACTTAGTTTAAATTTTAAACTTCAACTTTAACTTCTTAACTTTAATTTTTTAACTTTAACCTCAATTTTTGGCAATCCTATTAATATTGGTGCCGTGGGTTTTATCATTTTACTTTGGTGGTTTGTATAACTGTTTAATAGATTGGTATGAATTTGACTATTGTTCAAACAGCTAAATACTCACAAATCAATTCAACATCTATGTACTCGTATTTAACAACACACTTACATAGATTACAAAACTAATATGTAAATATTGACCAGAAGCAAAGACGCAATAAGGGACTATATGGCATCGTCAGAAACAATGGTATTTAATAAGCCAATAACTGCAACGTGAAATTAGAGATTTATAACATGCGCGGAAAACATTTAAAATAACAAACAAAAAATTTATCTTACCACCTTTTGTACACATTTTATTTATTTAACTATAAAATACAATCTAAGTATCTTTTTTTGTTGCAAAAGCCTCGATCACCTGATTTACATCTACAACAACGTCACGTGTAATGTAAGTCACTGTTGCGACACTGATTGAAAGTGAGCTGTATATTTTCATGGCATTCTTAATTAATTTGAATACACCATAATCACAATGATTTAATTTTAATTTTTTATTAAAATTATTCTACCTGAGAAAGGCAAAATTATAAACTGAAATACGTTTTCCGCAAAAAGTTTTTTTTTGTTTCTGAAATATTTTTGGTTTTCGCTAAAATTTTATTTGTTTGATGAAACATTTTTTAGATTGTTTTGAACAAAATTACAGAGCTTAGGCAATAAATTCTTTCTGAAAATCCTGAAGGAGAAGGGCCTTTCTCTAATCAAAGATAAAGTTGGATGGATACCTCTGTTGGCTTTTGTAAAATCCATTACCAAAAATCAAGTAAACTAGGATGTCACATGAAGTGCAAAATGTTTAAGTAAAATACAGGGTAAGGATTTTTGGTGTAACGGAGTACAGTGCGGGCTCTGTTCTTGCAACGTTTGATATTAACTTCTTTTGATTTTAGCGACAAAGATATACAATAAAATAAACAGATGTTTGATTTTTGCATCGTTTTGTATTTTACTTTGGATGATTTCACCACTTGTGGAAGCAAAATTGTTCTTTCTGTTTCATTTTTCTAATTTTTTACTGGTTAACTCTTTCAAACTTGAAACTTGTATAGGTGTAAGTAGAGGCATGTTTCCCAAAACATTCACAATCTATTTTTTGCTTTTTTCTTTCTCGAATAGGCCGACTATATAGACATTTCGTATTTATTACAGTTTTGAAACGAACAAGATAGATTACGTAACAAGGATAAAACAATATCTCGCGCTAAAATAAGAACAACATAATGTCATAATAAAGTTAAGATCAGTGTGAAAAATTATCTTATTAAACAAAATGCCTTCTAAATTACAACGAAGTTCCTTGTCAATTAAACAAAAGCATGACATTTTGAGTTAGTTAAATAGTGGAACATACATCCGCAACAAATTAGCGAAACAATATTCATTGCATCGTTCGACAATTACCCGTATTAAACACAATCACAAAAATATTAGGGAGTTCGTTTGTCAAACGGAAGGAGGCAACCGAGAATCATTAAAAGCTGCAGATATCCAAAAATGGAGAAACCCCGTTACAATGGTTTTGTAACCAGCGGGCTCAAAATGTGACATTTTCATCATCGATTTTGTGTGAAAAGCCAAAGAAATTAATGAAAAAGTAAAAGGAAATGGCAATTCTAAAATTGGTGCCAGCATTGGGTGCCTAAAGAACTTTAAAAGAAGGCATGGCATAAGATTTTTACAAACTGTCGGTGAAAAGCTATCAAATGGTCGACCAGCAGTAGTATCAAAATTCCAAAATAAAGTAAACGATATGGGTCTTGTCGCTGACCAAATAAACAACGCCCATGAGAGTGGCTTATTTTGGAAGCTTTTGCCAGATAAAACATTAGTGCGTGTCATAGAAAAGACGGCACCTGGTCGTAAAGTCAAGAAGGAAAGGATCACTTTTCTTGCATGTACTAATAGCTCAGGTATTCATAAAGTGAAATTATTTATAATTGGCAAGGCTGAGAAACCGTGAGCCTTCCCAAATTGCAATCTTTCTACAATTGTATACAGGGGGAACAAAACCGCTTGGATAACTTGAATGCTTTTCTAACCTGGCTTAAAAGCACTTTTGCTCCTGAGGTATAGTATATTCAACATTTTTATGTTTCAATATTGTATGTATAATTCGCAAATTGGTTTTTGGAGATAAAATTTGTTTTTGGCTTCTCTTTGGCTATTATTGGATAACGCTCCGTGCCATCCCCGTGATTCTCAGATTAACATTGACGGGCTAGATATAATCATAATGTGTTTTTCGCTAAATTGTACTTATTTTTTACGGCCAAGTGCTTAATTTTGCCTTTAGCGAATCATGTAAGAGCCCACAACACAAGATTCTTTTTTTACAATCTCGCTTAGTAATTTGTGATGTTCATTCATATTATGGAGTACCTCAGTTAGAATTGGCTGGAACGGGTTTTGTCTTTTCCTTATATCGTTTATTGATTGATGAGAGGATGATGCCTGTTCGTGATTTGGATATGTGATGGAAGTACTAACATTACTCTCTACAGCCGTCTTAGTGTGGTTGCATACTTCCGGTGTGACATTTGGAGCAACATAATTTGTAGCTGCATCTATTGTGCTCAAAAACTGAGATGAATCTACATCTTGTAAAATATCGTCGGCTGCCAGATTCAAAAAATCCTGCAAATGAGTTGTTGAATTATGAACAGAAGTATGACTAGTGGATGGTGTCAAAGAAAAGCTTCTTTTCGTTGGTCTGAAAAGTAAACAAACAATTAGCTAACAGTTCGATTAAAAAATGTCATGTAAATAATATACTTATGTATATAAATATACATACTAGTTCAATGAAAATAAAATATAACTTTTGGGGGCCAAATCTCTTTTTCCACGCATCACTGATAACTAATGCGCCTAAATCACAAAATTCTTCACGTTTACCACTATCGAAATTTATTCGATACACAAAACTCGTTTCTTTGCATTAACTGGATCACCAACAGTTGAGGAGTGTCTGATCAAAAGTCGCTATTTACATTTTCCAAAATTATATTTTTTGTTTTCTATCAGGGCAGAATTTTTGAAGTGAAATAGACGAAAAGTGGTTATTTCCAGCATGGACCAAAAATTGCCAATTTCGAACTGTCATATTACACAACAAATTTCAGTCCTTTCTTGTAATAAAGTAATGGTTTTGTTTTTTAGGGGACTTACCGTTTTTGTATTTTATTTCTAATACATTATATCACGATTTAAGAGTATAATACATATAACTAATACATTATATCACGATTTAAGAGTATAATCTTTAAGATCTATCACTTTAATATTACTATTTAATTTTAATTTTAATTTGCTAATTCGGATGATGAAACCGCTTGTCAAAATGTAAAATGAAACATGGCGTAAATAGAGCTAAACAAATTACTCAATCATTGTTCGATATTTTTTTTTTTTTTGTTATATTAGTATGCTGGATTATTTACTCATAAGATAAAAAAAATTAACTTGAGCTGGACAATAAAGGGCATTTACATTTGAAAATTATGCAATTTAATTGGTAGAAAAGTGTGATAAGAAATCTCAGATTATAATCTCGCTCTATGAAGGCACCTTGAACGAGCAACAGCACTAATGGGTGAAAAAACCAAATAATTTTTAACTTTTCCATAAAAACAGGATTTGTGTGGTTTTACTGTAAAACTTCTCCAAAAAATGCGTAAAAACAGCATTTTTTGGAGAAGTTTTACTGTAAAACCATACAAATATTTTTACTGGAATAGTTTCTGTTTAATATTACTCTTTGGTTGATGAAAATAATTTAAAACTAGGCAGTTTCAAGGCGAAGACATAGTATTTCTCTCCCTTACAATGAAAGATTAATAAACATTATTAATTTACATATACTAAATGGTGCGGAACTTAAACGACGGCAAAAACAACCACACATGTCAGAATTACCGCAGATCCGTTTAATTCCTTTCGGTATTATAATACATACTTTTGGTTTGCTTAAACCTTTCTTGTCTCGGAAAACGTTGTTAAATTATTCTCCAATAATTCTCATTCTAAATGTCAATATTCTTCAAAACTTCCTATCCACCTGGGTGCCGCTTAAGTTGGCTGTAGAGTTAAAAAAAAGCTTGAAATACTTCACCTTATATTAGATTTAAATTTTTTTCCTTCTAATTTTACACTTAACGGGCCATTTTGAAATAACCGATAGTTTATTAAATCACAAGCCTCTACAAAGAAATAAATTCATTTTTAATTCAAACACAAAAATAACTCTTGAAGCAATTTTTCAACTGTCATCCTCAGAAATCACAATTGCATAATATACCATTTTTGAAATTTTATACACTGCAATCATCGTTGCAATTTTAATTTAATTTTTATTCTTGTATGAACTAAAATATTCATTAGAATTTTTTACTATGTGCTTTATACACACTGCCGTAACAGAGCAAAAATAAAAGCTTTGCAAATCTGTTTTGTTTTATTTTATAAAATTTCGAAAACCTTAAACGAGTTTTTTTGTCTATGAGTTTGTGTGTGTGTGTATGTTAAATAAAATTTAGGTTACATTAAAAATTATTTGAATACTTGTTTTTTTTTTTTGTAGGAAAAATAGAAAAATTATCCATAATCTCTTTAAAGTTTTGTTTAACTCGTTCAACAATTACACAAAAATGGATGTGAACAACGTCTAAACCAGAAGTAGTGAAAGCTTATAATAATAAAAACAAAAACAATATCAAACCAAGGTGCAAAGTAGTTTTAATCCGTATTTAATTTCTATTGAAGACGAATGCTTTTCTATAAAATGCACCCGAAAAAGCTTAGTCTATTTGTATGTAAAACACTTTTGCACAACGAGTATAAAAAAAGCTCTGTAGCATAAATACCTTTTTGATTTATTCAAAAAGCACTATATTATCAGTAGAAGAATTTATTGTGGGGGGTTGTAGAGTTCTTGTAAAAAAAGAAAAAACGAACGAAGACGAAAACGAAAATGTAAAATAAGGTGTAAATGAGATTTTTATCATTATTGTACGGAAAATGCATTTCCCTGGAAAATTTATCATGAATAATACTCGGTGCGCTCTCTATATGATATATTTACGTGTGTACCAGTGTAAGTAGAAGGAAAATGAAAAATTGTAGAGAATAATTTTAATATTTTCCAGTCACGTGTTGACATATTTTTTTCTGTACAGTTTTTCTTATTCTTCGTTCTTTTAATTTTGGTGGAATAATATTCGTGTCGTTATACGTTTTTAATTTGATTTGATGATATGATAAATTATCATATGTATGTTGGTTTGGCGCTGTTATTGCCGCATTAATAATTATCAATTTTTTAGGATGTCTACAGAGCGGCACATCTAAAGCTTTATATACAAAAATCCCATTAGTTTTTCATTTATCTCTTGCGCACATAAAAACTGCAATAAAAATTATGTCACAGCACCACCATCACAATTCATTTTAACATTTCTCTCATGGAATATAAAAACAAACATCTTTTAATCAATTTTTGTTACCTCAAACGTACGTATGTATTTTCAAAAGTTGGTCTTCTTTTATATAATATCTTCCCCCGTTCTATTATTTTTTCTATTGGTTTTATTGTTGTGTTAAAATGTCAGTTTAAATTATTTTAACATCATGTTTCATGTACCAAATAGACAAGTAGGTATACGAAAGGTAGGTAAATCTAAAAATGTTCTCGACATATTTGAACGTGCCCAAACAAATACGCCAATTTTAACTTACCTACATTCACATACCAACGTGTGTAAAATGGGGATATAAAATCGGATTTTCCTTTCCGGTATTTTTCATCAACATTTCATTTCATATTTATTTCTCGTATTATAGAAAAATAAAAATAAAAAATCGTTCTATGCGTTATAAAAGCGTAAATTTGGGAAAAGTAAGAACGCAAGAATAACTCACCAGAAAACCAAAAAAAAAAAAAAACAAAAAATTATTCCTCGCACGTAATTTTCTTTTAATTTCGCACATAAAGTGAAAAGAAAATTAAAGCGAAACGAACAGAGATAGCATCAAAATAATAATTAAATTTAAGGCTACAGAATAAACATACTAGTGGTACGAATAATAACCACTCCATCGCGTGCGGCGTTAAAACTTTTTCAGATTGTTTTAAGGAAAATTCATTATTTTTTATTTGTAATTCATGAGAGAAGGCAACGAACGATCTCGGAAGACGAAAAGCTTGATTTTCTATTAGACACTGTAATATAATTTTATATTCAATTTGGTTTGGTTTCCATTCGCCGGGGTGGTTGATGTACATACATAATAACAATAACACGGGTATTGTGTATAATTCCAGGATTTTTTTTTTCATTCCGCCTATCGATATTATATTGTGATAATGAAACTCTGTTTGCTTGCAGCCAAGTACCCATAAGGAAATAAAAATGAAATCAAAAAAAGGTCGTAATATTTTCCTTCTCATAAATTTTTATTCATTTTGTCGTGTGACCGGAAAAATTAAATGCTTCTGTATTTTTGTGTGTGTAAATGTATGTACCAATATTGTTATTGGGAGATTGTCACTTTGTGTTTTCGTAATTTACCGGGTGGGCAAATTCCACATTTTGGAAGCATATTTCACTGTTGGTACAAACATTTATTGGGTGGAAAACTGCAATGTAGTAAAATTAAAAAGTCATTTGTTATGAGAGAAGTGAAGAGGATATGACTTAAACGGGGGCACTTTATGGTAAATATAACATAAAGCATGACTGAAGACACCCAAGTGACTGAACCAAACACAAGCCCAAATTTTAAAATCAACGAATTTATTGTTGTTGTTGTTGTTTCTTTTTGATTTATTTTTTACCGTCCTACTTTACGCCTGGAGTAGCCAAATCAAGGACGGGCGGCTACAGATCCGTCTTTGAAAACCACCTGCACATTGCATTGCTTCATGCCAACCTATAGTGCTGACATGAAAGATGGGTCGGCCCATGGATTCTGCACTCTCAACAGGGGGTCAAAGATGTGTTCATCTTCATCACCGATCATAATCAGATGATGAAAAATCCCTTTTGCATCCTGCCCCTATCGGGATTCGAACCCGGTACCTCCCGATCCAACCGCCGCAGCTTTAACCACTGCGCCGTTTGCTCGGTAACGAATTTATTATGTCTTGTTATTTTTATGTACGCTGCTTAAACGGAAGGCGAAAAAGTTCGATAAATGTTGTAAAATTGGACACCAAACACAAGGCGATAGTGATGTTTATAACAAAACAAATAATATGTACGTACATATATGAATCCAATTGGAATGTGAAAAATTGTGTTGGTGGTTACACTGTCAAAACAAATATTTTAATAAGACAGCCATATAAAATTAGTAACAAATGAGATTTGATGTCTCTTTCTAACAACACGTGCATCTCTTGCTAATAATTAATATGTATCTTTTCAAAGAGTTTAAATTTTGTGCCAAAATAATTTATTGAGTAAAATATTTCAAAATCCGAGAAAAATCAATGCTTGGGACGGAGGAATGATGCTTGGGAAGTGCATATTTTGGTTTTGTTGATCATCTTTATCTGTACCAGCTGGATTGCGTGAGTATATTCTAGATCTTTTGCCCCCACGCATTGGTCCTGATTTCACCAATTTTCTGCTATCGTTCATGCTGTTGAGTATGCCGAGAAATTCTCAAACTAATTCTTCACGAAACTCTAGCATAGTCAGCTTACTGTTAAATTTTATATTTATATAAAAAGCATTCCAAATCGCTATATCTAGCAGGTGAAACATTACTTTTTTGTACTATTTGCGGTTTTCCAAGGTGAAGAATAGTAACTGACCATCTAATCATTTCGGTCGACTCCTTCTTCTGGTTTAGTTTTTTCCTGTCCGAATCGGTTTTTTACGGGAATAAGCTTGGGATGATACTTTGTTGTAATGCAGGGAACTTCCCGCTTGTCCTTCCATTTAGAGACATACATTTTCCACATCTCTGCCACTTGCGTTCTCCCTTTTTTAGTTTTAACTTTGTCAATGCGCTTGGATTGTTTCGCCTGTTTGAGCGCAAGGTGCCGAAGTCGTTTAGACAGCTCTATGCTATAATAATAGTGAATAAAACAATAGATGGTGACCGCGATCCAAATAGGGATCCATTAGGGACAATACTAATGTTTCGCGTTTTGAAAGTCCCGCAGTTCTTCAGTGCGTCCCGAATAAATTTAAAATTTAAAACATATCCATCAATTGTACATATAGAGTAAAACTTTATTCGATATCTACCTCGTTTGCCCTTTATGTATTGCCTGAAAATCAAATGGCCGCGGAATAAGGATAAGTGATTCGCCCAGCGATAAGTCTTCCATAATTATATCCCTAGGATTAATAGGCTCAGCATAACTGCAACTAAAACATCTTAGCAACTGTTCGAATTGCCTTCTAGATAAAGTATAATGGAATGCAGGGCAATAATAAAGTGGATCCATGCTGAACATTTTTGTTATGGCGGAAAATTTCAATTGACCCTGAAGAATACAAGAAAGTCGGCTGTGTCTGGTGTGATGTCGGCCTGTGTTTTGCAAAATTTCCGCATATGTATTCATAAACTTAATTATCATATCCATTATTTTATTGTCCCAAAGAAACATTGTACAGCATTTGGAGTATGTTCGAAGTGAACCTTGATACCGGATTGGGCGACGTCAAATCCAAAGTCCGGAATTTCGTCTGTATCGTCTTCCCATTCCTTGTTAATCGAAACCTCAGGAATATCATTATCTTTAGCACTAACAAACTCATTTACAGTCTTTACAGATATGTTATTATCCGTTTTATCGCTGCTGAACTCATCTTCATATGTGGGGTCGATTATGTCATCATCTTAGCTGAATGGTTCTGACTCATTTCCTGAGAATTCAGATTCGGGAGTACTTACTTCATCGTTAAGTTTAAGAAATCTTTCTTCTGCCTTTGGGTCCGTGGGATATCCTGGAAAAATTTTAAATAAACTCCAGAAATAAAAACAGTACCGGAGTACAGTTCTTATTAATTATTTTTACACCGGGACAAAACAACTGTAAACACTAATCACTAAGCATAACTACACGGAGTAAAATAGCACGTAAAAATGACTTTGAAAATACTTACGCCACGAGGTATATGAAGCGTTTTCAATACAACACTGAAAAATACTGTTACGTTTTTGCCTTGTCAATCAAGGTTTGTATCACTGGATTGTGAATAAAACAAAATCAATTCAATTTATCGGCAACGAATGTATTTATTTCACACAAAAATTATTACTACACAATTTATTAATGATAATTCACAAAATCCCGTTATATAAATTATTAGCACAATTTTACTGATTACTTTTACTTTTTATTTTGCACTAAAATACTTTTTAGATCACTTTTTAATTCCTTTTTAATCTTCACACTATCGCTTACCAAATATTAATAATTCCAATTCGATCTCGTTCGCCTTTTTATATACACAAACCAAGCTTCTAGAAAGTTCATGACTTTTTCAGTAAGAATAGTACAGAAACATTTAGAACAGTTTTATCATGGAAAATTCTATTTTAGTACAGTAAAACATTATTTAACTTGTTCTATTACAATCTAGGTGTCACCGTCACAATACTAAATAATTCGTTCGTTAAACACAAAAAACAATAAAACAGAGAGAAAAAATATAAAACACGGATATAAATTTTTATACAAACATATTTTTATAGTTATATTTTTACAGTATGCAGAAACAATCCACAATATTTTATATTTTCTGTTGGGACAGTACCTAAACTACAAACCAATATAATTGTTATGTAATTTTGAAGGCAACCGCCGATTTGCCTCTACAACGAGAAACAAATTTTGACGGCATATCCCGTCTTGTCCCTATACATAGAGACGGCATAAGCCGCCTTGTCCGCGAACGTGTTAAATTTGAGATGAACCTGAAATATGTATTTTGGTTGGAAGACTCGAACCAATTTGTGTAATATTCAATATCTAAACCTGCCGAATATATAATTTGGGTGAATGAGTCGAAAGCACATGTTTCTGAAACGCTGACTCTCTTCATATCGCCAGTATAATAATGTTATAGATTTAATTTTCAAAATTTTCGATAAATTATAACGACTGTGATCAACATCTAAAACTTTTTCATTATTTGAAATTGCTGGCTTTATTTTCTTTAATTTACTCGTCCGTTTTTATAATGCCTTAGCGAACAATTCTTTTCTTGCATACCGCTGTAATACTCTATGTCCAATATGTTTTGGAGGTCTATATTCGTAAACTGTTTTTACGTCACATTTCTTCGTGAATCATTGCTCCAGCAAATTGTTCTAGAGGATCAGGTGCGGATACAATTTTTTTCTTGTATGTTTTTGGGGTAGGTGCAGTATTTGTGAAAATGCAATCTTTTTTAAATTGCTATCTGTTTTTTCTTTCAATAAACTGACGAATCTGCCTACTTTTAATTTTTTATTTTCAGTATATTGTGTTTTAACCATTTTGAACCAATTTTTCACAAGGGAATTAGATAATCGTTCTGGAATACCTAATAACTTTGAAAAACAGGTACTTCAGAATTGTAAATAAGACAAATATTTCTTTACACAAAATATTGCAAATTCAGGGCAATAGAATTCGTTTCTCTTCTTGGAGGTACTATCCACTGAAATTTGTCTAAGAACATTTTTGTGCAAAGCAGAATAATTTTTTTCAAAAAAGGACTACTAGAGTATCCTCCTTGTCGTTCGTCGTCAATCATTGCATCTGTAGAGTTAAGAATGTTCAGTAGCCTTGGAAATATTATTATCGTTTGGAGAATAAGAAGAGGCAGTACATGTTTTAAATGTTTCAAACGCCTGAATAAAGTAATCTGTAAACAATGGACTTCAATGTATAAAACAAAAAGATTCAAACATTTTGTCGATATCTATAATTGTATGGCAATTTATAATAATACAAAAAATATCTATTATGATAGTTTTTTCGTGGGTCTTTACCCCACCAGATTTTTTCGCAATACTGCCACTTTATCCCGTTTAGGTAGATCCTTATTTATTAATATATTATAAGTATATTCTAAATAGGTCGCAACTGTCATCACGTTCATCACCTGCAATAAGGATATTATCGAAGCCCATGACCAGTCCACAACAAAACACTTCGGCAAATACGTTTTTGAAATTTTTATCATTTGGCTATTGGAATAATTATACTATTGATGTTAATGATACATGTATAGTACAATATTCTCTTTAGATTATGTTCACAGCATGTTGGGTTTCGTACTACGTTCCGCGTTTCATCCATGTAAACAATCAAAGGTTTGAAACTAGGTGTTAAAGTAAGTTGGGATTCACGTAATATTATCACCTTCAATGGGTATGAAAAAGAAAATATGTATTTATTATTTTGCGGCTCGATACGAGTTTTATGATACATGTCAGTGATATCACATTTTTTTTTTTCAAACGATCGTATTTTCCGCAACACTTCATTTGTTGTAATTAGTTAGGTATCTAACTGGATGTCTGCGTTCTGAATTAATTTCAATTGTAAATTGTGAGGTGTTTTATAAGCAAGCTCATTCTTTAACTTTTCCCGCCTTTTTTATCTAATTTGCAAAAACAATTTATCACCTGCGTGAAACTCGACATCATCACCGCTTACAAAAACATTAACCATGTTTTGCACGTCAATGACAAATTTGTATTTTTGGTAATGTGTTTTGGTATTTAGATTTTCCATAAACAACAATATTATTTTGAAAAATCTATTTTTGGTGCAAACTTCCGAAGGATAACACACAGGAATTTTTAGCATTGATGACCACACGAATGGCATCATTGCTTTCTGGTACTACGACAATTTTAAATTTTAATTTAAATCTCCATTCAATTTTAATTGTTGTGAATGGTTTTTTTAGTAGGATACCGTTGGAGCACAAGATTCACGAGATTCAATTGATTCAAAAGTATGTTGACTTGAAACATCTATCTCCTCCATCGGCTTACCTCCATTGGAGGTAATAACATTAAATCTAATTCTTTTTCGTAGATTTTTTTCTGGTGATTTTACATCTGGTGAATTCAATTTGGACATAATATAACGTCTAGATAATGCACGCAGAGTGGCTTTAAACCTTGCTTGTTTTTTTCCGATACATTTTAAATTAAAATGCAAACAAAGTCTTTTCAAAATATCGGCCGATATTCTTAAATCGTTCAACTTAACACCCATTTCGTCCAAAACACATTTCACACTTTCCTTGTAAATTGTTTTTTTTTGTTCTGCTGCAAAGCTCTTGTTAGTGAACTGTTATCGGTATGCCCTATTTCTGGCACCCCAAAAACTAAAATTACTTCATTTCGTAAGGAATGGTGCTACTGTTTCAATAACACAGATTTCGTTAGTTGATCTAATAATTAAAATGTATATGTGTTTCCGGATGTAGACCGTGGGTTAGGACCCATTAGGTCTAGTGGAGGTTTACTAATTTTATTATAGTTTTTAGTCGTCTTGCAGATCTTGCAATCGTCATAACGATCTAAAGAGTTTAGGACACCTCCGAGTTCGTCTAATTGGAACAATACACTTCTAATGTCTCAGGCTAACGCATCACATTGAATGAAGAAGACTCGATGATATTTGGGATTACATAATACGGGTGCAGTGGTAAGCAAGATTTTAAGTTTTGCGAATTTGAAATTTTATTCCTTTTTTCATCAGGTTTATGATGGGAGCCGTAGTGTTTGCATGTTTCATAATAAAACGCTGATACCATCCCGCCATACCTAATAGACTCCTCTTTTGCTTTTCTGAGGTTGGTGAGGAAAATTATTTCTTAAAGAAGATATTGGCTTTTGTCTAAGTTAATGGTAAGGCTTTCTTTCTTTAAGCATTTTTAAGCTGCTATAAGGGATCACGTTGTGCATTAGACGGCTTAACGTTTGTGAATAGTTACATAAACCAAATGGCATTACCTTAAATTGGTAATGAGTAAATGCTGTTTTGTCGCGAAAGCTAGAGGGATCTGTCAAAAGGTATTGTTCAAGTCAATACTTGATATGTAGCGGGTATTGTTAAGTCTACTTTTTAATCCATGTATTAACCGAAGCGGGTACGAGTCTTTTTTGGTAACGGCGTTTAATTTTCGGGAGTCCAGACAAAGCCTCACCGTACCTTTTGGTTTAAGAATTAGAACCACAGAAGAGCACCATGAGTTTTCACTTTCTTCTATGACTCCTAAAGTGATCATTCGGTCTAATTTGGCATAAAGTAGCTCTTGGACAGCTGGCGAAACAGAAATCATCATAGGCGAAATTTTGAAAATGTTCCAGAAGTCGATTCCCAAATAAAGTTGACCTTGTAGAGTAGTCACAATATAAAACAAACTGTTTCAGTCTTTTCGAGATACCGAACTGGATCATCTACAGATTCTATGGTTGAGTTACTGGATCCGTCTGCGATTTTAAATAGACATGTTTTTGTATTTTAACAGCGACGGCGAAAGGAAGTTTACTGCTCGGGCCCGAACGGTACTGATAGAGGTGCTGCTGATGTAATCTAGGCCTAGGATCGAGAACAGATGAAATGATTGTTTCACTGCATGGCTTGACCATGGCGCACCGACTTTTCCAATATACAGTTGTTCACGATGGCTCCTTAAGCAGCCCGTGGTGGTTTTTGATATTGATACCATTTTTACCGGATGAGCAGAATCGGCAGTTTGAGTGGATATACTACGTTGCTCGGCCATCGGCATTCTATTGGTAGAGCCGGTGTTGGGCAATTCAGTTGGAATAGTTGTATTTTTGGAAGCTATAAGTTTACTGGATGAAACTGAGTAGCCTTATGGTGTTTTCCGGGACTTTTACAGGTTGCTGAATCTGGGACTTCCTTTGTTCCGGACGTGACAGTTTTTCACACCCGGTATTCGGTTTCCGAAAGAATTTTTCCGAATTATTGATTTGACTGAAGGTGTGCTATGGTTTTATGATGTTTTTTTCCACATCCATGCCAGAAGATTGCAACATACCTTGTAGTCACTGCGAGTTATTTCGGCGTTGTATTGGCAGGGTACTAAAAATTGTTGGTAAATATTATTGATTCATAAAGTATCGCACATCTGCCCCGTGATCTGATTCTTTGGAGGCTCGTAATCTACGCTGCTAGACGATGTCGAGGTATACCAAGACCAGGATCTATCATTTCGTCAATAGCATGGGTAAGGTGTATATCAACGGCTGAGTGGGTGTGACAATTTTGACTTAACAGTGACAGTGAGAGCAAAGTTACTTTTTGTAATTCAACACTAATATTCTTTCGATTAATCTCGATCAATTCCAATTCGGAAAACCCGTGATCTAACTGCCCATTTATTCCTTCGATGCAAAAATAGATAGTTTGTGGAGATAACTGTTTATTCGCTTTAATCACCCGTCTGGTCTCTCGTGCAGTTTCATAGTTGCTAAATCATTGAATTAAAGCTTGATTGAATAGAGGATAGGTTGCCTTGAGTAATTTCGCCCATCAAGCATGAGGCACCTAGCTCTGAGTATGGCACTCAATAAGGCACCTAACTCTCTTATCTTCGTATTCATGAGGTAGATGGTTCCCTGTGGTTGTGTATCAGCAATAACACTTTGATACACTAAACTAAACTATTTGGAGGAGGTGGAGTTGGATTCCAGCTGGCTGGCCCCTCATATATATTCCAATTCGGCGGAGTTACCTCCAGAAGGTGAGATTAGGTGCCCATGAAAGTGTATATATGCATATTTGTTTGCTTGAGTACGAAGGCTATACATATAGAGACAGCGTTCTATGAGTACTAAGTCGGTTTATATCAAGAAGAGAAAGTTGTCATAAATTGTATTCCGACAACAATACAAACTTTGTCGGAGCAAACAAACATTTGCGGGAGTTATTTCAACTTTTAAAATCAAAGGCGTCTAATTTCCAATCGGCACTAATGCAATAAATAGAATGGAAGTTTATCCCACCTGGTTCACCTAATATGGAAAGAATATGGGAGGCGGCGGTCAAGCAGGCTAAAATACATCTAGGGAGGGTTGTTGGTAATACAATACCAACTCTAGAGGAATTCACAACTTTAATTACCAAAATCGAGGCTATCATGAATTCAAGGCCATTGGCATTTGGATTGTTTAACGCCGGCTCACTTTTTAATCGGGCATCGTCAGTGGCGTAACTAGCACCCGCAGCCCACGGTTGTTGGAATCCATGGGACTTCCTTTACTAGTTCAAATTTAAGATTAGATAGATTAGATTAAGCTTAAAGTGCAAATTTGCAGAACAGTACATTTCTAGGAAATTTTTAAGAAAAGGGGGTGAACTAATTTTTTGAAAAAGAAGAAATCGGTCCTGTTGCTATTAAATATTTTCTTTAGACAGGCTCAACCATTTTGTCTTGGTTCTGACTCCAAAGAAATAAAAATGCCTTTTATAGATTTTGATCGATATTTAGATTTAGAAGAAAATTAGTTAAACTCGTTTGAAATCAAAGCTTTTGATAAGAAACGACAACGAGTTTTGTGTTTGCTATGGGTTGATTTATTTGTATTATACGTTTCGCGTAACTCCAAGTTCACCGTTTTCCATTTATCAAAATTCAATCTTTTACAAATCAAATTGAGCCTTTAGCCAAGCAAATTCAACCTTTTACAAACCAAGATTTGATTTGAAAAACGGAGCTTACAGTAATTTGCTGGTGTTTAGCTTGCGACATATCATTGTGATGTTCATAAAAATCAAGAAGAAAATGGAAAAATTCATAACCGCGACTGAAAATAAATTCTTGTTTTCATCACTTGAGCCAAACCAGTTAGTCTTTTTAATCAATTAGCATTCGTTCGACTTATAGTTTCTCATTTAGCGGATCTTTTGATTACCAGTAAATTATTTTAAATATAACTAAAATGCAAATGCCAGCTTAATTTTGCAAGTAGTGATGGTGTTTTTTTTTTAGTTGCTTTTAGTGGGGTTCTCCTGATTTTGGAAATTCTCGCTTCCTGATTTCATATATGCATGTCTCAGGTTATTATCATGGAAATGAGATGCGCGTTGTGTGAGACTTAATTGGTGATTCGGTGTTTCGAAACAGTCAGGTTATTCAAGATTTTCGAGATGTTTCGAGTATGTTTGAGATTGTCTAGTGTATTTGATAGTCCGATGTTTCTCGAGAATTTTAGAGCCTATTCGAAGAATATGATTGTTCGTTATTTACGAAATAATGCGATACTATTTTCGGGTTTCATTATTACTGTATATCGTTTTGTTGAGCTTAGCCTTAATTTGCTTAATAGTATTAGTAATATTAAGTTACTTGAATTCAATTCCAGATTTACACGAATTTTTCAAATTTTTGTGGGTTTTGTAGATTCTTACAGTCTAGTTTAGACAGTAGTTTATCGCTTTGAGTTGTAAGAACTTGCAGAGTTACACATTTAAATCTAACTGGTGATGTTTAAAAGATGTTTTTTGGATTATGCCAAAATTTCGATTTTCTGCGAATTCGAAATTTGTAATGCTTTATCGATATATTTAGAACTTTTCATAGCATAGAGTTGCAAGATTTTCATTTTATTTGAGGCCATTTAAATAAAACACGTTCTGTTTCATCTACTTTTGAACGATGACCGGAATATGTCCAAAAAATTAAATCTGAGAATGAGTAAACCAATTGCTTCTCTTACACATGGAACGCTAGGAAATGGAAACACGTTTTGGATGAAGGAAGTAAAATGTAATTCTGAGTAAAATGATTTGAGTTGAAAAGCTTTGATAAGTGAAAGCTTTTAAAACTAAGAGTTTTTACAATAACATTTCCTGCAAATGCATGATTTATTCTAATAAAATATTTTATCGAAATACAGAATTTATAGAGAAGCTCCAAGCTCATTGAAAACAAATACTATAAATTAATCCCAAAATAACACTTTTCTTTATAATATCAAATTTGAAAGTCCATTGGTTTGATTTGAAAAGCTCCTAATAATTTACATTGGACACAAATATTATAAACGTTACCCAAAATTCCGTCCTCCCTTGTAATATCAAATTTCAAAGTAAAATGTTTTGTTTAGAAAGCTTCGATAAGTGGAAGTTCTTAAAACTAAAGCTCTTGACAAATTTTTCAAATAAATAATTTATGCTCATCAAACTTTTTATTTCAAACCTGAAATTAATTAAAAGCTTTAAGTTCAAACCCAAAAATTTTGGATTAATTGTCAAGGTTAAAACTTATTGAAAACATATATTCTAAATTTATTCCAAAATACCACCTTCTCGATAGTTTAAATCAAATTCCACAATTAAAACTAAACGATTTGGGTTAAAACCTTCAATACGTGTAACCTCCTAAAACTAAAAGTTCAACTTTATGTTCATAAAACATTTTTACAAAAACCTGAACTTATTAAAATGCTCAGAAATGTTAAGTGTAAACCCAAATATATAGTATAAATTAATTATCAAGCCTAAAGCTTATTGTTAACAAATATTCTAAATTTATTTCAAAATTCCGTCGCCCGTTTTAGTAACAAATTTCTGAGTAAAATAATTTGATTCAAAAAGCGTCAATAAACGAAATCTTATAATACCCAAATACCCATTCCAAGTAAAATGGTTTGGTTTGACAAAAATTTTTTGATAATTTACTTTGAGAACAAATATACTAAATCATCTCATCACTAAATCATTCCGTTACCGTATTTATACAATTTTTTTGACAAACCTCCACTCCGCAACAACAAACCTTACGGATAATTTGATATTTGAGTACTTTCAATATAATTTGAAAATTCGACAATTTTGAGATTATTTCGAAATTCTTGATATTTTTCAAATTATATTCGAAATTTCTGATGCTTTATCGATATATTTAGAAATCGTCAGAGAGAATTGAGTTGAAAAATGTTTCGTGTCATCTACTCTCGAAATCAGATACTTTTAATTAATGCGAGACTAGACAATAGGAAAAAATAAGTTTTTCACTGAAAGTTTGACTTGTTTAAAGGCACAAGAAGATGGGGCCCATAAAAATGTTGCGGGGGGCACGAAATTTTACCGATATGGCAGATGATGATCTGCAGCAGCAACATATTTCACCATTGGCCAAATGGAAGTTAGTAAAAAAAATGCAACAACATTTTTGGAACCGCTGGCACAAATTACCCCACCATTCTACAAAAAAGAACAAAATGGGCTAAAGAAATAAAATGATGGAAATGTACATATTGTAAGCCTATGTTTAGCCAACACCAATAAAATAATTCAACGTGCTATTCACAAATTGTGAAAACTTCCGATACAATCTTATGGATCAACTGATTCATGGGCGGCGGAATGTTGACGCTGGACATATGCAACATCCAAATTTTCAAGATGACCTAAAAGGAAACAAATATTTAGAATTAAGAAATTTTTATTACTTTTATATTATTGAAAACTTATCTTACAACTGCACTCACAATCACAATAAAACATTTGTTTATTTACATTAACATTTCTGACAGGTCATTTATAACATTGGTTTAGCTAGAAAAGATGTTAGTATCATTTAATTTTATAGAAAATTATTTAATGTAAATTAATTAAAATAGATGTCTCCTTATTGCCAGTTTCCTAATATCTAGAAAATTTTGTTAAAGAACTAACTAAATTTAGCAGTGAAAACATCAAAGTGTTATCATTAAAAAATCATTCTGAGTGGATAAAAAGCGACGACAACGAATAATCAGAAATAAGGAGCTGAAAATAATTATCATTATTTCATAATGTCGAATATCTATTATCCGGACAAAACAGATACGCCATGATATAATACAGGATGGAAATAAACGGCTTTGTTTAACCTCGACATTAAGTTGTTTCTATTTTATGTTAATAAGAGTTTCAGTCGGTAGACTCTATTTGTAAAAGATAACAACTGGAATAAACGTTAAACAAACTATTCCAGACAATTTTAGCAAAAAAATTAGCAACATAACTTGGTGTTGCAGACATTTATGAAAAATAACTTTTATTTTATTTTTATTGAGAACTCTAATTTTAAATATTTATCATTAAACCATCGAATATCTATTAAATAATGTTAACTTCTTTTTTTCCAGATGTATCCGAGGATCCAGAATTCACCGACCTCATAGAAAATATTACAGTACCGGCTGGTAGAAATGTAAAATTAGCATGTTCGGTAAAAAATTTAGGGACATATAAGGTAAGCTTTAAGTAATTCTTTCACTAATATTCTACTTCTGGTTGTAGATTAGTCCTAACTCAATTTTAACTTAAAATAAATAAAGTTATTTATATCATGACTACAATTTTCCCTAACAAAAATCATGTTTTTACTCTTATAAAATAAACTTTGGTACATTACGAAGAGACAAGAATATGGAACGGAAAATTTAATTTTATTTTGTAAACAAATTTATCATCTCTATATAGTATCCTCGTACTACGTATAGTAAAATGAAAAACAAACTGCATAGACTTGAAGTTATTTTATGTCGCGTCAGGTACTTCTTAACTGAATTTTTAAGAACTTATTATATATTTTGGTGTAGAGCGTATATCTGTATATCCGAAAAATGGATCAGGAGGGTGAGAGTCTTTTTTTTTTTTGTAATTTAACACATAGCTAAATGTAAACAGATAATATTTTTCAGTACCGTGCATACAGAAAAATATTATTTTTATGATCATTAATCATATTTATCTGTGTTTGTTAATTTTGGCTCAGTAAATTAAATTTTTCCTTAATAAACAGGCAAGTTACAATTTAAATTTATTAGTTATTTACCCCTGTAAAATTATAGTTGAAATACATACATACATAGTTGACAAATTTGTATATTTTTCATACGTTTTCCAAAATATTATTTTAAGTGATTCTTTTCTGTGAGTGTATGTAGTCGAGAAGCTTTATAGTAAGTTAAATAGAAAAAGACAGATATAATGTTGCAATATGTCATTGCTAGTTTTTCCTTTAGTTATGGTTTAGCGTACCTACCTACTTTTCCTCTTACCAAAACAAAAAAATAAAAAATGTACCAGAGAAGAAGACGAAATTGTGGAAATATAAATAAATTTCTGATTGAAAATTCATGTCATGATTTTACTCTAACGAGGCTAGACCACGTCTTATATACATATTCGTTTCGTAATAGAACTTTTCATCTTTTGTGTAGTTGTTGGTTTTTCTTTATATATACATATTTGGATGATTGTTGTTGTAAGTTTTCCATCTGCTACACACACCAAAAATAACAACAACAAAATATTTATTGTTAGTTTTTTTCTTTTTCTTTTTGGTTATCATCAATAATTTTCCTTAATTTAACTGTTTAATCATATATGAGAATCCTTTTTTTTAAAAAAAATAAAAAACAAGCATAAAACGTCCAAATCAAATCACCAGCAGCAACCCCAATTTTGATAATAAATATTGAACAAAATTGAGGATAAAAAAATGTTATTGTTATGTTTTCATTTAACAAATTTTCATTATGGTGTATTAAATTTTATAGAGCGGCATCGATTTTCTTTTGGTCGAGTATTAAGATTTTTTTTTTTTTTTTTGGGGATAAGTAACAGTTGGTATTGTAATCATGTTTTCGGTCTTTTCTTCTCTTGGGATCAAACGGCTCGTTACAAGTGTTTATCAAAAATTTTAACGACGTCTTTAATATTTTGTTTGATTTTTGTTTCAGAAAACTTTGCTTAAATATTAATAAAATCAGAGTTGAGGTAAAGGAATAAGTTACAATCTAAATTAAAGGCATAGATTTTATTTAATACACGTTCAACTGTAAGGTACCTGATATTTTAGTTAATAGTTAGTCGGGCAAAAGTAAGGATATAAATTGACCCTTTAATAATCCTTGGTTTTATTTTGAAATAACTTATTTTGTACGTATCTCGGCAACAAAGGTACTTTGCACAGAAAAAAAATACGTTGCTTTAATTGAATAGATTGAGCTACACTTAATTTTTAGTAAAGGGTTTGTGGATAAATGCTGCTAGTCGTAAATTTATATATTTTTTGATTACTTCTAACAACACCTAGATTTATTGTAATTGTTTTTAGTTTTTAATATATATATTTAAGTTTATTTCAACTTATGTTTAGTTACCATTTATTTTTCACGAGAAATCTTTTTTTTTTTAAATCAGTGCCGCTTGAAAATTCGTATGCAATTAAATTCTTTTTTTTATTTTGTCGTGCACACAAAATATAATGCACTTTTACAAACAAGGTTAGTTTAGGTTAGGTTGGAGTGGCTGCTTACGCACACTTAGACCGGTGACGGTCCATTGTGATACCACAGGATGTATCCCCTTATACCCCTATTGGAACCATTTCGAGCTACTTATGTAGCGTAAGACGTCCCGCACTTTACTGTTTTCGAGATCCGAGGGGCAGTCCATCCTGAACTTACCTAAGTGTTTGTGCCTTCTGAGAGCCAATGCTGGATACGAGCAAAGGAAGTGGACCAACGTCTCTTCCTCCTCTTCATCCAAGCAGCTTCTGCAGAAGTCATTAGCCTCCAGACCCAGCCTTCTTGCATGTTCTCCAAAAAGGCAGTGTCCCGTGAGAATTCCTACGACCGTTCTTAATTCACGTCTGCGTAAGGATATTAATTCCCTAGTGCGCCCCAAGTCCAGGTTTGGCCAAACTTGTCTTGCAACTCTAAAGGTGAGGGTGTTAGACCACCTTTCCCCCGCTGAGGATAGCGCCTGCTTCCCAAGTGCTTGTCTCAGCGCTGTAATAAGCCTCCCCAGACTTGCCCTTTCCGGTTACAGCTGGAGAGTCGTACCATGCCTAGCAAGTTCATCTGCCCTGCAGTTCCCTATGACGCCCGAGTGACCTGGGACCCAGATTACCTGGATATTGAAATGCTCACTCATCTTATTTAGAGATGAGTGACAACTCAACGCCACCCGTGACGCCAAAGACACCGATTCTAACGACCGGATCGCCGCTTGACTGTCCACATAGATTGTGATATCGTCTGAGGATAACACATTATGCTTCAACCACGTCATGACCTCCTCAATCGCTACGACTTCAGCTTGGTACACGCTGCAGTAATCAGGGAGACGAATAGAAATGTTTACATTTAATTTGTCACAGAATACTCTAGCTCCTACTTTGCCGTCTATCTTGGAACCATCTGTGAAGAATTGCAACGCTTTGGTTTCCGATAACGGTCTATCCCTCCAGGATTCCCTTGAAGGGAAGGAGGTCCGAAATCGCTTCTCGAAGCGTAGAGTAGGTTTAATGTAGTCAAGATTCGCCAGCTCATCCTTCAACGATCTAACAATAGTAGAGTGTCCTATACTAAGACACCTACACTGAGAGACGGCTGCAAGTCGTACAGCCGTATTTGCCGTTATCTGTTTGCCAAAAATGTTGACCGGAGGAAGGTGCAACAAAACCTCTAAGGCACTTGTCGGTGTCGACCTCAATGCCCCGCTAACAAGCATACAGGCTGTTCTTTGCACTCTCTCAATCTTACTTTTATAAGTTACCTTGTCCAGAGCTGGCCACCAAACACCCACCCCGTACATGAGTACAGATCTCACTACAGCGGTGTAGAGCCAGTGTACCAGCTCCGGCTTCAGACCCCATCTATGACCAATGGCGTTCCTACAGGAGTACAAAGCAATAGTAGCTTGGTTTATTCTCTCCAACATGTTGGGCTTCCAACTAAGCTTACTGTCCAAGATAATGCCCAGATATCTAGCTCTGTCAGTAAAAGCAGATCTCGTGCCATTTAAGGTAGGAGGGACAACTACCGCGATTTTGTATTTCTTAGTGAAGGGTACCAGCTCTGTCTTGGACGGGTTAATACCAAGTTCACATTTGCCAGCCCATTTCGTAACGATGGTAAGCGCATTCTGCAATACGTCTACAATCGTGCCCAGGAATTTCCCGGTAACAGCTAAAGCTACGTCATCTGCGTAAGCGACAACTTCAATACCCTCTCTCTCCAATTCAAGTAGTAACCCGTTTACCAATATGTTCCAGAGAAGAGGGAGAACCCCCCTCTCCCTGCGGGAAAGTAACTAGGGGAACTAGTTACTCGCCTCTTGATGGTGGAGTCCCCCAACTTCGAGCTAACAATCCTGCTTCCCAGCATATAATTGATTAACCCTATCAGAGGAACGTCCACCTCTAAAAATGACAATCCCTCCTTGATTGCCTCCGCTTTCACATTATTAAAGGCGCCTTCTATATCCAGGAAGGCCACCAAACAGAATTCCTTCGAACTAATTGATTTCTCAATCGTACACACCAAGGCGTGCAGAGCAGTGTCCACAGATCTTTCCTTTGTGTACGCATGCTGAGACGATGCCCACTTCCTGGCACCTATTTTATCTCTGATGTATACATCCAGCAGCCTTTCCAAGGTTTTCAAAAGAAAGGATGATAGAGTTATTGGTCTTAGGTCCTTAGGATAGACATGTGAGCTTTTCCCCGCTTTCGGTGTAAACACCACATTGACCTCCGTCCAGTACCTAGGAATATAGCCCAGCTTCAAACACCCTTTGAATATAGCTTCCAGGTAGCGAAGAATAATTAATGAGTTGTTTTGAAGTTCAGCTGGTATAATTTGATCCGGACCAGCCAATTTAAATGGTTTAAAACCCCTCAGTGCCCATAGGATCCGTTTCCTGGTTACGATATCCTCTGGGATTACTGACAGTGATTCCTGATGATTGCTACGCACCAACAGGTCTTCAAAGATCCCTGGGAAGTGTGTCTCGAAGATAAGATCTAGAGATTCTCCACTAGAAGCTGTCCAAAATCCGTCCGGTTTTATCAAAAAACTGGGACTAGATGTACTTTTGGTAAAAATCTTTCTAAGGCGGGAGGTTTCGGATACCTCTTCCATTTTATCACAGAAGATTCTCCAAGACCTCCTTTGTGCCTTTCTTAATTCTTTCTTATACAATCCGAGTTTCTCCTTATAGGAGCCCCAATCCTGAGCCTCCCTTGTATTTTTGGCTCTATTAAAGGCTGTCCTACAAGCCTTACGATAGGCTCCCAGTTCCCTGGACCACCATACCGGTTTTTGCCTACCCCTAGGCTTAGCCAGTGGGCAGGCAGCACGAAAGGATCGGTTGCATGCGCTAGTAACGCTAGCCACAATGTCCTCCAGCTCCCCAACGGTCGTCGGGGGCTCCATAGCCATCGTCGGTAACATTTCCTCCAATAATTCCCCATATTTGCTCCAGTTGGCCCTTCTAGGGTTTCGGAAGGCTTCCCGGGTAGCAGGGTGAATATCGAGGCTATAGCTTAAATATCGATGATCAGAAAAGGAGTGTTCCTTATCCACCCTCCAATTTTTAACCATATGAAGAATATTATTTGAGGCAAGGGTCACGTCTAGAACCTCCTGCCTGTTACTAGTAATAAATGTGGGTTGCCGCGACTCACCCCTTTAATTAATGTCCGTGCTTCCCCAGATAGTGTGATGCGCATTAGCATCAACTCCCAGTACCACACCTACCTTTGATTGTTCCGCTTTACGGATCAGCTCCTCCAGGTTATCCGTGAGAACTTCCTTCTCCCGGTCCATGTAGGCTGAAACTAGCCAGAATCTACAAGTGCCTACTTCCAGGCTAACTGCAGTAGTGTCACCATTGCTGTATTGAGAGAGAAGGAAAAGATTAATATTATTTTTCCCAAGAATACAAGATCTGATCTTCCCAGACTTACTAGAGGATATAATTTTGTACCCTTTGGTTCTGAGGCCACAGATCCTGTTATTGTTAATCAAAGGTTCTTGGATTAGTATCACGTCCTCACCCGAACTAGTCAGCCTGAGGAGTAGAGCTGCCGAAGTAGCCTTAAAATGGTGAAGGTTAATTTGAGTTATCTTAATCATAACCATTTCACCTCTACCTACCTCTATGATAAATTCCTGCTACCGCAGGAATATTAATTCCCAGTATTTTGGGATGCGCCGGATACGCCCATCTCGCCACTCCTCATACCCTCTGTAGAGGACTTGTAAGTGCCCCCCCGTCTGGCCGGGCTGTCGACATCCTCCTCCATCGGTACACCAGCTCCTTCGCTTATGTGCCCCTCCTCATCCTTCGAGGGAGTCCTTGCCCGTTTTACAAACAAAGACTTAAATGATTAATTACAAAATATTTATGTATGTAATGTTAGATAATAAAAAAAACAGCTGTCTGCTATGTACCGATCAATAAATACATAAACCATTGACCGACAGAACAGCTTCTCTGTAACTGTATTTAATCATTGTATATAGTAATGTTGTTGTTGTGGGAACATGGATTATTAAATAATCCATTTCACCACAATAGTCCCCTTAATTTTTCTTTTGGATTGTTTTCAAACATTCTGATGCAAGCAATTGATCGTTGAGAAAACCGTTTATTTTAAAATTGTGCAAAATGTACTCGTGGATCTGGTTTATCGAATTGACTCTTTACCTAGTCCGTTAAGTATGCCGGTTTTAGTCGACCTAGGGAGATAGATGTGTACTTTCCGTTCACTTCTATAATAAAATACTTGCGCAACCGCTTTATTATGGACATGTCAGGCCAACTTTAACCTTGTCCAACTGTAACCTGTTCCCTTGTTGGGAACGTAGATGTTGTTTGGTGGGCAGCTGCTAGTATCTTGTGATATTGAACTACGCATCGAAGTTTTCAGTTGTTCGACCAGTGACGATGGATCTGTCGATGCCGTAGTTGGCGAATGCAAAAGGAGTTCTCCAGAGACCTTTAGTATTTGACCGTACATTAATTCCGCTGGAGTGCATTCTATGTCAGGTTTGACAGATGTGCAAATGCCAAGGAGAATAAGTGGAAGCTGATGATTCCAGTTCAAGGTATTTTGAGAAGCGGTGGAATCTTTCCACCATACGATTTGAAATCGAATGATAACTAGTCGTCCGTATTTTGTGCAATCCTAGTAATTTGCTAAGTTCCGAAAATAAATTACTCTCAAATTGACCGCCTTGGTCGGTCGTTATCTCTAAAGGTACACCATACCTGGAGACGTATTTATCAATAAAGGCATGCACTACTGTAGATGTCTTCATGTCTGGCAAAGGAATTGCTTTGGGTCATCGTGTATACCTATCGATTATCGTTAAAATATACGAATCCCCGTTTGATGGGGGCAATGGTCCAATGAGATCCATTTGAATATTCTCAAATCGGCCAGAAGGAAGATTGAACCGACCATATTCTGTACGAGTATGTCGATTGACCTTAGCCTTCTGACATGGAATACACGTTTTACACCAAATTCCCGAAACGATGTTAATACTGGGCCAGAAGTATTTCATTGCTAACAACTTTCGTGTCGCTCTAACACCTGGATGAGACAAGCCATGCAATTTCTCGAAGACAGTGCGGCGCATTTCAATCGGAAAGTATGGTCTATTTTCACCTGAGAAAGTCTCACACCAGATGTTTTTTTTCGGAAAGATGTGATGGTATAAGCTTTATTTGGTAATACGAACCATACCGATTTTTCGAATTTTCTATCATTTGAGTTTTGGATCGGATTCCTGCAGTTCAGATAGTTTTTCCAATTCAAGAGCTGTATGGTATATTGGGGAAATTTGATTATCTTCTGGGCGGGAAATTGTATCCGCCACAAAATTACTTACTCCTTTTATGTGTTGTATATCAGTCGTAAAGCGAGAAATCGAGGATAATCGACGAGCTTGCAAGAAATCTTTCGACGCCTTAGACTTAAGTACATACGTCAAAGCTTTATGGTCCGTGAAAATAGTCAAAGGACTACTTAAAATGAAGTGTTCGAAATGCTTGATTGCACAATAAATTGCGTAGAGCGCCCTATCGAATGCAGAGTATCTTTGTTCGGCTGGAGAGAGCTTACGGGAAAAAAAATGTTAAGGGATACCAACGTCCTTGGAAATTCTGTTCCAAAATAGCACCCATCGCAATACCCGAACAGTTCGTAGTTATTGCTAAGTTAGCATTCTCTATTGGATGAACTAAGAGGGTTGCATTAACTAGTACTGCTTTGATCCTGTCGAAAGAGGATGAGCACTACGTAGTCCAAACAAATGGGGCTTTTTGGTTTTTACGACAATTTACGAGATATTGATGAATTGGAGAAAGAATTTCAGCTAGGTGCCTGATGAATCTGTGGTAATAATTCACCATACCTACAAATCGTTACACCAATCGTCCGTGACTGAGAAAGCTCAATCTGGATGCACCAAATTCGCATTTTGATGGTTTTATCCTAAGATCGAACTCGCTAAGTCGCTGAAAAAGAATACGAAGATGTTCAAAATGCTCACTTTCGCTTCGACTAGCCACCAATATATCGTCGACATACACAAAAATAAAATCCAGACCATCAGTGACTTTGTTCATAAAGCGCTGGAAGATCTGCCCTGCATTCCTCAGACCATAAGGCATACGCATGAACTCAAAAAGTCCAAATGGTACTGTTACTGCGGTTTTATGTATGTCTTCATTAGCAACCGGTATATGGTGGTAAGCTTTAATTAAATCAATTTTTGAAAAGATGGTGCAACCATGAATATTCATGGTGAAATTGTGAATGTGCGGTAAGGGATACCGGTTTGGCACAGTGATTGCGTTGAGTCGCCGGTAATCCCCGCAAGGTAGCCAGTAGTTGTTACTGTCTTGCTTTGGAACAAGATGTAACGGTGATGCAGCAGATGAAGATGAGGGACGACAAAGCCCAAATTTTACCATGTGATCAAATAAATCTTTCGTAATTTCATGTTTTTCTGGACAAAGCCTTCTTGGTTGGGAGGAAAGGAATGTGTCCTTCAGTAACAATATGATGCACAATATTGTGGCTAACTGGACTATCATAGTTGGGTTCCCGCGTCAGTTGAGGGAATTGGCTAAGAAGTTCACCGTATTTTTCATCGACCGCGAATAATTTCGGCGCTGAAAAATCACCTGAGATTTCTACAGCTGAGACCGTAAGTGAAGTATTCGTGTCGAGAAGACGTTTATTCTTTAGATCAATTAAAATTCCATACTTGGTGAGGAAATCTGCTCCTAAAATTGGTCGTTTAATCTCACCAATTATGAAAGCATGAGTTAATGCTCTGTGAAATTCTAAATAAATCTGTAAAAGTTTAATGCCATATACGTTTTGATAGGTGTTCCGTTGGCAACAACTAAGATGTCTTGAGATTCAGTGGACAATTCACGAAAGTATGAATGCAGGATAACTGACACGTCAGCTCCCGAGTTTACCAGAAAACTGAGTCTAGTTTTGGGACATTTTATAATAAGACATATACACAACATATACACAACAACTCTTATCATCCATATCAACATAAAATAGCAGCATTTAACCATATGATCCACAGAGTAAATACCATCCCAATGTTAGACATAGATTATAATAACGAAATCGAAACAATTAAATACATAGCACACGCAAACGGGTATAAAATAGATTTAATAAATAAAATGAACATCACATACAAAAACAGAAAGTACATGAAAGAAAACACAACGCTCACAATAAATGAAACAGGAAAAGAGAGGTATGTAGCGGTACAATATAACAAAAACACTAGCAAACATTTTCAAAAAATTCTCTACAAGCATGGATACAAAACAGCTTACACAACAAATTACAAATTGGAAAACATAATACGGCCGAAACAAAATACAAATATGGATACTGGCATATACAAGTTAAATTGTACAAACTGCGATGCTTTCTATATAGGCCAAACCGGACGATCGTTCAACACGAGATATCAAGAACATATAAAAGGTATAGGAAGGGAAAATACTGAATCAAGATTTGCACAACACATAAACATCACGCAACACCAATGCATTAGTATGGATGATAATTTTAAGGTATTGCACAGAACGACAAAGGGAGAGAAAATGAACAGATTAGAAGAATTCGAGATATACAAAGAGCGTAATAACCCGAATCTTTTAAATAATAAAATTAACACTAACACAAACAAAATATACGAGTTAATAATACGAAACAACACTAACACATAAAAAATAAATAATATATAAGCAGAAATTACAAGAAATTTAAGCATAAACTGATGATGGTAGCATGACTACCGAAATCGATATTTTTATTAATATTTTTTAAAATAAAGACAAGAAATATTTCACTATAAGGAAGAGTTTTTTAAAATTACTTTTAAAAATAAAAATTTCTTTAATAAAATTAATGTTTTGTTATTAATAATAAGTGAAATAGGTTACACGAAAATAATTAATTCATTTTCTTTTTTAAAAATGGATCCTATAAATTATAATAAGACGGCGATTGTAAACTTTCCCGAGTTTCCCGATTCTGTATTTGGAGATACTTGATTGTTACCAAATGTACATCCGTAACCTCCACATTTCCTAGCGCGATGTCCAAATTTACGGTGGTACCAACATATGTCATTGACAAGTCTACCCTTCGAACCTGACTGTTTTGACCTAGAGCCAGATCGATTGTACACGGAATTAGAACGACCACGCCACTGCGGTCTATTCTGAAGTATTTGAGGAAGCTGTGAATTTGTCTAACCGTGACCTTAATTCAATTAAATTCGATATCAATTTTTTTATCGAGGATTATTCATACTCCCCGCATTGAAATTACAAAATTTCAAAAAATTTTATATATAAATTCAATAAATATAAAGTATTAATCCATATTTATGGTTTAAACTAAATTTAAATTTTAACATTTCAAGTTTTGGTTTAATTTGCAAGATTAAGATTACCTTACAAGTAAACATCATGCACAAAAATAAAATAGTTACATATTTTCAGTCAAGAATCAAACAATATTTCATTCCACTTTGTCAGGTAACGAAACTTCCATCGGTAAAACACAAATTTTAGCAATCGCCCTTTTGAATTTTGAATTGGCGGTTTTAACAGTTACCACCCGAATGTGACAATCTGTCCCCGGATGAACTTCACTTATTCGCCCAATAAGCCAGTTCAATGGAGGTATGTTACCCTCCTTTAACAACACAAGCGATCCCACTGACACATTTTTAGATGGTAAAACCATTTACGACGCTGCTGAAGTTCACTTAAATATTCGAACTGCCAATGCTTCCAAAATGGTTGAAACATGAATTGTATTCGTTGCCATCTCGACAGTCTATTAACGTCTAAATGAGCTAATGAAGGATCAGGCACCGAGGTTAACGGGGAGCCCGGAGGTTAAAACCTGTTAATCTAATTGATCACTAGGCAGGGGGTGGGGGGGTTTAAGAGTACACGAATTTATACATGCTTCGATCGGAGTTATTAACGTATGAAACTCTTCAAATGTACTAATGTGAAGTTTATGACAAATAATTATGACAAAATATAAAAACGCGTTAGTGTTAGTAAATGTAAAACTTAACAACAGCCGAATAAAAAAAAGGAATTAGGTAAACTAAACTCATTTTAGTAAATGGTAACACAGATCAGCGTATGCCATCATATAGTGTATGTAAGGATGTTTAAGGATGTTTTGGATAAAACGATTGCTTTAAGGATGTTTTGGATAACACGAAATATTTGCGTGCCGTTTCAAACAGTTTTATGAATTTTTCAAAATTACTCTACTCAAAAAAAAAGGTGAATGTGTGCGTTTGGTGGCCTTTGACAAGCAATCGTAGAGATGGCTACGCGTATCTGAGTGTGCCATCGTATTGTATGTCCCTTTGGGGATGTGTTAGGTTATACGAAATAATTGCGCGACCCGTCAAACGGTTTTTATCAATTTTTCAAAATTTCTCTACTGAAAATAATGTGTGTAATAAAATTAAAATCAAAAAAGAGAATAGATAAAAGAAAATTTTCAGCATTAGCATAGAATGATTTTTTTCACTTGTTTTGTTTTAACACTTTCTCAAACTTCGTGTTATTCACATCGCGCTGTGTTTAGAGTACATATTATTATCGTGTTTCTTTCTTGTGTACCTTAAAAGTTGTTTTTAAAACTATACCATATATCGACCTTCGCTTTCATTTGGACTTCCTTTAAAACTAAATGTGTGAAATTTTGACTAGGGCTGACGGGTTTCACATGAAAACCCTGTGCGAAATATTAGGTGTAAAATATTCAGTTCGTAATCGTATAAAAATTTGTTTAATTTGGCGGAAAACATTTAACAAAACATTTAAATTATCAGAAAATGTTACAAAAAAAGAAAATTGCACTATTGGTAATCTGAATAATATATCTACAATGTCTATATTAAACTCAGAATCTGGAAATCCTATATTAAACGAAATATTAATTGTTGTTCCCCATCAAGAAGAATTAGTTACACTTGGTTTGAACATCGATAATGACAATTTTATCGAAATCGAAGGATACCCGAAACTCTTCACACAAGAAGTTAGTTCCAGTAACAAGAACTTGAATCATTGAAGTGGATTTTCCATTTAGAAATATCTCTTAATTCTTCAAATGAATTAAATTCCAAAGAGGCGATAAGGCAAGCGGTTTCGAATGGATTGATTAATTCAAAAAATTCGTCTGTAGTCTCTTTCGATACACTTCGACGTCGAAGTACATTTCAAAACAACATTATTGTCTACGGTCGATGTAAATATTCTACACATCTTCAACGTTTTAAATTTATTATTGATCCTCAAAATAAAATGGACGTTTTTGTAACTGGAGAACAATGTATGACCCACGAAGGCAATAAAGTATTTCAACAAGTTCGGAGTAAAATACGCACTCTTCTGAAAGAAAAACTAAGACACTGCACTGCCCATAATGTCAGTTTAGATATGAGGAAAAACTCAAATTTAGATTTAATTAAGAGTGGTAACACAATGCAGTTGACAACTGATGATGTTTTACGAAAAATCAGGTCGGAGGTATTAAAAAAGGATGATTTGGTTCGAGATTGCAATGTTTAGGACATGTTTCACCAATGGGATAAAGAACAGTTGTTGAACGAAAACAAATATATACACTCTGTTGCTTTACCTTTGGCTGTTACATTATTACGAAGATCCCAACTAGAGCTGATTTTAAAATATGCGCCATTAATTATGTATTTGGACGCAACTGGTAGTGTAATAAGAAAACCGAAATATCACCCGGAACACTACAGCAATAAAATATTGTATTATGCTTGTGTTGTAAAGAACGACAATTGTCCCAGTTGCTGAACTGATATCAAGCAAACAAGACACTACGACTTTAATCCAATTTTCTAATTAATTTTAAATTAGAAATGGCGCAGATTCCGAAATTGAATTACCCATTAATATATAGAATGTCGTAGATTGGACTTGGGCGTATATTCAAGCCATTCTCCATACGTTCAATAAAATGAGTATATTAGATTACATGCATTACATATACAATTGTATGGATAACAATAAAGGTCCAACCAAAAGTTCGGTATCGGTATTTTTCTGTTGCACCCATTTTGTGAATATTATAGCGAGACAGATTAAAAAGAAAATTCCTCAAGCTAGAAAAGAAAGAAGCTTCTACAAGCCTAAAAAATTTTATTTTAGATATATTTTGTCTTATATTAAATTGCGACACACTGGATCAGACATATGCTTTGTTTGAAGTATACTGTATTATATGTACACATCAATATAATACAGAAGCTGTAAAGCAATCATTTAGCCAATTTACTTCTTTTGCGCGAAATATTTACGCCCAAGAAAATAGTACTAAAACCGATGAAGTTGATTTCCAAGAAGTTGACGCGAGTAACTATACATTTGAAAATGAGAAAGCTCATTACTCAAAAAGTCTTTTCTACAAAAAATTCCTCAATTTATATGAAAATACACAATCTGAAAAACAACACGAGCAACCAGATTTGCCAGAAAATATTTTTTTTTGCCCGGAATTTGTTCTGTTTACGATGCAGCGGTATTTTACTTACCTTCCGCTTTGGAGCACCTGCTTCTCCAAATATATAAAATTAGATGGCCGCATGTCCAACTCTAATGCGGAGTTGTGGTTTTATCACGTCAAACATATTTACAGTGAAAAGAAATACATGAGAATTGGGAGGTTCGTGCCTTTAATGAAACATAAGTCCGAGCTTCTGGTAAATTCTATAGCTGTTACCGACGCATTGAGGCCAACGCCAAAATCTCGAAAATATTTAAACTCGTTCAATTCGGATGAAGAGCCAGACGACCTATAAAATTCAGAAAATTGGAATAAACAAGTACGTGTATATGAATCCCCAAAACATATCGGCAAACGCGTTTTAAAAAGATATTCTGCAAAAGAATTGTTCACATTATCTACCACTGAAGCTGACTTTTGCACAGTTGCGCCGACGACCAAACCGCTATTAACAAATGGATTTTCTTTTACAAATGAAAGTAATGTGAAAATTAACGTTTATTCGACCTGTGGATTCGATTCATTAATACAAATAATTACTACAGTTTTAGCAGATTATAAGCATTTAACTTCTAAAGTTAACGGAATTGACACAGAATTCTTTAATTTCTTAGAGCACTTTTTAAAATATGGAGTGGTTCGTTCAACATATGTATATTAAACGAACTTATTTGATTTTAAATTGTTTTAATATAACAAATTTTTCTACAAATGTCGAGCAAAGCTGTGTTTGTAATACTATATTTCAAAATGTATCGAATATTTTTTATCCCGTTCCATTCAATTATACTGTAATTGCCCAAAATGCTGCAAACCACACGAAAAAGACAGTTTTTACATCCCAATTGACTACGTTAATTTCAAAGAAAGAGATCTTAAAAAAATTAGAGATTCGTTTAAATTTTACGGTTCAAACTGCACTAATTGTAAATCGCCAATCGAAAATCCTGATGAACTACAACTTAAGACTCGGAATGGGTTTGCTGTAGTAGATGTTCAACCACTGCTTCCCAATACAAAGTACCATATCAAAATAAACAAAATTCAATCAAAGCTGTATTTTGGGTCCACTAAGCTGGTATTAATTGGTATTATACACTATCAACATGCGAACAGTCGCGGTTTGTCGGGACATTATACCGGATTCATAAAAAGAAAAACCGGATCGTAGGAAATCCATGATGATCTATCCGAATCCATTATGGACACTAACGCGGAAACTAGAATTAATCCCGCATCTTTAATTTACATTGACAGAACGCCGTAAAATGTCATTTAATTTGTTAAGGAACCTGAAATCAGGATTGACAAGAAGTTTACAAATTAGGACACTTTCGATTTAAGAAACCATTATTAAAAAGCAGTTCAACGGGCCACGCAAAAATTCATCTAACACCTAAAAACTAAAGATTATTTTATAATCAGATCTACTCAATAACAGTTGTATCTACACATTTTTTTGTAGAGCTGTTTTGAAAAATTCATAAAAATCGTTTGACGGGTCGCGGAAGTATTTCATATGACCCAAAACATCACCAAAGGTACATACAATACGATGGCACACTCAGATACGCGTAGCCATCTCTACGACAGCGTGTCAATGGTCGTCAAACGAACACTTTCACCTTTTTTTTAGTAGAGCAATTTTGAAAAATTCATAAAATTCGTTTGGCGGGTCGCGCAAATATTTCGTATGAACCAAAACATCCCTAAAGGTACATATAATATGATGGCATACTCAGATGCGCATAGCCATCTCTACGATAGCGTGTCAATGGTCGTCAAACCCCTAGTTATTTTAATTATGTATACATATGCTTAAACTGTTGTTAGGTTTTTTTTGTACAGCGTTACACTCTTACTAATACATTCACATGTTTTGTCATTTGTCATAAACTTCACTTTAACTTCAAATGTATATAATCCATATTTCCTACTACCCGTTTGAAATGAAATTTGGCACTTTTGACGGCCGCACTTAGGTGGTATGGTATGTAACTGTATCTGTTTTTCAGCAAAATAATGCAAAACCTTGTTATTTTTAATCTCCGACGAAAATAAGTCATGCAGATCCTTTAGTTCAGTCCTAGCACATACAAAGTTGGTTGCGTTGTCTGAATAAACGATGCTAAAAATGCTTGTGTAGTCAGATCATCCACAATCTCCATATGAATGGCCGTTGTTCAAAAGCAAATAAAAATTGCAACAAAAGCCTTAATAAGTACCTTTCTTCTGAATTTGTGAGTTAGATTAAATGGGCCACATGGTTAAGAAACGCTCTGACTGGTGTAACACGAGGTGTTGGTAATTGCCCCATAATTGCGTTATAGGGCATAATGCGTAGGGCATGTGCAAAAACATGCGATCCCTGCCTCACCCAGAAACGGATTAAATGATTTTAATTTACTTGTAGACTGAACAACTTTATGTGTGCGAAGGTATAAAATATTTTCGTTGTATTGAATATATTGAATAAGTTTCAGAATGCGTTTGCACGCCGAGTTGATCGCAACTGAGGTCATTTCTCCATATTTATTTTTTGGTTTTAAGATTATAACAAAACCGATAGCACCTAGTGATTATTCTTAATAATTTGTTAATGTCAGAATACGGCTCAATTATATCGAATTCGAATTTACTCACAAGTAATCCTACCTTAACTTTTTTCAATTCAAGGAGTTCTGGGTTAATTTTGATCTTTGACGATTTTGGCCATGCATTCACGTCATATTCTAAAAACGATGGTCAATTCCACCAAAACCTAGAAGATACGATATCATCAGGCATCATACCCCTGGATATTAAATCAGCCGGATTAACGGTCGTAGGAACACACATCCAATTTTCGATTGACGACACGTCCTGTATAATAGAAATCCTATTTGCTGCGAAAGTAGTGAAAGTAGACGGACATGATTTGATTCGTAATATTGTAATTTCTGAATCCGAACACAAACAAATTCTTCGAAAATCAATTTCCATAATTTGAGTGACTTTATTGATTAATTGTGCCAGCAACACATCAGCACATAATTCTAATCGTGGTATGCTATGTCTTTTTAAAACACGTAACCCTGATGGTGCACATAACCCTGATGGATCAAAAAGCTGAGCTATCTCTGACAATATGGAACGTTTAGTAAAATTACCACGACTCACCAATTGTCGTAAGTTTATTTGGAAACCATCAGAACTAGAATTACATTTAAGTCCTAGTAATAAAATTATATTTTCAGACGTCAAGTCTGACTGAGCAATATCATCTGACAGAATGGTACAATTTGAGTTTCACTTATACGTAACTCAAAACCTCCCTTTGCGAGTATTTTTTGTAATTCTATAGTTTCAACTGTTTTGCTTCCTGTAAAGAGTTTGCACCAGTCAATACGTCATCGACGTAAAAATCTCTTTCTAAAATTTTAGAAGCTGTTGGGAAAATTATTTCGTTCATAAATCGATAATTGTTTTAGAGTTCGTATAGCTTGAAACAGAGCACTCGAGGTTCCATACGTTACAGCACTAAGCTTATAACATTGAAGTTGATCATTTGGTGACTCTCGCCAATGTATTCGCATTAAGTCTTGATCATTGTTATTTATACGAATCTGACGATACATCTTGGTGATATCAGCGGATAGGGCAACTAGGTATTTACGAAAAGCAATTATAATAGAAAATAAATCCTGTTGTATTGTCGGGCCAGTCATCAGACAATCATTTAGAGAAATATTCGAATTAGTTTTGCTCGACGCATTAAATACGACTCGTAATTTAGTCGTGGTACTGCTCTCTTTTAAGACAGCATGGTGTGGTAACATATATGTTTGGCCATATTGACAATCAGTTAAATCCGAATTTGTTAGTAATTGCATGTTGTTGTGAAACACAACGCATTATCTTTTAATAAAACCCAATTTCCGCGGTCATACAACTTTCAAGGTTAATTTATAATTAGTAAGTCGCACTTACATAATATTAAATTACAAACAATAAGCGCATAGTTATAAATATTTATCAAGGCCATTTAAAGTTGTAAAATCGCTAAATAAACATATTCATCAACATTACATTTTTCCGTAATTTTCCGCGACTCTTCAAAATTGCATTTCCGCGTATAAAAATGTTATGTTCCGCGATGATATGTTTCCGCTTAGCTGGTAAGATTTTCCATATATATAATGGAAATTCTTACAAGTAAGATATAGTTAAGTTACAGTTATAGCTGGAGATATAGTTAAGTTACAGATATAGTTAAGTTATAGTTATAGTTAAATTCAGTCAATCCAGTTATAGTTAAAGAGAATAAAAAGTGAAGTGATAGTGTAGAAATCCAAATTAGTGTAGTGATAATCTGACCCAAATAATCTTAGAATTTTAGTGAAAAACCAAATATATAGAAAAGTGTATAAATTAAAAAGTTGGACTAATAAATCTGTAAATCAACGGTGAAAGCGTGTATTCTTTTCCACAAAAGAGATAAAAGAAGTAAGTACCACGTTTAAGTTATCTTAATATAATTATAGACTAAAACAATGTGCTGTAACTCTATATATTCTTTATTGTTTATGCATATTAGTTTCTTTAGCTAGCTTACTTTCAAGATACTGAAATTGTCTTATCGCGTTAATATTCATCGATCGGAAATATTCATCGAAGATTCAGCCCGATTGGAATAATTTGTTTTTCTTAACACGAGTATATCCTAGTTTCGTGTTCTGGAAAGGCGGAAGTTCAGGAACAATTTTGATTGTTTCAGTGCTGACTATTCCATTATATTTTTCAGCACCGAGGAGCATATCAAATTTATTGTTTACAAAAAATTTAGGATCTGCTAGCATAATATTTTTTGGAGTTTTCCACGAATTAAAGGTAGCGCACACGATGTAATCTCACCTGTTATTTTAGGTAGCACCAAAAATTCTAAATTGCACGAGACTGAATCTTTAAGTTAACGTTGAATTTAACTTCGGTGAATTTTCCGTTGATTCCAGAAATTTTCATATACTGGATTTTATTACCTGTTGAAGATTTTACCCACATAGCAGCGGTTGCTAACATAACTTGAATTAATGTGACGTTTTTCTCGATGGATTGACAAGAGTCGGTTTCCGAAGCTACTTCAATGGAACTAGCACTACTTGTGGTAGGTACGTCATGCGAATTCATTGACTTTTTAATTGGTGTGTCAATAGCATTATCACAATTCCTATAAGACATCGAAGATGACTGATTTTTCGAAGTTAGATTCTTTCTTTCGAAGTGCAATAACGTACGTTGTTTTAGCGAACATCGTTTGCAATGCGAAGCTTTACATTCAACAACACGATGTTTCGATGCTAAACAATTTGTATATAATTTCAAATTAATTTTTAACTATTTCGTAGCGTTGAAACGGTGTACAATCTGAATTGTAAAATTTAGGACACGAACTTAATATATGATTATCTTTACACACTGGGCAATTTACCGATTTGACACAAATACCCGATTTTTTTTGTATGTCATATTTTTGTTTACTACCACGGGAGCAGCTTTATTTTGTGTTATTCCTTCCAGAATTTTGACACGCTTTCTAAGAATATTTTTGAATTCAGGGAATTCTAATAATTTTTCCGATGGAGAATTTTTAGCTACATCAATTCGTGATAATGAATCCAGCTTTTCCATCAAATGGTGAATCAACGATGAACGTTTAATGATTTGAGCGCGTTTCTAATGCTTCTCAATAGATTCGACGAAATATTGTAAATAGCATGTTAAATTTTCAACGGGACATAGTATACATTTTTTAAATGTAACTTTTGAATTGAAATTTTGTTATTGTAATGGTTAAAGATGGTTTGCCATGCCAATTCATAATTATCACTAGTGACAGGTAAACCTTTTATCAAATGAAATGCTTTACCAACTCTCAATGATGAAATTAAGTAGTGAAATTTAGTAATTGCACTAACTGACGTGCTCGAATGAATTAAATCACAAAAAATATCACGAAAGCTTAGCCACACTAATTCCATTCCATCAAATTTTGGAAGTGTAATTTGTGGCAGTTTTATAGCCACCGAAGTTTCTACTACGTTATCTTTCGCTAAATTGATTTGATCGAATTTTAACTTTAAATTTGATTCATTGAATTCCATTTTCTTGTTAATCTCTAACATATTAACTTTATGTAATATTGCCGATTCTAGCTGGCCACATCGACTCACTATCCGATATCTTGATATTTAAGCAAAATATAATTAAAATACTAAACTTAATAATATTTGTAACACATTAACAACCTTTACCTTTAACCTTTGACGAACTTTACTTGTCTGCTTTGATGTGTGTTTTGCTACAATTTCGATGAAATTGGTGATGACCCACGCCTTGAATTTATATTGTAATGCGAAATATTAATGACAATGTAGCAACTGATAACAAAACACTAATATAACGATGACTATTACAGCGATCGATGACACTATCAAGCTTGATGATGATAACAGCGGCAATTGATGACTTATGGTTATACTTCGATAACAATACGTTGTTATGATGATAATATAACCGCACAGATGATATATAATTGTAATCGATGTGAACGGATGCCGTGCCGTAATCTCCAACTTGATTTATCACAGTTAACTGCGGACGGAACTTTTTATTTTATTTTTTATTCTGTACGAAGAAATTTTATTTTCACGAAGACTGTGTTTTTGCTCCTTTCGATTCTGGAATAATAGATAATAATTTTATTTTGACGAAATTTAATTTTTAGTTGATCGTTATTTAGGCTTGTACATAGACACCGAAGAAAATTATAATAATTTATGTAATGGCGAGCTTTTAGCTGAAGGGGTGTAGGAAACATAACCTTCTTTGAAACCATACTGAACCGGTTTAATTATTTGCATATTTTGAAGGATAATTTGCTAACAAGTGCAGAGAAAATGGGACATGGACAAGATTTTCGCTCCGTACATGACAATGACCCAAAGCATTCCTCAAAGCTGATCAAGGAATGGTTATTGTACAATGTAAAGTCAACACTTCCTCATCCTCCCCAGCCACCAGATCTCAATTTATGGCATTATTTGCCGAGTGCTGTACGGACAATTTTTTAATAGTGTACATAATTATACGAAATACATAAAATTTGTCTATTTGGTTTATTGATTCTGATTGCTGATCCCGACCGAATAGTGCAGCGATCTCTAGGAGGGTTAGCTTCCTTTTTGTAATATAACCGCAGAGGTCGTTTTCGACGACCATAATTTCTCGGCGTAGAGAACGATTTAGCATCTTCCGGTTGTCTAGGACAATGTGAAGAGCTTTTGGCTTCAAAAATGTATCCAACGTGTCTGTTTGGCTGTTTTTTATTTGTTAGACGGTTTCGAACAATTCTTTATTCCCGCAATTAAGAGCATTAATTACAGAATTGTCAAAGCTTCTTCCAACGTGGGTGACTCTTCCTGTGTAACAGAATGTCATTCGAATTAATTACTTCATTTTTTGTCGGTAACTCGTCGTCCATTTCTATAAAAATTTTCGTAGTGTAAATTTCATGCCCGTAAATGTAATGAATAGCTTGAAGCCACAGTTTTTGAAATATTTCTTTATGGTTTCTGAATTAACTCCAGTTACTGCTTGTTTAAAAAACTTAACCACATCCAAAACATTCACAGCTTTCGTGAGGTTAGATTTTTTTCTCCAATTGGCGACTATGTACGTCGTGCGACTACACATCTACTACACATCTACACATTATCTTATTTTTTTGAGAATTAGGGTGCAGGTACTATATAATATCGGCAAAATGTAGCTTTATGTGTGGATATTTTTGTGTTTGTTTTTTCATTTTTGACGCACCAACACTACATTTTTGTTCAAGTAGTATCGCACACAGCCAAATAGGGGTGCGATTCCGGTTCAGTGATTAAATAAAATGATAAATTTGATTCGATTTATGCCCGATTTATGCCCGATTTAGATGAAGAAAAATGTTTGCTTTGCAAAAAATGTTTGCCTTGCATAGAGCTGCACGCAATAAAAAAATATCCATTAGTTAAAATGAGAAAGGACTAAGTGAACCAAAATGGCGATGCTATAATTTTTTGGCGGCTTATACATAATTGGATGTTATATTTTTTGACATTTATCAGTAGTGTGACAAAAATAAAATTTATAACAATAAATAAAGTTGTTAGTGACAAAAATAAAACTTAATAAATAAAATTGAGAAAACTGCTTTTGATTTGATTTTTTCTGCTATAACATTTGACTCTTGGTCATCGTATAGGTTTTCATAATATACTTTTATTGTGTTTGTGTTTGTTTGTTACTATAAAATATCCAAAAATATAGTCGGGTCGAGTATATTTTATAGTATCATATTTATTTTTAATGTTTTTATAGTAACAATTGGTAAAAAAAACAAAAAAAATCGCTAACATAATTTTGCATGTTTATGTTTTGTTCTTGTCATTCAAACGAAAATTGTAATGTACTAATATCTTCTTTTTTTGCAAGGCAAACATTTTTCTTCATCTAAATCGGGCATTAGATGAAGAAAAATGTTTGCCTTGCAAAAAAAGAAGATATTAGTATATTAGAATTTTCGTTTGAATGACAAGAACAAAACATAAACATGCAAAAATATGTTAGCGTTTTTTTTTTGTTTTTTTTTACCAATTGTTACTATAAAAACATTAAAAATAAATATGATACTATAAAATATACTCGACCCGACTATATTTTTTGATATTTTATAGTAACAAACAAACACAAACACAATAAAAGTATATTATGAAAACCTATACGATGACCAGAAATCAAATGTTATAGCAGAAATAATCAAATCAAAAGCAGTTTTCCCAATTTTACTTATTAAGTTTTATTTTTGTCACTAACAATTTTATTTATTGTTATAAATTTTATTTTTGTCACACTACTAATAAATGTTAAAAAATATAACATCCAATTACGTATAAGCCGCCAAAAAATTATAGCATCGCCATTTTGGTTTACATAGTCCTTTCTCATTTTAACTAATGTATATTTTTTTATTGCGTTTAGCTCTGTGCAAGGCAAACATTTTTCTTCATCTAAATCGGGCATTAAACAAAGAAAAATCAGAATTCATTGTTTCTCGTATTATGCCTACTTTGAAATTTAAAAGTTTGAATTTTATCAAGAAGTTAAACTTGGTTTCCATTATGAAATATTTACTCACAGTTGTACCACTCAATAGTTCAGCGGTAGTTTCAGACATTGCTTCTACTATACCTCACCTCCGTACTAATTTTCCAAAAACGAAACATATAGAGACAAACAAAGAATCATTTAAAAAATGTTGATAAAATCTTAAAAAATTTATTTATACTGATACCTACTTGTTGTGCTAATGAGTATGTACACATAAAGTATGTTCTCTTTGCTTTTGTCAGTACAAATATTTGTTAAAGATTTTGTATAATTTGCGAAAAATGAATGATGAAGTATCAAATTGTTTATGAAGGTTGATCCCTGAGGACTGCTTTTACCTTTCGTATTTATATCTGAGCTATATCAAAAGAGACTTAAGAGCGCGAATATAAACAGTATCTGGATAATAACATCGGATTCTGAACACTTCAGTTAACACAAACGAATTTATTTATTTAACACCAAAAATTAATTCAACACAATTTATTAACAATAATTCGCAAAATCACTTTTTATTATTTTCGCACAATTTTACTGATCACTTATAATTTTTAAATCGCACTAAAACACTTTTTAAAATCACTTTTAATTCACTTTTTAATCCTTATACTGTCGCTTCCCAAACACTAATGAATCTATTTTTAGAGTAAAAATAGTCTATATAGAAACATTTAGTACAGTTTTAGCATGGAAAATTTCATTTTAGTACAGTAAAAATTTGCACTATCATTTAACTTATTCTATTCTACTCTAGGTGTCACCATAACAATATTTTTTTCTTAAATTCGATTGGCGAGAAAAATTATCATCGACCAAAACTAGCCTGATAAATTTGTTTCAAATTCTTTATAAATTTGTCATTCGTCACTTACTTGAAATCGCAAAATACAATGTATAACAATGATACTTTTATCAGATTTCATTATCCTTGAGCAATATGGCATGCATAATTTTATTTTGTACAATGAAAAAAAGTTAGAACCGATGACTAGTTGGGAATGACAAGTTTTTTTATCATTCCAAATTATGAACCAGAATCTCACGATAAATAAAAGATATAAAGATTTTTCTAGAACCAAATTTTCTATATAATACATGTTCAATGGCTAGAAATATTGGACTTCTTTTTTTCCTTCTTGAAGAATTCCTGTCTAAATCTATGATTTCGTTGGCCACAAATAACAGTAACAACCTTCGACCTAAAAGGAAATTATTCGGCAGACATAAGGTGTACCAATACTTTTGCAATTCTATGTCAAAACCATTTTATATTTTGAGTTCTTGATAAATTTGTTGTATTTGTTCCGTACACGACGATGGAAATAAAGGATTTTCGTTTATTTTCCTTTATAGATTTGTCAAATTATATTCTGATTATTCATCAATTCCTAAAATATTTACAATAATAAATTTAAAAATATACGTCAATTTCCTTTTAGAGTAACAAATAAAATCTTAAGATATATAATTTAAAAGTTATAAAAATCTGTACATTTTTATAAAAAACAAAAAAAAAACATTTTGGGAGAGATGACTAGGATACATTCTTTAGTTAGACGAAAACAACTAGAGGCGAATGATCCTTTAAGTAACATTTATCTATATAGTTATGGGGTTATTAACCCCTAATTTACTTATTATTATCTTTTTTTGATTTAAGTATTTCTCTATTATATTCAAATTACAAAAATACAATTTAAATTTACAAATGTATTATGCCCTGTTAAAATCATTATTTAATAACTTTAAAGAGACATTCTATTTATAAAATGTCAATACCGAATAGCCAATCTACAATGCTCTTTAGATACGCTGACAATTTTTCGAATCCCGAATGAACTGAGGTAAGGAATTAAATAAAGATTGGGCCGAAACCGTGTAAAAGTAAAAAAAAATGCTGTTTGTTATGGCTAGGCACAGTAACAAAAGATTTTATGTTCGTCCTAAGGTTATATCTGTAAGAATATCGGATAGATAAATTACCACTTCTAACAAAAAACATTTTTAGAACCCTTTAAATATATAAATTCCTTGATGAGAGAACACGAAGACTACAAAATAATGGCCAACTACTAGTTAACTTATTTTTACCACATATTATTCGAATTACAGGTTTCTGCGCTTACAAAATTGGTTCAATTGTATTCAAATACGTACCTCCCCAACAAACAATACCATACTGCACTTTAGATTGAACGATACCATGATACACCATCATAAGAATTTTATGGGAACACAATGACTAAAATTGGTAAATTTTGCGAATTGCGGATATCATATAATTCTGTACCCTGTGTGCATGCTCCTTCCAGCTAAGATTCATATCAATAACTAGACCTAAATATTTTAGGGCTTTTATGGATTCAATTTTATAACATTTCACAGAGCAGGGATAATCTAATCGGTTTGCAATAATACATCGGTCACAATTTTGGGTACTCATTGTATGTTTTAAGCAATCTGCTGAATGATAGAAAATATCACAGTTAATATCACAGTATCACAGTTGATCCAGTTAGTTTGAAAAAAATCATTTTTGTTTTCTCACTAACAAGTAGCTTGTGCGCGGTAAACCATTGCCTCATAACATGAAGATCGTAATTCATATCAAGATTTGTTAAAAAATGGTTATCATTGGTATAAGTGAATGCTAAATCGTCGGCGAAACCACACAGAAAAAAAACATTCTTTCATTTCATATAAAAAGTGGTTTGATTTCAACTAAAGTTTTCGTTAATAGTTAGTCATAGAATCATATTTTCCAATATAACTTATTATGATTCTCTAATTCTACCCCAATCGCATTGGGTAAATTAACGAATTTATTTGTCAATTTCAAACTAAAGATTGGCGTATACAGAGAAATGAAAATTTGCTGGTTTAAAGAATTTCTTCTAATGTTTTGTTGGTTTATAGAATTAATTGTACGATAAGACTGGTAAATCCACAGATTTTGTTTACCAATTTCAAATAATACATTCGCAAGCTCAGAGAATCGAAAATTATATGATTTATAGAATTTATAATACTATTTTGTTGGTTTATATAATTAATTGTATGATTTAGTGAAGTTCGAATTTCCGAAATTAAATAATTTAATTTTATTATTAGAGACTTCTTTCCATGTTTGATAGAATAAAAATTGGCAATAACAAAGAATGATTTCTGTGGTATTTTTAATAAAAATTCTATGAAATGGTGAAAATAATCCATAATTTGTATACAATATTTTCATAATTACTTACCATATTTCTTTTAATTTCATTTAGAAATTATGGAGTTCTTTTAATCTTGTCAATAAACAACTTTTTAAAAAATATAAATACACATTTAACTCAATTCAACATTTTAAATATAATTTATTTCAATTCCAAATGTAGAAGTTTTACATACACAAGTGAATTACTAAACATATAACTAAAAGAATATAACTTTAAGGAGCTTTTATTAATTGAACAATATAAAATTTATATTAATAATAAGCTACCTTTAATTTTACAACGGTTCGACCATCTGGTAGCTTAATTAAATGCAATGGAGGAAACCTTATATCACGCCTTTTAATTAATTCATATTTCTTAGATGTATTTACATTTTGTTGTACGACGAAACAAATCAAATGATTGTCTATTTCTATTATGCGGAGCTCCTCAGAAACAAAAAACGTTTTTTCGTTTGTATCTATTAGCAAATATTTTAATTCAAATAATCTAATTTCATTTATTTCATTTGCTAGTACAATTATGTTGCCTAAAGAGTAAGGTGTACAGTTTAGAGTAATTTCCGAAACAGAAAATATATTGGAAAAATCAGAATTATTTTTTTCGTCTGTTGGAATATGTTTCCATATATCGGAAATTGTAAGATCAATAAATTTTCCGTCGCCATAATTTTCAATTTTATTAAATTCACAATTTTGTTTTAAATTAACATGGTATCCAAACACATAATTCGATTTAATGGCTAAACTTAATAATATGTTTTTTCTAGAAGTAGTTGTGTTTGCGTAATTTTTACTTTCCTTGTGTTTTGCTTCAAATCTCATCGTCCAAAGACGCTTAATTGGTCCAAGTTTACGTATAGAAGTGACATAATGCAGTATAAAATGGTGTTTCGGATACAAATGCCCACCAAAAAGATTTAAATATTTTTGATGATGTTCTGCTATAATATCACAAAACTCTATTAAACGATTTTCAGTATAGTTAGGCAAAATAGCAGTATCTACTAATTTTATCAGTAGTTTCAGCAATCCCCAAATTTTATCATTGTGAGGTACAAAATCTCCAATCATCAAAGGTAAGAAATGTAAAAAACATTTAGTTTGAGAAGCTGACATTTTTAATTTCTTTTTATTTAAGTGCCGAATTTGAATATCGATGGATTTATTTTTGTTATCGACTGCGCCATAATCAAAGGAACCTTTACGAGAATTTAGGTTAGATAAAGAAAAAAAATTTTTCTGACAAATAAAATATTCTAGAATATTACAAATTTCATAATGAGCTATTCCCTCAAAAATATCGTGCATGATATCGCACGTTACATTATCTATGACATTAAACGATTTAATAAAATTAAAAATACAATTTTCTTTTATACCTGTCTCGAAAACGTTACCCATATCTACAGCGGCATTGTAATTCTGGTTGTTTCTAAATTTTAATGGATCCTCGACTACTTGCGTTCGCATGGTCTGTTTATCTACGTTGCAAATTCTACAACAATGATTGGCCGAAAAAGATTTTACAAATCCCAAAATAGAATTCATACCTAAATTATCTCCCGTTATTGCTGCTAATATTAAATAAACATGAATGTTTCCTTTGCTTGTTTCAACTAATATACCATCTTCTTCTAGCTCTTTCAGAATATGTATTAGGGGCATAAAATTAGAATCATTTCCATGAATTATATCAGTAGATTTAGTAAAACAACAAGTAATTATATTTTCTAGCTTAGAAATTTTATAATCTTCTAATAATGGAAAGCTTAAATAAGCACCTGTGATTTTATCAACTCCAGCTTTTGACCCGAGCGGATTGTTAAGTTCAAAGTCATCCTGATAAAAAATATAGGGAATGCAAACTTTATTTTTATGTTCTTTAATTTTGTCTTTCCAAACAGAACCTTGAATAATATTACAAAATGTTGAACACGATTCTATTTCTTGAATTTTATCCATCATACTCCCTAAGTTATTGTTTATCTCTAAGAAAAGTTTAATATTATGTTTTATAGGTAGCAAAACCCCTTTGGACGACTTCGAATATATATTTTCTATTGTTTTGGTACTACTTATTAAGAATTCCGTTGGTTCAGAAAACAAACCTTTATTCTCCAAAATTTTCCTAACTTTGTATTCCGAATTTATTTTGGAAAAACTTTCTTTAAATAAATTCAATTTACTTTTTATATCAACGATATTATCTGAAGCTTCAATACACGTTTGAAAGTTTTCAATAGCATCTTCGACGTCTTTTATTATTTCAAGTGCTAATTTACGATTTAGGGCTGTGTGCCCTAATAATCTTAAAGCAAATTGTAATGCTATATCACAAAAATTTAATGAAGCTTCATTAATATCAATTATTGGTGGATCCTTATCTGTGCTACAAACAGGTAAGTTTTCGCGATTTAACGACGGATTTGAAGGGATATTTGGTAATGAATCATTTTTATTTTCTGTGTGATAATCATTTTTTAAATGCCTGTTCAAATGACGACTAAATGCGTATAAATTTTGAAATGATTGCGGACAAATTGTACATTGGAAAAAAGAAGAGTTACGTGATAATTTATGAATTAATTTTAAGTGTGTGATATAAGGTTTCACTTCGGTAAATTGAGCGCGACAAACAAAACAACAAACCATTTTTTAATTTTTAAGTTCCGATAACAATTGAAGTAATTGGTTGGATTGTTTTGTTTCGCATGGAATTTCGAAAAAAAAGTTAGTGATAAATTCCAAGGCTTGTTTGCATGGATCAGGGAATTTTAGATTTAATACATAAAAAATTTGTATAATGACCGATACAGATTTTAAAAAGGAATCTACCTTATAAAAATTATCATTTAAATTAATAAAAAAATTTTTTAAGTCCTTTAGCTCACCAACAACAATAATCAGTGGCTGATTTGTTAACCCTCTTTCAGTCAGACGTTCTCTATGCTGCTTCACTGTCGTTTCAAAATTGTTTTCAGCCTAAAAGAAAAATACAACTATTACTCAATATAATCAACCATTAGTCTATAATTTCATACCTCGACATGAAGCACCATAAACTCCTGAGCTTGTACTATTGATGGCTTCCAAAAAAAATGTTTCCCGTTCTTTTTTGCATGAATACCTGTTGGTACCAATATAGCGTTAAGTAGAATGGTCAATAAATAATCTTCTGGATCTAAAAATATTAATACATGGATTACAAAATTATTCGCATGTACGTCACAAAATATTTTGTTTAATTATATTATAATAATAACTATGATTTTTACCAGCACTAAGTTTACCGCGTAATAGTTCTAGTTGCGCTTTTGAAGTTCGATCCTTTATATTTTTGCTATAAATATCTTTAATTTTAAATTTGAATGATTCCCACTTTGCAAACAACAGTTGGTTTTTATCTTGATAGATTTGATCAAAATCTAATTCAATCTATATGTGAAACATGAAAATATTAACATTTAGGTTAGTTATCTGAAATATTGCTAACTTACTAATGCTAATCCAATTTGTTGTTTTAATATCGGCCATTCAAGAAACAGATCTAGATTTTTGCTGTTGTGTTTTTTTCGCAAATTAAAAGTGGCTCGCCATTTTTCTACAACCAACGCTTCCGGTTGCTTATTAGCTTTGAGCCACTGCTGGTTTCCAATGGCCGTTTCATCAATTTCGTGGTCCTGAAGTAGTTGGTCTTCAAACGTGCTATCATCCACAGTTTTTGGTCGTTTCAGTTTATATCGACTTTCGATCACACCTTTTTCACGGTATTTTCGGCATAGGCAGTAGTATTTCTGCGCTAGTTTTCCTTTAATTCGTTTGTCCTTACTTATGTAGTACTCCTTTAAAAATAATAAGATAATAAATTTAATTGCTTTTATTATTTTATGGAATTGTTATACAAATACATGTATTTGTATAAGAGGTTGCCCAACGAAAATGCAGCAGTACTGGTTATCTCGAAAAGCATCCACATACCTTAAAAAAGTAGAAACACGTTAATTTTAAATTCGAGGGGTCATAAAATTACGGTAATCTGCTTAACATTATCCCTGTAGAGATGACTACTCTTTCATTTCATTTACTTTAACAAATTAATGTGATATCGTTAAAAAGAGAATTTAAACCTCTTTAAAATGGTACGACCCTTGTCACTATAATGATATATGATATGATAGGAGTAGCCACCCCCGCCAAAGGGGCGAAATTATTTAATCAGTATCTGTTTCATTTTCGTTTGACCCTGGTGTGCATTGTGTATAATATAAAATGTACCTCAACTTCATCGGGAAATAAATTAATGATTTCTCCAACTATTTTTTTGTGATAAGGTGATGACAAAATTTGACCAAATTCGTTTTTAATCCAATAGTTTACGATTATTTCACACAAATCACTGCGGTTCGATGAAGTAAGACCACAATTCGTTTTCGACAAATCCAAAATCGACTTTCCGATAAATGAAGCACATAAAATTTGTTCCAACGTCTAAAATATATTATAATTAATACAAACAAAAACAAATTTAATATAATTTGGATTAGAAAAACTCACGTGATGCTGATTTGGATATAACTGTCTTGTTGAAGAGGTTGAAGATTCGGTTAGATTCGGAGATAACGGTGACGCAGAATTAGATGAAACATTTGAAGAATTTATTTCGAAATTCGAACTATTTAACCAACTATTTATACTGCTGTTGACGGATAATGTTTCAGCAATTGATGATAAAGTAAAGCCCTTAACGTAAAACAAGAAAAAAAACAGAAAAATCAAACTTTCCAATGAAAGTTAAGAAAATTTAAATAATTTTACATTTGATTTCCGCCAATTTAAAAGATGTGTCCGAAATTTTATTCGCAATCCATACTTTTCTTTCGGTATCAAATTGTCTATATCCGCCATTGTCATTTCTTTAAAACTGTCTATTTTTATATTTTTCTCAAAAAAATCCGCCATTAATTCTTCACAACCCCACTTTAATAAAAGGTCGTGTTCTTCATCCCACACGATCAAAATGTTAGTTTCTGCTCCATCTCCATCTGTGTGTGAATTATTTGGCACATCACTTAGATTTTCACTCATTTTCCACAAGATCACAATTGTATTTTATGAAATAAACTTTATTTTAAATTTTTATTAATCCGTGTATGCATCGCTCGGAACTTACAATTATAATAAACCCAAACTGAAACAAAAGACAAACATCTAAAAAGTAACGGTACCCAAAAATACGAATCTGCCATTTATACAAAGTGTTTCTAAATTCATATAATTCGATCTATAATTCAACAAAAGTGTTGTGTACTGTCTGTCATTTATTTAATGTGTTTGTAAATTCATAAAAAGCCGTTCTATGATTCAACAAAAGAGTTGTGTAAAAATATAGAAAAATATTGCTGAAATTCAAACCAAGAAAATCATGTAATCAAAGAATATATTTTGGAAAATTCATAAAATGTTAGTCTCTGTTTCATTATGTTATGTTTCAGAAATATAGAAATGTTTATTTAAAATTGAAAATGAGACCAATCTATTAATCATCCAATGTATGTTCACTAAATCATAAAATGTTATTGTACGAATCAAATAACCAATTACAAGAAATATATATTATTTTGTTTAAATCTTCTAAATTTTTATCAAAGAATTAAGAATCTTTGATTAACCCAATTCAGTTTTTTCTGTGCAGTAAAATTACCATTGAATTTTTGTTTAAAAATTGAGTTAATGAATATTAAAAATAGAACGGGACCTAAAACGGAGCCTTGAGGAACGCCTGAAACTACCAACTGTACATCGCTAAATATACCATTCAGTTTATCTCTTTGGTGTCTTTTCATTAAATAACTTGAAAACCATTTAAAAGTGTTCCCTCTTAAACCAATAGCATGAAGCTTGTTCAGAAGTATTTGATGGTCAACCATATCAAACGCTTTTGTCATGTCCAAAAATATAGCAGCAGTACTCTTATTTGCATTTAAACCATCATAGACTACTTCACAAAATTTCAATAAAGCCACTTCAGTATACCTACCCTCTCTAAACCCGAACTGACAATTCCTAAAAAAAATTATTTTTATTTAAAAACGATAATATTCGTTTTTTCATTAGTTTTTCAAATAATTTTGCAATCGTGGGAAGTAAAGAAATCGGCCTATAGTTGGACATCAATTTTCGGTTCCCTTTCTTAAATATCGGAATAATTTCCGCAGCCTTTAAACTAGCTGGAAAATTGCCAAAAATAACACTTAAATTAAATAAATATGTTAAAACATCAACAATGAAACAAGCATTCTACTTAATTAGACTATTAGTAATATTATCAGAAGTACATGAGTGTTTATTATCAAGAGATTGAATCATTTTATAAACTCCTATTGCAGCACAATTAACAAAATAATCATTGAAGTTATTCGCAATATCAACACGGTTTTGAATTAGACCGTCATCCATGTCAAGTTCAACAATCGTGTTCGATTTAGTGGTTTTATTCAAAATTTTATTAACTGTTGCCCACTCACCCTTTATATTACCGGAACATTTATGAATCTCACTAGCATAATAATTTTCACGCGTAAATTTAATATCATTCTTGATTGCAGAACATACTTTTTGATACAATTTTTCAAGTTTAACATTCGAAGGATGTTTCTTAAGTTTTTTACGTATCGAATTTTTTTTGTTTATCTTTTTGAGCAATCTAATAGACACCCATGGTTGTAACCGTTTGAGCTGTTTGTTGTTTACGGCGGTTTCGCTCACCCACATCCTAAAATGTTGCGAAAATATTTTAACAAAATTATCGTATGCTACAGAAGCATCATTTTCGGAATATACCGATTCCCAAAATTCAAACTTAAGCAATTTAGTGAGTTTTGTAAATTCAATGGTTTTACGAATAATAAATGGAATATATTTACCATCAGATTTGACTTCAGGTATATTCAGTGATATTTTAATATTGATCATACAATGATCAGTAATGTTATAATCGAGAATTGAACAATCAACTGTTGAATTGTTATTTCTATGGAGGCGAATGAATATATGATCAATACACATCATTGTGCTCCCTGAAATACGAGTAGGCTCATTGACATATGGTTTCAACCCATGAGAGGCTAACAGAAACAAATAATTATTAGTGTCCAAACACTTTTTTAATATTACCAAGTTTATGTCACCTAACACGCAAGTAAATTTTTACCTCTGGTACTTTGCAACATCTCATCTAATTCATTCAAAAAGACATTTTTTTGGAGATCATATTCGTGAAATCTATAAATACAAAGTATAGTTTAACTATCATTATACACGGTTACCTCCAGTTTTATTATATAAACACAGCTACACCACCTGAGGCATATGAGTTGTTACAGCGAACAAAGAGAAATTTGGCAGAGAATAATCCCTTGGATTATTTGATGCATTTATATGTGCCACTAAAGAGTTAAAGTTACTACGCATGCTGCGAATGGTTTGAAGCAGTATAATGAAATTAGCTAAGCTGTCGTTAGACTCAACAATACCAAGAGAAGAAGTCAAAGAAGAAGCGTTGTTTGAATTATCACAATTTAACTTGTAAACATTAGTATTAGAAATCATTTAAAAATTTTTTCAGAAATTAAATTACAGATTTAATAAATCTTCGTTTCTTCTTATTTTAATAACTGCTTCGCCCTCGACCCTTCGCATTAATACTGTTGAACCCCTAACCCACAAATATTTAAAAAGCTTAGCAACTTTAACTTTTCGTGCCGCATTAAGTAGCTGACGAGTATATAAGGAAAGGCTTTCGTTGATGTATATTTTCTGCATACCGCATACATCGCCAAAAACTTGAGTAGTGAGTTTTTCTTTATTTTTATGTTTGGCCTTCAAAATTTGGTTTCTCATTGCGGCGGATTTAAAATTAACGGAGATAACATTTATTGTCATCTGGTTGGGTTGTAAGTTGTTTTTGTTTGTATTTCCATTGTCTCGAGTATTGCTTGGCTTGATACTCGTAGATTTAATTGTACAGTATTCAATGTCATCCGTGGAAATGCTTATACCAATACCATTACAAATAACATCTACAGCTTTATTAACAACATTGTGTTTATAAACATCAGGAACGTTGACTATATCTAGTTCACTACTGTAATTCGCTTTTTCAAATGTGTTTAGTCGATATTCCAAATTACTTATTTTGTTTTTTAGTAAGCTGTTTTCTGTTTCCAATACAGATATGCACTCCAATGCAGTTTGATTTATTTGTTTAAGGTTTACGATTTCTTTATAAACCAAATCAATCGTTATTACTTGTTTAACGGGATTTTCAATGATTGCCGTAGATTTCACATTTTTAGACGAAATGGGTGACGCCATATTGGCAGATAAAAGCTTTCGATTTAAAGTATCACAACTTTTACACCGCCACACATTTTTATTCTTTTTCATGAAGTCAATATCTGCCTCATTGATTGACGCAGTTTCCATGAAATAATTTTTTACAGTCATTGCACTCGATTTTAACATCATTTCTCACAACTTTAGTATTACAAACACAGTGCATTATTATGTTGACATTTAGAGTATGCACTTATTATTTTTATTTTTTATTAAAAACAGTTTTAAATACTTAATAATCAATAATTTTCACTTTAACTGTTAAAATTAGTACACATAATTTATTTTTATTTCATTAAATAGCTAATTTCTTACTTAACAGTTTTTACTTTTAATTTTTGTTAAATATGTAACAAAAAAAAAAAAACAAAAGAAATTTAGTTTTAAATTATCTTACTATCTTTGGAAAATCGCTTATATTTACTGGAAAAGTTCGTTATTTCAGCAGGAACGAACACGTGAATCTCAAAATTTCGCTTGTATGTCGTAAAATTATCCTACCTACTCCATCAATAACAAACGGTTCCACCCCATCGTAAGGAGATGGACTATTTTTGTTTCAAAGAGGATACATTTATCTAACTATCCGTTTATGTCATATCCATGGAAATTTTCTGTGATTTGGCCAATCTTAAATACAGTGACTCTCTAAATTTCACATGTATGTCGTAAAATTCACCAACATACTTTATCAATAACTAAAGGTTCCACTCCACCGTATGGAGATGAGACTATTTTTATTTGAATTAAGATCTCCCTTTTTAGAATAATTTTGTAAATAACAATTTTTTTACCTACTGTTTAAATAGCACACTTAAATAGCATTTGAAATCAAATTTTTTATGATGCGAATCAAATTTTTTGTTCCCAAAGAATTTGACATTAGATAGACAAACCTATATGCAGTTTAAATAACGAACACCACGATTAAATCGATTTCATGGTTGTCTTAATTCATTCATTCAAAGATTCTTTTAAGCCAACTACATTAGTAAAAAATACCCATTTTTTTAAGAAAAAATTCGTCATTTTTGAGCAATATGATTGGTTTAAAAAGGCACTGAACGAATGAATAAATGAATGAAGCAACCATGAAATGAAATTGACTTTATGGTTATAGAAAATGAAATGTTGCTTACGTTGCGATTAAAATTTATGGATGATCGTTGACTAAGCGGAAAAACGATTTTGCAAAAATCTTAGCTTTACCACGAGAATAAAACTTAATTCGGCTCATGAAGCATGTACTAAATCAAAATGTATCGATGTTTTTTTATCAAAAAGTATCGATACCAGTTGGGTATCGTTACAAAAATTATCGAGTACAAAAGTACTTGGTATAGCAATCAAAGTATCGATACTATATTGTATCGATACTTTTTGCGGATCCCTACGAACACGTGCACTTTCCAGTTTTGACTTAAACACGTTTTGAGAATATTGTATTTTATGTGTTTTATGTTCGCCATGTATAATGCATCAAAACCGTAAACACTCGCATCGATATTGATTGGGTTTTTATTGCTCGCAAAGTCAATAAAATTCTCCATTTCTAAATAAGTTGCGATAGTAAATAGAGCCGTTTATTCCCAATTTAATTCTACCATTATTGAAATTTATTTGATTAACTTCCATTTAAAAAAAATTAAACAGTTGACAAAACGATTATGATGATAACTTGATCTTGATCACTACCAACCCATCAAATTATTTTTCTTCATAAGTCGCTACAAGTAACGTTAACTTTTCATCTAGGGACGACTGTGAAATTTTTAGCAAATAAGAAAACTGAATATGTATTAGTGTGGTATTTATACAGTAGGTAAAAAAATTGTTATTTGCAAAATTATCCTAAAAAGGGAGATCCTAATTCACTGCATTTAAGATTGATCAGATAATTTTCGCGGATTTGGCTAGGCCAATATATCTTCTTTGAAATAAAAATAGTCCCATCTCAATACGGTGGAATGAAACCTTTTGTTATTGATGAAGTATGTTGGTAAATTTTACGATACATATGTGAAATTTTGAGATTCACTGTATTTAAGATTGGCAAAATCACAGAGATTTTCCGTGGATATGTCATGAACTGATAATTAGATTAATGCATCCTCTTTGAAACAAAAACAGTCCCATCTCCATATGGTGGGGTGAAATCTGTTGTTATTGATGGAGTATTTCATTTGGCCTCTCATAAATAGGCCCAAAACCTCTGTGATTTGGCCAATCATTAATACAGTGAATCTCAAAATTTCACATTTGTATATATCGTAAAATTCACCAACATACTCCATCAATAACAAAAGGTTCCACCCCACCGTATGGAGATGGGACTACTTTTGTTTCAAAGAGGATGCATTTATCTAACTATCCATTCATGTCATTTCCACGGAAAACTTCTGTGAAGTACATAACACAGTAAATCTCAAAATTTCGCATGTATGTCGTAAAATTATCCTACCTACTCCATCAATAACAAACGGTTCCACCCCATCGTAAGGAGATGGACTGTTTTTGTTTCAAAGAGGATTCATTTATCTATCTATCCGTTTATGTCTTATCCACGGAAATCTTCTGTGATTTGGCCAATCTTAAATACAGTGGCTCTCTAAATTTCACATGTATATCGTAAAATTCACCAACATATTGTACTTTATCATTAAATAAAGGTTCCACTCCACCGTATGGAGATGAGACTATTTTTGTTTGAATTAAGATCTCCCTTTTTAGAATAATTTTGTAAATAACAATTTTTTTACCTACTATTTAAATAGCACTCCAATACATATTCAGTTTGGTTATTTGTTAAAAATTTCACAGTCGTATCTAGGTCAATTATTTATTATATGTTTTAAACAGGTATAATCCAGAAACGATAAAATAATACTAAACGGATTTTACCGGTCATTACATTCCCGTACCGAATCAACAATCGAATAGATTAGAAAACCAGAATAATCTAAATTTATCTACACCGTGGAAATGCACTATTTAATCCGGACCAGCACAGAGAACGTGACCGGGCCATCGTATAAAGCTGTCCTTTATGCAGTGGATGCGACGAATTTAGCACACATCATAATAACTTCGTATTTGTTCGCAAATATTCGGCTAGTCCAATTAGGTGGGCGAAACAAAATCAATAAACAGATGCCGTTGCTATAAATAATAATACGTTTTACCAATTTTAGAGAAAAACCCAGATTTAGTATCATAGTTCGTTTCAAAATGTGTACTTTGCACATTTTGGAATTTTTGTAATCGAGATTTTTTCCAAATTGTATTTTTCGAAATTTTGTCCTACCAAGATTTTTTTTTGTGATTACGTTCCAAACATTTGCTTTCCACATTTTATTTTTCGGGGTAAACCATTTTCTTTTATCTCTATGATCTCACCGATCTAATAAAAAAAACGTCAATGGTATAAACAGAACCAGACAACCAGCCAAATCGACAAGCTGTTGCGTCTGTCAATCGTAACCTATAACATTAAATCGCAACAAGACTACGGTAAAAATTATACCCAATATCGTTCAAATATGTTACAAGAAACTCCCATCTGCCATCACGTTCCAATCCTAGCACAAAACCTATTTAAATCTAATAAACTTTTACTTTTCGTAATTTTTTTTTTATTAATAATTTTTATCATTTCTTCAATTAAAATCGAGTAAAAGGAAAAAAAATATTTACATTAAGAAAAATTCAAAACATCTTCGTTATAACCCCAACAACAAAAACAAAAAAAAAGCTTTCGATAATAATTTTTTGTTAATAACTTTTCTTTTTTCACTTTTTGTACCGAAAATTTCGTTTATGCTCTGGAAACAAATGTTATAAGAAAAGTGTCATAAAAAAGCACATAAGAAAAAAATTTTGATTCTTTCGTTGTCGTCGTCGTTGTGTAATCCCAAAAAGTAACAGCAAGCTCAAAAAAAAAAGTTTTAATATTTTTATTATTTTTCGTAATCAAGTACAATGAATACAATTCACGTAATTTTTATTTTATGTTTCCGGAAGAAGAAAATACATTTCAATGATAACCCTTTTTTGTTGGTTTGGTTTGTTTTATACACACATACATATATAAAAACGAGAGAGAAGGGTGGTTAGATGCTTGGAAAATATAATAAAATGCTGGGATTTGGAGTACATAGTGGTATACAGATAGATAGATAAATAGAAAATGAATAAGAACAATCTGGTGCAATAATAAAACCGCAAGGCAATTCACAAAATATTTTCTTGATGTATTTATTTACGTGATAAACATAATATTTAAAGCTTTTTATCGACGAAGCTTTAAAGCTTTTTCCTTTCATATCATATATATGTACATATATAAATTTTCGTTAATTTTAGTAGTTTCTGTTTAGAATTTTTAATCATATATTGATTTTTATGAATTTTATTTTATTTTATTTTACATACACATTTATGTTGGTTGGTGGTTAGTTATTTTTATTGTTCTTGTGTGGTGAATGCAAAATCGATTGTGTTTATTTGTTAAATTAAATTGTTTTTTAGGGCTCTACAAAATGTTTTAAAACCATTTGTTCAATTATTTGTTCGGAAAATCATTTATACATAATATTCGATGTATCATGTGAGATTATGTCAAACATGGTTGCCCTAAATACGCTAATCCCCCACTTTTACCAAAAGTGAAGCCCTTTTCGAATAGTTAAGACCTTATGACAACTTATAATATTGCACATATTGGTAAAATTCGGAAAATCATTTATACACATATTCGATGTATCATATGAGAATTGTCAAACTTGGTTGTCCTAAATACCCTAATCTCCTGCTTTTTCAAAAGTGAAGTATTTTTCGAATAGATAAGACCTTATAACAACTTAGAATTGTGCACATTTTGCTAGCCACTACTTTGGATTTTCTCAAAAAAATTCGCAAGCAAACACGATAAAACACTGGGTTTATGCCAGTTCCTCATGATTTAAATAAATTCGTAATAATGGAACTCTTACACCAACACATTTAGAAAAACTTAGGACATACATAGTGCAACTTAGGATAAATTTCACATACGTTTGGTTTATAAAAATCTCATTCGAATTATTTGTAATAATATCGGCGACTTGATATTTTTCATATAAAGTTTATTTCGGATGGTTGGATATTTCAAAAATTGTTTAAATCTACATGGCTGTTTCGTTGGAAAGAAATAAAATACAAAATAATTCAAATTAGTTTTTTTCTTAAAAAGATTCGCTTATTGAAACCAACAACAAAAGTTGATTTTGTTGTTGGTTTCAATGTAAACTTTGATCTGATCCGAATCACAATTTTTTTGTCTTTCTACTTTAACTATGCATCAAGAAATGCAGCTTACGCTACACGACTTTTTTTAAATCAAGCAGACGATGCTTTTTTTCTGTAATTATTTTAGGGGAAAACAAAATTGTAGTGGTTGGTAAGTAAGGGAAATTATTCCAGGATTACATCCCAGGAAAAATAAAAATGTACATCAGGCAATACTATTTCTATCCCATCCCAGTTCTATTTAATTGATTGATTGATTGATTATGAGTGTACGGCCAAGCATTATAGCAGGATCTCCCGGACTCCCGAGCCCACACCGTACACCCGTATACATATAACAAAACCGAAGGGTTGGATAGGATTATTAATTGAGACAGACGACCCGTTTACAGACACCTTGCGATCGATAGTTAGTAAATTGTTGGTACAATATATAATAAATAGGTTAGCACAAGACAGCACAATCTAACTACATTATTAAATGACCATTTCTCTGGAATCTAGGGCCGGATACTCAGCACTCCCTAAATCTTTCACCCCTGTACGCTTTTCATTAATTTACCTGGTAAAACATTTAAAAAAAATTTGAAATAACAACACTTATTTCCTTATTAATGGTCCTTTTATATCTAATCAATTAATTATTACGTCCTGTAACAAGAATTAACATAAACCTTAAAACCATTCAAACATCTAAGTAATTCAACTTAAAACTAATCATCAACTTTATACCGATCCAGAAAAAGAAAATACATAATTATAGATTCAATTATTTAATAAAATTTATATAAAATGATTTAAACGATAATTCAATTAGGTACTATAAGTATATCAAGAAGCGACAAATAAAATTAATATAAAAATTCCCCGGCGGCTCTGAAAACCAATTTTAATTAATATAACACCATAATACCATATTTTATTATTTAAATGAATAAATATTATAATAGGATCTTCAGTATTTCCGGGTATACATCGAACAACCATTTACACATCCCCAAACCTATGGATAAGATATGATTATTAGTTGGGCCAGAATCAACCGGTTTACAGTCTCATGATTAGATGCTCGTTGCTCTGTAATCCAATGCCAGAACTCAGGATTCTTTGAATCTAATTCAGGACATCAAAAATTATTATTATTATTATTAATGCTTTAATTTTACTAATCTTGTTGACATAATCAAGATAAACAAAAATCAATATCTACGAAATTTTTTATTTATATACTTCATAAAACTTCAACTCCTTTTCTAAACATATTACCCTGCAAAATCAAGCATGCAAAGTAAGTAAAATAATAAAACAATGAAAGAAAACTGAAACAATAATTTCTTAAAAATTTTATCTGTGTACCATATCAGTAAAATTGATTTTTTATGAGAAAACTGCAACCTAAATTTCGAAAAATCCATTAAGTTAATTAATTAAGTTCAATACATTTAGCATCACGATTTGCCTTTACATAATTCCACGTTGTTCACATTCTTTTAATCAATCATTATGTGTTGCAAACCAAATCTCAACCCAATTCAAAATCAATATTTCCAAATTAGTATTTATTAATATAATTTAGTTAATTTTTAAACTTATAATATTAAAAAATTAATTACATATAATTTAATGTAATTTATAATACCCTATAAGAAAATAAATCATATCTAAATATACTATTTTATATGTATTATATATGACAGTCTCCGATACGACTCAAATTTACTCTTTTATACAAAGCATAAGAATCCTATTTGAGTCGAATCCACTAAAATTTTTGTTGCGTTTGCATAGATCATGTTTGATCAAGAACACTATGAATGTCTCATGAATACAAAAAACACTAAAAGAGAGAACCACGTCAAAATAAAATAGCATAATCTTATATACTAAACCACCAACACATATTGAAGGTAAAAATTGTTTACCATCTATCAAGTGCGTAGCAGGAGACATATCATGTTTCATTATAATATAATAAACAAAGTCCATACACAAACAAAACACAGGAAATACAGGAAAATATTTGTGACGAATACAACAAAACCAACAAAAATGTCTCTCCGTTCTTGTTATTGTTTAAATATTATATGACATAAGCCAACAACAAATATTACACCTTCCTGATAAGATCCATGTAAAGAGCGAACGAGACGGCTTGTAGAAACATTTCGTTGATCCTGCTATTAATCAAGCTTCTAGAATATTTTCCTATCGATTGTACATTAAATAAAACACAACAACACATTGACGAATGCGTAAAAATAAATGCATATAAGAAATTAACTATGACATAAATCAAATTAAGTTAAAACAATTTTAGTACGATCCAATTATTAGAATTTAGTAATTAAAATTCCATGTACAACCGCACAAAAATAAAATCATGCCCTTAATCAAGAAATCAAGAATTTGATTTCTTTCTCTATAAATAAATACATATAAATATATCCATAAAACATTAACTCAGTTCTCGTACATATTATATTACCCTGCCAAATCATGGATGCAAAGTAAGTAAAATAATTAATCAATGCAAGGAAAATTAAACATTATTTTCTTAAAAATTTATCTGTGTGCCATATAAGTAATCATGACGTTTGTGTGGGAAATCTACAACTTAAACTTCAGTAAATTCAAATAAGTTAATAATTAAATTCAAAACATTTAGCTTTCCAAAATGTTTCTACACAAATCCACGTTTTTCACATTCGTTTAATCTAAATTTTACACACATAAATGAATACGTAATTTGTGTTGCAAACCAAATCTTAACTCAACTCGTTAGTTAATTTATAATTTTCGTTAGTTAATTTATAATTTTATAATAATAATTAAATTAATTTAAAATCAATTTGATGCAGTTTGTAATACCCTGTAAAAAAAATTATTAATCATACCAAAGTAAACTATTTTAAATGAATTGTATAAGGCGGTTTCCAATTCGACTCAAACTTATTCGATTATAAAAAGTATCAGAATCAAGATTTCATTGTGCTTGTATAGTTCATGATTCATGATTTATCAAGAACACCATAGCTGTTTCATGAATAACAAAAACACACAGAGAGAAAAACAACACCACCATACAAATAACCTAATCTTATATACTAAACCACCAACACACATTGAAGGCAAATATTTTCTACCATCTTTCATGTGCGTAGCAAGAGATTTATCATGTTATCATAATATTATAGATAAGCCGTCTCGTTCGCTCCCCACACAGATCCCATCAAAAAAAGGTACGCTATATTTATTTATGGATTGGTATTTATATACCGGTATTTGACAGATTTTTCGTAGAATTATAGACATTTGTGTTAGTTTTGTGTATATACATATACTTTCTGATTTATTTTATACGCATCACTAATACTACGCCTTGACGTACTTTTTTAAATCTTAAGTGTTTGTACTGTTTGGCTTGTATAAACATTTTTGTTGGTTTTGATAATACCCTTTTAGCAAACATGCAAACATACCTGATCTATGTATCAAGACACAGGAAAATATTTGTGACGACTATACCAAAACCAACAAAAAAACATCTCTTTGTTTTGTTGTTGTTCGCATATTATAATACAAAGACCAACAATATATAGTCCATTTCCCTGATAGAATCCGTGTAAAGAGCGAACGAGACGGCTGTATAAACATATTGTTGGTTTTGTTATATATATATATATATATATATATATATATATATATATATATATATATATATATATATATATATATATACATATATCATGTTTCAATCATATATTGTGTCGATTGTACATAAAATGAAAACACAAGAACACATACAAATGAGCGTAAAAATAAAATCTAATATGAAATTAACTACGACGTATGTCTATTTTAATACTATCCAATTATTAGATTTTAGTGATTAAAATTGAAATTGAATTTCATGTACAATCACACAAAAGACAAAATCATGCACTTAAGCAAGAACTCAATAATTTTAATTTCTTTATCCATAAATATAAAACTTTGCCTGATAAATGCATCCCGGTGGATTTTCCAAAATTACACCTTATTTATTATAAAATCGAATTTAATTAGAATTAAAATTAAAATGTATTTACACACTGAAAAAAGTAATGCCTATTTTTGATGATTTTATAATATTAATACCAATGTTTTTTTGACTTGGTATCCAACTTGTGTATTTTCGACATTATTGCAATGAATTGCAAATTAAAATTAATTTATTAAAATGAATCTTAAACTTATGTCTGCGTCCTTATCCATATTTTTTTGTTAATACACTATAAATTTATCCCTATAATGAACAATGATAATAAAAGTATTACATTTGAAGCATAGGAAAAAATTATTGTTTTCTTAATTTAAGGTCGCTTTATACATAAATCGTATGTTAAATAAATAATAAAACTACCATTATATTCATTTCAATTTATTTTATTAATATTAACTTAATACTAATTATCAAATACATAATTAAATTATATAATAGCTGCTTTATATATTGAAGTATAAAAGGTTTTAGTATGACCTAGTTTTATAGTATCATATTCTAAAACAAAGTTCCCAACCATAAATGCCTTTAAATGTTTGTCCAAAGTTTAAATAAGGCGACATTGTGTAATCAAATAATCTTCATTATTTTTAATAAATATGTCATTTATTTTCATCAATTTATTCTTGTGTTTATCGAATATATCATACGAATTTTGTATGGATATTTTCCATATTTTTCTATCAGTTTTCCTGATTGCCCGGCTCGTCGGCTTTAAAATATGATAAAGTGCTTTCAAAATAATAACAGCTTTAGACTCTGAAAAGAATTCAATTTTTTGAACATGTTAATAAGCTAAATATATACTCGTATTGAGTTAATAGATAAGTGGTTTATATGTGTATGTATATTATAATATATAATCTGGATCTGGATGAATAATTACGATTTATAAATCATGATACGAAGTTAAAAAAAAATTCATTATGGGAGCCATTTATTTTGAAAGTGGTATGCCCACTTTTTTAGGTTTGTGGTTTAATAAATGCTTAATATTGAAATAATTAAAATAATTTATAGCCTTTTAAATTTTCTTTAAGTAAATCCGTAATTACCACTAATGTTCGATATAGAATCTAATTCTTGAACCATACGTTTATTTTTTATCCTTATTTTTAAAATTGGTAGAATTTTTTCTTCAAAACCACTTCAGATCTTTTGCTTCAAACTAAGTTCTCTGCCAGGATATAACGATTCAAATTCTAATACAATCTAAATTTCAAAAATTTGAATTAAAACATAGAATTCGATTATATTGTTATTTTCTTACCAGTCTATGAGCATCTGGATGGACATATATAATCCAGTCTTTAGAAAATTGAGCATTGTTTGATGTTTTGGTCGCCAACTCCTTCTGCCTTCCCATGAAAGTTTCCTTGAACTTCATCTTTACAGTGTTCCACGGTGTGTCCATACAATTAAGCTATTCTTTATTTTTTTTGTAAGTTTCATCTTGATCACTATTTGACGATGATTCTAATTAAACGGAAATCGCTGAATATCTTTCGAATATGTAACGGTTTTATTACTTTCTATTTCTTTAATAATTGTATAAATAATCCTTATAGAAATATAAAGTAGTAAAAATTGAAAATGTAATAAAATCGTCAACAACTTGTCGAGCGTTAGCACTAGAACTACCGACCCGTAAAAATGTCGGATTTACATTTATTGAATTAATTTTTGTTTTATTATTATGCTAGAATTATTTTAGAAATTTATGATGACTTTTTATATGACAATAAAGTAATTATCTATATTAAAAATCATCAAAAATTTCCAAAACAATTGTAACATAATAATTTAAAAAAATTATGTATATTTAGTTATAAGAACGGCTGATTATATAAATTAATGTTAAATGATTATAATTATAAACATGTCTACAGCCTTTTTAAATATTTTTAATTAAAATTACTGTTAGAATTTAATAATTTTTTTTTTAAATATCGATATTTCGAGCCAAATGCTCATCATCAGGTTAATAAAATAAATTAAAAAATTCTTAATTATATGTATTCCTGGATTCTATTAATACACATGTGTTGTTAAATTAATAGAATCCCGGAATACATATAATTAAGAATTTTTTAATTTATTGTATTAACCTGATGTTGAGCATTTGGCTCGAAATATCGATATTGAAAAAAAAAATGTATTAAATTCTAACACGAATTTTAATTAAACATATTTAAAAAGGCTCAAAATTATTTAACATTAATTTAAAAAAATTAATTCAATAAATGTAAATCGGTCTTTTTGACCGGTCAGTAGTTCTAGTGTTAGTATAACTGCATTCTACCACCCTACATAATTATATTTAAAATTTAGGGCTACTTTACCAATATAATTTTGTTCAGTACAGTTTTTCATTATTTTGGGAGTACTGAAGTATCCAATTTTGTTAAGACGAGATGCTTCATTTCGGTATTTATTATATAATCGGCCAGTTGGTCTGCGCTTATCAACACGATGATAGTAAAAATTCTGTTTGGTGAACATAATACATATAATTAAAATAATATAATAAACAAAATATAATATTGAGGCTAAAACTTAATATTGGGGCCAAAAATTCAGATTGGGTCCGATTCTGGATCGAGAAAATCTATGTTTTGTTAGTTGCACGTATTTGAGTTTGTACTAAAAAGACAAAAATAAAACAAATTAAAAATTTTAAATTTCAGAAGCCGATTAAGAATTCGGACCAATTAGGTTATGTTTGTTTTTTCTACAAATGCTCACAATAAACAGGGACTACTTTATCATTTCCAGGATCGAACCTACTATATGTACTTACCTTGTTTTCTCCAAGAAACGTTACTGCTATATCATTTGAAATTCTTTCAAAATCATCATATGACATTTTTATATTAGCCGTTAATGTTATACTTACGAAACGAGAAGCTGGTTGTTGTTCTAATAAACTGGATGAAGGTGCTGGCTTGAGTTTCAAACCATCGATTTACTGAACTCGTTACAAATGTGGTAGTTGCTGATAAAAGTTCAACTTGTACTTTGAAATCCTATAAAATATTACAATTATTGTGAAATTTAAAAATTTAAATCGCATAACATGCTAAGAAAATATGTTACACTTTTCTGGCGCCATTCGATAATTTTGGCCCGAAGTCTAACCTTTTGGCTTCCCTCCGAAATGTTTGGAAACATTGCATCAATATCAGATTTCAATAAAAGTTTTCCACTTGCTACAAGTGTTCAATATAAAAATTTGAATATTTGGTGAATGTTAGTAACACCATTAAGTAATAAGAAATGATAACAAATACATACCAGCAAATTTATCTTTCAAATGAGGAAGATTCCATTCATTCAGAAGTAACTCCAATTTATTCAGTGGTTGCGGTTCCTCTACTAGTAGTTGAAACGTTACCCCCAGCTGATCAGTATTAACTTGTTGATCATCGGCAATGTGCATGAAAATATTGTTGTTCTCACAAAAATCATTCAAATTAAAGATTTCGCCCTGTGTTCCGTCTATAATTAATAATAGAAATAGCAATAATTTTAGGAGAATATCCTGTTGGTAAATTATATTTATAAAGCGTTTTTATACCTTTTAGCTCAATCATTGTTACATCCAATTAATGTTAATAATACAAATTCTAAAATATTTATAAAATACGCACAATTTACATGAAAGGATTTAAGTGTTGTTATAAATTCGTCTACGAAGTATAATATTATAACATACATAAACATATAACTGATATATATATATATATATATATATATATATATATATATATATATATATATATATATATATATATATATATATATATATATATATATATATATATAGTACAGGGTGGCTGAGACCAAGTGTTACCAAATGAAAACGCTGTAATTTTTTTAATTTTGATTATTTTTTATTGAAATTTCGTGGAATATGTTGAAAACATATTACATTTTATGAAAAACATGTTACTGCTCGATATGACCTCCTTTGGCTTTGATTATTTGATTCAGTCTTCCATAGAAAGCATTGCATGCTGACCGAACGTGGGCTTGCGGAATTTTATTCCATTCTCGAACAAGAGCTGACTTCAATGCATCAACACTTTCGTATTTTTTAGTGGACACCTTACTCTCCAAAATGGACCATATGGAGAAATCCATGGGATTCAAGTCTGGTGAATATGGTGGCCATTCTTTCGACGAAATCAGCCGCAGAACGCAATTTTGAAAAAATTGCTGTGTCGCTCGAGCTTTGTGTGACGGTGCCGAGTCCTGTTGGAATGTCCAACGGTTCGTACCAAAGTGTTTACGTGCCCAAGGTAGCAAAGCATCGTTTAGGATCTTTTGGCGGTACATCTCTTGGTTTACCTTGACTCCATGTTCGATGAAAACCAGAGGAGTGCGTCCATCTGCAGTAACTGCAGCCCAAACCATAACATAAGCTGGTGATTGCTTGCGCATGGCAACTCTTGTGTCCAAATTATCGTTGGACTTGTCCTCTAACCAAACACGATCATTTTGTTTATTCACATGCTGTTGAATGGTGAAAATTTTCTCATCAGAAAAGACAATTTTTGGAATCTCATCACGTTCGGCCAAGGCCTTCAATGCTCGTGTTCTTTCAAGCCTAACTTTTTTTTGTGCCTCCGTAAGATCTTGAACTTTTTGTATCTTGTAGGGCTTCAAGTGTAGTTCATTTTTCAATATGGTTTGAATGCTGTATCGTGAAACATGTAGACGTGCGGCTAATTGATTGGCACTTTGACGAGGATTTCGTTGGATTCGTTTCTTCACCTTTCGTATCATTTCTTTTGATGTTGCTGTCTTTTTAGGACCGCCTCTGTTGCGTTTAGCGATGCTACCAGTTTCGTTGTATCGAGTTATGGTTCGATACACAAACATTTTATTCACATTCAAATGCTGGAGCTGACGAACTATTGCTGTTTGTGAATTTCCACCCAAATACAGTGCAATTACACTATTACGTTTGAATTCCATTACGATTTTTTTATTAAGATATTAATTTAGAACAATTATTTATTGACCACATATAAACAACTAACCAAACTTCAATCTGTCAAAAAATTAATGCGCGAAAATGACAACTACACAAATGACAGCAGAGTGAAGTTAGTAACATTTGGTCTCAGCCACCCTGTATATATATATATATATATATATATATATATATATATATATATATATATATATAAATATATATATACAGTAGATGTACATATATCAAACATGCAATTATTACCTAGTAATATCGAAAATTAGCGTAATAATTACTATGTTAACTAACAAAATGTATGATAACTAATTTACCTTTGTATCACTAAATTGCACTCAAAATATTTTTTTCCAAACCACGCTAAATCGTACTGGATCACAAACACTGTTATCTGTTTTACACAAATTTATTTTTAGATTTTTTTTGTTAATATTGCACTCTGCAAGTCACCAGTTAAGAGTACGAAACTAGAATAATATCATAGAAAAAAACACACAACAAAAAATTATAAAATAAACCGTTAGAAATATCAAAATTCAAGGGAAAACACCGCAATAATGATGTTTATAGTCCTTACATTGAGGAATCATGCATAAATATTTAGAAACTCTTACATCAATTTTAAACTCAATTTTTGTTATGATTTCTATGCTATAAAAACATTAATAATATTTCGGATTTTTGCCTATATGATATGTAAAATATTCTTTATAATTTGCCGCAAAAAGATTACTTTAGGGTTAAGATCATTTTCCTTGATTTAATGTTTTTTTGCTATTATCAAGGCATTTCTTTTCACAGTTTGAGGAAAACATTTAACATTAAATTATGGATTTTTTAACCTAAATTTGATGTTGGCATTTTCATAAGCTTCGAGAGATTTTTCATATAAATTATGTAAATTCTTCATTTTTTAATTCAATTTAATGAAAATTCGGATTATTTGAACTATAGTTGGTAAATCATCGAATTAAGCTGCAAAAAATTTTTCAATGCATATGTATATAAAGTATATACATAACACTACATAAATAAAACAAAAATAAAGATAAAAATAAAATTAAATTAAATTTGAAGAGGATAGAAAAACACGTCTATCCTCTTTGACGAACATTTGCTAACCTCTCCCATCCCAGTTCTGTTCATTTATAGAAAAAGCTGATTTGATAAAAGAAAATATTTCTAAACAAGGAATTCGAATTAGATAGAAACCATATGTTGAGATTTGCGGTATAGGCCCAAATGATGTATAGCCGAAAATGAATATTTCTGATAATTTTTCATTTGATATTTTAATTATTGGCACTTAGGAACATTGTATGCCTATAAATGTCTCTTGTTATTCCGACTCGACATGATATCCACTAATTGTGGTAAACATTTAAAGATCAGCCGTATGTTGAGAATTTAAGAACATCGTTGAGGGGACCACATGCCTTCATGGGATATAGCACCAGCGGAAGAAGAATAGATTTAATCAAAAGTGGTTAGACATCAGAAAGTGTTACATAAAATTGAATTTTATTTGTAGTACTATCATTGGTTATAAATCACTTTGACGTGGATGTAAAATTAAATTGTAACAGGTTCATTTATTATTAGGTCCTTTCTTATGTTAATTAAAGCTCTTTTCTTTTTCTTGCAATACTTTTTTCTTACGCAATATTAAAAATAAGATATTTGAAGACTGAAATCCATTCTTGCTTAAACATTCCTTATAACAAACTTTCCTTTAGTTTTCCTTCTCATATTGTTGTAACATTCAGTAAATCCAGATTTACTTCATCGTCTTTATACCAAAATTAACTTTGTTGCCTTCTTGTACTAGATTACGTAGCACATCGCTGGAATTGGCTCGATCTGTTTTGAAATTTTCAAAGAAACGCAGTTTCACCTCTCATTAACAAGCTTAATTGTGTTTTGTTCAATTGGATATTTTAACATTTTGAACCCAACATATGTAAATGAAGAATGAAAATATTTAAGGTGAAGTTTTTTTTATTAAATGTATGTTTACGTTCTACACCAAATTTTAGATTATAATTTTATTGATAAGTGTGAATTATTTGTCCACCAGACATTTAAGAATGAAAAACAATTTCGTTCATGTGGCTCCCACTGCTGGCCTTACAGTAAGCCATCCTGTGAGTACAGTTTTCAAGAACTTTTTCGATGATTTCGGCGCCTTTCTCACGAATAATAGTCGCAATGTCATGTTTTAAAGCTGGAATTGTCTCTGGATTATGCGCATAACATCTATCCTTAATGAAAAAGGTCCAACGGCGTGAAATCGGAGCTCTGCGCAGGCCAATTGACATCTCCAAAACGGCTGATTATTGTATTGCCAATCTTGTTGACTGATCTTGTTATAACCAAAGGTCGCCCACATTCATAGCGTCGATTTGAGGCCATAAAAAGTTGACCTGTAACGGTCGCCATTGACGGTAATAGCGTTTCCAGCAGCTTTTTCCAACAATAATGGGCCATTTATGCCACCACTCCAAAATCCACTCCAAACTGTCACTCCTGGTGGATGCATTGGGTCCTCTACGATTACGTGTGGTTGTTTCGAACCCCAAATCCTGAAATGTGCTTCGTCTGAAAAGATGATTTTTTCGACCAAAATCGACGTCACTACTGAGTGTCTGAACCTTGTAGGTGAATAATCCGAAGTCTTTGGGCAGTATTCTCCTGAGGCTGGTGTGACTAATGTGCAGTTGCTGTGATCGGCGTCGATTTGTGGTCGATGGATTCTGTCCTACACTATTGGCCACAGCCGCAATATTCTCGGACGTGCGGACTGTCCGAGCTCGGGGACCACATCTGTTATTCAACAGCAAGCCTTTCTCACGAACTTTCTTCACCAATTTCACTATAGCGGTTCCGTTCGGCGCTCTTACCCTTATTTCTTTTCAAAATTCGCGCGGTTTCGGCTACACAATACTGACTTTGAAAATAAAATTTCATTATTTTGAAACGCTCGTCAAGCGAAAACATGATTGTTTCGTGGCGCAGAATATCAGACTGGCGAGCTGTCAAAATGTTAAGCAAATCGTCCAAAAAAAGGGTTGCCACAGCCTATGATTTAAAGACAAACCAATAGAAGGCCCACCGCTTGGTTCGTTTTTGTCTGATTAAAAAGCAGGTAACTTAAAACGCTTACGATAAAATAAATTTGATTTTTTTTTATTTAAATTCTCAAAATAGTCGAGACATTCTGATAAATCGTTCCCTTATCTTTCAATCGACTGCCAATAAAATCTCTTTTTCACCAGGTACATAGGCGAACGACCTCTGGAAACATATTTCTACCTATAACTGTTATACATGTATATAATCGAACGATAAAAAAACTTTTCCAGCATGTCTTGACCTCTTTCGGATAAAAACGTTTAAAGTCAAAATGTCTTAAAGATTTTTCTAACAATTTCCACGATTGCCATGCTTGTAAAAAAGAGATAAAAACCAAGCCAAAAAAAAATGGATATGTGTAGTGTATGCACATATGTACAATTCATATAGAATATGTACAAGCGAGTATATAGCAAATTCGACACGTGACTTGAATATCTTAAAGGCAATTTTAATTTCTTCTTTTATATATTTTTTGGTATAAAACCAAGTTGGTGTTGTTGTATGGAAGAAAAGTTAAAGTTTTTCATTTAATAATTTTTCCTTCTCTCGTTAAATAAATTTTCCGTTTCTTGTGCTGTTGAAAATTATAACATTCATTTTTAGATATTATGTTTGGTTTTAGATTTCTTAATATATGATAAGGCGAGCGTAATTAAGCTTTTATCGTATAAATATTAATTAAATATTTGATTTGTGGCCGAGATTACTATAATCGTATGGCTGGTGTACGTATGTATATTAATTAAAAGCCTTCTTTTATATGATAATTAATATTTCGCAAAAACAAATTGAAAACCCAAGTAGAAAATCGCTTTTGATAATTTAATTTTTCATTTGAAATACATGCTTCGAAATTAAATATCATACAATTACTGCAATAACAGTACATATACGTGTACCGTAGACAAAAGTTAAGATGAAAAAGTATTTAAAATTAAAACATCCAACTTTTTGTTTTTCTTCTTCGTATCCGAGTAAATACAAAACGAAATTCATTTCTTATATTTCAATGTAATCACAGTTGAAATAATATTATATAAAGACGGTATACACGAGAATAATCTTAACTTACCTGAATTTCGCTTTATAAAATTATTTTTTACTGTGCGCTCTCCAGAAATGGGAAAAGTTTTTTTTTTTTTTTTTTTTTTAATTTTGGTTTTTACTTCTGTATTAAACAAGTGCACATAGTAATGCTTTTTTGTTTTATTTTTTAAGGCATAGCAAGAAGTGGAGAATAAAACACAAAATTACTTTAAAAATAAATAATTTTAAAGTTTACGTTAATAATAATCAAGTTATCTTTATTTAGAATAGTAATTGGTTAAGAAATACATTTTTAGTTTTATAAGTTAAGCAAGTTGTATGTCATGTTCAATTTAAATATGTCTGTTTGTCAGATATGTAAATAGAAATACAATTGTTACACTGGATAACATTTATGGAAAGGAAATTTATGTTTTTGAGTATAATCAGTAGTTATACAACAAGAGATTCGAAAATAATCGAATATAGAGTTGAAAGGACGAGATTTGTTTAATATAACGAATCAACGAAATATATTAAACAAATTATTGATTGAACATGAGAAAATTATTTACTATAAATACATATTAAACGTACGATAGTGAATTATTTCCTAAAATATTCCTAAATTTTAAAAACATTTTAGTGTATTAGTAAACCAATCAATCAATAATGGTTTATTAACCATTAATGGTAAACCATGGTCCATTCTTGACTTTGCAATTCGTGGAGACATTCTCTTGAAGCTACGAGGGTTAGATAAGACGAAAATGACTCGAAATTAAAATTGAACGGGTAACGTTCAATAATTAAATTTATTAAATCATCTTCGGTAGTTTGTCCGGAAATAAAACTAAGAACAAAATATAAACCATGGTTCATTCTTAACATATGCAAATATTGAGGATATTCTCATGGAGCTATGAGGTATATATATGACGAAAATCACCCAAAGCTTAAATTGAACGGGTAACGTTCAATATTTAAATGTACCAAGCCATTTTTGGTAGTTTGTCTGGAAATTAACGTAAGAACAAAATATAGACCATTCTTAACATATCGTCGTCCCAGGACTAGATTACGCTAACCACCAAATTGACATTTTCCGGGTTTTGACGGTTTCTTAGGTTTTAAACCATCCTCTTTCGTTTGCGCGTATATACGTTTTAATCAGACTACCCGTTGCTGAGGAAACTGGTGTTGTGTTTTCCGCTATCCACCATTTTCAACACTTTGTACACTGAAAAAAAAACGCACGCATATTCAATAAAAAAGATTATTGTTGCAATGAATTTTTTAATAATTTGGATCCTTAAACTTTGTTGATTGATAGAATAAACTCAATGTTATTAGATTAGTAAATCATTTCTTAAAAGCTAACAAATTAATATATACATTGTAACTATTCATATTTTTTTTGTCAAAAAATTTAATAAATTTTTTAATTAATTCAAGGAACATAAAATTATCATTTTGTAACCAATTTGGTTGATCTTACAACTTTTTATTGAATCAATGTACCAATTTAATAGAAGTTTCACGAAATGTAATGCTATGGTTTATATTATTAATGAATTAGTTAATTAATCATATTATTATTTATGAAACAAAATTATTGATACAACACCTACATTTATTATTTTAAATAACTAATTCATTGACACAATGTAATAAATAACTTTTTTGTATTTAAATCAACAAATAAATTAAGCCATTAAAAAATTTATTTAGTTTATAATTGTTTGTTTGTTTCTATCTATGCAATCTTTTCTGGGGCTCTCTCTAGTCACTCCCAACTCTTTCGCAGTTCGCTTTTTACGTCCTACCTTAACGCAGCAGTAGCCAAATCGAGGACGTATGGCTATAGACCCGTTTTCGTTTAAACCACCTGCACTTTGCATTGCTTCATGCCAACCTATAGTGCTGACATGAAAGGTGGGTCAGCCCATGGATTCCGCACTCTCAACAGGGGGTCATAGATGTGTTCATCTTCATCACTGATCGAAATCAGATGATGAAAAAAAATCCCTTTTGCATCCCGCCCCTATAAGGATTCGAACCCGGTACCTCCCGATCCAACCGCCGTAGCTTTAACCACTGCGCCGTTTGCTCGGTTAGTTTATAATTTTGTTTATTATGTATATCAAGAAACTTTTATTTATTTTAAATGAAATTTGAACTGACTGGAGAATGAAATATTTATTTCATTTATATGCGTTACAGGTTTAATCCGTGGATTCTGAATATTTAATATAATTCGGGATTTGTCTTGCTTTTATAAAATTATTAAAGATTACCAATTGAATTGGATTTTTTTATAAAATAAAACAAGTATACAAACTATTTTTTATCTATTAAAATGAAGTTCAATTATTCAAAAAATACCCTTCCACTTCTAACAACTTTCCTTGGGTTACATAACAGTCGCTATTATCTTAATAACAAGTGAGAAACCGAATGCCTACTGCATGATTTTACTTTTCTTTTCTGTAATCACAAAACGAAATAGATCATATTTTTGAAATATAGGCTACATAATGGGAACAGTCTGGCCTCGTTGAATTGCTACTGAAAAATACTGAAGCAACCAGAGTTCAGCGAAAAGAGAGGAGAGTCAAGCAGGACGCTAAGACGGATTCATGAAACGCAAACAAGAAACAGACCTAAGCAATATGTTATATATTCTCTAGAGTGTTGTGGTAATTTGCTTGTAGTCCCGTATAGCCTCTCGATTCGCATCGCTTTTCGCGTTTACTCTGGTCGCTGTCTACGAATGAAAGATTTATCTAGGGAATAATTAAGAACAAATTCGAAATCAGGTTAAAACCTCATTCAAATTCTCGCTCTGAATTTTGGTCTAGAACACCATTACCACCAGACAATTTATTTGGAAATTTTATATAAATATTATTTTAGATGAATGAATGAAGTTTTTATATAATTTAAGAAATAAAGTGCAGCAACAGCAATTTTAAAACAATTAAATAGTTTATCGATTCAATGAATTATTCTTTCAGAAAATCATTTAAATACGTATATTTAATCCAATAATCATTTCTCAAATGGAATAAACTGGTTTTTACTAGTTTTTTCTTATTAACTTAGTTTATAAAGTTGTTAAAACTTTTATTAACTTGCCTACATTTCAAGATATCAACGAGAAATCGGTCAATAAATGTCTATTAATTGAATTGACGATCCGGTTATTAATTTATAATCGTTTTTATTTTAGAATTAATGTTACCAGTTAATAAATTCATTGGTTCAAAGAATTTTTCTTCCGAAAAATTTAATGAAAGGGATTCATTGAATTATTTTTTTCAGTGAGCGACTAAATTACGCCAAATCCTGTTTAACGCTAACTCCACTTTGGTTTTTCTGATTTTTGCACTAAGTATATTATATAATCTAATTTCACAAAACCAAAACACGCTATGATTTATTTTGCGCTATCTCCAAAAGTTGAAAACCTCACAATAATTATTGTTTAACAATTAAACGAATTTTTAAGCTAACCCCATGAAAATTTTTTCAAAAGCAAATTACGCTAAAGCTTATTTTACGCTAACTCTACTTAGGTTTTTCTGATTTTAGCACTAAATGCATTACAATTGAATTTTTTTAGGCGAACTCCAATTTACTTTTTTTTTTAGAAAAGCGATATCGTCGTCCCAGTGTGACTAAGTCAAATCGATAAAATTAATCGATAAATTATTTAAGTGTGGTTAAATATTGTTTATTGTAACATTAAATTAAACAATTGTGTTTTTATTTAATAAGCTATATTCGAAAAAACATTTACCTTATTCGGCTACAATTTAAAAAACGCTACATCCAAACTCAAATGAAGTTGTGTTGGTATTTTTATTGAGTTTTATTCAGCTATATCCAGCCGTTGATATAGTTTTCGAGTTTTTGTCATTAATTTTATCTGTCTAACGGTACAAACTAAAATCTATATAAAAAGGAATTTCAGCTCGAAAAAAATTCACTTTACAAGAGAAATTTGAAAGAGTGGGTCATAAAACACGTGATTAGATTTGTTTCCGTAAATTATTTCCTAGTTTTGAATTTAAGTAAAAATGGATGGCTGTATAATCAAACCAATCCAAAATCGTGATAAAAGTAGTTTACCTGTACCAGAATTTGATGTTGATCAAATGAGGTAAGTGTCAGAAAATAAGTAACTAAAATTTAATTAAATAACCTCCTTTACGGTTACTTTAGAGCGTTTCGTTCATTTGAAAATTTATTGAATGAGCTTGATGAAAATTATTGTGTGAATGGATTTCCATTTTTTCACTATTTTGTGTGCTTTTGTTACTTTGTAAAATTTTTTTATATAAAAAAGAAAAATTCTTTATTATTATTTATTTTTATTATTTTAATATTTTTATCTTCCTTATAGTAACAATCTGTTTTATTTTTTTAAAAAAATCGATTTCGGATGCTTTCGCCTTCCTTTCTCAATTTTTAGTTTAATATTATTACAAAATTATTAAAGTTAAGTCCTTATATACTATTTGTTTTTACCCCTTCCACTCTTTGTATTGTTGATTATTGCTTCGTATAACCTATTTGTTCTAGTATTGATTTTGTCGTTTAAGATGTTACTATTGTCTTTGTGTTTGTATATCTCTAATTCTTCTAGCCGATCTAGGGTTTTTCCTTTTTTTACTTTGTGTACAATTGTTAAGTTTTTGTCATAACTAGTGTATTCGTGGTTTTCTGTTTTTAAATGATGTGCGTAATTGGATTTTATTGTTTTCTTTGTTAGGTCGCTGGTGTGTTCTTTAAATCTTGTTAAAAAGGAACGTCCCGTTTGACCCAGGTAGAATTTTTCGCAATTATCACAGGTCAATTTATATACTCCGGTGTCTATTTTTTCATTTTTGTTGTTTTGTTTAAATAATTGTTCCATTTTATTGTTGTTTTTGTATGCGGCGGTGTATCCATATTTTTTGAAATTTCTCTCGATTATTTTACTGGTTGTTTTATTATACTCTATGCTGATGTATTTGTTTTCTAATCCTTTTTCTATTTTTTGTACCAACACAAAATGGCTGCATACAATCACATGATCCAACGATTGAACAACATACCCATGAACAAAAAGGACTACGAAGAAGAACTCAACACAATAAAATATATAGCCGCACAAAATGGATACCAGGCCACATTAATAACAAAAATCAACGAAAAACACAAAGCTACAAACAACCAAAAGAAAGCAACAACATTACAAAAAATAGAAAAAGGATTAGAAAACAAATACATCAGCATAGAGTATAATAAAACAACCAGTAAAATAATCGAGAGAAATTTCAAAAAATATGGATACACCGCCGCATACAAAAACAACAATAAAATGGAACAATTATTTAAACAAAACAACAAAAATGAAAAATAGACACCGGAGTATATAAATTGATCTGTGATAATTGCGAAAAATTCTACCTGGGTCAAACGGGACGTTCCTTTTTAACAAGATTTAAAGAACACACCAGCGACCTAACAAAGAAAACAATAAAATCCAATTACGCACATCATTTAAAAACAGAAAACCACGAATACACTAGTTATGACAAAAACTTAACAATTGTACACAAAGTAAAAAAAGGAAAAACCCTAGATCGGCTAGAAGAATTAGAGATATACAAACACAAAGACAATAGTAACATCTTAAACGACAAAATCAATACTAGAACAAATAGGTTATACGAAGCAATAATCAACAATACAAAGAGTGGAAGGGGTAAAAACAAATAGTATATAAGGACTTAACTTTAATAATTTTGTAATAATATTAAACTAAAAATTGAGAAAGGAAGGCGAAAGCATCCGAAATCGATTTTTTTAAAAAAATAAAACAGATTGTTACTATAAGGAAGATAAAAATATTAAAATAATAAAAATAAATAATAATAAAGAATTTTTCTTTTTTATATAAAAAAATTGATGAAAATGATGGTTCAATGCATACCTCATGTACCATAATCCCAGTAACACCTGTAAATAGTCAAGGTTCGGTGAGCCCGACTATAGAGCTTATAAGTGTAAATCAAACTTTGTTGAATAAGGCACAACAACACGATTGTTCAATGCGTTCTCCATGCACTATAATTCCACCAACACCTGAAAATAATCAAAATTCGGTGAGCCCGACAATAAAACTTATAAGAGAAAATGAAGATTTTGATTCCAGGGGTATTATTTTCAATTCAAAATATTTGGATGTATTATCTAAGTTCTCTTGTAATTATAGAATCATCGGTTCTTGATTCGGACGCCGACCCTGAATACTTTCCACCTGATCCTGAAAGAATGATTGATGATGTCTTGCGTAATGGTAAGAAACTTATGAAATTGAATGTTATGACTAACTTTGCTAATAGTCTTAGATGTACCAGGTTGCTCTAAAACATTGACCAGTAAAAGACTTAAGTGTCCTGAAGAATGGAAAAAAAATGTAAGAACGGTAAAATCTCAGAGAGGGGACCAATTTACTGATAGTTTGGGAATAAATCGTAAACGACGAGAAATAAAAATGGGTTGTGGGGAAGCTTGTGTATATGGCTGCCATGAAGAATTTAATTTGTCAGAGAGAACATTCATATTTGACAATTTTTGGCAATTAAGTTCAAAATCTAAAGGCGAATTTTTCGGCAATTTAGTGTTTAAGGTGCCAGTAGAGCGATCAAGAACCACTAATAACAACTCTCGCAGAAAGAATACGTTCATCTACCATTTTCTAAAAGCCGGTAAACTGAAGAGAGTCTGGCAATTGTTTTTTACCAGTACATTGGATATAAATAATACGCGAACTCATTACTATTTCGCACATCTAATAGATCCAAATACTACTACATCAAAGTCCCCAGCTAAAGGAAGGCACAAGAAGAACGAATTGCCACCAAATAAACTGGATGAAGTTGCAAGTCATATCAGTGGATTTGCAACAATGGATTCCCATTATTGTCGTTCCTCATCTACCAAAAAGTATTTAGAACCACATCTTAGTATAAGGAAAATGTACGAATTATATTGCAACGAAATAGAAGACCCTATTAAGTTTTGGGCATACAAGCATATTTTTTAATTTAATATGTTCCGAAGATTGTAAGAGAATTCAATCCAGTTTCGAACTGATGAGCTTATGATTATGAAAAAATCAATCCTCTCATCAGGCCGCGGCGACTGGACTGACTATACCACAATTTACATTCTATATATACAGAATGTCCTGTGCTTTATATACTAGCGAATCGTACTAATATAGATAAATTCAATTACAATTTTTTCTTCTTCATGACAATCACATAAGCTGTGAACGCTAATTTTTACTTTTTTTAATTTTTGTTGAATGTTAATTAATTCTTGTAATTTCTAAATATGCTACCGGTCTTACGACACTTTTAAATGTGTTTTTTTTATTAACACGTAGAAACATATTAGTATTTACGAACGGTAAATTCAACGAAAACGGAGTGGATTGAATTCTCTTACAATCTTCGGAACATATTAAATTAAAAAATTAAATAAATAGAATTCTGTCTATTAGCCGGTTTTCGTTGAATTTACCGTTCGTAAATACTAATATGTTTCTACGTGTTAATAAAAAAACACATTTAAAAATACAAGCATATATTTGAGACGAAATTTAATTTGGTTTTCTTTGTTCCTAAAAAGGACTTGTGCAACAAATGTTAAGAGCATAAGACGAAGGTGAATAACGGTGAAATATTGAGTGAAGCAGAACAAAATGAATTTTCGATTCATATGCAAAACAAGTTGGCCGCGAAAGCGGAAAAAGATGTCGACAGAACAAATTGTGAGCCAAATACACGAATCCTTGTCGTTGATTTGCAAAACGTTTATGCATTACCCAAAGCAAATATCAACTGTTTTTATTATAAAAGAAAGCTGCTATGTTTCAATCTTACTGGATACTGTCAGGATAATAGAACTACCTATTGTAGTTTCTGGAATGAAACAATGCAAGGACGAGGTGGAAACGAATTAGCGAGTGCTTTTGTGAAAATTTTGCAAGCAGTGATGTCAGATTTTCCACAAACAGAAAGAATTATTATTTGGACCGATTCATGCGTTCCACAGAATCGCAATTCAATTGTGTCCCTAAGTTTTTTAAAATTCATGAAGGAAAATCCTCATGTGAAGTTAATCGAGCAGAAATTTTCTGAACCCGGGCACTCTATGTTGCAAGAAGTTGACGCTGTTCATAGTACGTTAGAAAAGTACTTGAGAAATATGGAAATCTTTAGTCCAATTGGATTAGTACGGTTACTTTCTAATGCTTAGTTTCCCAAAGTAAAGTTGAAAATAATGCAAATGCAACCTAGCGATTTCAAGCACTACAGCCAAGCGATCCAAAAATTTAATTTTTCTTGCATTCCGTTTACTAAAGTACGACATATAAAGTACGAATCACGTAATATAATGAATATTTCATATAAGCGGTCATTTAAAGATGATTTTAATACGGATTCTATAACTAAATCAACAAGTTCTCGAAGGGCCAGAAAAAATGTTGGCGAGGTTCAAACGGATTGTATCTTTGAAATCATACCATTTCAAAATAATAAAATTAAAATAAGCGAAGAAAAACGGAAAGATTTATTGAGTCTTCTTAAGTTCATGCCTAAAGTTGATCAAAACTTTTATTATACAGTTTTGAAAACGGAGTAAACCCATTACCGTATATTATACAAAATGGGCTCTTATACTAAAACTTAAAATTATTTATCAACGAATTTTAATTTTATTTACATTTTTAACGAGTGAAATATTATAATTTTTTAGCATTATATTTACTATTTTGGAATAAAATATGATTTATTTTCAGTAATTGAATTAAATTACCAGAATTGCTTTCATTCTTTTTTAAAAAATGATAATGGAAATTCCGCTAAAGACCATATTTTAGTGTAAAATTTACCTAAATTCTTTGAAAATTGGAATGATCTATATCCATTTTCCGCTATATCACAACCAAAATATTATGTTATAGCGCAAACAAAAAAATGAGTCGCTGGAAAATTTGGAAGCTTAGAAAAAGTTTTCCTAGTCTTGGAAATTTTGTGTTTTAATGATTATTACCAAATCAACAATGCATCAAAACAAACTAATACCATTTAGTTAATGTCGTAAATTAGATAATTATAACCTGCTAAACTTTAATTTTTGTTTTCTCAAAATAGTGGTTTTGGCGCTTAGCGTAATCTAGTCCTAGGACGACGATATACAAATATTGGGAATATTCTCTTGGAGCTATGAGGTATAGATATGATGAAAATCACCCAATGCTTAAATTGAATGGGTAACGTTCAATATTTAAATTTACTAAACCATCTTTTGTAGTTTGTCCGAAAATTAAACTAAGAACAAAATATAGACCATGGTCCACTCTCAACATATGCAAATATTGGGGATATTCTCTTGGAGGTCTGAGGTATAGATATGACGAAAATCACCCAAAGCTCAAATTGAACGGGTAAAGTTCAATATTTAAATTTACCAAACCATTTTTGGTAGTTTGTCTGGAAATTAAAGTAAGAACAAAATATAGACCATTCTTAACATATGCAAATATTGGAGATATTCTCTTGGAGCTAGTGTTGTAAATTTTCCGATATTTTTAAATTTGGTAATGTTACCGGTAATATTACCGATAGCACGGGTAAAATAGGTAACACACTTTTTATTCAATATTTTAATTCCAATTTATACCAAAGAACACTAGTAAAATTTTGACGTCTGGACAAAAGTAGTAAGATTTTAAATAAAACACAAACGGCTTATTATTCTTTCAATTATATTTCATCCTCTTCAAAATAATCTCCTTCGGATACAATACACTTACGCCAACGTTTTTTCCAGTGTTCGAAAGAGTTGTTAAAGTTTATTAAACGTTAAAGTGTCAAAACGATGTCCCCGTAGCGGTTTCTTCAGTTTCAGGAATAGCCAGAAGTCAAGCGGAGCTAAATCAGGCAAAGGGTAGTTGCGAAAAAATGTGGGTCGAATTTTTGGCTAAATAGTCACGTACAACTAATGCAGTGTAAGACGGCGCATTATCATGATACAAAAACCAAGAGTTTTCTGACCAAAACTTTCGTGATGTCAACATCATCCATAACCGAATTATTCTTACTTTTCTCCAAGTCATCCTCTTCTTCAAGCGAATAATATCATGCAGCTTTATCCATTAATAATAATTTACATTTGATTCAGCAGGAGTAACTTCATCTTCGTTATCCACAATTCCGTTCGATCTCGACAGTTTTAAGTCATGCAAAATGTACGTTAGTTTTCCTGCACGATCAAAAATCAATGGATCACGTGTTAAGCTATGTGTATAAAACCATATGTACTGAATGTCCTTTCCATTGCAGCTCTCGATGGAGGCATGCTCAAAATATCAACCGGCAAACACTTAAAGATGAAGTAGAACACACTACCGCCGACCAAATTTCATCAGAGGACTGCTCACTTGTAACCACAAACGGTCGTGAAAAAAGTTTACTTCGAACATTGTAATGTGCCAGTGTTACCACTTTGGATACAATTGTATCCATTTGATATATTTGCGTTCTCTCAGATACGTTTTTCTGGTGAAAAAGTATTAAAAATTTGATGGTATAAGCCTCCTTATTATAACCATCAATGAGATTTAAATTGGAAACATTTGGATTCCTCTCCCCTGATCAAACGGATACAAGCTCATTTTTTCGAGTGGTAACACTGGTGCTAAAGACTCATATATTTTGTTGCCCTTCTATTTTTTGTCCTTCTATTTTGTATGAAGTTCTGCGACATTAAAAATAAATTCAGTCGCTTCAAGTTTCTGTTATTCCGAAAGACTCTTTCCTCGAATAGCTGGTTCAAGCACATTTCAGAATACTTATCTTCTTAACGGGCGCATTTATTTTGTTCAAAAGTTTATTTTATATTAACAAAACAATACATTACTTTAGCCAAAACAGCAAACTCTCAAAAGAAAATGACCATTTAGCAATCGGAGGTAGTACACAGTGAACAATTTCGAATAGGAGATCGTAGATGCCTTCATAACTAACTTTACTTCGTCTTCGATAGCCAGCGCCTTCAGGGCATACCTGATGTAGCATGAATGTAGATCGATTGTAGCAAGAAAAATGTGCGAGTTTATTTATTTCCGAAACTATCCGTACGACTGACTGAAAATTTCAAACTGTTGATAGACTGAATCTTGAAGATATCGACAATGAGCAAGTTAAGTTAAGATGCACCCTTACTCGGTAATATAGGGATAGCTTTTGTTAACCATTTTTCGGGACGCTTTATTGCTCGTTCCATTGTCAGTAATAAGTACAATAAATTTATATATCTCGACGTCTTTTAACACCGCTTTAACTTTTTCGAAAAGCAACTTTAAAAGCCAAATGCCGATTTCCCTTAGTGAGTAGATTTATAGAAAAAGGCTTTGGCTGTATTGTATTGATGACATAATTTGTTATGGAGTCCCTGCATATGTTTGACCAAGCATCGGTCTGCAACGTCAGATGCGCCGGCAATTTTTGGTAAGACTGACCCTTCGACGCGATGGTACTCAAGGACAATTGATTGGAAAGTTGGTATCTCGAAGGAAGTTTATAGAATGGTCGCAATTTCTTGAACAAATCAATACAAGCCGACATTATGGTTGAGCGTATAATGGAGCACCAGAAACGAAAATTGCTCGAATAATAGCTCATCGACCATCGGGTGCTACTTTGGTCTCATATTGTCAACGAAATTCTAGCATACTAGAGCTTTTCATTGACTAAGACGTTGTAGCCACTTTTCTAGTTAAAATAGTGATTGGTGTTTTTCCAGACAGAGCGATGGATCATATTCAAGGTTAGATTCCAGCTCTATTACGTATTTGCCAAATGAATATGTCAATGAAACAATGGTGTAGTAGGTTAATAGTACATAAGGAAGTATAATGCAGTAGTGTCACAACTCTTTTTGCATAAGACTAGTTGAGTTGTTTGGAAAAAATATTTTTAATTTATGTTACCGATATTACCACTGTAACACCACTTTGGGTAACATTACCTAAAATTACCTATTTACCGGTAATATTACCCCCTTGGAGCTTTGAGGTATAGCTATGTCGAAAATCACCCAAAGCTTAAATTGAACGGGTAACGTTCAATATTTAAATTTACGTAACCATCTTTTGTAGTTGGTCCGAAAATTAAACTACGAACAAAATATAGACCATGGTCCATTCTTGACTTATGCAAATATTGGGGACATCAAAATCAGCCGAAGTTAAAATTAACAGCAGACCATCTGCCCGTGTCAAGACCGCCCCGACTAGATCAAGTCCACCACAAAGCCGCATGTACCCAATTCCAACACATGGTGGAATTTGGGATTTGCAGGCCATCTACATCTCCTATGATTAAACACGGCCACAGCACCTGATCGATATCCGATACCCCACATACAAAATTTCTCCATGCACTTGCATGGTTCCCAATTTTTTTCAAAAATCGATCTTGTCAGGGCCTAAAATTGAATTCCCTCTTCCCTTTGGCCTCTTCGAATTCACCCGAATGCCATTTGGTCTAGGCCGCTGACGTTTCAGCGTTTCATGAACGAAGTCGTTCGAAACTTAGACTTTGTTTTCGTCTACATTGACGACATTCTTGTAGCTTCGCATAATGAGGAACAATAGAAACTTAATCTGGAACAACCCTTCCACAGATTATCTGAGTTTGATGTTCACATTAAGTATTCAAAATGCGCCTTTGACGCATCCACTCTTGATTTCCTCAGCCACAAGATAACCCCTAATGGTATTCTGCCGTTTGAAGAACGAATTAACGTCATTAGGGAATTCCCAGCTCCTACTTCAATCAAAAGTATTCAGCGATTTGTCGGTATGATAAATTACTACCATAGATTTATACCGAAACTCGCACAAACACTCGCGCCAATTCACGGCGAAGAATGCCAACAAGCTTTCATGTCGTTGAAAACTGAATTGGAACAGATAACACTTCTGGCACACCCACTAAGCGACTCAAAGCTCAGTCTGACTACTGATGCATCAAACACTGTCGTCGGGGCAGTTCTGAAACAGTACAATAACGAGTGCAAGGAGCCACTGGGATTTTTCTCTAAGAAACTATCGGATGCCGAAAAGAAATATTCCGCATTCGATCGCGAATTACTCGCAATATATCTGGCAGTAACACTTCAGATATTTTGTAGAGGGTCGGAACTTCACCTATTATATCGACCATAAGCCTCTGACGAGAGCAATTAAGTCTAAATCTGAAAGTAATCCAAGGCAATCACGCCACTTGGATTATATAAGTCAATTTACCACGGACATTCAGCATGTTCACGGACATGGCAACGTTGTCGCGGACATACTATCCCGCACAACCGTAACGAAACGGCCACAGTCGAGACTCACATCGACTTGCACAAAAAGCAATCACATAAAAATCCGACCTAGAACTTCAGAATTTATTTTCTGGTTCCGAATGTCACACTAGTTCATCAATGGAACTAGAGCTTTTTTAACTACCTGTTCATCGCAGAACCACTATCTCGAACCACCTTCGACACATTACATAACATTTCACATCCTGGCGTCCGTGCATCTCGTAAATTGATTACTGCTCGATACTTTTAGCCTAGCATAAACAAAGACGTAGGTCATTGGGCTTAGTCTTGTTTATCCTGCCAACGTACTAAAGTCCAACGGTAGACAAAAGCACCCTATGAACATTTTCAAATTCCACCTGGTCGATTTGAACACATCCATTTAGATATCGTAGGTCCACTTCCTCTATCTAATGGATATTCATATTTGCTCACCTGTGCCGATCGCTTCACTCGCTGGCCTACGTTCGTCAATAATTACATATCGCGATTCGGTGTGCCCCTTGAAATCACAACTGATCAGGGAACACAATTCGAGTCCAAGCTTTTCACTGAGTTAACAAAACTTCTCGGATCACATCGCATACGTACATTGGCTTACCATCCGCAAGCCAATGGCATGGTCGAACGTTTCCATCGGCAACTAAAAGCCGCTCTCATTGCCAGAAGCAACACAATTCATTGAAGCTCAAAAATACCAATCGTTTTACTATGTATCCGATCAACAGTGAAAGAAGATCTGAAGTGCCTCATGGTCAAACCATCAAACTACCTGGTGAGTTCTTTGTCGAAAATCCTTTTTCACCTCTACCAACTACCGACACAGTCATCGACCAGCTACGATAAACCATGCAAAACCTTGTTCCCAAATCCACACGTCAATCCAAGCAAGATGACGTTTTCGTTCCGAAATCACTCGACATCTGTGATTTTGTATTCATTAGAACGTATAAAGTCATACGTCGACTTCGAAAATTTTTCATCGTATCGATTAATGGAAAACACCATAACATTTCAATCGATCGAGTCAAGGCAGCATACGAAATTCTCTGTTCGACTGATCGAGCATAAAGCCATCGAACATAGAAAGCCGTCCGTATTACCGAAACACAAACAATTATTTTCAAATGAGAGTAATCACTTGCGGGGGAGTCCTGTGGCGGTTCGCATAATGAGTTTAGCTAAAAGCTTATAGTGTTGTATGTTTAGCTTGTAATTAACAATATTTCTCCTATATTAATTTTAACAAATCCAATTCGGTCTCAGATTCATCATGATCAAAAACATGATGACAACTCAAACCTGATTGCCAGCTGAAATTTCTTCTTTCTAAAATTAGGCGTTCTTTGAATATTAATCGATAAAGTAAACTTATGTAGAAGGTGAATCGTGTGACAATTTTAAACTACCTCGATGAAATTTTAATTGTTTACACATTTATTGAATACAAAATAGGCGTCTGCGCTGAAATGACCTGTAAACCTAATATTAACTGAACAGCGGAATCAATTTATTTAATTTTAGAGAATGTCAAATGTTGATCGATAATGCTTATTGAATCATATTGGGTATGGTTCGACAAATTATTTCTCGGAAGTTTGCTTCGATTATTTAGATAAAGTTTCACCACGCTTCAATAAATTGAACTTGTATCATAAATTTTAGGTACTTATAGACTGTAAAGAGTTCCATGAAAATTGGTCTAGCAAATGGCAGAACGAGAAGTTTGGCCTACTTAGACCAATTTTACCGTGCAAATTAATTCGGTCTAAAAAAAACCAAAGTATTGAAATCCTGTTAAAAATTTGGTTGGTCCAAAACCACTTTTCTCGACGTTTTGAAAGTCCCTGAGTCTAAAAAAGCAAAAAAAAAATATGCCCGTCCGTCCGTCTGGATGTCTGTATGTCTATACCCACGGTATCTCGAGAACGGCTTGTTCGATTTAAATTTTTTTTTGCCAATCTGCTTCTATGGTCAAGGCCGAGATTTGAAAAGCTTTTGGAATGTGTGCGTCAAGAGGGTCGAGTACCTACCTAATTATGAGTAGTAGGATTACGCGATTTAAAAAAAAATTATTTATTTTATTTTTTTTTCACTTTATTACAAATTTAAGTGTTACACGTTTTTAATCTAACTTACAACTCATAATTGGCGCAGCCGTACGGCAAAGTGAAGTGAAAGTGTAGAAAAATAAGCAAATAAAAACTTATTTCAACACAGTGATTTTTTTTAAAAAAGTTTTTGAAAGTTCACGTGATATCTCGGGCTACAAATTTTATAATCGTCCAGAAGACTAGAGGTTCCACCGCATCCAGACCAGACCCGCTTTGAGAACCGTTACATCCACGACTACAAACCAGGTAAAAACTTTATATATCTTTTTACCTAACCTCTTCGGATCTTTAAGATAAATTCGAAGATCTGGAATTGAACCATATTAAAGTGCACTACGAGATAGACACGAGATTTGGGAAATTCCACGGGAATAGTCTACCATCGCGCACTACTAGATAGACGCGAAAAGACAGTTAAAATTTCTTAAATCAGTGCACATAATTTTGACAAGATTTTTCGTAAAGAAAAAAGTCACACTGAGAGAAAGAAAAATATTGCGCGCTTTATATTAAATAGAAACATAAGCTCACAAGAAGAAACAAACCAAGAAATGGAAAACTTGGAACAAATAAACGCTCAACTAGCTGCAATTGCCGGCCAGTTGGGTAATCTAGTTCAGAAACAAACTGAACAGGATGAGGTACTCAAATACCTCGGTCAAAAAATCGAGGAACCAAAACCTCAAAACAAGGAAGAAGTCAGATCGGATCGGCCGATTGCTGATATATTTCGCATTCCTGATCCCATTAAGTCGATGCCTTCGTTCGACGGGAACAGAAAACAGGTTACGGCCTGGCTGAAGACAGCAGAAGAGACGTTAAGACTCTTCGAACATTTAGTCCCACAAGCTCAGTTTACAGTGTATACTCAAGCTATAAAAAACAAAATAGAAGGTAAAGCTAGAGACATTTTATGCCTAGCAGGAGACCCAGAAACGTTCCAAGAAGTGAAGCAAATATTTTTCGATACCCTGGGAGGTAAACAAGAATTGACATACTACAAGTCCCAACTATGGGCAAATAAACAAAATGAAGACATGTCAATTCATAATTTCTATACTAAGACGAAAAAATCGTCCAGAGTATAAAATCGCTAGCAAGACAACAGGAAATGTATAACCAATCCTGGCAAGCGATCAGTACATTTATAAAAGAAGACGCACTGGCAGCATTCCTGTCCGGATTAAGTAGACCATATTTTGGCTTTGCGCAAGCAGCAAAACCACGAAATGTAGAAGAAGCTTATGCATCCCTCTGCAAATTTAGCTGCAATGAATCCATTGCAAACAACTCAAAGAAAAAGAGTCAAATAAACCAACAAAGGTTCAATCAGTCAAATTCTTATCAAAAACCAAATAACCAACCTACAAATTTTCAACAATCTAAACAGTTTCAATAATTTTCGAAACAAAATTCAGAAAAAAAATTTAACATGCCAAATCTAAAACCAAAATGGCAAACAGGTGACACACCAACACCTATGGAGGTAGACCTCTCTATGAGATCGCGAAATTCGTTCAACAAAAACATGATAAACAATCATGAAACCCACGAGATTAGCTCGAAAAACGATTATGATTCAGACAATCAAAACGAAGAAGATCCTCCTAGTAATTTCGAAATAAACTCAAACTTTCAAGAGGAACAGGAAAGCGATAGGGAAGTCTAAATTTCCTTCCATATCTAATATGCGAAAGCATACAACCAAATAAAAAATTAAAATTATTAATAGATACGGGCGCGAACAAAAACATCATCAAACCCAGTAACGTTCCAGTAAATCTATTAGAAACCGAAGATACTTCCATCAAAAACATCCTCGGAAACCACGTCGTCAATAAAAAAGGTAAATTTAATTTTCTTCACAAATACTTACCTGACCAAACCTTCTATGAGTTAGAGTTCCATAAGTTCTTCGACGGAATTTTGGGCTCTCAATCAATGGCAAAACTTAACGCCAAAATTGATTACAAGAATAATGAGATTCTTCTAAATAACATTAAATTTAAATTTTTGCGCTACTATCCCACTGGCAATGTGTATAATCACGTAGTCTCATTCGAAACAGACAAAGAAGGCGAATGGTTCGTCCCTCAATACGAAGCTCTAAATAAAGAAATTATAGTTCAACCAGGTATATATAAAGCAAATAAAGGTAAAACTATAGTAAAAATCCTTACGAACGAACCAGAACCCCCAAAAAACTCCCAAGACTGAAATTAGAAGTAAACAACTTCGAAACTTTAAAACCAATCCCAATTTTTAATAATGATTCGATCAGTAAAGACGACATAATAATCGTAATTCGAACAGCGCACCTCAATGAGAACGAGAAAAATGTCCTCATTGATAATATATTCAAAAATCAATCAGTTCTGCTGTAAACAAACGAAAAGTTATCAGCAACGACAATAATAAAACACAAAATCCTTACACGGGATGAAACACCCGTATACACTCGAACCTACCGATACCCACATCACTTCAAAAACGATGTGGAAGAACAAGTCCAAGACATGTTAAACAGCGGCATTATTCGACACTCAAGTAGTCCTTATTCCGCACCAATTTGGGTCGTTCCTAAGAAAGCAGACGCTTCTGGGATACGCAAGGTAAGGGTAGTGATTGATTATCGAAAGTTGAACGAGAAAACAATTGACGATAAATAGCCTATGCCTCAAATTGAAGAAATTTTAGACAATTTAGGAAAATCAAACTACTTCACTACATTGGATCTAAAATCTGGCTTTCACCAGATACAGATGGACGAGAATTCGAAAGTGAAAACTGCCTTTTCTACGGACAAGGGACACTTCGAATTCTGTAGAACACCATTTGGCCTGAAAAACGGCCTAGCTACTTTCCAACGTGCAATGAACCACGTGTTACAAGGGTTGATAGTCACAATTTGTCATGTTTATCTAGACGATATAGTCATAGTTGGCGAAAACCTGAAAAACCACCTAAACAATCTAGAAAAGGTATTCAAACAATTCTCGGAATTCAACTTGATAAATGCGAATTCCTAAAAAGAGAGACGGAATTCTTGGGACACGTTATCACCCAAGAAGGAGTGAAACCCAACAAAGATAAAATTCAAAAAATCCTGGACTGGCCCTTATTCAGAAATGAGAAGGAAATAAAGCAATTCCTAGGTCTATCAGGATATTATCGGCGATTCATAAAAGATTATTCAAAAATTGCCAAAAACATGACTAAATACCTAAAAAAAGAAACCACACTGAATCTGACAGACCCAGATTACATAAAGGCATTCGAAACGTTAAAATATACGATAGCGACAGACCAAATTCTGACCTATCCAGATTTCGACAAGTCGTTCATATTAACAACAGACGCTTCAGATTTCGCTCTAGGAGCAGTGTTATCACAGATACAGAATGGTACGGAAAAACCAATCGCGTTCGCATCGCGAACACTTAACTCAACTGAAGTGAAATATGCCACAAACGAGAAAGAGGCATTAGCCATAATATGGGCAGTGAAGAAGTACCAACTTACCTTTACGGTAATAGGTTCACACTAGTAACTAATCATAAGCATCTAACCTTCATCAAATCCTCGGAAAAAAATTCCAAAATCCTACGATGGAGATTAGAACTGGAAAATTACGATTACGACGTAGTTTACAAGGAAGGCAAAACAAACGTCGTAGAAGACGCTCTAAGCAGAATGCCGACAATGAATAATACGACGGAATTAAACACAAACGAGTAAACAGATAGAAACACTACACGTGAATCTGACGGAACTCAAACCAAACGCATACAACCTTCCGGCGACATCGAAACCGTTCATTCAGCAAATACGTCAGATGATCATTTCATTCATTTTCCCGACAGACCAATCAACTATTACAGAAACCAACTAATATTCAAAATTGCAGACATAGATGTAATAATTTCGGAAGAAATCTTCCTCAGTTTTAAGAGAATTATCATGTCGAAAAAAACATTCGCAGAAACCGACATTACAGAATTCTTGAAGAGGTATCATAACGGTAAACAATCGGCAATAATGGCACCCGAAAGCATCATTTAGACGAAACTTCTGTCAAAGTGGTCATTTTATCTTCGTAACCAAAATAGTTGAGGACATAACAAATGAAGACAGACAAAGTAGAATAATAATAAAAGAACACGAACGGGCCCACAGGGGCACCAACGAAGTCGAAAGTCAAATAAGGCGAGCCTATTTTTTCCCACGGATGGTTAACAAAATCAGAACCCACATTAATGCGTGCAACATCTGCAACACGCATAAGTATGACCGCAAGCCTTATAACATACAAATATCCCCACGGCCAATCACGAAGAAGCCGTTAGAAAGAGTACACATCGATATTTTTATTATAAACAGAAATAATTTTCTTTCAATCATTGATTCGTTCTCAAAACATCTTCAGATGATACCAATGGAGACGAAAAACATAGTCGATGTGACCAACGCCTTAAACAAATATTTCACACTCTTCGGAATTCCGAACAACATAATCTCAGATCAAGAAACTACATTTCACTCCACCCAAATGAAAGAGTTTTTAAACAACCTTAACATCAAGTTAGAGTATGCTTCATCTTCCGAATCCAATGGTCAAATTGAAAAGACTCTTGCTACCGTAATCGAGATTTTCAATACCAATAAACAAAAAATGTTGAACCCGAATACTTCAGCTACCATTGAACTGGCAGTTGCTCTCTATAACAACACCGTTCATTCAGCTACTGGCTTCACGCCAAATGAAGTAATATTCAATCAGAATAACTTCATCGACCCAAGAGAAATTCAGGAAAGAGCAAAAGACATATTCAAAACGGTTAGTTGTAAGTTAGATTAAAAACGTGTAACACTTAAATTTGTAATAAAGTGAAAAAAAAAAAAATTATTTTTTTTTAAATTCGCATAATCCTACTACTCATAATTAGCTTCATTGGGTATAGAAATATTTACCAATTTTTTATATATGCTGGTTTGAATATTGAGTTGAGTATTTAGTTTGGGGTTGAGTTAAAGGTTTAGTTAGCGGTCAATTTGTTGGTTGAGTTCAAGATGAGTTGTAGTTGAGTTGAGGTTGGGTTAAGATATAGTGAGCAGTTGACCATTTTTTTATATATGCTGGTTTGAGGATTGAGCTAATACACAGTTTGTGGTTAGGTTGGGGGTTAAGTTGAGGGCCGTTTGCTCAAATTGAACCTTTTACATTTCAAAATAAACCTTGAGCAAAATAAACTAATGGCCAATTAGGATGGAACTTATCTATTTCTTAACTGATTTTAGTGAAATTTGACATCCGCTTTCGAAATAAGATTCAAAAATGATTTTTAGATATGGACAAGTAAGATGGAACTTGCCTATTTCTCAACAGATTATTATGAAATTTGACATGTACGATGGAAATTGGATTTTAAAATGATTTTTGGATGAAATTCTGGAATATGGCCAAGTATGATGGGATTTGCCTATTTCTCAACCGATTATGTTGAAATTTGACATGTATGTTGGAAATGGGAATCTAAAATGATTTTTGGATAAAGTTTTGGAATATGGCCAAGTATGATGGAATTCGGCGTGTGCATTGGAAATGGGATTTTAAAATGATTTTTGAATAAAGTTCTGGAATATTAATACGATAGAAACCAAATACGATAGAACTTGCCTATTTCTCAATCGAGTATGATGAAATTTGACATGTGCGTTGGAAATTGGATTTTTAAATTATTTTTGGATGAAGTTCTGGAACATTGCCAAGCACGGTCAAATTTGCCTATTTCTCAGCCGATTTTGGTGAAATTTGACATGTGCGTTGGAAGTGGGATTCTGGAATGATTGTAATGTTCGTTTTACTTCATCAAATAAATTTCACCTCTTTTATTGTTTTTATTATACTATATGTAGTTATTAATAGCTTTTTGATTTACATCCTTTCTGTTTGGCTTATACTTTTCGACTTCTTTTTCAATTCTTATTTTTCACTTAAAAAACTAAAACTACTTTGCTATATACTATTTCCCAATTCAATTTTTAATTAGTAAGCATGTTTTATGTAGTCAGCACAAATTAAAATATATTTATATTTAATTTGTGGCCTAAATTCCAATCCACATTTCGACAGTAAATATGCTTACTTTACAAATAACAATTTAATGACCTAAAGTAACTTAAGTATATTATTTATTATATTCTATTATATGATGGCATTACATGATTTTTGAATAAAGTTCTGGAATATGGCTGTTATGAGATATTCCTCACAACCTTGCCTAAAAATAATTTTTGGGTCACGTTTCTTGCTATTCTAGCTAAGTTATATTCTTATTGGTCATATTACAGAACTTTATCCAGGAATCATTTTAGAATCCCATTTTCAACGCACATGTCAGTTTTCATCATGATCGGTTGGGGAATGGCCAGGCTCCATCCTAATTGGATATTCATGTTCAATTTGGAATGTTAAAGATCTAAGTGAACGTTTTGAAGTGAAATCTTGTGTGATTGTATAATGGAATGGTGGTATGTTGGTATGATTGTATGATGGTACGATGTTACGATTTTATGATGATATGATGGTATGAAGGTGTGATGATAAGATATACATCATGGTGTGATAGTTTTACGTCGTATGATGGTTTAATGGTATAGTGTCATGATGCTATCGTGGAATAATGGTATGATGGAATGATTGTTTAAGGTTATGATGGTACGACGGTACGTGTGCCGGTATGATGGTGATAAGTTCGGTTAGGGGTTAATTTAGGGCCGATTTAGGATTTAGTGAGAGGTTAGATTGAGTTGAGTTCATACACGCATATAGCTTTCGAATCGAGTTAATTTTGGGATTTGGTTGAAAAATAAGTGTAGAGTTGAAAAAAAGGTTGAGATTTGCGTCGAGCTAAGTTGAGTTGACGTAGAATTAAGATTAAGTTAGCTTGCATTGGTGTGTGAGTTTTTCGGTTGAGGATTTATTTAAGGGTTGATTTGGATTTAGGTTAAGAACTTTGGAATTGATTAAGGTTTGATTTGGTGATTTAATTGATGGCTGGGTTTGCCGTTAATTTGTTGATTGAGTTTAGGATTGTTTTGCGATTGAGATAGAGGTCGAGTTATAAATTGAGTTGGAAGTTAAGAAGAAGAAGGTTGACTTAAGAGGTTCATTGCGGGATTGATTTAGGAGTTGAATTAAGCAAGACCGAAGTTCTGATCACCTTATGAGGCTCCAGCCCTTTATACAGTGAAATTCATTTTTAACGACATTGAGTATCCGTTGTTATAACCGAATGTCGTAATATACGGATTAAAATTATATGAGTAGCATAACAAATCAGTTCAAATTTCCGACGTTATAAGCGAAAGGCCGTTATATCCGAGGGCGTTATAAGTGAATTTCACTGTATTTTTAATTTTGTTTGGTTCGCAAATATTTTATTTTATTTCGACCACACGAACCACATCCTAACCCTCCCCTTCCACCCTATAATAGGGATAAATGACATAATTGCGACTAAACACGAACAATTTAGTAGACCCGCTTTGCTAAATCGCAGTCAATTTCCGTATTCCTTAGTCTGCACTGTAGTTGACGTCTTCTATGGCTTAGTATGAAATTCTTGAAATATGCTGTCAGGCTCTCTTAAATTTTGTTTTTAAATTATGAAGAATATCCTCATTAAAAATGTACACACAGTACTTTTACTTTTCAATAAAAAAAAAACTCAATAACAAATCCTAGTTTTTCGCATAACCGGCTGGATTTTTATCTTCTTGATTTCAATCACCATAAACAACCAACAACAAAAATTAAATTTGATTTACGAACATAAATCTCATTTCCTGTACCATTCATTCATCATTGCATGATTCCAATATTTCCTAGCTAATTTCAACGGTATTATAAATACTGTATATTTATTCTCTATCCAATAAAATATACAATTTTCAGTTTCATTTTCAACAGGAAAAACCAAATCTACAAAAAGAATCTGTTATATCTTAAGATGAATGGAGAAATTGTATTTACACTAATATTATATTTGGTACATACAATAATACTTTTGTTGTTGTGACAAAAGACAAAAACAAAAAACTGTCCGACAGAATAAAATAAATGTGATTTTAAGTTGATAACGCGTGAAGTTACAGTTATATAGATAACAGTCTGAATTTCGTATACTCGAATATACAAACATCTCTAATATTCTTAAATACAGTAAACCCAGAAACAACATACATTTATGTATACACACACACACATAGACACACATAAATAAAGAGACGAAATGAATGGAAAAGCTATGTTATCCTTTCTCATCCTAAATTTTCCACCTTCTTATCCACACTCTTTAGAATTTTAATTCCATTGGAACACATTCGAAGTATAAAAAGAAAACTGTAAAACATTTTCTTATATATTTTTTTCTGTGTTGTTTTCCCATTTTCATCCCTTCCGCAAATGAAAATTTTCAATGAACAGAATTTTTTATTTTTTGTATCGGAATGAGTGACACACAGATAAAGAATACACAACAGGATGGGAAAATAGGGATACATTTTTTTACTTTAGAAAATGGTAACATTGTCACTGTGATTTTATATTCTTAAGACGATAGTCAACGTTTTTTGCTTGTTCGTCTTCTTGGCATTTCGTTTTTTTTTTTTTTTTTTTTTAATTTTATTTATTTATTTTGCTTCTTAAATCTGCATAAAATAAGATGAAATCTAAGAATCTTTTATGATGCAAATAATGTTTGAATTTAAGAGATATTTGTACTTTGAAATGGGATAGATTTATTCACGTATGATTTTTTTTAATGTTAATTTTACAGTAAATTGTGACAACCGACATAAACGACGAGGCTCTTTATAAAAAGTGTTCAACCCTTACAAAAAAAAAAAAAACCTAATTTTATAGTGTACTCGAGATTTTTTTCCATAGATAACTACTCGTATGTCTACCTATAAAATAATGGGCACCATTAATTCATGTTTTCTGTGTAATTTTAACACTTTGCTGCTCCAATGTAAATATATCCCGGAAAAAATTTGTAATTACATATTTAATTTTTGTTTTTTTGATTTTTCGAAATCATAAAATTAATTCTGGCACAAGGGGATAAATGTCTGTCGAAATATGTTTTTTTTTTGGTTTGGTATTTTATTTTATTATGGTTATGTTGTGATGCTGATTTTTTTTTTTTTTTTGATATTTACAATTTTTATCAGAATTTAATGAAATTCAAACGCACGTCTTTAAAACGACACACAAAATAATATGGCAACACTAAAAAAAAAAATACACCACAAAAGATTTGGGTCTGATTTGTTGGTGATAAGGCAGGTTTTCTGTTTATTTTTTATTCCATTCCAAAAATTATGAAAACTGAAATTGGTATAGGTATACTCTTACAGTACCAATATATTCGTACATATTCATTATGGTGCACAGCATTTTTTACATGGCAAAAATATATTTACAGTAAATTGTTGTCGCCTTAAAGCCAATTTCATTTCTTCGATTATATCGATAACAAGCAACTGAATAGTATATTTAACCATCAATCGTGTTGTATCTTTATTTTCGAATACGCAAGATAAATTACTTGACATTAACAAAAATTTCGGGAAAACGTTATGTTTGTTTTGTATATAACAGGTACTAATTTAGATAGTTGATTTTGATAAGACGAAAAACTAAATAAACATTATCTAAAAATAATATTGTATTATAAAAAAAAAAAAAAAAAAGAAAATGTTGGTAAAATCAATGTCTCTCTATTTATGTTGGTTATGGTGTGCAAAGAACGAAGCCGAAAAAAGGTCGTAAATCAAATTATAAATCCTCACCTTGTCAAAATATAATTTTTTTTTTGTTATTTTATTTTCGTTTCTCTACACATAAAGATTTTCTTCCTGTTAGGCAATCAGCAGTTTATTTTAAGTCGGAATTTTCTTTTTACCAGGCTTTTTGTTATTGGCGTAAAATTTTTTTTTTGTTATTTGTTAAGATAATTTTTTTGAAGGATAAATCCATTTTCGTAAAAATTAGATAAAAATTGGTGAAAATATAGCCTTTTTGATACAATGAAATTTTCTCGAATTATCTTTTTTTGTGTGATCCTAAAGTAGTTTTTAATGTTTGATGTTTTACTAAGCATAGTTGATTTTTCGAAGAATTATGTATTATCTTTAGTTTATTTTTGTTCGGCATTTCGGATTCAACAGATTTAAAATGTCATATTTACTTACGTTGTCTGAATTCTTGTGTGATGTTATTAATAGAAATAGTTTTCAGTAACAGTGAATATAGCATCGTTAGAATTGTGAATCGACAAGCTCACTTTATTGTTGTTTGGCCTCTATTTTGTTTTACATAAACTAAAATTACTACGGATTTAAATAGAAATGACACTAAGAAGATCTAGCGACAAAAAAAAAGATTTAGGATGTAGTGTCATCGATCACAAACTTTATAAAAACTAATACACTTTATTATGGTATTTAATTTTTGTTAAACTCAAATTTATATTCCGCGCCCTTTCTCTTTCACGATTATCTACCTTATTTTCTTCTTTATTCCTTATTTTTTAGTACATTACATTTTTTTTTTTAACCAATATTATTTTATTTACAAAGATCTTAATATATACATGGATTTAACATTGTAAAAAATAAAAAATAAAATAAATTGTAAAAGTGGTCTCCTTATTTAAAAAATGTGTCGGAGCCAGGAAATCTCTTATTTTCTAGAAATACTTACAAAATGTTGTTAGGGTGCAAATTATTATTACAATTTTTTTTGTAATTAAATTGGAAAAATTTACATTACATAAACCAAAATATAATAAGTTAAAAAAAAGGAATCAATATACCTACACATTTTTTTTTTCTAAAATATCAACCTTATAATAAATATATTAATATTAATGGCTACAAATATTTATTAATGAGAAGCATTGAAAAAACATTGGAGTATCAAAACAAGCATATGATCGTACTCGTCATTTAAGAACACTGAAAAAAATTTCCACATTATCAACAGAGAGCAGCCACAATTTTAGGGTTTTCAAAAATAATTTTTTAGTACTGATCAGTTTTATATTTTCTGGTAATTGGTTAAAAAGGTAGCCGGGCGATGGGTTGGGGTTGTATTTCCAGAACCCAATATTCCAGGCATAAAATTCCAAACCCCAAATTCCAAAATCCAAAATTCCAAAAACCAAAATTCCAAATCCAAAATTCCAAATCCAAAATTCCATTCCAATTTATTTTCCTCAGAATAGAGAAAAAAAATCGCGCGATTTTTTTCTCTATTCTGAGGAAATTAAATTGGAATGGAATATGTACTGTGCGTTAGTAACTAAGGAAACTAGAATGAAATGTAATTATCATATATGCATATTTTTCTTTGTTTTATTTTATCTCACTATTGTATAAATTTTATTAGAAAAGATAGTAAATGTATTAAATTTAACTTGGTTGTTAAAACTAATTTAAAGATTATATTATATTTTCTCTAAATAAACACGGCTGGATACTGGTAATTATTTGTTTAAGTACTTTCGTAATGTATAATAGTACATTCTTAATAAAATAAGTGTTTTGCGCACATAATTTTTATTTTAGTCATGGAAATTGTTGAAAGTATAAGCAATAAAGGTACCCGTTGCTTATACATTGACGGTTATCAATATTATTATGATTACTCACAAAAATCTAACAAAAAAATTTGCTATTGGAGATGTGCGAAAATGATATCGTTTCATTGTAAAAGTTCTGTCAAAACCATTATAAATTCCAACGGAAAACATGAAATAACTGTTCACAAATTACAACATGAACATGATCCTCAACCCGCATTAGTCCACCTGTCAATGGCGAATCATAAATTGAAAAATTGTGCCAAAACTTCATCCAATTTACCCTCACAAATTATTCGTAATGTTACTATGCGCTGTGAGCCAAGTGCCCGTGAATATTTACCGAATAAAAACGCACAAAAGAAGAAAATTTATCGAGTACGGTCTAGCGTTCAAAAATATAATGAACCAAATAACCTAATAATGATATCCATACCAGATGAATTAAGATATTTGGATGACGAGCTTTTTGTTTTAAGCGAGAAAACATTCAATGACGATAAAATCATTATTTTAGGAACAAGAACCAGCTTTACATTTTTAGCACAAGCTTCAATCTGGATAATGGATGGAACTTTTTACGTAGTGCCAATAATCTTTAGACAATTATTCAGAATTCACGGGGTTATTGAAGGACAAGTCTTTCCTTTACTTTTTTGTTTAATGACAAAAAAAAAAAAAAAATATGTTATAATGAATTATTTTATGAATTGCATCGTTTAACAATCGAATTTAATGTAAACATAAGTCCACAAATCATTATAACAGATTTCGAGATAACCATACATCGTTCTGCTTTGGATTTTTTTTCCGGATACAAAATTTAAGGGATGCTTTTTTCATTTTGGCCAGCTAATATGGAGGAAAATTCAAAAACTAGGATTAACTAAAAAATATGGTAATTCAGAAAAATTTTCACAACAAATTCGAATGCTCAAAGCTTTAGCTTTTCTACCTCCCGACTGCATTCCCCAATATTTCGAAGATTTTGAGCGGTCATTAGATGATGAAGATGTGAAGAAAGTCGCAAAACAATTTAAGCAATGCTACATTGCCGGAAAAGCAAAATATAAACCTGATTTCTGGTCCATAAACGAGTCTATTCTTAATAGTTATCCTAAAACTCAAAACTCAGTCAAAGCTTGGCATAGACGAATAAAAACAATAGTTGAAAGAAAGCACAGTGGAGTATATAAAATAATTGAAGAATTAAGAGGTGAACTAGTCCTTTCACACAATAATATAAGAAAGATCGAAGCCGGAGAAGAAATTAGACCTCTTAATAAAAAAAATATTATGAAATATAAACGAATTAAACGTATGCTAAAAAAGCAATATAAAATGACTAAATATGAATTTTTATCATAATTGGCAAAGATCATTGTTTTGATTAATAAATAAAATGTTTGAATATAATTTATTGTTTGATTGTTTTGCTTACTTTACTTCTTTTCTGCGGCTGGCGGCACTCCTAACTCTTAAGTGAATCACATTTTACGTTCTATCTTAACAGGTTACGGCGAAATCGTAGAGGTTCGAGGTCCAATTTACTTATATCGACTATGTAAACATTACTCAGCACCAGGACATCCTATACTACTGATATATAAGATGGATTGGCCCATAAATTCAGCACTCGCATTTCAAAGGAGTCATAGATGTATTTTAGGGTAAATTTAATTTTATGGAAATATTGGAATTTTAGAAATTGGGATTTTGTACTTTGGAAAACTGAAAAAAAATTTAATAAAATTTTTGGAATAATGGAATTGGAATTTTTTTTTTTTTGGAATTTTGTCCCCATCCCCCGGGCGATTTCACTAGCACAATTCCACTAGACACAATTCCACTGGACGCAATTCCACTGGCACAATTCCACTTGGCACAATTCGACTTGGGAACAATTTAACTTGCACAATTTAACTTGCATTATACATGTACAGTTACACTAATGAAACGCAAACACACACTTTAATATTTTGTTGGTGTGATTGAAACATAATTACGAAGATAATTATAACTATGGATTTTAAATTAAGGGGACATGATATTTGTTTCGTTTGCGCAATTTATAATTTGGTTCAGGATTTATAATTCTGTCGCCACTTCTGATGAAATATAAACGCAATACTTTATAAAAATACAAATGTCTTAAACGAAGCATCTTATATTCCACGAATAAACGAAAAGAAGCAGTTCTTCTATTTTTAAAATTGATAATACGAACAAAATGCTTCTGCATTTTAATCAGCTTTGCAAGTCTTTCTAAATATATACCTCTTCAGCAAGAAAATCAATACTGTAAATGGGAATCAACTAATGCATAATATAGGGTTTTCAGAAATTTTGATCACAAATTATGCGAACAAAATAAAACTTCGTAAAGCTGGTAGTAACCTAACAGTGAAGTGCTTTACCCATTGAAAAACGAAAAGAAAAATCGGATTTAGTTTTTTCGATATAATTCCAAAATTATTGCTTTGTTTTCGCTAAAAACTTCTCGTTTTTGACCGAGTGTACCATACAATACTATTTTCAATTAAAAATATTCAAAAAAATTTTAATTAGCTGAGCTAATGAAAATTTAATTTTTTTCGTCCGAAAAAAATTGTTTAGAACCGAAAAAATTAAATTTTCATTTTCTCAGCCAATTAAAAATATTTTTGAATTTTTTAAATTGAAAATGGTATTGTATGGTATACTCCATCAAAAACGAGAAGATTTTAGCGCAAATAAAGCAATAATTTTGGAATTACGTAAATATTCGAAAAACGCAACTTTGAAAAATGCAACTTTTCGTATAAAGCAACCTTTGTGAACGCAACTCTTTTTAGATTCATTTATTAAAATTTGTTTGCGAAAGACTTGCGAGAATTGCAAAATTTTCTCGCGAATCAACATTTTTACGTCACCCTTTTATAATGAGCAAACGAAAACCAAACTTAACTCTTCGTGAAAAATGCTCTATTCAGAAAATAGCAAATGGAGAGAAAACCAAGGATTTGTGCAAGATCTATAGTATCAATAAAAGCTCTATCTGTAGAATAATACAAAATAAGCAAAAAATTGAAGATTTTGCAGAAAACACGAAAATGAATCCAAAGAAAGTTAAGAGAATTTCAAAAGCTGTTTTTCCAGAGGTTGAACGAAAGTTGTATACATGGTTTCTCAATGAAAGAATTAAACACAATGTTTTAAACAACGAAGCACTACAAATCAATGCTATGAATATTCACTCAAATTTATGCTTTGAAAAAAAGTTTGAAGCTAGTGTAGGTTGGGTTCAAAACTTTAGAAAACAATATTCCATTAAAATTTTAAAAATTTGTGGACAACAACTATCTGCTGCTGAGTCACACATACCTTTATTCATTAACGAATTTGTTGAAAAAATAAGAATAGAAAATTTGCTTCCAGAGCAGATTTATAACGCTGATGAAACCGGTTTAGTTTTCAAGAATTTAAACAGCAAAACATTAATGGCACAACATGAAAGAAATGCTCCAGGACGAAAAAGCTCTAAGGAAAATTGCGCATTCTATTAAAGAATTGAAACCATCAACTCTAAATGGCTGTTGGAAGAAGTCGTGGCCTGACGTTGTGGTTTCAAATCAGATTCATGTCTCGAATAACGCGGTTTCGTTTTACGCGCCAGTTTTGAAGAACCAATATACCGCGTTAATCGAGTGTTACCTGTATTAACATATTAATTACAAATTTTAAGTATTGTGACCCCTATAACAAAAACCTGCTAAAATTCTCTTTAGAAAGCCTGCTGGTTTTGCTGATACGCAGACACATACTTATACATATCAACCTTTAGCCGTAGTAGTCACTACGAAAAACCATATAAAAAAAATTCAAATTTTTTTGTTTCTTACCACTACTAACTCCAGTTGATATCACACACTACTTAATATCAACTAACAATTGAGCATTTTACTCTCTGTTTTTTGCTCTTCTTCTACAACAAAACTCAATTTTACGAAATGTCAAAATCAAAACCATAACCTGCTAAAATTGATTCAGGAGGTTATGATCAAAACTCAAAAATTGTGAAGTTGAAACACAATAAGAAATTAAAGTAAGTTTAAATGATTTTTAAAGTAATTTATATTAGTTTACGTGATTTAAAATTTTATATGTGCTGTTAAAGTTTCCTTTTATAATTTTTAGGTATCAACACAACTTTTAAATATTAATCTGTGTAACTATTTCGGATTAATTCACAGTTTAAAAACAGCGAAACATATTAATATCTTATGTTTTTCTTTCGATCAATTAGAAAAAGAAATTACTGTTAAGTTAAAACGAAAGTACGAATCAAAACGTTACAAATCGGAAAATCGTTTTTCACCAAAAAAAACTGAAAATGGAGCAACAATATGTAGAAGCTGCCACAACAATCAAATATGAGTATGTGCAGGACATAAAACTGCTAACTTCGGACGATAATGATGCGGAGAATTATAGTGCGGCTGAATCCCAAAACGATTATGCAATTTAATTTACGTTTTACTTTGTTTGTTTTAGGCCCATGACGGAGATTCGCGGGAGCATGTTAAAAAGGAATTGGCCGGTGGTGGTGGTCATTGTTGCAATGTATGTGGTGAATCATTTGCCGAAGATTTAGATTTGTTAGCCCATGCCGAAGTGCATGCACGATGCCAACTATTGAAATGTATGTTATGCGGTGAGTCATTTCTCGAGGGATCAATTATTAAATCTCATATACGTATCGTGCACGCAAACGAATTAACATTCATGCCGCCTTTATGGTAAATTGTGTCGCGATAGTCGAACCCTATCGAAACATTTATGGGAACATTTCAGCGAAAAAAATCATTCCTGTTCGGCATATGGTTTCGCATCGAAATAAAACTGTTACGTGTGATATGTGCGGAGAAAAATTTCCCGATGGACGCTCCCTCATGAATCATCGTCATTCGCATACGAATCTTACAGGGCGACAGTTCCCTTGTCGCGAGTGTGGCAAAATATTTGGTTCGCGTAGTTTACAACAAATTCATATACGTGTTCATACGGGTGAAAAACCTTACGGGTGCCGTTATTGTTGGAAAGCTTTTGTTGATGGTGGGACATTACGAAAATATGAAAGGATTTATACAGGTGAAAAACCTTACGTTTGTTCAGTGTGCCCTCGAGCCTTTAATCTGCGAGTTGTATTGCGAGAACATTACGATCACATCATTCGAGCCCTGACACCAAAAGGGGAAATTCCCATACACCTTATTACTGCCAAGTTTGTCAAGAGTTATTTGTAATGTCACTAGATTTAATTCAACATTTGATTCAACACAGTGACATGAATACGGCCGTGAAGAGACAATCGATTGTAAGTAAATGGAGAACGGTGGAGAATTAATTATAATATTTGTCATATCAATGTGTATTCTATTTTATATTTATAGACGGAGCCACGAAAATATAAACGGAGAAGGAAATTAAAATCGCACGAGTTGAAAATATTACGTGCCGAAAAAATGGCAAATTATTTTCGGTTTTTATTTTGAGCATAATTTTCATTTTAATTTCTATACCAATTAATATTCCAGTTACCAAAGTAAGACGGCAATAAAATAATATGAGAATGATAAAAAAAATCGTTACAAAAAAATTTAAAAGAAAAATTCTTTCTGTATACATTGTTTATAGTTTAAAAATTAAATAATTGTCAAAAATAGTTTCTAAGATTTTTTAATTACAAAAATAGTTTTTTAATGCCTCAGAAGTTGACCAACAAGTCGAAATATAAGGTTAAAAACTGTTAAGTTTTTTTAAATTAAATATTGGGTTTTCTTTAAAGTAAGCTGAAATTAAAATATTTAAATAAAATGACTGTTGCACATGATTCGTTTTTATTGGTTTAGATTTTACTCTCTTTTAGTTTCGTAGTATGCGAATGTTTATGTTTTCTACACTGTATTCACAACCGTATCTATACACGATGACGTTTCACTAATACAATCAGTGGTTTAGATAATTTTACAGCAATAGTATACAATACATTCGGCTTTCTAAAGAGAATTTTAGCAGGTTTTGCCTATAACTATCGAAATGTGTTAATATAAAATTAACAACCATAATTTGAAAAACGCAACTTTTATTTGGAAAAGGCAACTTTTATAAAAATATGGATTCATAAAAGTTGCGTTTTTCGAATATTTATTATCGAATCGTTTTTCGAATATTTACTATCGTATATCGAAAAAACTAAATCCGATTTTTCTTTTCATTTTTCAATGGGTAAATCACTTTAGACTATCGACATGAGCTTTAAAATTTAATTTTGAATCTACAATGACACCTAGATACTTAAATTCATTTACTTGCTTAATCGACACGCAATTCATATCACATAAATTTCCATTGCATTTGAAAGAATGGTATTTGAGATCTATTTTAACTGGCTTCTTATGTCCTATGTTAAATACAATGAACTTGCTTTTAGGACTCAAAACCATTTGGTGAATATGAAACCATTTTTTGTTCATTGCATCTTCTAAATCTTCGATACAGTTTAATGCATAGGTTAAAGCTATATCATCAGGAAAAGCTGTTATATTTCTTATTAGTTTCAATTTGAAAATTGACATTAAATAATTAAAAACAAGACGGGTCCTAAGACCGAACCTTGAGGGACACCTATATTCACTGATGTTTCATTACTAAGGACATCATTGATTCTTAAAATTTGCTTTCTATTCTGTAGCGTTCAGGTGTTCAGGTGTTCAGGTGTTTATGATTGGACAAAGCCAATCGGATTAAACGGATTAAACGGTAAGCGGGTCATGAAACTTCGCGGCTGAACCGTTCCATTCGACCTCATTCAATATACTTAAATGTCCACCATTTCCTTTTTTTTGTATATCCATCCTTCCTCGCAACTCATCTGGATGATTGGTGTAACAAACGGTGCAATAAAATAAATGCAATAAAATAAATGCAATAAAAAAAAAAACAACAACAAGAACAAACAATTTTTAATCCAATAATTAAATATTTTTTTATTATTTTATTCACCATGGCACGGCGACGAAGATTGGCAACTCAATCTGGGAAACCAACCCAGAATCACAAAAAAAAAACTTGCTAAACAATAATAATTCGGATGAGCAGTTTCGGAGCAACAGATGGCGCTAGGCATGCAGCAAACAATTATTTAAAATTAGCGCTCAAAAATTTGAGGGAAATGGCGAAAACTATGGAAGTGCGCGAAAAATATAGAAAAATAATAGGAAATTGAAGAAGAGGTGATGACGAGGAGAAGGGGATGCCGTATATTTAGACGAGGAAGATCGTATGACGGGCAGTCAAGTCTGAATCTTAGAAGTGAGCAGATCGAAAAAAGTAAATTTGGTGTGTGCCCGTGAACTATGGGATAATGGTATAAAAAAAATTTTTGTATTTGCCATTATTATCCATTTCATTTTGTTTTTTTTCACGGGTCGGTTTTAAAACACAAATTAAAAAAGGAAAAACCAAGCTACATGTAAATTAATTTGTATGAGAAATAATAAAATAAATAAATAAGTTTTATAACGAGTAAGAAGTGCGTTTGTTTTGCAAATTTCTTTTGTGTGTCCGCTTGTTACTGCGTCCGCCATAATTCTCGTTGTGGAAATAATAATAATAATAAAGACTGTGATAAACATAAAAAAGGAACTTTGTGAATACAAAGACGGTGATAAACATAAAAAGAAGTTTGTGGTGAAAAATTGTGAAGTGAATCTAAAGAAAAAAAAAAAAGAAAACCAATAAAAGACAAATAAAAGAGCCATTAGATGAATGTGGACAAAGCAGATGGTGCAAAGTGTTTTTTTTTACTTTTAACTATCGCCGTGTAAAGTGGTGAAGCTCAAGAAAAATTTTTTATTAAAACCATAAGTGATTGAGCAACAAAATCAATATACATCTAAAAGCAGATCATCAGTTCGCAGCAGAGGGGTTGAACCAGCAGAAGGGTTTCAGGTGAGTTGCAAGTCCGTATCATTGTTTTTTTGTCCCATCACGGTTGTCGCATGGTTTCGTGATACGCAGTTTTGTGTGTGTTTTTTTTTTACCGTTAGCGCGATTATTCGAGAAAGACCCTAAAACACGCGGTGGCTTTTTAGTGGTGTTTATTTGCACCCCGCCCGAGTCATATTGCTCGCAATCGAGCTAAGCCGGCTTATCGTGCTGGTAGACTGGCGCCCAAAATCACGCACAGTGAGTAAAAAATTCAGAGTCTACCCAAGCCATCGCGCGTTGACGAACCAATTGAGACAGCACGTTACATTTTGGCGACCAACGTGGGCCAATTGAAATTAGGCGTGAAGAAATATTAAGATACAAATATATTTCTGTTTTTTTTTGGTAGTTCCGTTAGATTTTCGTTCTTAAAGTGATCACATTGTTGGAAGGTCGTTGTGTTCGGTAAAATAAAAAAAAAAACATTGATGCAAAAAGTTCAACTGCAAAAAAAAAATCACGCGGTTTTCATTTTGTTTTTTTTATGTTTGCAATTAGCAAATATTATTTAGATTAGGTATTTATTATGTGTTTGATTATATAAATATTTATAAAAGGTGTCAAGATTTGTTGGTATAATAACATAATTTATTTTTTTTGTCTCTCTAACTTTGTACGAAATTAATTTTTGTTTTAATTTTATTATCGAGTGGATAAAATATTTGGGAAAATTTCATTTGGACAACCCGACTTGTGGTCTTTAAACGGTTAGTGGTGACGTAAATATTTATTAAATCTCTGTTTCTTTAAATAAATTTTGATATTAAGACATTAAGTGCCAATATTTAAAAAAGTAGTGTGTTTACAAACAGACAAACAAATTTTTTTTTTTTTTCTTCAATATTTCCGTGAATTTTTCGGGTAGAAACGTATACGATTGAATTACGATTGAATATTTGAGTAAAAATATTCGAAATGGGAGAGCTATTGGATTTTGTCATGCACCCCGCAGAACTGACAGAGGCCGAGGTATTATACGAATTAGAGATTAGGAACATAGTGGAGGAAGGCACCAATCGAACCAAAGTTTTAGTACTCCAGAAGGCTTTAGCGGTCGAAGATGGTCCTCCAATGAGTGCGCAGGAAAATGACGGCGAGTTTAATTTGGCAATTGAGGCTTTACAAAACCTTCAAACGGAATTGAAAACAGCCATTATCAATGATAACCAAAATCAAGAGAAAACAATCAAGGCACGAATTAGGCATTTTCAAGATAGAGCTTATCGAGCAATGGGAAAGGACGAAGAAAAAGACGCGATTTTATATGGGATGGTAAGAAACATTAAGCGAATGCTTCGACAATCGGTAGAGGAAACCACTAATGGTTTAGGCATGCCACTATCAGAAAATCCTCATATTGATCACAATCGTTCCGGAATGGGGAGAGGTCGTGGACGTAAAACAGTCCCCAGCATCGATAAATTAGGCAATGAAGGTAGAGGTGAAGCTTCTGGGTCAAACGTGAGGGGAAAAAGGATCGAAACAGATAGCCGAGCCAATCAATCTGGAACCGAGTTTTCAGACTTTGACCAATTACTGAGAAAATTTCGAATTGAAGACAAGGCGGAAGAAAGATTGAAAGAAATTGAGGGATCGGCCAACGTATCAAATAGACTTGACCTCATAGCCACCGGAGATCGACGTCGTATACCAGTCGAAAAATGGCCCATCAGGTTCAGTGGAGAGAGCAACGTTTCGCTAACAGATTTTTTGTCACGACTAGAAATGTATGCTAGAGCAGATGACGTTACCCAAAGCCAACTTCATAAAAGTGTGTTCAAGCTGCTTGAAGGTGTAGCATTGGAATGGTACGAGATAAACGCGTATAAATTAGAGGACTGGAATGCGCTTGTAAGGGGTTTTAAAAAACGGTTTTTGCCAAAACATTATGATTTCATGATGCGCGAAGAAATCTTGGCAAGAATCCAAGAACCAAACGAGACCATTGCCATTTTTCTGATGTACATGTCGAAACTATTCAGGAAGATTTATCCACCATTGGAAGAAGAATACAAGGTATACGTGCTTTTGCGGAATATGCTGCCCCAATATCGCCTACAGCTTTCTAACACAAATATTGAAACGGTGGAGCAATTGGAAAGTCTATGCCAAAATATGGATGAAGCCAAGTTTATAGACCAACGGGTGAAGGCTTGTGGTAAAAATGCCAATTACCTAGAAACAGCTTGTTTTCCCAGAAGAAGAGGTTTTCATCAATGTCAGGAGATGGAAGAGGTGGCAAAAGTTGATTTTAAACCTACTCATAACAGCGAAAATAATCAATCAAGACGACGGTTTACCAACAACGGAAAATCGAGAAGTATCACATGCTGGAACTGTCATGAGCCAGGTCATCGTCACTTTGACTGTTCAAAGCCGCGCAATCGCATTTATTGTTGGTGTTGTGGCAAGGAAGGAGTTACAGCGAACCGGTGTCCCAGAGGACATAAAGGCGGAAATCTTTTCGAGTCAGCCATTCAGGGAAACGAGGAGAAGGGCAAGTAAAGGGTCGCCTTGTCCCAAACGAGAAAATAAAGACCCCAATTTATGAATCGAAAGAAATCCAAACAGATGAATCAGTGGCACAGTTTTTAATGAATCGTTTGAGTGCGGAAGAGGAAGAATCGTGCGACGAAACAACTTCTTCTTTCGAGTCAAATAGCTCAGAAGAGATGAGAGCAAATCATTTGGGAACGCAAATACAATCTAAAAGGCCACAAATAAATAGAAAACGTCGACAAAAACAAGAACGTGACAGTAGCAGTGAGACATTTGATAACACATGTTTTGAAGATGAAGGCGTTGGAAATAACAAGCTAATCATCGAAAGCGTGATTGATATCGTAGGTGATAATAGACCACACATAGAGGTTGAGGTGCTAGGTTACGCGGTGACTGGTTTACTTGATTCAGGAGCAAGCTGTACAATACTCGGCGGTACAGATGTTTGTGCTTTATTGAAGAGATTAGGGCTGGAATTAGTACCGATTAAATCTAAAATCAAAACAGCGGATGGAACAATTCATGAGGTCAATCATGCGGTGAACGTGCCGTTCGTTGTGGAAGGAAAGTGCAGAGTGGTTAGATCATTGGTTATTCCATCAATTCCAAAAGAACTGATATGCGGCATTGATTTCTGGAAGGCTTTTGGGATCCGGCCGACAGTGGATAAGGCCAACGATGGGCTTGATATTGGATGCGTCGATATTGTAAAAGTAAATGATTCAGATAGCCAGCATAATATGGATATTAATCAAAAACGAGCATTAGAAGAAATCAAAACTTCATTTCTTGTAACTCATCCTGACCGGCTTGGTCATACGAAAATGATTGAGCACAACATTGATACGGGAAATGCAAAGGCAGTTAAAACGAGAGCTCGACCCATCTCTCCATACATTCAGAAAAGCTTGAATCTTGAGTTGGATCGTATGATTCGGTTGGGAGTTGTGGAAGAAGCCGGCCCCACTGAATGGGCACATCCTGTAGTTTGCGTTCCGAAACCCTCGGGGAAAATCCGATTCTGTCTGGATGCGCGGAGACTAAATGAGGTCACGGTGAAGGATACATACCCATTGCCTTATATTAACAGGATTTTGGGTCAGCTAAGTGGTACAAAATACTTGTCCAGTCTCGATCTCAGCGATGCATTTTGGCAAATCGAGTTAAATGCAGCAAGTCGACCTAAAACGGCATTTATTGTACCTGGAAGAGGTCTCTTCCAGTACAAGCGTATGCCATTTGGGCTGTGCAATGCGAGCCAAACCCTTTGCAGATTAATGGACAATGTTCTCGGAGTTGACTTGGAACCGAAAGTATTTGTTTACCTTGACGACATAATCGTGATGTCGCAGACGTTTGAGGAACATTTGGAACTATTGAAGGAGGTGGCCGAACGTCTGCGGAAGGCTAATCTTTCAATTAGTTTAGAAAAGTCACGATTCTGTCTCAAGGAGATCAAGTATCTCGGATACATACTCGATGAACACGGGTTAAGAGTCGACCCCGAGAAGATTACCGGGATTCTGAACTTTCCAACACCAAAAACCGTTAAAGAAGTTCGAAGATTAATAGGGATGGCTGGCTGGTATCGGCGGTTTATCCCCGATTTTTCAACAGTAACCGCACCAATCACCAACCTATTAAGGAAATCAGCAAATAAGAAGTTTCAGTGGAACGACGCAGCTAACGACGCTTTCATCCAATTACAAGGTTTGCTGGTATCTGCCCCGATCCTTGTAAACCCAGATTTTACAAAGGACTTCACTATTCAGACGGATGCATCGGATACGGGAATTGGAGCAGTTTTAACGCAGGAAGTAGATGGAGATGAGCACGTCATAGCTTATATGAGTCAGAAACTGACATCCACGCAAAGGAAGTATCCAGCAACAGAACGTGAGTGCTTGGCCGTGGTGTTGGCCATTGAAAAGTTCAGGCCGTACATAGATGGTGTTAAATTCAAGGTAGTAACGGACTGCGCTTCATTGGTTTGGTTGAGAAATCTGAAAGATCCCGCATCTAGATTGGCTCGCTGGTCAATGCGTCTTCAAGGGCACGATTTCGAACTTCAGCACAGAAAGGGTAAATTAAATGTGGTCCCAGACGCGTTGTCTCGTGCGGTTGAGTCCATTGAGGTGGATATGGAGAAGCGGAATGATGAATCATACCAGAAGATCAAAAAGGGTGTCATTGAATCACCAGACAAGTACCCGGATTTTCGGATTCAAAATGGAATTTTGTACAAATACTGTCGAACTGTAGAAGGCGATGGAACACATGATTGGGATTGGAAGTTATATGTACCCCTATCTGAGCGAAAAGCAGTGATGTTTAATAACCACGATCATGCTTTAGCTGCACACCTTGGATTTTACAAAACGCTAAAACGCATCCAACAACAACATTATTGGCCAAAGATGGCAAGGGATGTGCGTCAATACGTCAAAGTGTGTGAAAGATGTCAAGTAAACAAACCGAAGTGTGAAATATCGAAAGTACCTATGGGTGAGCCAAGAATACCAAGTCGGCCTTGGGAAGTCATTGCCGTGGATTACATGGGGCCTTATCCTCGATCAAAATCCGGAAACCAATACATATTGGTAATAATTGATATTTTTAGCAAATTTGTCATGCTGAAGGCTGTTAGAAGGGCTGAAGCGGTTTCTCTGACTAAATACTTGGAGGAAAGTATATTCCTGGTATTTGGGGTGCCCTCGGCTCTAATATCGGACAACGGCAGCCAATTTGTTTCAAAACATTTCAAGGCTTTTCTAAAACAGTACCATGTGGATCACTGGCTTAATGCGAATTATCATCCACAAGCTAACCCTGCAGAGAGAGTAAATCGGAGTATTTTGTCGGCGATACGAAGTTATCTGAATGAAGACCACCGCAATTGGGACACAAATATTGCTCATATAGCCTGTGCAATTCGTACAGCAATGCACGAATCTTCTAAATATACACCTTATTGTGTGAATTTTGGTAGAAACATGGTTACTTCTGGCGCGCGGAACGAGATCATGGACCACAACAAGATGTATCAAGACCAGGAAGCACATATTTCGAAGATGTCCGAGATCCATAAAGCAGTTGCGGAGAATTTGACCAAGGCGTATGGCCAATATTCGAAACATTATAACCTAAGAACACGGCCGAGACAATTTGCGCCAGGGGACATAGTTTTGAAAAAGGCATTTAGGCAGTCGCGGGCTGCTGACAAATACAATGCGAAATTCGACTCAGTCTACGAGAAATGTAGGGTGAAAGAAAAAATAGGTTTAAATACGTATGAATTGGAGACTTTAGACGGTAAAAGAATCGGTCGATTTCACGCGAATGATATTCGGGAATATCATCAAACAATATGAACTATTTGTATCAATATAATTTATATCGGGTTACAGATGTAAGACAAATCATATATTGAGAGTGAAGTATGTTTGTATTTTCATGTTTAGTATTTAAGTAGTTACTTATTACGAAAATTTTTTGAAATTAATTTTATTTCAAAAAATTTTCGTTGCGTACGGTAGAATGTAGTGTAGCGTTCAGGTGTTCAGGTGTTCAGGTGTTTATGATTGGACAAAGCCAATCGGATTAAACGGATTAAACGGTAAGCGGGTCATGAAACTTCGCGGCTGAACCGTTCCATTCGACCTCATTCAATATACTTAAATGTCCACCATTTCCTTTTTTTTGTATATCCATCCTTCCTCGCAACTCATCTGGATGATTGGTGTAACAAACGGTGCAATAAAATAAATGCAATAAAATAAATGCAATAAAAAAAAAAACAACAACAAGAACAAACAATTTTTAATCCAATAATTAAATATTTTTTTATTATTTTATTCACCATGGCACGGCGACGAAGATTGGCAACTCAATCTGGGAAACCAACCCAGAATCACAAAAAAAAAACTTGCTAAACAATAATAATTCGGATGAGCAGTTTCGGAGCAACAGATGGCGCTAGGCATGCAGCAAACAATTATTTAAAATTAGCGCTCAAAAATTTGAGGGAAATGGCGAAAACTATGGAAGTGCGCGAAAAATATAGAAAAATAATAGGAAATTGAAGAAGAGGTGATGACGAGGAGAAGGGGATGCCGTATATTTAGACGAGGAAGATCGTATGACGGGCAGTCAAGTCTGAATCTTAGAAGTGAGCAGATCGAAAAAAGTAAATTTGGTGTGTGCCCGTGAACTATGGGATAATGGTATAAAAAAAATTTTTGTATTTGCCATTATTATCCATTTCATTTTGTTTTTTTTCACGGGTCGGTTTTAAAACACAAATTAAAAAAGGAAAAACCAAGCTACATGTAAATTAATTTGTATGAGAAATAATAAAATAAATAAATAAGTTTTATAACGAGTAAGAAGTGCGTTTGTTTTGCAAATTTCTTTTGTGTGTCCGCTTGTTACTGCGTCCGCCATAATTCTCGTTGTGGAAATAATAATAATAATAAAGACTGTGATAAACATAAAAAAGGAACTTTGTGAATACAAAGACGGTGATAAACATAAAAAGAAGTTTGTGGTGAAAAATTGTGAAGTGAATCTAAAGAAAAAAAAAAAAGAAAACCAATAAAAGACAAATAAAAGAGCCATTAGATGAATGTGGACAAAGCAGATGGTGCAAAGTGTTTTTTTTTACTTTTAACTATCGCCGTGTAAAGTGGTGAAGCTCAAGAAAAATTTTTTATTAAAACCATAAGTGATTGAGCAACAAAATCAATATACATCTAAAAGCAGATCATCAGTTCGCAGCAGAGGGGTTGAACCAGCAGAAGGGTTTCAGGTGAGTTGCAAGTCCGTATCATTGTTTTTTTGTCCCATCACGGTTGTCGCATGGTTTCGTGATACGCAGTTTTGTGTGTGTTTTTTTTTTACCGTTAGCGCGATTATTCGAGAAAGACCCTAAAACACGCGGTGGCTTTTTAGTGGTGTTTATTTGCACCCCGCCCGAGTCATATTGCTCGCAATCGAGCTAAGCCGGCTTATCGTGCTGGTAGACTGGCGCCCAAAATCACGCACAGTGAGTAAAAAATTCAGAGTCTACCCAAGCCATCGCGCGTTGACGAACCAATTGAGACAGCACGTTACAATTCGTAAGATCTGATTTTAGCAGATCAAATGTCACCTCTTACACCTAATTTAAATAATTTTTCCAGTAAAAGTTTATGATTGACAGTGTCAAAAGCCTTTGAAATGTCCAAAAATAACGAAGCACATCTTAGACCACTGTTTAAATTAGAGTACAGTGGTGATAGAAAATTCAAAAGAGCATCCTCGGTCGATAAATTTTTTCTGAAACCAAACTGTCTTTTATCTATAAAATTAATTTTTTCTAGATAAGCTAGAAGCCGACTTTTTATAACTTTCTCAAAAATTTTAGAAAACGTATTGAGAAGGGTTATGGACGATAATTATTGAGGTGTTTACCTGATTCTTTCTTATGTAAAAGAATGACTATACCATTCTTTAATCTATTTGGAAACACACCATTCAGTAAACAAATATTACAAATGTATGTCAGAACAAATTACAAATTTTTTTCGTCAATATTGCTGATAATTCATCAATACCACATGATTGAGTATTTTTTAAATTTTTTATTATAGATGAAATTTCAGTTTCTGACGTAGGATTTATTAAAAACATACTCTGTGTTATATACGTAAATGAAAATAAATTTGTTTCTTTCACTGAGATAGAACAATTTTCGTACTTGGCATTTAACTCTTCATATGGTATTCTAGTGAAAAATTCATTAAAAACATTTGGAATTTCAGAAATGTCATTAACTAATTTCATGAATAATGTTATTCGATATAAATTTATTCATCATTCCATTTACGACTTTCCATTTAGTTCTAATATCCATTGCATTAAGGAATTTATTCCTATAGTAATTTGACTTGATTGCAGGAATCATTTGTTTAATTTTAAAGTTTAGTAACTTAACAGTTTGTAAGAGCTTATAATTTTCTGGATACTTATTCAGTAATCTAAGTTTTCGATACCTAATCCTTATTTTTAATAACAAACCATTTGTCATCCATGGTTTTAACTTCAAACTTTTGCCGTTAATTTTTTTTATTTTGGAGCACTGTTCGATGTACAAGTTTAAGTTTTGAATGAACGAATTATAGGCAATATAAGAATCAAAGATGGAGTATATTTCACTCCAACTAACAATTTTCAAGTACCTGTCTAATTCAGAGAACATTATTTCTTTTGAAACACTTGGTTTTAACGATTTAGTACGATTTTTAACGTTAAATTCACAGAACAATTCAATTATTATTGTATTGTGATCAGTGATTTCAAGGTTTAGGTTATGTTTAATTACCGAAACTTTATTATTTAAGTCAAATCTAGTCAACACATTAACAACCGACTCAAGACCGAAAGAAGAACAAAGCATCAAATATTCATCTCTAACATTACAACTTTTGAGTATATTAATGTTTATGTCACCCAGCACTATAAGGTTTTTTGATTTTTCTGATTCGAGAAAATCGGAAAATTCCAGCACAAAAGTATCAAGAGAAATGAAATGGAAGCGATAAATTACTATGAAGCTAATTTGAATAGAAAAAGCATCAGCTGATGTAAAGCTTAAATAACTTACTATATGTGACATATCTTTACTTACATATACAGAAACACCACCAGATTCATATCCATCATTACACTTTGCATAAAAATAATAATCATCCAAAGAATAGCTCTCAATTCACTCAAAAAAATGATATAAAGTTTCTGATTCAGTTCATTAATATTTGCTAAAAACAAATCCATGTTTTTCCTCATACTTCTTATATTTTGTAAAACAAAGCTAAAATTAAAAAAAGTTGAATTATTGTTAAAGATATCACTATAATAGTTATTAGTTTTATTTGTTTTATTCATATCATAAATTAACGACGAAGATATTGTGTCTGTACTATTCAAATCAGATATCATCTAATGTTATTTATTACTATTAATTTTTAAAAGATCCTCTTCGCAATTTATGATATGAATTGGTGACGTATTGTCTTTCCTTAATTTAATTACACCATTTTGGGTCCAAGTATAGTTGTAGTTGTTTGCCTTTTTCCACTGCTTAGCCATATTTCACAAGTGACGCTTTGGATATGTCAAGCTTTCATTAAATAATATAGGCCCAGTTGAATTTAAGTTCTTCGCTACAGAATCCTCTCCTATATTGCTGTCTTCTATCTGTTCACTGTTGAATATTTTTGTTGTCAATGCTTTTCTTTGTTCTACTTTCCTCTTCATTATTTGATATTTTATTTCCTCGGATTGAAGTTGTCCAACAATTTTTGGTGCCATATTTTTTCCCTTAATCCAGTAACACCTCTTATAATTATGTTCACTAACTGCCATTTGTAGAGCGGTTTTGAAAACGGAATCAACAACACTAGAAGCTTCTCTTTTCTCCATATAAGGTATTCCATGAATTTTTATACGGTCATTTATTAATTGTTGTTCAAGGTTTATAACTCGCCCATCAAGATTGCTAACCTGTGCTTTAAGCAAAGAGTTTTCATTTGATAAACTTTCGATTTTAGCCAATAAATTCTAAAAATTTTCGATCTTCAGCTCAATTCCATTATAATTCGATAAATTAATTTTATTTTGTTTATCAATTTTTTCGTTTTGAGCATCAATTTTACTAGGCAGGATACTAATAGCTTTGCTAATTTCATTTGCACTATTATCACAAGATTTTGTCTCCACTTTACTGGGATTTATTTTCATTGAACAATTTACACTGCACTTCCAGTCTTTTCTTTTTTGCACTATAGAATCAAGTTTGCTTACATTTAGACAAATTGCAAAATAAATTTGGCCACATTGACAACAGATGATTTTATTTAAATCATCCCGTTGTACAGAAATTTTACAGCTACCACACGATGACAAATTTGTATTTAATTATTATTTTATTTTTTGTTGTTATTGATATTTATTTTATACAGCAATCTACACTACAGTAATATTCATAAATTTGATACTTTATTATTTTATTTTGGATTTTATATAAACATTTAAACTTTCTCACTAAATTAGTTTTTACACATATAACCACAATAATCCATTTTTAAACATTAGGTTATTTGCTAATTTATTATTATTTTAATTTTTATATATTTACAAAACTCAAAAATTAATGTTCACAATGAACGAAAGTCATCCGATGTGCACCCAACAACAGATGAAAAGAGAATGAGAATTCATTTCTTCATTACTTCATTATGACTTTACTGTCATTAATTATCTAACTTATAACTCTCGATTGACAAACAAACATTTACAAAATTCAATTTTTAATAACGCAATGGGTTATTCTAATTAAGCGTGTATGGCTTCATGTTGAATGGCGCGGAGACTCCTCTGAAAGGTTTATTTGATGGTTGTTGCCTCGGAACATCTTCACATTCATACCGTTCATTCGGCAATACTTTAGTTACTAGGCATGAATCTTTCAACCGCGATAAAAGTGTCTGACTAACTCCAACTTCTACACGATTATTTATTAAAAATACGAGATCGCCAACACCATATTTATGAGCCGGTTTCCGTTTCGAATCGGAATATTCTTTGAACTTTTCCTGCGAGTTTTTTATTTCCCGAGAAGTCTTTTCTCTAATTCCGATTAAGTCTCTGCCCGCATCATTAAATTCGTTAACTAACTTTAACATTTCATCGTTTTCAATTTTCTGGTGAACCCCGAAAGCATAGATGAAATAGAGGTATAACAGGTACCTCCATCCGTTATAATCCGTACATCTTCGCAAGTTATTTACGACTTCATTATTATTGGTAGTCTTTGTAGGATAAAAGCGGCAATACTTTTCAAAAGCGTCAATCATGATTAAAATATATTTATATTTCCTAGCAGTAACATCAAAAGGGCTGACATGGTATTTATGCAGTGTTTGGAACGTTGTTTACATATTTATTTAAATAAAACACAACTTTTTTTATTTAATTTTTAGTTATTTATTAAATTACAACTTTATTAGGTGTAATTATCACGAGTGGCGAGCAATGACTAAATTTTTATCTTCAAAAAATCAACATTCTCACTGGTAACCAATTGGCATACATCTACATGTACTGTTTGGTACCAAGCGAGTCAGAGATAATCGATTACGTGCTATTACATTTAAATTGTTTTACTAGTACGGGATCATATTCATCAACTTAACATTAACATTGATTTACACTCGACAAACAAAGTTTAATTTCCCCTTTCCATCACAATCGGTATTCCAATAAATTTCACAATCGGTATTCCAATAAATTATTTTATTTCGTATGAGTGTCAGCACATCACTCTCCCACAAGCTTTAGCGTCAATAAATAGATCATTTTTATTATTTCAATAAGTTGCGTTTTACTTCAGCAATTTAGACTGCGATATCTAATTTCCCATTACCAATTACATAACTATATTAAATTTTAAAAGAAGAAAATATTATATTTTAAATTTAATTTTATGTTTGTTTCTAATCCGTCTTCGATAAAAACTGGTTTTAACCGATCAATAGATATGGTACAGCTTTTTCCCTTTTTGTCTATTACGAATTACTTTCTAAGCCGACGAATCACTTTATGTGGTCCGTCATATGGTTGACTAAGACCCGTCCTGACTTTATCTACCCTTACGAAAACTTAATCGCAAGTTTCTAGTTAGCTTGGAACATATGTTTTAGTCTGAGGTAATTTTAGAGGAACTGGATTTACAGCTCTCATTGTTTCCTTTAATTGCCGAACTTATTCAATTGGTTCAGGGGTAGTACTATCGGTAGGAACAAAAATTTCGCCTAGAATTCTTATGGCTTGTCCGTATACAATTTCCGCAGGGCTGCATTTAAGATGTTCCCTGACTGTTGTTCGTATTCCTAACAATACCGTTGGCAGTTCGTCACTCCAATTATTCGTTTTACCAAGCGACTTCAATAATTCTTTTATCCGACGATGCAAAATCTCTACCATACCGTTAGCTTGGGGGTGATATGGAATTGTTCGAATTCTGTGGATTCCTAAGAATTGTATAAGGCCGTTAAAGAGTTTTGCCTCGAATTGAGTGCCCTGATCGGTTGTCAATCTTAGAGGTATCCCAAAACGTGTAATGTAGTTGTTATAAAATATTTTGGCTACGGTAATAGCGGACATATCTACCATTGGATACGCTTCCGGCCATCTAGTGAATCGATCTATGAATGTAAACATAAATGTACCCATTAGAAGGTGGTAGAGGACCAACAATCTCCACGTGAACATGATCAAAACGGCATGCAGTGTTTTGGTATGTCTGAAAATTTTTGATTCCAGGCATGAGGTACAACATTTGCTGCAGTAGCCCGAATCTATATTCATACTTGGCCAAAAGTACTTTGAGGCTATGAGCTTGCGAGTTGCTCTTACTCCTGGATGGCAAATATTGTGGAGATTTTTAAAAATCGACTTTCTGTGTGGTTTTAGTACAAATGGACGATTGATACCTTTGGAAGTTTCGCAAAAAATTTTCGTAGCGTCATCTGAAGGTGAAAGAAATTTACCAAAACTCCAACGCGGTAGCCTCAATAATAAACTGAATGATCAAAAAAAAATTTTTGCATGTTCCAGAAATTATTGTAATTCATTTATATTACATAAAAGATGCATATAAAGCCCATTACAATATTTTGTGTGTATGCATTTACCTACTTATAAAAACAAAACAATACAAAATTAAATAAGTATATAGCCAATTTTTCCCCCCTGACGCATACGACATTGTTTCCAGTTATATACCTATCCACACAGAATCAAACCAAAAAAAAAATGCATTTTACATAAGACCAAATAAGTGATTCACTCATCATCATTACTAGAGGTAAATAAACCGAAATAAATGCAAAACAAAATTTAAGTTCATTGACCTATATTATAAAAAAAATTCAAATTCAATTTAAATATGGTATTCGATGCTAAAGGCGGTCGGACACTATCATTTTTTTACTTCGCAATCCTTCAATATTTTCCAAAAAAAAAAAAATCAGTTTTTTTTTCTTTTGATGGCCGTAACAGGATCATATGCATCAACTTAACATTAACATTAATTTACACTCGATCAACAAAGTTTAATTTCCCCGTTCCATCACAATCGGTATCCCAATAAATTACTTTATTTCGTATGAGTGTCAGCATATGGATTCATGTATCCTTCTTTCTTCCCGTCTTTAGGGTTATACACGATACATTTGAGACATTTTTTAATGAAAAATACGGGAAAATAATATTGTCTGCTTCGACTTTTCTGGATGGTTCGTGTGTTTTACTGACACCAACATGTCTTATTTCATGAAATTGTCGAATAATGTTTTCTTCCAACGCCTGTAGAACGTAAAACAAAAATTTACCCCGATCTTTTTTGTATAAAAGATAATTTCTAACCGTAAACATTTTACTGTCCCCATTCGTGGATTTTAATGATTCCTTAATATCATAAATTATAGGATCGGATGATTGATGATACGAAAGAACTTTTGACAGTGTACATTCAGTGAACCGCTTCGATGTACAATTTCGAAATTATACTGCTCCAAAAACAACGTCCATCTCAAAATTTTCGGATTTGAGTCTTTCTTCTGGAGCGTTTGTTTTATGAAGTTACAATCAGTCACTACTGTGAAAGGTATTCCGTGTAGGTAAATATGAAATCGTTTAACAGAACTTACCAAAGCTTGCGTTTCTAACACAAAAGAGTGATAACGACTTTCCGCATTCGCTGTTCTTTTACTGAAATAAAAGACTGGATGAAATTGACCGGTTAATTTTTTTCGGCCGGTACCTGAATGCAATTCAGTAACCGCGGTCAGATCATAATAGGGTAAAATGGGGGCCTCTATTAGTTTTGATTTTAGTGATTCAAAAGTATCTAATTCGGTATTTCCAAAACCGAAACGTTGAACTTTTCCTTAAGAGTTCATACAACGGCTTTGAAATTAACGAGAAGTTCATAACAAACTTCCAGAAAAAACTGACTAATCCTAAAAATCGATGCAACTCATGTACATTTTTCGGTACTCGGTATGAGCGAATAGCATCTATATGCCGTGACGATGGTTTAATTCCACTCGCGCTAATTTTGTATCCTAAAAATTCAATTTTCGATTTAAGGAAATAACATTTTTCCTTAAACAATTTCCTGACATAATTCTAACACGGCTTTGAGAACTTTAAAATGATTATCAATTAATTCCGTCGCTATCAGTATATCATCCATATAGATTGTGACATTATCGGACCCGAACAGTGGACTGAACTTTATCAAATTACACTTTCAGAATGTCTGAACCATCCAACATTAGTTTTCTCGATGTTTGTAAATACTCTCGACCAATTATACACTCGGAGTTCATTTGACATTTACATGACCTAGAATAATTAATTTAGTCCCATTGGTTCCAGTGTAAATCAAATCATTCTGATACGGCGATAAAGAAATAACCTTCGGAACTAACTTATGTTTCAACAAATTGACCGGGCTTCCGGAATCGATTAATGCGGTGACTGCGAAATAATTTCCGGAGAATTGTAGTTCTGTAGTTGCGGCGAACTTGTTAAAATTGGAATCTATTAGTCCTACATCAGCTGATCGAACTCGTGTATAGTTAGATAACGTATGTCCAGGTTGATTACATGCTTCTCAATATCGTTTCGGTGGATTTGGGCATTTTGGTGAAATGTGACCAAGGCCATTATAGTTGTAACATCTCAGCTTCGAAATAGATGATGGTTTGATGATTTGTTTTCATCTGGCGGATTTACTGATCTACGCTGAATATTGACGTTTTGTTGTTTCGATGACACTGACGTAGCGACGCTGCCAAAATGTTGACATTTTGCGAAACCATCATGATCACGAAGAACATGAAGTAAATCATCGGAATGCGTAAATTTGTTGAGTGATAACACACTTGCCATTTGTAAATTATTCAGGGCAGATAATATATTTATTTATTTATGACAGTTTTGCATGATTGTCGGCTTATAATATTAACGGCTTATAATTATTAACTTCTGAGCGGATCCCTTTAACCGAAGCGTACCATAGTGAAGTGTTTCTCTATCACTCCAATTGTAAATTCCCCTTAAATAACGCAATCTTTTGAGCCATTGTGTGCTATTCATGCTACCTTTAACACCAGGGTTATATTCTGGCAAAATATTTTCCACTTCCGATGGATACAAATAATGTGGTTGTGTTGATGCTGCATCTGGAACATTACATCGTTGTACAATTTGTGCCTTTTGTATGAATATCGAACTCGCTCGGAATGTTTTGTTGCGTACAAACATTTTCAACCATTATCGTATTTGGTAACGCGTTCTGTAGCCTTATTCTATAAAAAAGATAATGTTTACACGTGATAAACAGTGAACGAAAAGAGAATCGAAAAACAATTTAATATAATTTTAGTAAAAAATCACAAAGTTTACCCGTTTTCACATTTACACATTATCTTATTTTTTACGAAATAAGGGTGCTGATCGTTAATATTTTGTTGCGTTGGTACAAAACTTTGATTATCCCATGTCGTTGGATTCGAAAAATAATGAGAAATCGGTACCTGTTGCACGTGTTGATCATGAACAGTTAGGTTATATTTTTGCTGGGGAAATTTATTCTTATTCCCAAAATAACTGTTTGTTGATTGATGAACCACCGTTGACATTTTCGGAGCACTACTGCCTGTATTTTCTATACTATGTATGCTTGTAGTCAATGATTGCGGAACCCTATAAGGTGCGGCACTGGAGGGTACAATTGTTTTGTACAATGACGATGCCCAATACGAGTATGCCCGAAAATGGTGAACCATTTTGATCATCATCTGAGCGAATTCCCCGCTGTATATCATACGACTGATCTTCGAAACTACTGGGAACTACATTCTGAACGGCACATGGTTGTATATAACCTCTCAAAGTAATGGTTCTTGCATGATAAAATCTCTGGAGTTTACAGTGGATAAATTTCCATTGTCAAACTCATACATTTTGTTAACTATTTATAACACACTAATTATTCGAATTTTTTTTATTTATTTCACTTGAATTATTTTATAATCCCACTTCTGACTTTTTGTAGTGTCATCGATCACAAACTACTCGTATATAAAAAATAAAACACTTTATTATTTAATTTTTATTAAGCTCAAATTTTTATTCCGCCTCCTTTCTCTTTGACGGTTAAATATCGTTTTTTTTCTTCTTTATTTTTTAGTACATTACATTTCTACATTACTTCATTACGACTTCACTGCCATCTATTATCTAACTTATAAATTATCATTTAAATTTTATCGGTTACAATAAGGAACTCTGCGAATATAGCAAGCTGTATTAACCATTGAAATGCGTACATTGCTTTTTCTGCAGCCAAAACAAATAAAAACAGCCAAATTTATCAGGTCCAAATCGACAGAGGCAACTACAACTTTTAGTTGTAGTTACAGTTTTTTTCAGAATTGAATTCCGAAATTCATATTTTTAAACATCATTAAAACAGCGAATTTAGTCAAAACCATCTTTAGGTAAATAGAGGCGGCATGTGAAAAATAAACAAATAAGGGACATAGAAACATTAAAAAAATAATTTATTTTCATAGAGTTTATATCAAAAAACGCAATTTCGATTGACGATAAAAAATGAATAAAAAGTTCAACTAAGTTAATTAATTTTTTCTGAAATCGCTAAAAACAACTCAATGTCTTACTCATTTAAAACACAGGTTCTCAAATTTCCCTGTTTTCCAGCAATAATCAAAAGAAAATAAGGAAAATTAAATTAAAAAACATTCTACAACAATATAGTACATTGTGTCATTAGGATTAAAAGTGATACTTTGTTTGACGAGCAATTATATTTGCATGCGAGGCGAAGCGCAGCGTAGCCGAGCAAAAGCAAATATTTGCGAGTCAAACAAAGTCACTTTTAATCCGAATAACACATACTATTTTTTCTTCAACGAAGAAATGCTTATTATAAACTAATTATACAAGTAAGTACAAATTATGTAATTAAAATTTCAAAATTGAAAGTAATTTTGTTGAAATATTTTGTGAAACTAAGGAGATCATGACTTTTGTTTGGTTTGACTATTGTAAGTGTCAAACTGCCAAGCTATAATTATAATATTTTTCTTGCGAACAAAATGTTTGAATCAGAAGATTTATCAAATTTACCTCCGGATGTGGTTCAAACAGCAAAGGAAATTGTATTAAACCTATTGCCATCAAAATCAAGATTGAACATTTTATTGAAATATTTTGTATAGTTAAGGAGGCCTTGACTTTTTTTTTTGTTTGTGTATCTTACCAAGTTATGACGTCTCATTTACTTTTAATATTGAAAACAGTGTTAAAAGAGCATTTACACCTAGGATTAAAAGTTCAGCCTAGCAACACTCACATTTTTTTAATCGTAACAAAAAGGCCAACTTTAATGCCCAATAATAGTATTAAAACAAGCTACTTTTAAGACGTTTGGAGAAAAACAATATTATTACGAAATGGGCTTCTGAGTTCGTAAGGATTTTGCAATTAAAAATACTGTGTACTTTTATGTAACTTTACTTTATTACACTTTACTTTTATACACTAAATTCGCTTTTACTTTTTTTTTTATATATATTTATTTATTATGACACTGGCTCCAAAAAAGGAGCCTTCTGGCCCGATTTCAAAATTTACAATTTTTAGTTGATTACAATTTTTGTTTCCTTTTCATTCAACTTTCATTCAGTGATCCACTTTCATACCGTTATATCACTCAGCTTGATAAATTCATACATTATCTTGTTTTCATTTTTCCCCATTTGTAATAATTCATTCATGTTTCTTGCATTCATAAGGACATCGAACATTCCTCTATTTTGACTAAATTTGGAACATTTTAGAATTAAATGTTCGATGTCCTCCACAACCAAACAGCTTTCACATATATCGTCCTCACTCAAATGATTTTTCTTTAAGCATTCTTTCCAATTACCATGACCCAATCTCACTCGTTCCATCGTTCGTATCTTTGTAGTGTCTCCTTTGATTTCCTTAAAAAATGGTTTCCGCAAAGGAGCACTACACCATTCAAAGTACTTCTTTCCTTTTACCATACTCTTTTCATTCATAATCTGTTATCTCCTCAAGCATATAACCCCTTTTGGGAAGCAGATCGGCTCTTTCATTACCTTCAATCTGTAGGTGTGAAGGTATCCATTGTAGAATCGCCTCACTCCCACAAGATTGAAGGTACTCGTACATCATTTCTTCAAACACACTGCCCTGAGTATCCCCTCCCTGTTTTGTCATTTCTAAACCACTCATGGAATCGGAGATGCTAACATTCAATCTTAACAATTCCTCTTTTTTCATTGCTGGAATGTAAATTCCTACACCCACTCGACCCTCATTAACACTATCATCTGTATTTACTTCCACATGCGCAAAATGATTCAGTTCATTCTTCGAAATTCTCTCTTAACCGATAACTCATTCATCATCGCTTTTATTATGCCTCTAAAATTCAAGCACACAGCAAGATTTTCGGGAGGAACTTTTGGACCCACTTTTCTAATTTTGGAAAATATATTCATATTTTTCGCCATTATTTTCGACCGTTGCGTTTTTTGGTAATCCGTTCCTCCTTCCAATCTTACTTTTATCTCATTCACTAACACATTATCTTTGTTCAACATTCGCACAGTCTCTCGCACGGTGATCCATTCCCTCTTATAATTAAGACGTGAATTACCCAATTCGGACCATAGAGTATGTATTGGGGTAGAATTAAATGCCCCCAATACCACTCTAGCACATGCATTCTCAACTTTCATTAATTTATCAAACCCGACCTTAGATCCGTCACCATACACACTCATTCCATACGCAATTTTGGAAGACACTGGTGCCTTTCGCAGCATATCAGTCACGCTATGGTAAGTCCTCCATTTTGGTTTACTTACCCTTTTGATCACATTTAATCTGCTGTTACAATTATCGGCTAATATTTCCCTGTGGACTTTAAAACTCAATCGCAGATTTAAATCATTTAAACTTTATGTTACCTGAAGCACACATTCCTGAGCTCGATTTAGGGCCTCGCCGATAGTTTTCGCTTTTACTTTACTTCTTTAAATCTGTCCGCTTGTTACTGGTGGGAGCTGTGACAACAGATTTATTTCACTTTTTACACGATTTAAAGTAAACCAAAACCTGTTGTCAGCTTGCCGTCGGTCGTATTTATATTATACCAGTTTGATACTGCTCTCGAAATTTCATTTATTGCGTGTCATAAATCACCATCATCATTCCTTGTTGTCGATGGGCCGTCTATATGTGTTTGTGTTGTTGTTCATTTTATTCATCAATCACTAAATCACGCCTCCCTTTGTATGCTATATCTCGGCCGTTCTCGTTCTTACTAGATCATTATGATTTGTGCGTTGGTGTATAAACATGTTTCGATGTCCACAATAAATAATTGTAATAAAAACATGGGCTACGACGAGAATCGAACCATGACCTTTATGTTCATAATAAGCGCCAACTGTCTCAAAAAAGATATTGCTGTTCATAACGTGAACCTGTTGTATGATGGCCGTAATTGTCACACCATCTGTTCGTCCCGAACAGAAACATTATTCGGGTCTCCTTAGTATCGTGCCATCCAAGTGAGCTGAAGTGAGAGGAACGTGAGCCTGTTCGATCAAAGATTCAGTCATCTGTGTCGGCATATCGCCTACCAACAGATGGAGCAAGGAGAAGTTTGTTACCTAAAACTTTAAAGTTGTGTTCACACTTCATTTAAAGAATTTTGTTCAAATCAATATGCAGAATAGGAACGGAATTTGTCGAAGTCAGACGAGCGACTTACACGGACTAAACCGGAGCCTTTTCTGAGCTAGACACAGACGGACAATTTTCAAAGCGAATAGTTTCGCTGAGCCGCATTGAGCTTATGAGAAACAAGCTCAATGGGGTGCTCTGCACCATCAGAATCCGTTTGGAACAATACACTGCCTACGCCAACGGTACTGGCATCGCACTGAATGTAGAAGGGCTACTGTGTAATCGGGATTAGCTAGCACGGGAGCAGAAGACAAAGCAATTTTTAAGGCAACAAAAATAGGTTCTGCAGCAGAAGACCAAAGACCTCTACCAGATTTACCGGTGAGATCAGTCAACGGTGCAGATAACGAAGCGAAATTTGGTATGAAACGGAGGTACCATCCGCATATTCCCAGAAAGCGTCAGATTTATTTCGTTGTCTTTGGAGTAGGAAAAGCCATAATCGCTTTTCACTTGTCTGGTTTTGTGCGGAATCAACCATGTCCGAAAACATAGGCCAGATAGTTGACTTTACTCAAGACAAATTGGGTTTTAGAGAGATTGATGGTGAGACCGGCTAACGTCAGTAGACGCGCAACTTTATTCAATAGGTAGAAATGCTCATCCAGAGTGGCGGAAGTGACCTTTTTTCACAATTCGGTCCAACTCGGCATACATGAGCTTCTGGATGGCCGGAGGCACAAAGTAAAAGCGTTGTTTTACTAGTTTAGCCGATCCCACATCAATAACATAAGTAATAAAAGAGGTTCTACCTAGACCCAAACTAGTACTGGATGGAAATAAATCTTTGATTCGATCCAAAGAGAGACTATCCTCATCAGAAAGAAGGTGAAATTTAGAATCAGTGGAAGATTCAGATACGTTGCTGGAAACATTTAAAGAAGCAATTTTTGGGATGATCACAACGATTACAAAAATCAATTCACAAATACGGAGGTTAAACCTGATGGTACTAGGTAGAGGACAAGTTCGTGAAAAACATTATTAAATTTAACAGTAGCATGAATGTAGCCGAACACCCGTTGAGGTTGTCCGCTAGTGGTATGAATTTGAGACGGAAAATTATGAATTTTATTGAAAGGGCTGACAAACAATTTTTCCGATCCACTGCCCAGCACGCTTACACTAGCAAGTACATCATCATATGGACTCCAGTCGCTTGCCTGTGTACCGAGAATAGAAGAAACAATGAGAGATCTCATGTTCTTCCGCCTTCGCCAGTAGCGTTTAGAGCGCGTCAAAAGGCTGAAGTCGTGAGGTCGGGCTGACAGCTAAGAAGCAGAATGTGAGCAGAAAACAGGTGTTTAATTAATTAGAAGCAAATGGAGTGGAATCTGTGGTACTTTGTAAAATAGGTTCGACAGAAGGTCTTGTAATTAATGGAGTAGTATCCGGCATCGATAGATCCAGTATGGACATAAACCTTATCGGAGTATAAAATGTAGACATATCAGAGGTTGACGTAAATGAACTTGAATTATAAGGTTTTGAAAAATAAGGTGTGGAAATATAGGGTGTTGACGGTTTGTATAAGGTAATGAAGCATCAGGTGTTGTCATATAAGGTGGAAGAAAGGGATTTCGATGGAGCTCGACATTTTAAAACAGATGGGAGCAATGTGGAGTCTCCAATCCGACGATTGGGACCAGGCAGAACCGGTCCGGATTTTAATTCGGAATCAAATGACTCTACGAAAGCCTTCGCGGTTCTATCGGTCCCCTTCCGAAGGGTGCAGACATCCGATAAAGATCTTTATCCGTATTGCTCTCCGCTTTCACCAAAGAATTCGGGGGTACCTACACGGAGTTGACCAGGGTTTCCAGACCTCCACTGGCAACTCGACTGGTTTCCAGTAAATTTGGGACAGTGAGGAGTAATGGTAGCAGTACGACGATCTTTGAACCTTTCAACCAGGTCTCTTTTAAGGTCAAACCATGTAGCCAAATGATGGTGACGACGATAGATCCAGTACTATTGTAGAGCAACTTCCCTCAATACTGTACTGATTTCCACCAGCAAGGTTTCTGAACGCAAACACATTGAGGTCGCAATGATTTCTAATTGAAACAGGAACATGTCTACCGTGATACCAGACGATAATCCACTAAAAGAAATACGCATGCTAACGAACGATAGGCAGTGGACCCCGTGGCCCAAGTGGTGGGCGCACCTTCAACATTATACGGACGAGAGGAGGAATCGAAACTCGGTCCGTGAAAAGTACTGCTATGTAGGCTATGAGAGGACAAAGATTCAGGCAGTCTGCTTCAGAGATGAACGATCTGTCGGAACCTGACTAAAGGGTTGTGCTGCAAATCTACTGAAAGACGAAAATCGTTCTCCGGGAAATTAGCGGGCTACAGAGATGAACGACCTGTCGGAACCTGACTAATACCAGGACGAAATGCGGTTGGTAAGCCGATGGGATGTACAGAAGAAATGGACCCTGGAGGAACATGAAAGCGGACCTATGTATTCGAAGAAAGGTTGTGGTGCAAATCTATTGAAATCCGAAAATCGCTATCCGGGAAATTGGGCTCAAGAGATGTACGACCTGTCGAAACCTGACTACCACCAGGAGGAAATGCGGTTGGTAAGCCAGTGGGATGTACAGAAGAAATGGACCCTGTAGGTACATGAAAGCGGACATGTGTATTCGAAGAAGGGTTGTGGTGCAAATTTACTGAAAGCCGAAAATCGCTATCCGGAAAATTAGCCGGCTCCAGAGATGAACGTGAAACTGCCACATTGGTCAAGGCTCTCAACTGTTCGGATAACATATTTATCTGCTGCTGTAAAGTTGCCACCAAAACCGACTGATCCTGATTAACCTGAAACAAAGCTGCTGAACCGCTCTCCCGTACTTCCGTCTCACCCTTGTCTTGGTCGGAATATTCCTCAGTACTCATCGTAGAAACCTTCTCGATCGCTACAGTTTTAGCGTCATCAAGGGACTGGTTCAGCAGATTCACATCACCCAGATACTGTTCGAGTGCCTCCATTACTGAGACATAGTTAATTGTTTCTGAGCATCATCTCCATAAGTTGGGGTTTAAAACAAATTTTCTGTGCGAGTTTTAGTTGATCTGCTGATTCGACCTCTGATAAGGCGGCAATCTCAATCACTATATCCTACCTGTATGAAGAACCGATAACTTCTCACTACTTATACCATACAACCAGTGAATGCAAATGACTCTTGGATTTTGAGGAGTGGGAGAGCCAATACTTTGATCCCACGGAGTGTCCGACTCAAACACGGACCGAAACACTGGACTGGCCGGAGTATCTCACGGTCTACGATTTGACTTCATTTACCACAAAGGGAAAGTAAATAATTCAAATATTGTATGAAATGGTAACAAATTATGTACTACTACTTAGATGAACCACCTCCAATAATAAAAAAATAAAGATAAAACTAAATTTTGAAACTATCAAAAAAAATCAAATCCAGAATACAGGTAGATGCTGAGGACAAGGCGCAATTTGAAGCACAAATATAAAAAAAAATTAATAAAATAAGAAAACAGATGCAACAGCTGTGCCGGATACGATGCGTGTGATGAAAACGGTAAAAAACTAATGAAGAGAAAACCAAAATGTATTCTAATGTAATTGCAACTGATTGATAATAAAACACTAAACTCAAAATAATTGATCCGGAATTCTCAACTGAAATCTGCACTATCAGTAGGGAAGCAGTATTGAATCACAACAACAATATCAGGAGAGTAGGTGATAAACAAAACAAAATTGATTAGCTAAATTGGACTCTTATGCTATCCCAAGACAATAAAAAAAAATAAGAACAATGAAGCCAAGACCATGATGAGACCTTTGCGACAAATAAGATGATATCCATTTTATAGGAATTAAATTAGAATTCACTTTAATTAATTTTGTCAAAGGCCTTGCTGAAATCTGTACCGATCGTGTCTACTTGGACACCTTTTTCTAAACAGGATACCGTATCATTAACAAATATCGCAAGATTGCATATTTTACCAGTTTTTCAAAAAGTATAGGGATAACAAATAGCTATTCCTCTTTAATTCTTAACCGAATTTTTTGGCCCAGATTTAAATACTGGGATTACATACGAAGGTTTCCAGCACTAGGGAAAAATAAATTGCCTAAGGCAATACCATCAGGGCCAATAGATATTTTAGTATTAGGTCTAACTAAAGCCGTTTTAATTTGTTCCCCCGAAAAAGAAGAAATACCGTGAATATGATTATTGACCATGTCTGTAAAAATCAATAAACGGATTTAAAAACGTTACAAATAATTCGCAAACAGAATTTAGATCATGAACTTGCCTATCATTATAATTAAAAGGTTTCCTCGGCCAATCAAATTATTGTATTGTCAGCATGTCGTTTTCTAAAAAGCTAATATTTCATTTTAAATATTTTGGCGGTTCATATTAAATTATAATTGCCTAAATTTAAAGAACGAATATAACAAATCTAAAACGAAAAAAATTCCAAGCATAATGTTAAAATTTTCGATTTAGTTTTGAACGATTCTATGTAGCTAAAATACATGAAATTACAAACCATTCCAAAACTGTAGGTAAGATAAAATTAACGTATACACAACCCACCTCCTATGCAATAATAACAGAACATATATAATCTCAATGTACATATGTAATTGATACAAAAGCATAATAATTTACACATAAAAACATTGAAAAATTTACAACAGCACGAATTAAAAATTTGTCATAACCAAAACTTTTTGTTTGTGTATTCGAATTCATTTATGTAAACTTTCAATGGAAAACCAAAAATATGAAAATGTGTTGAATTTTTTTCTATGTGATTGGGAGACCCAGGCAGATTTATTATTTTTATTTTCATAAAAATTTTATGTTTTATTGTTGTTGTTTTTGTAATCAATTAAAGATTAAAAAATAATAAATGCAAAAAAGGAAAATGAGCACAATAAAATTCATGTTTTCCCAATTTTCACCAAAAAATATAGAAAAAATGTTTTAATCTGATATGAACTTTTGAACTTTCCTGAGCTTTTGTATATTTTCGTTTTGTAACTCACTATGTATGTGAATGGGGAAAAGTTTTTAATTTTAATTCGTTATCAGTTTTGATTTTTATTTCCTTTTCAAAATTTTCTTTTTCGTTTTTATTGACTTGAAAATCTCAGCGTTTTTTTTTTGTTTTTCTGTTTGCTATAAATTAAGTTTTTTAATTGAATTTTTGATAAGGAACAAATTTAAAAAAAAAAAAAATATGTTTTGTTAGCGCGCGTTGACTATCCGATGGTGATTTAATGCCGCCGACATCTTTCCAACTCAGACCAACTGGTGTGACAAGCTGAAAAGACAGTTCGACAAGTTGTTTAACGACAAAATAAAAAAATTTAAATACGAAAATAATATCGACCGACGAACAATGATGTACTTGAATTTTTTCCAGCCACTCGAAATTTGCGGGAAAGATTTTTGTACGTCGATAACGAAAAATAATAAAAAACAGAAAAAAAATGAAAATTCTCTCAATGGCAATCAAAATAAATCATAACTACATACCATCGCTACTTCTGTATGTATACTTGAAGATGAAGGCAATAAATTTATATTATTATGATTATTGTTGATGCTGTACGTTGCCTTTCGACGTTATACCGTGAAAAGGTGTATCAAACTTCATTTTTCATTTTATTATGATTTTCTCGATATTGAGGGGTGAGATTATATTGTAGCAAACCGATGTATTATCACTTGAGTATTTTTACCACAATCTTATCAGCATTTTCTGATATATTAGGAATATAACCAATTTCATATTTCCGATATATCAGCAAGTTCAACAAAACAAGCGTTAATTCAAATAAAATTAGCAAACAGTTGCCCTTTCGCCTCCCGAATTATTCGCATATGAATAATTTTTTGATTATACTTCGAAACTAATATAAATACAAGCTACATAATAACAAAACATATATAGTTCAATTATAGGGGTGATCCAAATATATACATGTGAAAAAGCAATAACAATAATAATAATAAGGGAAGAAACTAAAACAAATATCAGAATAAATCAAATTAAAAATTAGTCCAAACATACATAGCAAAACAAAAATGAAATTTCTCGAAGGAAATCAATGAAAATTCCTTACTACCAATATTGACATTTATCGATTACCGAATCCCTTCCAAAAGCAGTTATTTTCAAGATTTCGAAGTTTATTGTCTTAAGACAAAATCGGTTACTGATAAAAAAAATATATAAAGGGAAATAAAAAATTTTCCGGGAAAATAGATTCTCGTTTGTTTTTATTTTATATTTTCAACAGCATCCCGCCTTTTGCGAAAGACAATTTATAGTTTTGTTTACAAGAAAAAAAGAACGAAAAAGCATACACCAGTTTAGAGCAAAACTAAAATGTATCATGTTTTTCCAATAAGCTGGAAAAAATCAAATTTTACGGTATTTGTCGAGACTTAACAATAATAAATTAACAGAGCGATGATGACTAACAGATTTTCCAATCGAAACAAGAAGAGCAAAATTCAAATAAAATGAAAGGGTGCGCATTCAATAAATAACAAGAAAATGCATTCCGGCGGAATTCCTACAAAACTTGTCACCTTATGTTTTGTATTGATTTCCATTTTTAATCGAATTTTCTCCCTCCTCCATCTTTTCAAATGTAAAATAACTGAAAATTTATCGAAAATTATCGATTAATAATGAAAAGTTTTTGTTTCTGCTTGTCTCTCTATCTGTACAAACATATTTTAATTTTTCGGTACAACAAACATCAGAGATTCCGCACATCTTTGCGATATGATGAAAGATAAGGAAGAAGAAAAACTGGAAAAAGTGTACAATACGCAAATACATAAAATAGTACTGGAAGGAAAATAACATAAAATCTAATTAAAAAACTTCGTTTGGGTTTTCATTACATTTTTCTTGAAGGCGAAAGTATCCCTCTTGAACTTGGTATTAAACAAAACAATTTGAATATGTACATTCGCCAAAAAAAAAGGAAAATGAAAGTACACACCGAAAGCAACAAGGAATAAGCAGAAGGGGGTTGAAATATCGGTCGTGATCTAATCTGCATAGTAATTGCCAATTTCCGTGGGATGATGCAAATTATTTTCCTTCTCTGTGCTATTGATATACCCAAATATTTAATTTTCACAATTTTATTTTAATTTTGGAGATTATCGCCCAAAGGGCGATGAGGAAAACTATTAATAATTTTACCTTGACATTCGACACGATAAATGTTAAATTGGGATTTGACTAATTAAAGGGAAAGTTGGTGAAACAAGGGTAGGATTATACATTGTGAATATAATTACCCTGAACTTGACAGAAATGAAGCTAAAGGATTTATGAAATTCAGGACAGTTCTACAGAATTAGATACAGCGGAAGGCGAAACCGCTTAAGTTCCGAAAAAAGTACAAAAGCTTTTGCGAAATGGTAAAGAAATATTTATCCAATGACTAATTTTGCACTGCTTGCTACAAACATAAGCGGTTTATGTATTGCCATTATGTCGCTCATTTGCTGCAACATAACTTGTTCAGGAAATACCTTTAAACATATTGCATCGCAATACCTTTCGACAATAATTTTAAAATTACATGGGGATATCATTTAGATATGGAATGGGGAATATGTTGGTAGAAACACATTGTTATAAAAGCTCTAATAGTTCGTGTGTGGTCTATAACCCAAAAACAATTTAAAAATTTAGTGTAAGAAATAAGCGATGTGTAATTAAAACGAATAAAGCTTTTATTTCATATTTAAATAATGAATTTTCGGTGACATAAGAAAAGTTTATTTTAATTACGTTGTAATTAAAAAAGTTTCTCTTTCAAATTAAATTAAATTTTTATACTTCAAAATTATACTTACTAGTACATATAAGCAAACCATTATTAATTTTGTCATAAATAATTCATTTGTAGTCTTCCTCTACTGAATCTGGGTACATATTAATTATCCCCAACAGCTTAGGATCTTTGTACAAATGTGGAAGCACGGATCAATAAATGGCAAGAAGCCCATTAGATATTTTGTTTTCTATTCGTTGCTGATTGTTTCAGAAAAATTCTCATTTTCAATTTCAGCTTAGTTGAGCTTCCTTATTTGTCGGCGTTTAAATGATTTCTCATCGTTTAAACATTGTTATTTTATAGCAAACATTGTTATTATAGCAAAGTCTCCGTTTGCGTGTCTGACCCAGTTAATATTTCTCCAAATAGTTCTCCAAATACAAATCAGTTCCTGTCGTGAACACTTGCTTACACATTAGAAAAGCTAAAATCACTTATTTCAGTATAAACTTAGTATATAAAAGTTTATACTCGGTATAAAAAGTATAACCTCAGGTAGAGGGTTCTTCCCGGGATTTCCCGCCCTAGAATTCTCGGGAATTTTCGATGTTTCACATTTTCCGTTTCCCGGAAAAATATTAAATTCAAAGAATTATTTGTGTATATATTTTATTATATTATAATACGTAGACAACAATTTTAACCTTATTATATATTTTATATTCAAAACTATTCATTAATTATTGATACATTTAAAATATATAAAACAATAGAAATTGTTGCTTCACAGTAAATTTTATACAGTTTCTATACAATTAATTTACAAATAATAAAAGCACAATCATAACAAAACTATATTCTCATGATCATTTTTATGTGTCTCTAATGTCAGTCAGATGTCATCTATAATATCGAAAAATGTAAATATCAAATCATAACCTTTTCCGAACATGCCCTTTGTTTTTTTTGTAATACTGGCAACACTAATTTAATAAGATTTATTTTTCAAGAAATGACATTCGGTTCTTCCCCGTATTGACAATTTCATTCAATTTAATTGTTTCAAGTGGTTAAGTTGTAAGTTTAATTTATTATTTTCTTTAATCCAAAAACTAATTTCTTTATTTTAATATATAATTTAAAATCGCCAAAACACCGTTTTAATCGTGGCTGATTCTGTCTGGAAATATTTTTCAAAAGTACTTTTGACAAAGGAGGCGAACAAGCGAATTGTTTGAAATGTGCGAATAAATTATTAAGTTGTAAGGGCTCGTGAACCAGTGGATTAATAAGACATTTGCAACATATTCATAATATTAATATTAAGAAAAGAACCTCAAATGATGATCAAAGTGCTGGCCCAAGTAACGTTGAGATAATCCCTGCAAAAGCTAATAAGTCTCTCACATCATTTTTTTCTAAGAAACAGTCTTTAGCAAAGATGGTGGCTAGGTTTGCGGCCGTTGATGGATTTTCAATCAACGGAATATGCAAAAGTGAGTTCATTCGTCAAGCATTAAGTGAAAAGCAATGTCATCTTCCAAAAGGTAAAAACAATGAGATGAAACTAATTCATGAATATTGTGCTGTTGCAAAAATTGAAGTTATTGTAAAAATAAAATCACATAAAGAAAAGAGTGGATTCTTACGTTTGATGAATGGACAAGTCTACGCAACCGAAGATATTTGAATATCAATATTCATTACAATAAGTTATTTATTAATCTAGGACTGATGATTCTTTAGAAAATGAATCTAGTTTTTCCAGTGACAACTCTAACGAATCTGAAACTGAAAGTGATAATCTAAATGCTTTCGAACCCCAAATATGTGAAAGAGATGATATAAATGCGGCTTTACAAATGGTTAGAAAAATAGTTAAGTTTTTTAAACTTTCGCCAAAAAGAAATTCGATTTTACAAGACCATGTAAAAGAAGAGCACGGAATTGAATTTAGTTTACTGCTAGATTGCCGGACCAGATCGAACAGCATTGTGACAATGGTTGAACGATTTTTAAAAGTGACGGACTCAGTGAAAAAAGCATTAAATGAGTTGGACTTCTTAGAGCTTTTTAACGATATTTATGTTTCAGTTTTGACAAATATTTGTAACGCTCTTCAACCAATCAAAATAGCTGCAGAGGCATTAGGTATACGTGATGCAAATGTGATTACAGCTGATGTAATCCTAAAATTTTTAGTTGATTCCCTGCGTGACAATAATGATGCAATTTCAAAGGAGATGTTGGCAGCTCTGTCTCTTCGCGTTAAAGAGCAAAGAAATCAAGATCTTGTGACTTTGATTAAATACCTCCAAACACTCGATTTGCATTCAACTGCTACTCCTGAGCTACCTTCATCATCGAAAGCTACAATTTTTCGTTATGCGATTGACTTATTTAATCGATTATTCAGTGAAGATGTTGATATTGAAATTGAAAGTGAATCGTCTGACCAAAAACGATGTAATACCGAGACGTCTAATGAACATTTATTTTCAAAAAATAAAAAAACAACAACAATAAATGGAAACTACAGTAGAACTGTAATAACCTTAACTTCTTAATCCCTTTAAATCAGACTCTCTGCTGTTAATTTCTTCTTACCTTTTACTTCTTCTTGATTTGCGTTTGACTTTGAATTGAGTATGCTCTACGAGTATAAAAATTTAAAAAACAAATCTAACAAAAATTCGCATTTCTCACTACTTTTATTTTTGTTTATTTTTTGTGTTTACAATTTTTATGTGTGAGTACATACAATCCGAATGCCGTCTAGAATATACAAGCCATACTGCTAAAAGCAAAAATTATTTTTTTTTAGTTCATCGACATAACCTAGATGGCAATTAACATTCGAAAAATGAAATAGTTGAGAGAAACAGAGAATAAAACATTTCAAAAATAAAAAAATTATTTAGTATTATCTCATCCGTACGAAAGGAAGGTTGTACATATTTTTATCTCTGCTAATTATCTGCATAATTTAAAACTAATAAAACTATTAATGAAATAATGATATAAATATAAATAAATATTAACTAAAAATGTAATATGAGTTGGAAAAATTTATATGAATTTTTTTTTATTAATAATTTTAAATTATGAAAAAAACATACGACGTATAACCTCCCTTTTCTGCGCTTGGATTAATACTAATTTATTTTTTATATTTTCACATTTTTAATCTCTTCGTTTTCAAGTTTTGTTCTCTTTCATTTTTCTAGCATTAATGCCATCTGCAGAAGATTAATGGAACTGTCGACATAAATTGAGTGACGTAGACAGCAGTATGGCTTGTATATTCTAGAGGGCATTGGTACATACATCAATTCATACAAAATTTGTGATAGTTTGATACAAATAAATAAAAAACATTATGCTGGATACATAGAAAATAAACGCTCCTCGTATATATAGTTTCCTAATAAGTTTTTGGTTTTGGATTTTTTAACCTTTATTTAACCTTTTCCCGGCTGAATAAGAAAAACTACATATTTCGGCTGGAGTTCATATTTTGTATATGAAAATAAAGCGAATTTATGTTACTAACATGGCTGTACATTGCGTTATGAACTATTTGTTGTGCCAAGCTGGGAATATACATTTGATTATGATACTTACTAAATGTGGCATTCTAAATTGAATTTTACATGAAGTTCTGGAATATGGCCAAGTATAATGGAACTTGTCTATTTCTCAACCGCTTATAATGAAATTTTTTATGTGCGTTTGAAACGGGCTTTTAAAACGATTTTTGGAAGAAGTTCTGACATATTACCAATAATGATGGCACTTGCCTATTTCTCAACCGATTATGATGAAATTTGACAGGTGCATTGGAAATGGGATTCTAAAATGATTTTTGGGTGAAGTTCTGAAACATGGCCAAGTATAATGGAACTTGCCTATTTCTCAACTAATTATGATGAAATTCGGTTTGTGCGTTGGAAATTGGATTCTAAAATGATTTTTGGAAGAAGTTTTGGAATATGCCCAAGTAGGATGGAACTTGGCTATTTCTAAACCAATTATGATGAAATTCGACTTGACAATGGAAATGGGATCTTCAAATGATTTTTAGATGAAGTTCTGGAATATAGCCAAATACGATGTAGCTTGTCTATTTCTTAACCGATTTTGATGAAACTTGACACGTGCGATAGAAATGGGATTCTAAAATGATATTTAGATGAAGTTCTGGAATATGGTCAGTTAGGAAGGAACTTGGTTATACCTCAACTGATTAAGATGAAATTCGACTTGTATGATGGAAATGAGATCTTCAAATCATTTTTAGATGAAGTTCTAGAGTAAGGATAAGTAGGATGGAACTTGGGTATTTCTTAACCGAATACGATGAAATTCTACTTGTATGATGGAAATGGGATCTTCAAATGATTTTTAGATGAAGTTCTGGAATATGGCCAAGTAGGATGGAAGTTGGCTATTTCTTGAACGATTTTGATGAAATTCGACAAGTGCGATAGAAATGGGATTCTAAAATGACATTTAGAAAAAGTTCTGGAATATGGTCAATTAGGAAGGGACTCGGTTATTTCTCAATCGATTATGATAAATTTTTACTTGTGTTTTTACAGAGGAATACCATTTTGTGAACAATTAAAATTGTTGGTTTAGAAATTCGATATGAAGTTTTGCAAGTATGTCAAAGGTGTTAAAGATTTTGTCTATTAGATTGATTATTTACTAGAAGATATTTTTCCGATATTTAAAAAATACTTTTGATTGAAATATAATGTGACTCTAAAGAAATAAAATAAACTTTGTTTGGGGGATTTTACTAACAATTGAGCTAATAAAAAGTAAAATGAGGGGGCATTAGAATAAATATTACCAGTCGCAGCGTCGCTCAATTAGCAAAGCTGGTTAGAAACACTTTCTACACAATAAGCATTGAGAAGCATAATGGAGATTGGCTGAAAAGATTCTCTATTTGAATTGTGCAAGAGCCGGTCTTTCTTATTTTTAGAATTCTTTTAATATACAATTTAAAATTAGTAAAGGCAAAGTGAGAAAACGCTAGTAATAAAGCAGAAAGGGTTCTAAATATGAGGAAATTGACGATTCTGTACTACACCTATTCATGCAGTCATGTTTTTCGGCCATAACACAGCTTTTCGAAATTGTTTTTGTAACACTACACAAGCATCATGAATAACATGAGATAGTATTGGGCGCTTTCAGCTCTACCAACTGTTGGCAACATGTTGACTAAAATAACCCTGTTGTTTTCTGAATGCCCCGATTTATCGAAAATTCCATGGCAATGTTATGTATCGAATGTCATTTTGCCCCTCAGTAAATTTTGAAAGCCAACATGTTGCGGGGCCTGAAAGCGCCCAATGACACCCATTTCCAAGCCGTTGAAAGCTTACTAAAAGTGATTGTGTTGGAGTCAGTGCTTTAATTTTCCACTTTATTTTTTAAAGCCAACAAATCAAAAATTCCTCGATCTCATACTGTTTGAATAATAATTCAAATCGAATCATTTTTGATGTCAAGAACGACGTGATGATAATTATCTTTAGCAAAAATCATGGAACATATCTAACACCTGATAAAGAAAAGCACATAAGCAGCACGGTTATTGTACAGTTGAAATTGTAATTAAATAAGTATTTTATACAAAAACCGCTAATACTTAAGCAAATTAATTAATGAAATATGTATATGTATTATTAGGTAAAAGTAATATTAAATATAAGTGATAATTATATTAATTATTATAATAAGTGATATATGCAAAATGAAAAGTTTTTGATCGAATAGACCCCTTGTTTGATTCATAAATTTATTTTAGAATTATGTTCATTTTACACTTTACAGGAATACTAACTACAGTTTCATTAATTAGACTACAATTTAAAATGATCAGTCGATCAAGAAGCTATAGTAATATTTTTTGACGTTTTCTCTAAATAGGGAAATCCATCAAAACTTGGGAACTTTGCTTTAAAATTAGATTTACCTATACCAGGAGGGATGTGCGTGTAATTTTTATTCCAGAAATGGTGGTAAGATCCCCTGAGGATGTTAGCCCATACAGATCCATTAGCCGCACATTATTTATTCTGAAAACCAAACCTTACATAAAATAACGGTTCAGTAGATTAGATTCAACGCCTTCACGCGACCTGACATCATAAATTGATGACACACTCCGGAACAAAGAGGTACTATTATGTTCATTCATTGATATTCCACGGGCTTTTGATAATACCAAATTCAAAGTCCTTCCGGAACAAGGACAATCATGGGGTATAGACTCGGCCTGATCCTATAAGTAGTTTGCTTCTTTGTAGCATCATGAATAACATGAGATGTTATAATAATTAATAATAAAATGTTTAATAATAACTATTACTAATATTTTGGTTCTCACCTCAACGAGAAATACTATGCAAATGTGGCTAGATTTGTATGAAATTTTTCGGTGAGGTGAGAACCATAATAGGGCTAAGAGTTAAAAAAAGTTTATTTTATTTCTTTAGAGTCACATTATATTTCAATCAAAAGTGTTTTTTAAATAATTTACTTTTATTTGCGGAAAAATATCTTCTAGTAAATAATCAATCTAATAAAAAAAATCTTTAACACCTTTGACATACTTGCAAAACTTCATATCGAATTTCTAAACCAACAATTTTAATTGTTCACAAAATGGTATTCCTCTGTAAACACACAAGTAAAATTTCATCATAATCGATTGAGAAATAACCGAGTCCCTTCCTAATTGACCATATTCCAGAACCTTTTCTAAGTATCATTTTAGAATCCCATTTCTATCGCACTTGTCGAATTTCATCAAAATCGTTCAAGAAATATTCAAGTTCCATCCTACTTGGCAATATTCCAGAACTTCATCTAAAAATCATTTGAAGATCCCATTTCCGTCGTACAAGTCGAATTTCATCTTAATCGGTTGAGAAATAGACAAATTCCATACTACTTGGCCATATTCTAGAATCTTATCTAAAAATCATTTTAGAATCCCACATTTAGTCAGTATCGTTTTCAAATGTATATTGCTGGATGGCCACAATAAATAACTCATAACCCAATGAAAACCCATCGTTAATTTGTTAATAAAGAAAAAACAAATAAACATATATTTCCTTTATTCACCGGTCGTGATTCAGTTAATACCAGTTTAGCTCTAAATAGGTAAACAAATGATCATTTTTTGTTTTATGACGACACTCAATTCTAGTATTAAAGGAGACCTTTAAATTACAACAAGTAAAAACACGAAAACTAAAAACAAACACAAAAATGGTTCATTCGCTTTTTCTCTATTTATTTACATACACGTGGCAGAATAGTGTGACGTCACGAACACGTGACTCGAAACATCGAGCTAACTTTGAATCATGCTCACCGGTGTACCAGCGCATACTAAAGAGAGAACCAGCCAACATTTAAGACATTTAACGTAACAGTGCGGTATATGGAGTTTACATGTTACTGTCCAGCGAACCTTTAAGAAATGTTCGTTCAGTTTCGTTAAATTGAAGTGTCAACTTAACAGAGCGAAAATTATCGCGCAAAACTGAAGGAAATGTCAAAAATCCAAATTGCCCTTTGTGCAAATCTTCTTGTGGGAGCTCATTGTACATTTTAAGCATAAATTCAAAATTATTTATTTATGTTCATGTAGGTAAATTGAAAACCGAATTATTAAAGACTTTATAAATTGTAACATCAAATTATTGATTTTCAAATTTATTTATTTTCGTTTTTTTTCTCACGCCACAAGATCTGTGTCTTTTATTATTTGTGTTTATGTCCTTTAAGAATTTAAGGCTTTTTAATAATTGAAATAACTTTCGGCGTTCCTCCAATTCCATCGCCACATCAAAATTCTACACAAATTTTTAAAAATATTAATACGAGCTACCGTCTCCATCAAAGCAATTGCCAAGTTGTGTTACAGTTTCGCTAGCCAATCTGTCAAATTTTCCGTAAGAAAAAACTTTCGTTAAATTCTGTTAAATGTCTTAAATGTTCGCTGGTTGGCTCTTAACTAGTTTAACACACGAAAATTTTTCTGAATACATATTTTTGACCTCGCTCAAAACAATCTCGTATTAGTTGAAGAGTAAATTTAGTCAAAGAGAGAATTATGTTTTTGTGGTTTCAAGTATATTGCGTAGGGGCTCACTGTATTTTTCGAAATATAATTTCTACACCCAAATAGGTATTTTCTACACCCAACTAATTTGAATGTTTATTTATTCGACATGAGGCGTCTCTATGAAATCTACTATAGTTTCTGGTCTGACAGTTACAAATATTAAAGACAGATTGGCGATAGCTATAAATGCAGCATGTAAACCCAAAAAGTGTGTTACAACTAAAGATTCTAAAAAAGATCTCAAAAAAGAATTTCAAATGTATGAGAATACGGGAAATATTACAAATAATTTACAAAAGCTGCTAGATGCCCTAACTTGCATACAACCAACCTCAATAGAAAGCGAGAGAGTATTTTCATTGTAATCTAATTTCTGCACAAAACGAAGATCGTCACTTAGTGACTCATCTCTAGACTGCCTCACATTTTTGAAAAGTTATTTCGTAAACAAATATGTTCAAAAAATGTTTACTTGTTCAAGAAAAATTAATTTTTTCTCAATATATATTCAAAATCAAATGCATTTTTCTTAATATATTCAAATGAACTATTTATTGTTTAAATTATACTTTTTATTTTTTGAAATAAAATAACATTTTTAAAATAAATTTCGTTTTGTTATTAAAATTCAATTGCGGTTGGCGCTATTGTGTTTATATATTTGTTTAAGAAATGAAATTTTCCAATTCCCGGGAAACCGGGAAATAAATTTTAAATTTCCCGTTTCCCGGGAATTGAAAAATGCCGGGAATTGCTACCCTCTTACCTCTCAGGTCTTTCTGTTCATACCAAACTGAGTTTATACTCGAAATAAACGGTAAACGCTTTTCATGTTCAAAGTATATTCTTCTCACATTTTGCTTCGGTTTACTCATACAACCCATTGTGTCTGGATATACCTACTGTGTTGGAGCAAGTTCACGAAATGGTGTTCTTTGTCAATATTTCTTTAAGCAATGAAATGCGATATATTCAATTTGTTCAACATCCATTTAGCTAAATAAATGAGCATAAGGAAAAACATCACATGGAAAGCTGGTCGAAAGGAAACTCACAATTTATAGAATAAATACACACATGAAAAAAGCGCACAAATGTATTTTTAAAATGTTTTTCATTTTCCCAAGAATCTTTGCACAAATATCCAAACTTGAGCGGCTTTGGGGAAATCTTGATTATGGTATGAGAATCATAAAACCCTGAATTGTTTTTTAATTTTGGACTGAAATTACTTTTAGTCATTTTTCAGGCCAAAACATGTGAATAACATTATCTCAGGTTGAGCTTTTTTCGGGTTACCGTAAAAACACATATTTTGAGCGTGAATTAAATTAAAACCCCATTTTTTCAAGAAATTGGGTATTTCTATAAATCCTCAATTTATATAAATCCTGGAAAAGGATAGTTTGCTTGAAAGTTGCTAAGTTATCTTCTATATTATTAAACGAGCAATAATTGCGGGTATGTATATATGTCCGCACGAAAAACTACTTCGAGACCGATTTCGTTGACGTAAAATGGCTATATGATGTCTTTTTGCATGAAAATGCGATTGAGTCTGGTCTCAAGTCTGGGAAAACTCTGTAAAGCCTTCAAATCTGGAAAAATTATCCAAATTTTACAGCGTCATCTCTAAAATGGTCAATTGTATATCGCTCATTTGCTACCACAATGGCATAACTCAAAATCGGTCGTTTTTGACTTATTTATAGAGAAATATCGGCTTTTTAATATAGTTAAAACTGATATAACGACACACCTAAAGCTATAAAGCTCACTACAAGACAAACGGAAATGTCTCTCAAATTATAACATTTGTTATTTTTAAATTGTGTCATTGTTGCAGCAAATGAGCGATATGTATTGTGTATTTTTTTTTATAGAAAAGAATGTTTGATGATTTTTTTAAATAGTACAGCTAACAGCTGCGTAGTTAGCAGCATACGGAGTTGGGATGTATTTAATTTTTTTTTATGATTTTTTTTTCATGGATGTCCATTTTTCAAAAATCACGACAAAAAAAAAAAAATTTAAATTAATGTTGGATGATCAGCATATTTTTTTAGTCTTTTCCCGACGAATTTTCCGAGTGGAAATTCGCGATTTTCTCGCATTTTCCGTGATTTTTCCGATATGATGTAAAAGGAAATTATTCTTAGAATATTTTTCTTCATCTGTATACCAAATTACAGAAAGATCTGACAAATTTTATCTTTCTGTATGTTGATACGTCACATTGTGTAAATCTATCTACATATTATATAATTTAGTAGAATGCTCAAAACTTTTTATAAAACCAAGTAATTTTTCGGCAAATTCCCATGCCGCAGTAGTCTAGGTGTTAGCGTTGTGGATTTTAAAATTTTAGATCGTAGTTCGAACCTCGAAAATTACATTCTTGAGATAAATTTTTTTTTCGTTTTTTTTTCAAATTTATATGGCATGTATGATTGAATAATAATAAAAGATGAATGTAAAAGTTGTAAGCTACATTTAGGCTATTATAGTAAATTATTTGTGTTGCAAATACACAATTATGACATTTACGTTCACAAAAATCAAGAATTAACTACAAAAACTACATTTACATTTAAGTTACGGTAAATGTATGTATATCAGTAAACGTAGGTATAATTTGGGAAACTACATATATATATATGTATTTAGGTGAAGGATCATTAATTCGAGCGAGAATCTTGAAAAATTTATATGAAATCGATATTGAAATAATTTTCTGGAAATATTGGATTCAATTTTCAATTGTAGGATTTAATTATTCCAGTGATTTTCTTGTCCAAAAAATCACGAAAATGAGTGGAATAGAATAAATATATAAAAATAAAATATCACATAAAAAATCGTTCTTAAATCAAAATAAGGTACGAGTATCAAAACCAACGCGGCATAATCGATGGGATGTAACTCCTCAAATAAAATGCGATACTAATCCTTCGCTTGTGGATGCACAAAATTATGATAAATATCTGTTAGATATTGTGTTATTGAAAATTATAGAAACTATTTATGACCCTGAACTTAAGGAATATAAAGATTACGAGATAATCTCAAAAATAGTAAATTCGACCGGTATAACAGCAATGATTTCTGCAATGCGTCCCGATATCGATAATATAGAGGCGTATATACGAAATACCATTGCACATGCTTTTGTGGTGGTCGCAATTGTTTTTGGCATTCCAACATTATTATCGTTCCTCAAGGTGGTCTGCCAGAGTACCAAATGGCAAGATCGTTATACTGGCATAAAAATCGTACAACAAATCGCTGTTCGAATAAACGCGATTTCATCTTGTATTATCAAGCTATTGATCGAAGTGATAATAAATGGTTTAATTGATGAACACCGAAATGTACGAAGTATTACCGCTTTAGCCATGTTAGCGTTGGCTGAAACAGCAACACGACATGATGATACAATAAATTGATTAATAAAAATAGTTTAAGTTTTGAAAATTATTTTAGTTTTTTCTTTTCAAGTGCCCATTGTCAACAGTATAAATGTTTGGATCAATGACTACCCCATATAATACGTTGGGTGGTACTTTCACTTTTTTACTAAAGCGTTTTTCACGCAACTATAAAAAGAAGTTTTATTAAAACACCGTTGACTGGTGGATGCTTTTTGGTTCCAAGCGTCATCGGTGGTTTAGTAGAGCAAATAAAATAATTGTCGTAATACTTCAAATGGTGGTAGCGTTAGGAGTGATGAAGCTAGCGACAGACTATAACTTTTATTCCTCCACCATCTCCGGTAAACAAGGTAAGAGTAGTAAGCATTGTGCTTTTATTTTAGCGCGCAATAGCACATCTGAATATGCAGGCAGTTTCAAGAATTATCCAATTGTGGCTAAAGAATGCGGTGGTACTGAAACAATATTTGATATTTTATCCGATATTTCCATCAAGGTACCATCAACGTCCTCGTATAAATCATAATTTGGTTCAACTTTAACCAATTCCCCGATTATTGAACTTCCCTTTTGATTTTTCCTATTCTGAATCACCAATAATTATCTTAGCACTCTCGGTATATACTATCGGAAGGAAATGTGCTAATAGAGATAATGCACCTCGACTCGAAAATATCTGTAGCGGGCTAGCGGTCATGATAATAGTACAAAATCATTTGTGAAAAATAATACAAATAAAAAATTTATTTATACAACTACTGTTGTTTATTTAAAAAACACTAGTTTTTTATTTTAATACAAAATCAGATGCTTGGAACGTCATTTCTTCGTCGAACTTCGAAGAACGTCGTCTTTTCGTGCCAGGAAGCGATTGCGATGGGTCTTGATAATTTAGAAGGTGTTCTCCATTTGTGCCCAGGCCTTTTTTTATTTTTTACGATTTTGGTAAAAATTGGTAAGCTGGGGTTTTCGTGTGCCAAGAATCAATTGTGACCGGTCTTGATTTCGAAAAAAATAGTTTAGGGGGTTCTTCAGTGGAACTCGGGCTCCTTTGTAATTTTCACGATGTTGGTAAATATTGGAAAGAAGTGTTTTTAAGTGGTATAAGGTGATACCCATTGGTCTTGATTTCAGGAAAATTCAGACTCCATTTTTATAGTTTTAATGATTTTGTTGAAAATTAGTAAGTATGTTTACCAGTCCAGAGTGTCATCCATTGGAACTTGGGTTTTTTAAATTTTAACTATTTTGTTAAAAGTTGGTAAAGAGGGTTTTCGAGTGCCACGAAGCGATTGTGATGGGTATAAATTTTTGGAAAATTCGTTTAGGGGGTTCTCCAGTTGAGCCCGGGCTTCTTTTTTTCATTTTTAAATTTTTGGTAAAAATTTGTGAGCGGGTGGGTGCCAGACAGAGATTGCAATGGGTCTTGGTTTAAAAAAATTAGCTTAGGGTCTTTCAGTGGTATCCGGGTTCCTTTTTTCATTTTAACAATTTTGGTAAACATTTGGTAATGAGAGATATTCGAGCGGCAGGAAGCGATCGCCATGGGTATTGTTTGAAGTCAAATAGGGTTTTGAAAGGTCTGCAATGGGTGTTGATTTCGGGAAATATATGTTTAGAGGGTCCTCCGGATGGTCGAGGTCCATTTTTTAAGTTCAACGATTTTTGTAATAATTGGTGAGCAGGGATTTTCTAGTGTTAGGAAACATTTGCAGTGGACTTTGATTTCGGGAAATGTCGTTTAGTGGGTCCTCTAATAGGCCTGGGGTTCGTTTTTTTGAATATTTTTTATTGATCATAATTGGTGAAAGAGAGTTTTCGAGTGCCAAAACGCGATAACACCGGGTATTGATTCTTAAAAAAAACGTTAAGGAAGTTCTCGTCCGGTGAGCCCCTGTTTGCTTGGTTTTATCTTACTTTTTAACTTACTACCGGTTTCTGAAACGGTTATTTGATTTTTATTAATGTTGGTTGGGGTGGTTTTATTTCAGTAAAATTCGTTTAAGAGGATCCTCCTATGGGAATTCATATTTTTACTATTTTCTTTTGTTAATAGTAATTGGTTAGATGGAAATTTTCTAGTGAAAGGAAGCAATTGTAATGGGTTTTGATTTCTTGGAAAAATATTTTAGTAGGCTTTCTGGAGAGGTTCGGGTTTCATTTTTATTTTATTTTCTAACAAAGGAAATCTAATTGTTGTTATTGCTATTGATATTGCATTGTGTTTTGTTTTTTTTTATTTGTTCAATTGTGATTTTTGAGAATTATATAGAGATCATAAATTAGTTCCAAATATGGATCGTATAGGTTCTGTAAAATGGCCAATTCCAATGGACCAAAGCCATTTCTCAACCGGTTTCGATAGAACTCGGTATGTACCATGAAAATGGGATTGTAAAATGGGAATATGAATATTATTCTAGTTTCAATAGGATTAAACCATTTCCTTTCAATTGGGATGAATTGTATAGAATGGGATTTGTTTAGTATAAAATGGGATTCAAACATGAGTGTCGGAAATTTTTCTGGAAAATCGACAGCCTAAATGGAACTAACATATTGCTCAATTGAATGAGGTGAAACTCAGTGACATGAACGTGTAACAAACGCTAATGTAATTCGGAACGAGCGTAGCTCGGTGCTCCTGGGACTTATTATTAATTTATACAAAAAAAATGTTTAAACACGTATTCAAATATTTCTGATTAAGTAAAACGAGCACTTCCTTGTGCGGATTTGTGTGGGTTTTTTTTCGCCTTTGAGGACGAAATTGATCCTTACTATACCTATACAAAATTTAATTAAATTCTGAAATAATTTTCATTATTTCTGATTTTTATCATATTCTGAAGTTTAATAAAGAAATCGAACTTTTAAAATTCAAAATTGCAGGATCCTGAAATTGTTATCAAATTCGATTTTATTCTGTATTAATATCATTCGTTGAAATATTAATTTGGGCACTGCGAGGTTCAAATTCTTATATTTGACACAAATACAGATAAATAGTAAGAACGAATGATTAAAACATAATTATTTTGGTTTTGTCGCTTTCTTGTTGTGATATTTATAGTAATTTGTTTAAAAGTGAAATCACAAACGTTTCGGATTTTACTCATTTGTCAACATTTATCGTTACTTCAATTTTAAATAGAATCCTATAAATATTACAACAAGAAAGTGACAAAACCAAAATAATTGTGATTTAATGTATGAAATCTTTAGAATAATATTAGTACACAAAAATCGTATGCTGTAAATGTATCGCCTACATGTTGCAAAATAACCGGAAGAAATGCTTCAGGGCCAATTCTGAAAGGTCTTCTGTTATCTCGGCCAGAAGAATCGTTTTCCTTTTTTTTCTACGTGTAATGCGAAACATTTATATATTTTTTTAAAGTAGCGGAAATTCTAACAGGCGTACTGCTTCCTTTCTCAGGAAGTGGCAAATAACACATATTACACTATCGGTACGATAAATATCCAAAGCATCAATTTTGTTCGTGAATTTACTTACACTAAATGTACAACACTTAATTTCATATTTGTTTGGTTTCATTAGAATAGTTTGTATACGCCTGTCTAGTACACAGACTAAAATCGCAATTCTCGTCTCATTTTTCCACCAAAGTTCTTTTTCAGGACTCCTGTAAAGGCTATCATCTTGACCAAAATATTTGTTTCCTTTTCTTATTTGGAAACAAGTGTGTATAACACGTTTATTTATGAAGCGCATATTTCGCACGCGCATAGTGATTTGTGATAACAGTTTGTGATTTTAAAATCAACATTTGTAAAAAGTCTGGGAGAGATTTTTATTGCCGTGTTGCCTGAGGTAATTTTACATTTTCCTGGCATGAAAGTCTGAGATAATAATTCACTCTTAAAAACAAGTAAAATGCCAGAATTTTTTCTTACCATATAAATTTTATCAGTGATTGGATGACTACTAAAATTTATTTTTAAAACAATTTATCTATGTTTGCTTCCATATTCCTTCCATCACAAAATGATATTCTAGCAACAACAATCTCGCAATATTTGTATTATTATATTTCGTATATCGGAGAAGATAATCAGATAGTAAATTTGGTCAAAAATGAGAGGTCTCTATATGTAAATCTATTATGGTTTTTGCTTGAACCTTTCCAGTGAATATGGGTTTGTGGATTTGTTGGTCGGTGTTATGATCTGGACAATTCGTTCGATAAATTTTGGTCTGCGATGGTGCATCTTGATTATTTTGGTCTTTTATAATCATTTCTGCCTGATTGGTAGATTGTTGTTTTGCACTGTGGTTTTCAGTGCCGCAATGCACTTCTCTGCAGGAAAGCGTCCTTCAACACAAACTAGGCCTAAATTTCAGAGTTTTTCTTTGTCTTTGACATTAAGATTCCCCAAGATTAAGTCAATCACAATATGTTACGTTTCACTCGCACTGCTGTTTAACACGAACTAAAAGTTTTTTATTAAACAATTCAATTTATTACCAACCACACAACTTGTTTCAATTTTTTTACCATTTTTAGTGTTACCAGCAATAAATTATACCATTCGAATTATTCACATTCGATAAAATCCTTTATAAGGGATAGTAATGGAATTTTCTAAAATATTTTTTAAATGATGTTCTTGAACATGGCCATGACTTTAGATGAAGTTCTGGAATATGGCTCAGAAGAATGGAGTCAGGGTATTTCTGAACCGATTATGATAAAATCGATAAATACAATGTAAATGGGGTTCTAAAATAATTCTTACAGGTGTCTATATTCGAGATATACTATGGAAACTATAAGACTCTAAAATTATGTTTAGATGAAGTAGAATGTATATGGCCAACTTGACTATTTCTTAGCCGATTTTGATAAAATCCGATTTTTAGCCAATAAGGATGGAACGTTCCAATTATAAAATAAAAATTACAAAAATAATTATCTCTTGTTTCGAGACCGTACACTATCATTAGAAGTTTCAGTTCTGCAGCACACACTTTCTGTCTCACACTTTGGTTTTTTGGTAATTATATGAAATTTTTGGTTTTTGGCTGTATAAAATGAAAAAAGATTCTGTTTATTTTGGAACGGAAAAACAAATATAGCAAAATGGTATTTAAACATTCTAAGTATGTATGTGTTTATATGTATATACTTATTTGTTTATATGCCTGGGGCCCTATTCTCGAATTCCACATCCATTTTCCACATGTGGACATCTGTCAAAATTCATAAAAACGTTCGGAAATTTCAATTCCTGTATTCTTGAATTCGCTACGGAATTTTTTCAGTAGTAAGGGAATATTTCCGAATGGGTATAAGCAGGTGAAAAGAATTCTCCATATACGAAATGGTTGTGGAATTCGAGAATAGGGCCCCAGGTGTTTAAATATGAAACCGGAATTTTTTAATAAAAAGTACACGTTCATCTTATGATAATGGTTAAGAGTATTTTATTCAAAGTAATGCCCATTTATAGTCATATATTTTTCCCATCTTTCTGCCAACGCGTGAGTGCCACGCCAATAAAATGTTCTTCTTTTGAGGCAAACCAGTTATCGAGCCACTTTCGTAAGTGATAATCGGGCGTAGCCAAGTCTAGTGAGTAAGCCGCATGTGAAAGTATTCCCCAATTAAGTACTTCCAACGTTTCCTTGACCGGTTTTGCTTTGTGTGATGGTGCATTATCATGAAGCAAAATCACTTTGTGTTGCCTTTTATCATATTGTGGTCGTTTTTCACGCAAAGTTCGATTCAAATTCATCATTTATTGTTGGTAGTGTTTTGTATTTACGGTTTCAGCAGGTTTTATCAGCTCAAATAAATCACACTCTTCTGTTAGACCAAATACAAAGCGTTGTCTTCCATCCGAAGCGATTTGGCCTTGCAGTCGATGTCGATGGTGTTCTGGATCAACCCAAGGCTTTTGGGCTTTGGATTCTCAAGATGGATCAATTTTTCATAGCCAGTCACAATTCGATGGAGAAATGAGTTTCTTTTGTATCTGGCGACCAAAATTTCGCAAGTGATTTTTTGATTTTCTTGTTGTCTTTCATTCAGTTAATGCGGAACCCATTGTCCCAGCTTTTGGATCTTTGCCGTGGCTTTTAAACGTATGGAGACGGCTTCTCATGACACATTCTCATCCAACAATTCTTGCAATTTACTATCTTCAAATTTTTTCGGTGGTCTTCCAAGTTCTTCGTTTCTCATGTCAAAATCACCGCTTTTGAATTTATTAAACCACACATAGGATTGTAGCGGCTCGCTCATTTATTATCATTCGCACATTACATTCAAACATTCTTACATTCATTTCTACATTCACTCATCGCTACAATCAATTCGCATGCGAACATGCCAAAGAAACAAAATGAACAGACTTATTAAAATACAGGCATACCAACGCGAAAGAAAAACAATAAAAATAAAAGTACATGAACACAGGTTCTTTCGCGCTTGTTTTTTTTTCTGATAAGCTAATGGCGCATACTCGAAAATTCATTTCAGTAACTTTTATGGTAATTTCGCAACAAGCGAACTTGACGGAGATAAACTTTTCTCAATATTTTGGTAATTTTTTTCCCCTCCATACATAAGTTGGTATGGAGGGGAAAAAAATTACCAAAATATTGAGAAAAGTTTATCTCCGTCAAGTTCGCTTGTTGCGAAATTACCATAAAAGTTACTGAAATGAATTTTCGAGTATGCGCCATAAAAACACAAAATCGTTTCATTTTCATACAACACAAAGCCAACTAATTTTTCATTTCAATAAAAAAACTTATGTGTTATCGGCCAATCGATTTTCTTATAAATAAAATAAGAAAATTAATTTTTCCCTGTTTTTGGTGCTACATAAATATTTATAGTGCGGTGGTGATAAATATTAATAATAAAATAATCATTGTAATTAAAATAATAAATTATCTTCTGTAATAAATGAATTATAAAATCGGCGCGCTATGTGCACGTCACAATAAACTCAAGTGTTTTTATCATTTCAAAATATTGTTTATATAACACCATTACGAACAGTGTTATAGGATTGTGATTTACGAAGAGCATGCTCACGACTCTCTTCTTACAACGTTAACACGAACTCACTGAAGCTATTCTTAAAACGTTTCTTACATTAATTAAATATATATAGTTACTCAATTTTTTTAAAGTTCTGGCTGGTAACCATTTAACGAAATCTCGCTAATGTTTCCGGAACATGAACTTTTGTCTTTCACTGAATCTTTTAATTTCATACATATTTTTCTCTCCAATTTTTTTTTTTTTTTTTTGGATTATTTTCGTTAAACCTTTTAACACAAAAATTACTGCTAAAGCTTCTTTATGTAATATGTATGTGAAGTTGGCCCAAAATTCTATCCCAAAGAAATGCTATGGTAACACAAAAATGGCAATTTATAGTGTCAGCCCAAAAAAACTTCTATAACGACCAATATTTACGAAACCATAGCCCAAAAAAAATTCTATCATTACAAAATTTCCAATGTCAGCCCAAAAAAAATACTCTCATGATAGCTAAGACTTTCACGACCCCAAAAATAAAACTATCGCGAGACTAAAGATTTTAATTTGCGGTAAATATAAAATAAAATGATTAGGAAGTTATACAAAAATTTCAAAATTTAATTCTTATTATATGAATTATTATTTAATAAATTTACAGCACTAAGCTTGATAAATTAACTAAAATTAAATTTTATTTATGTTATATTTATTGTTTATTTATTAATTTCCTTATTTTTAAATTATTACTAGGTATTATTACTTGTAATCGAAATAGATTCTAATAAAAAACTTCAATAATAATTTCACTATAAGAAAATTAATAAATAAACAATAAATATAAAATAAAAATAATTTATTATTAATCAATTTAAAAGTGGAACAAGTCACAAGAAAGAAGCAGAAAATTCATTCGAGATAGCAGTAATCAATAATATTCTAAAATAATTTTATAAAATATCTGTTATTTACCTTAATAATTATCAGAAGATGCCATGAATGGCCAGAATGGGCCATATTTTTAGTGCTGTCAAGAAATTGTCACTTCTTCATATTTCGTTGGAACCATGAAGGTAAAGATCAAATCTAATAGAAAATCATAGTCTGATCGATGTTCAACACCCTAACTTCCGAGATATATGACGAAGAAGTGATAATTCTTGACGGGACTAAGTTTATGGGCCATTCTGGCTATGAAATCCCAATGACATTGGTCTGATTCGTTGGAACCATAAAGATAAAGATCAGATCTATTATAAAATCATAGTCTGATCGATGTTCAACACCCTAACTTCCGAGATATATTACGATGAAGTGACATTTCATGACGGGACTACGTATATGGGCCATTCTGGCTCTGAGATCCCAATGACATTGGTCAGATTCGTTGGAACCATGAAGATAAAGATCAGATCTATTATAAAACCATAGTCTGATCGATGTTCAACACCCTAACTTTCGAGATATATTACGAAGAAGTGACATTTCTTGACGGGACTAAGTATATGGGCCATTCTGGCTATGAAATCCCAATGACATTGGTCTGATTCGTTGGAACCATGAAGGTAAAGATCAGATCTATTAGAAAATCATAGTCTGATTGATGTTCAACACTCTAACTTCCGAGATATATGACGAAGAAGTGACATTTCATGACGGGACTAAGTATATGGGCCATTCTGGCTATTAAATCCCAATGACATTGGTCTGATTCGTTGGAACCATGAAGGTAAAGATCAGATCTAATAGAAAATCATAGTCTGATCGATGTTCAACACCCTAACTTCCGAGATATATTACGATGAAGTGACATTTCTTGACGGGACTATGTATATGGGCCATTCTGGCTCTGAGATCCCAATGACATTGGTCTGATTCGTTGGAACCATGAAGGTAAAGATCAGATCTATTATAAAATCATAGTCTGATCGATGTTCAACACCCTAACTTTCGAAATATATTACGAAGAAGTGACATTTCTTGACGGGACTAAGTATATGGGCCATTCTGGCTATGAAATTCCAATGACATTGGTCTGATTCGTTGGAACCATGAAGGTAAAGATCAGATCTATTAGAAAATCATAGTCTGATTGATGTTCAACACCCAAACTTCCGAGATATATGACGAAGAAGTGACATTTCTTGACGGGACTAAGTATATGGGCCATTCTGGCTATTAAATCCCAATGACATTGGTCTGATTCGCTGGAACCATGAAGGTAAAGATCAGATCTATTAGAAAATCATAGTCTGATCGATGTTCAACACCCTAACTTCCGAGATATATGACGAAGAAGTGACATTTCTTGACGGGACTAAGTATATGGGCCATTCTGGCTATGAAATTCCAATGACATTGGTCTGATTCGTTGGAACCATGAAGGTAAAGATTAGACCTATTAGAAAATCATAGTTAGCTTGATGTTTAGTACCCTAACTTCCGAGATATATGACGATGAAGTGACATATCTTGACGGGACTATGTATATGAGATCCCAATGAGACGCAAACCTTGTAACTTTACAAATTTTTAATTAATTCTCTTTGGAAATTAAACAGAAATAAATAAAAAATATTTATTTTACATTATAGTTCAGTTAAGATATTTCGAATACAAATTAATATTTTTCTGATTTTCTGTTTTCGTATTATATGTTTGTAATTGATTTCATATTTTTTTAATGTTATATTATGTAGTACTGGACATTGTAGCTGCAAAAAAAAATGTATTGTTATCATTAAGCATAAATTTTATTTTTCCTATCGTGATAGCTTTCCTTATATCATAACATGTATAATGGTATTGCCAGTGCTTAAAATTTAAATTTTTTGGGATAGAATTTTGGGCCAACTTCACAAAGGTTTATGTAATGGGGAATAATTTTGCTCCGCTTTTGATAGAGTACTGGACATAAACAGAACAGGTCTCTCTTGGCCATCAATTACAATTGAGAGCACCGCTCCTCCACCATAAGGACCAGCATCTGTAGCCACAATAATTGCTTTTGTTGGGCCAAATAATAATAAAACGTTATTACTAGTTATGCGTAGTTTACATTTATCGAATGTTTTTTGACACTCATCAGACCAGTTTCATGCCCTTATTTAATAGTTTATACAATACGTTTAATTCTGAGGCTAGATTGGGAATAAACCACCCATACAAATTCTATAACCATAAAAAACTTTGTAGCTCTTGCAGGTTTTTCGGATTTGGTGCTTTGACAATAGCTTCTACTTTTTTACAAGATGGTCTTTTGCACTACCAGATACAACGTGACTCTGAAAATCAACTGACTTTCCAAAAAAATTACACTTTTCTATATTTATTTTAACATTATAATTATTTAGACGGCTTAGAACTTCCATTAAACACTAACAACATTCTTCATAATTTCCACCAACAACTAATATATCATCTAAATAAAACAGAGTATTTTTGCAGCCCTATAATATACGATCAATTGTTGATTGAAAAATTGATGGTGCACTCTTGACTCTATAGTGTAAACAAGTATATTGAAATAATCGTTTTAGAGTATTGATTGTAAGATATTGAAGAGAATTATCAGATAATCTAAGTTATTGATATGCTCTGCTTGAAAGACTTGCAAATATATTATCAACCCTAGGTAATGGATAGTGTTTTGTTTGAATACCAATGGTATATCTGTTTATCGTGACTTTACAATGTATACATATCCTTATCTTATTATTTGATTTACGTACAACCACTACTGGACTTGCCCACTCACTAAAACGCACTGGGGCTAAAACGCCTTCTCCGCATAACTTATCTCTAATTCGACAATACTACAAATATATAAGCAGTTGGCACGTTGAAAAATTGGAACCGTATTTTCCTTCATCACTATATCTACTTCGAAATCTACAATAAAACCGCCAGAGGAGGGTAGTTCAAACGGAAAATTTGCTTGAATAAATTCAATAAAAGAATGTGACTTACTTACTATTTAAATTTGTAATAGTTTTTCTTTCCAATCCGGAAACAATCTATTTAACCAAGTGTGGCCCATTAGTGGTTTAAATTTATTTTTACTGTTCACTACCGCTCTGCTATTTCATTCACCTCTGGTTCATAAAAATCTTTTAGAACCTTAATAGACTCATCATATGATTTCGCCATTGGATCAACGCCGTTGGTACTTCAAGCCGTTTTAGTGTACTATGAATATATTTTCTTTTTGTCATCTGCTATACCGTTTATATTAAAGAAATGACTAAATCTTTCTGCATATTCCGGAAAATTATCACCAGTACCGCTAACCCAATTTTCAATAATATTTGAGCCAAGCATAGTGCTCATATTTGAATTTACATCGACTTTTTCGTCTTTGATTTTAATCAGTAATGGTATGAATTCACTACAGACGCGTTTTTGCTGTTGTATTTTGGTTCACTGTACTTTCACAACACGATTAGCTTTTTTTATAGCTAGTGTTTAACTGTTTAATTATCAAATGTAATTTACTGGACTGTTCAAAATTAATTGACGTAAATGATGAATTGTATTTAATTTAATTTTAATCCACGTCGCCAAAATATTAAGCGATATATATATTTGAGGGTTAGGTTTTTGCATATTACTGAGCAAAGTTTTGAAATTAGTGTAGGGAAAGACTGCTGAAAAAGAACTATGATATGAGTGTGCTAAAATATTGTACGAGTGTGATTGATTACTAGATCAAAGGTGTTAACGTCACACTGTGCGCTTAATCCCGGACGACAGGTATTGTATTTCAACTCTTCCAGTCCAATTGCAACTGATAAAAACTGGATGGAATTGAGATTGGAACTTACCATAATTACAGTTGGTCCTGAGGAGCAGTGCAGTTGGGCATTACAGGTGGGTTGTTGCTCACCAGAAAATTCCCAAAGACAAATTAATTAATGAAGAGCATCCAGACCCAAATTTAAAAAGCAAAAGAGTGGTGTAATGAAGCGAAATGAAAGGTGAATAACGAAAATAAACGATAAGGAACACGTTAATATGGCTTGCAGTGTGCCTTGGGGTTGTGCCAGGCGCAGTAGAGAGACCAAGGGGAAATGGCGACAGGCCCGTTTCGCGTTACCCACTTTCATATTGTATATTACAGTGGCCTAAGCAAAATAGGCTTGCTCGCTCTAGCGGAATCTCTCACTGCACTATGCGACTATAAAATGACAGGACGACGATCGAAATCAAATCTATTCTTGTGCTATCGGATACAGACGAAATAAAAGTTAATATGTGCAATAGTATAAAATGATCCACCAAAGAGGCTCATTGCTACGGAGTGGACCTAATAAAATAAAATGTAAAAGTAAATAAACAGAATCAAAATATGTAACCAAATTATGACGAACAGATCATCCGATATTCCTGGAGAGGTGAGAATTTATTGCACACGTTAAATTTGTAGTGATTTATCACTATAAAAGCCAGCGATGGATAACGAGACCATTTAACGCGCAAAGCTATTGCGAAAATTTCTTATAGGACGGCTGTGTTTGTTTAATAGGGTCGATTATTCGAAAATCACTGCACATAATTCACACGGTCCGCCCCCTAGGCCGCATTAATCTCTTGTCATCGTTCCTCCGGCTTTATTGCACCAGAGATCATAATTAAATTAGGAAACTGTGGGGGACATTGCTATACTTTTCCATAGTGGATGGGTGGTCGGGTATACAGGCTGACTAATCGATGATGCGGTAAAGTTTGAGACGTGGAAGCGGAGTGCGGAATCGTTCAGGATGAAGCCTTAGAAATTTTTAGATTTTGGTACATGCTTGAAAAATGAAATTGGATTCTTTCTTCTATAATTCGGGTCAAGTTGTTAGTCCTGCTCGGGTGGGTTGCTTTGTTTACATTCTTGTTTCGATATGTTTGGAAGAGACAACTACTACCAAAATAGTCCGTCTATGGCTGTCTATGCATTACTACTTTTAAGTAAAAGTTAGTACTGGGATACGTTCAGTGAAGTCAACTTGAACTTTTGGTACATAAATAAAAAATTAAAAAAAAAAAAAAATGAATTGTTATATAATTCGTGTCAGGTTTTCGGTTTATTAGTTGGAGGCTTTTGCATTCATTTTGTTGTTTGCCATCTCTAGAAATTCTCCATCTATGGGCGTTTTGGATGGCGATGTCCCTGGGGGTACTATAGTTTATATGTCAAAACAATTACTTTATGGTTGTAATTTGAAATATTTTGGTGATACAGGTAACAATATGGTGTATGCTCGATTAAACACACATGAGATGTGTCACTATAAGACACATCGAGATTTTTTCCCATACCAAACAGGAGGTCAAGAAATATACAGCTGGTCGGTAAGGCAGTTTAATTTATTCGGGAAATTGCTACCGACAAACTTTGAGAGAAGTTAGCTTGAAGAGTTTGAATCGAATAAATGAAAAGGAAAATAGAATTAGTGATTAGCTAATTCAACTCTGGTTGTCGGTTTATTGTGTTTGTGGTTCTTTTAAATTTTAAAAAAAGGGAACGTTAAATTTCGCTCTTGCGATCAAAGACACGGGAAGTTTTTGTAGATAATGCAGTTTGACTTTTAGCGTTTGGTGACTGGTGACATTAATTACAATTCATTACAGGACAGCGTTCATCATGGAGAAGGCTTCTGTGTGGTTTTAGTGGTGGGTTGCGGAAACACTTCATTTAAGTACCAGTTTGAGCTAAACTATAGTTATAGGTTGCGGCAGGGGCCAGAATGGCGAAAATCATTTGAATAATCGGCGATTTCTAATCTAATTAAATTTATTCCCAGAGCGGCTATTATAAGTTTTAATTGAAATTTAAAGTAAGAATGACTATAATGTTCAGAAGTGTACAGAAGTCACAGCAAGTAAACTAATAAATGTTGTTTCCAGAATGCAGGTGTCATCCTAATAAACTACAAAATTAGATTTACATAGATAGTTAATAGCTAGATTTAAACAGTTTTTAAGCATAACAACAAATTTACAGGAACAAGCATTGAAATCAGAATGTACTATTTAATAACTTTCATGGATTTTTTTGGTATCAAGGTGGACGCGTCATAATTTGCGGTTTAGGTTTTACTCCTCGGAGCGAGCCGGGCAAGGGATGGATGATGAGAGCTGTAGCGGCAAAGAGATTTATATTTTTATAAAATCAAAACTTATTTAGTCTTTATCTATATGTATTGAACAGGCGGTGCAGAATATTAATATTAATTTAATTGTAGTACATAAAGATTAATTTATACAGCTCTTAATGATACTGCAATTTAATCTAAGCAGCCAAGGGGAATGAACACTAATATTAAAATTGAGGTTGTGTAGTACTTAAAAATATAAGGGGTAATTGATAACTAATAAATATTTACTTTAGAATGCCAAGGATCGAAAGCAGTTCTTAGAAAAATTGTAGTAAAGTAATCCTTAGAAAAAATGTAACTACTAACAATCATATACAATCCTTCCAAGTAAATGTAAAAAAGGGTGTACGGTGGGCCCGGCGTCAAAAATTCTTAGAATTACCGGGAGATCTTGCTAAATGCTTGGTCGTACAATAAAAATCAAACAATCAATCCTCGTTGCCAAAATATTATATATTCAAAGACTTTTTATTATTTACTGTATATTGACAACTTATTATTCGGTAAATTGTTCGCATTTATTATTAGTATCTTCTAGTTTATGTTAGTATATTACAAAGTCAAAATTTAAGAAATTAAAATGGTGTTCTTCAAAGTCGAAGCTGTTAGAAAAATGAATCATAAATTTAAAAAATAAGTTTTCAAATTTTTTTTTGAAATTGCTTTTTGATAGATTAAAATCGAATTGATCCTCTGCTTTATGGAATGATTTTGCTAATCTATTGATTGGGTTGTTATCGCTATAATTAGTGGAATAATGTTCTAGAGGGAAAAATCGGTGATTACGCAGTGGTCTGTAAGTCTGTTTTCAAGGTTGCAAATTTTATATTCTTTGCACCTTGTCGAATATGGTGGTAAACGAGTTACATTTTGATAAAAAGGTACGTTGTTGTCATATACATACATACATTTGTTAATCTATGCAATTTATTCTATTTATTCTTCCTGCAATCCTTATAACATTTTTAAATCCCCTTATACCCTTAGACACACTGCGATTTAATAAAACCGATTTAGTGAATTTTTCGAGATTAATCACAGTGTGTCAACCTCGATTTAGCTAATCCTTTTGTTTTTGTATAGAATACTTAAACTAGTTTAGCTAAATCGGATTTATTAAACCGCAGCCTGTCTAGGGTATTACCCTCTTTTTGAAAAAGGTTACTTATCGGAAGAAACTTTAGAAACATTAAAAATTGAGCATCGAAAGCAAATTCAACAGCATTGGGTTAAGATACTAATTTATTTAGCTTAAATTAAAACAAATTCAACCATTGTTTATTTCATAAAATTTTGCAACTGGTAATCGTATTCTAAAAAGCACTTCTTTAAATTCCAAAATTATGAATACTAAAGTAAATTATCTAACGTAAATTATAAAATCTAATATCTAAAGTAAATTATTAAAAATGTATTCAAAATCAATTAAAATATCATAAAAGCAATTTTTAAACTGTCAAACAGTTTTAAAATTCTGAAAATTTTAAACGCGGAAATGAGTAATTAGACGATATTAAAACTTTAAAGGCTCTTAAATATTAATTCAAGGGTCGCCGCAATTAAACAGTGTTAACTTATTGGTATTAAGTCAAAAATTACTAAGCTCCTTAAATATTTCAACATCTTATTTGAAATCCTTGAACTTAATTTCTCTATCAAAATTATCCATTTCAAGCAATGTATATTGACTTAATTTTTTATATAAACATTTCAAAAGTTTACCTATGATTACGAGTCTTTTTTCCTACAAGATACGAAATTGAAATCTTAGCAAAGTCTTATTGCAAACATACTCTTATTGTCAGTATATAGGAGATGTACAAAAAAACAAAAAACATCAAAAATTTAAACGTAAAAATTGCTTATGTACCGATTTTGTTTTTTCATAGCTCGTTTTGTGTTGACTTCATATCGTATCCGTAATAAGAATAATAGTAACAAAAAAAAAAAAAAAAAAAACGAAATCAATTCATAAGACTTTTATTCAATAGTAAACAATAATCTTAGATAAGAAGTAGAATAACTGTACTTTTGGTATAATTCCAAATCAAATAACAAAAAGATTTTTTTTCTCTTTGGTTCTATTCTTTCTCTATAGGTAGCATGGATGCATTTTGAACAATCAGCAATATTAACAGTACATAATCATGTGATTACCAGAAATCCCCGTATAAGTGTATCACATGATAAACATGATAAGCATAAAACATTTTTTCTTCATATCAATAATGTGCATGAGGAGGACAAGGGCAGATATATGTGCCAAATTAACACAGTGACAGCGAAAACACAATTTGGCTATTTACATGTTGTTGGTGAGTACTAAAATAAATGCAATTATTTTCAAATAAATATATCGATAGTTTGGTAACAAAACTAATCAAAAGGAATATACACGTACGTGTATTCGTACATATTTGTAGTGTCTTTTATATAGTTACAATTACAACTTTTTTTTTTTTTTCATTCGATTTGAAACGAGTACGGAATTAACAATGAGGTAACAATACGTAGAGATAATTTTCCTTTTCTGTTGAAGTTCAAAAGTTATATTTGTTTTGTTTTTAATTTCGTCTTAATTAATGATTATTTCGTTAGAGTCATACGTAAGTAGAATCATGATGGTGATTAAAAGATTTTCACTTATAAGATGGTTTATCCTATCGTCTAATTTCGACAAAAATGGAACCTCATTAGTTGCGCTATAAAAAACTGAAAAAGTAATATTGAAGTAGATTTAAATTTTCTCCCAACAAAAGCCTAAGAAACAAATAAATAAACTTACATTTCCCTATACATATAAAATTCCCATCAAAGTTTGTGGAGCTAGGTAAAGAATCCTTTTCCAATTGGTATCTGGTACTTTGCATTTGTTTCTTTCGAACAAGCAACAAAAAAAGAATTTAAATTTTTTTCGTATCTATCGTTAAAAATCTCTGTATAGAAGACGAGTAAAAAGGGTATTTTTCATTTGATATAACACAAGAAGATAAAGTTTCATCTTCGTATCATATAAAATGATGTTTTGTATTTATGTACATACACATAACATACATATGTGCGGTTTTACTTAAGATTACTAAAATTTTAACTTTATTTCATATAATTTTTATTAGTATTATTTGCGTTATGTATACATATGAGTATGACTTTAATTCAAAAGAAAATGATACAAGTAAAAAAAAACATCTTGAGAGATCTGGTGAAGATAACGTTATGATAAAAACAAATTTTGAATTTTTTTCAAACGTTTTTTTTTATTTTTATAAATGAGTTTATTAACATTTTGTGTAGAGTCAAGTAGTTAAGATTCAAGCGAAGTTTAATTTAGGTATTTTGTGTACTATGATACCTGGGAGGTTCAAAAAATATGTTTGATCTTGGTGTTGAGATAAATAATATTTTTTTTTTTTTTTTGGATATTATAAAAGACTTGGAGGATGCCTACTTATTTATCATCGAACGTAAAATTGTTATTAACTTAAGTGCTATTATGCAGATCTTGGAAGTATTCTTTAGAGTTGCTGCCCACAGTGGTGCAGGGATTAAGCACTCGCTTTGATACATGGGGCCCTGGGTGCGATTCCTGGTCGCCATAAAAACAAGTTAAGTTAGCTGTTGACGCTTACGATTATTTTATCATAAGGATAATTATTTGTAATTAAAAATGAAGAATTGAATTCAAACAAAAAATTAATGCATATTTTTTTTTTTTTTTTTATAATAAAAAAAAATCCCGCTGGTCAATTTCAGTGGAATTGGTATAAATTTATATTTTTCTCAAAAGAGGCACAAATGTGGCGTTATGGAATTATAGCGGCTACTTTTGCAAAATGTTAAAATGTGTCGGAACTATTTTATTTTTAATTTTCAAAAGCGGTTTATAAACATTAAAATTAGCTTTATTACAATTTAGTTTGATTAATTTAGTAATGAGTATTTCGCCCCCTGCACTTGTTACAACTTCCATTCTTCTGGGCATACTAAGTAGCAGGCTTTGTATCATTTCTTGCGGGCTAAGATTTCATTCTTTTTCCGTTGCAACTTTCAGCCCTGCTAACGAATCTGGTGCGGGATTTCTAGCTCTAATGCGGCGTTTTAGAATGTCCCATACATATTCGATCGGATTAAGATCGGGACTCATTGGTGGGCACTTAAGTGCACGAATGCCGATATCTTGGAGAGATTGTCGTACCGTTACAGCTACGTGGACTGGAGCGTTATCATGCATTAGCACTATGAAGCCCACATATGGCAAAACGTGATCGTCAAGAATGTTCCAAACATACTAGTCTGCATTCATCCTCAAACCAATCTCCACCAGCTCCTTACGGCCCTTCCAACTGATTCCACCCCAAAACATTATTGAACCTCCATCAAAGCTTACAGTTTGCAATGTAACACGGTGAGTAGCGTTCTCCAGGTCCTCTGTATACAAGATTACGTCCATTTGGTTTCCAGAATTTTATTCTGGTCTTATCTGGAAAGAGAACAGTGGCCCATTGATCAGTTTCCAAATTTGCATGAGAATGAGCAAATTCTAAATGGCTAGATTTGTGGCGGAGAAGAAGCCGTGGAATCCGTGTTTTGGAGTTAGGTTCGCTTCTTTTAATCTTCGTATAATTGTTCTGGCACTAACATTCACTTGGTGCGCACTAAGTAACTCATTTTTTAGTTTAGTAGAAGTACGCTTTCGATCACGTACCGAATTAATTTTTAAAAATCGGTCGTCATGCTTGGTAGTGCACCTTTTACGTCCTTGTCCGGGTTTTCTTTTATACTCTCCGGTCTCACAATATCGCTTAAGTATTCGTGAAGCCGAAGACGGTTCACTCCTAATATTCGTGCGATTTATACTTGAGTATAATCTTCCTGATACAACATGACGACTTTAACCGCCTCCAGCTCATCAAAGAGTGCCTAGTAGACTTTATTCAAGGTGGTTTCTGATAAAAATATAAATTTGCTATTATTTGACACTAGTAGTATTAAAATTGACCAGCAGGATTTTTTTTAATACAAAAAAAAAAAATATTCGTTAATTTTGTCCAGGAGTATATATACATAAACTCGACTATTCGAATTTAGTTTGAAATAGCAAGTGAAGTTTTTATTTACAGAACAAAAAATAAATAGATTTTTATAATCCAGTTCAAAGATAACTGTTTTATATTTTATTATAATGATGTTGATGATGATAAGTAAAATTGTTTGTGTTGTCCGACGCGACACAGTGTGGTACGGCATTTTATGTGTCGGTAACATTTTCTCCGCCTTGAACGGATGGTTCAATCTCTCATGTCTCGATTGGAAACGGACAGATTTGGGTGATTGGACGTTTCAAAAGTATAGTGGCAGTCTTAAGAGTTACTACTCTTACTAGTCCGTAAGATTCTGGATGTACCACAGCGACCTGACCTACCATTTTTTTATACGTAAGAGAAGTATATTGTCGTCACGAATGTTTAACGATTTGACTGTAGCTTCATGCAGTCCGCCAAATTGAGGAGCACCTGGAGGATATAAAAGTGCCAGTTGATATGGTCATCTTTGCACATTGTTGTAACCTCCTGTTCAATTTCATTGGACTATAGCATGTTGTATATTGCGTTCAACTCAGAGTTTTTATACTATCCAGAATTTGTATAGTGTAATTTGCAACATTATTGCAGACAAGCGTGGTTCCCGTAAGTTTTTTTTGCTTCAGGAATATCATTAATGTTCGCGGTCAAAGAAAATTTAACTAACCACTCGCACTCAGGTGAGTGTAGAAATGATGGACCCAAAAACCGCAGTTCATAGTTTAAAAATTGAGTAGCCTTCATGCCCCTGGAGACAATATCCGCTGGGTTGGATTTGTATGCCACGTGTATCCATGGATGTGATTCGCATAAATTTTGAATGGCGCTGACTTGATTAGCAACAAACGTGTTCCAATTTGTTGGTATGTCGTGAATCCAGTATAGCGCAATTGTCGAATCAGACCAATAAAACACCTTTTCCACGGTGAAATTTATTTTATTTAAAACCTTGCGCATTAGTTGTGCAAGACGAAGGGCAGCGCATAATTCTAGGCGGGCTTATGTTGATTTTTGTATTGGAGCGAGTCTAGATTTACTGCACATGAGACGCACAACGTAGGTACCGTTGTCTAAAGAACAACGTGTATAAATTGCCGCACCGTAGCAGCTAATCTCCGTAAATGTAACTCAGACTGAAATATTTGCCATTCGGTGTGGAAGTGCATAGGTAAAGCTTGATCCCAATCAACTGTTAGTTGCCACAATTTTTGAATGAATCGTTTTCCAAGGGCAACTACCGGGGACAATAGACCGATTGGATCGAAGATGCGTGCTACTTCCGAAAGCACAGTACGTTTTATTATACGTTCGTCTGAAGAAATTTGGACGTTAGATTTGAAGTATAATCCTTCTCAGGTTTCCGTAATAATCCCAAGGTTCTGACGAATGAATTATCTTGTAGTACCGCGTTTACAGTTTGAGCACCATTTTTGAAGATTCGCTGCTATTTCGGATCTCATTTGTATCCTGTGTAATTAAGTTTGCGCCAGTCAACAGATCGTCAACATAAAAGACATTTTGTATGACAGAGCTGGTGCGCTAGTGAAATTTTCCAATGCCAGTTGAAGTAGACATCTCGTTGCAAGGAAGGCACCGGCTGAATTATCATATGTTACACGATTCAAATTTTATGTTTCCCGCCTCTGAGTTGGGTCATCACGCTAAAAGATATATTGATAGCAGCAGTCGTCATCCTGCTAAAAGCTGGAGAAAACTTTTGCCTAAAACGCTTACAGAAGCCCCACTGTCCAGTAAGGCATACTAGTATTTTGGTTATAATAATTTTTTATTTTTAAAATATGAAAATTATGATTTTTAATATTATTGTGTAAAATGGCTATTCATGATTTGACTGTTTTTGATGGTTGGATAATACTCTGATGTTCTGTGGGTATTTAGGAGTAGAATGGTGAACTTTTGAGTTTTCTCTCGAGTGCGATCCCCTCGACATCATCACACTCGTTCGAGTGTTTTCCTGGGTGTTTTCCGGCAGTTTTGACAATGCGGCTTCCGAACATTTGCCGCTCCACAACCAAAACAGAAGATATCGGTGAACTCGTTTAGGCAATCCTGGTACCGGTGACCTATGTCTCTACAGTTCCAACATATTAAATTCACGGTTTGGTCGCTGGTAAAATTTCGTCGATCTGGAGGTTTCTGAATTACGGCTTCAACAGAGAATCTGAGTTCATTTTCCAACTCCCTCCTATATTCCAATGGTTTATTTTGTTGTCTATTCTGAGTTATGCCACAGCTGCTATTTTCCATTTGCATCTCGTTCACCAAAGGTCTGCGTCTAAAATTGGTATCACTAAACCGCTTGGGATCGTAACCTGTCTGATCTTACATTCTCTCGTACCACTGGCATAAGTGCGCAATTCTTTGACCGTTGTCACTGAACTTTGGTATGGGAATGTAACGTTCCGTAATGATGGATTCATATTTTGGCAAAATCGGTAAATAAGCTGGTTTTCTTTTAACGAAATTGTAGTCTGGTATTTAATTTTTGGATCACCAATGGGAAATCCAAAAAACATTCTCTAGGACTCTGGAATCTGTGTATCTCTGTAGCCTCCTCTTCGAAGTCGTAGCATTTGTGCACCCAGTACCAGTATTCAGCCTTTTTCGATAAGAAAAGGTGTAACAAATTAGTAAGATCAGCCTCTGGGAATCCATCATCTGCTGCCATGTGTTCAAGCCAATAAAAGAAATCATGCACATTGGTTGACTCGGTGCCATGGAAGGATAAGTTCCATCTCTGACGTAATTTGTAAAAGTTGCTGAAAGTGGTCGGAATTTCTACTTTGTTCTCGATACATTGCAGGGTTTGGTAAACTTGTATTACTGCCAGCTCCCCCTACAAATTGTGTTGGTCCCACCTGTTGGAAAGTTCGAGCAAAAGGATCTTCGCTTTGTCGTGCTTCGATTTTCGAAAAAAAATCAGCGAACGTATTTTTCACTTACCTGGTGTTTGTGGACGGAAGGTGCTCCTGTATATTTTGGATCTGTTATTGAACTATAAATGTCTGTATTGGTACTTACTTTCGGAGATTTTGTATTTACAAGCATATCTAGCTTACCGTTAAAAGAACTAGATCTATACGTTTTTGGTGAAATTATCTCTTTTTCCGCTGGTTTACTAACTTGTATTGGTGCCATCAGATCATTCCATTGTTTACGGCTTTTCGCCAATTGCTGAGCATTCCAGTGCAGAAGCCTTTCAGTTATTGCTTTACAATGCATCGTCTTTGCAAAAGCCATTGCTAAGAATTTAATTGTTGGTGCAGGTCCTTCATTTGCCGTTGCATTAGATAATTCTTTGTACTTTGACAGACACAGTTCGACTTCTTTTTGCAGATTATTCGTGGCATGAGAATTTCTTGGGATTGCCGTCTTACCAGTACGTTCAGCTTCTAAACTATTTAAAAGAATTTGCTCGCGTCTTTAGCCTTGCTTGACAATACTCTGACACTATATTCCACCTCTAATTCCAATGTGGACAAAATTTAAATTATATTTGTCGATTCATAATGAATTGATTAATTAAATAAACAAAATTTAAAAAAAAACAAATTTAATTATACGAAAGCAAATCACTCAATAAGATAATGACAAAACGTCTAGAATGTTGAATTCAAACTATTTTAGTTGTAAATATTAATGTTGTTAAATTCAAACTTATGGGAAATAAAAAAAACATCTTAGTTAAACTAATCAGAAAAGAACACTCTACTACCGATAAAAGTACTAATAAACATAAGAAAAACTAAGCCTATACCAAAAAAAAAAATTAAATTTTGCTGACCACCGCGAAGCTTAGTTTTAAAAAAAAGAAATACGGTCCGCGGGAGTTAATTCACTGTATCTAAAAATTGCATTCACAAGATTTTCGATTTGGTGAATATAATCCGCTAAATCAGTACGTTCGTACTTAACACTAGTATTTTTGTAGTTTGGTCGTAGCTACCTGATGAGTAGACAAACATTTTCAGTACGAAACCAAACTACCAACAGAATGAGCTCAAGGAAAGTCCTCATTTTTTGTTCAGGATAGGGTTGCCAAGTTAGCACTTTCGGTGCCAAATTTGGCACTATCGATTTTATTTTTGCACCCTAAAAACCAGATTTGCACCTAAGTGCAATTTGGCACTATTTCGGTAAATTTAGCTCTAATTCTAGCACTTTCAAAAAAGTACTAATTCTTATAAAATCGAAGGAATAACATGAACTAATTTTATTCTTCAGCTTTTTCTCAAAATTATAAAAAATAAACAAATACAAATGATGGATGGGTTTCTTTGAAATTCAACCTGTTAGGCTGTTAGGTTGAATTTAGATTACCTTTTAATGAAGCCAGGTCAGAGACGGGTAGTATCAAAATCTAAGTTCTTATCGATCTCTTAAAATCTGTGTTTTCTACATATTTTACAGCGAAAAAAATTGAAAAATGAATAATTTTAGCATCATTTACGTTCATAACTGCTTCTACAGTTAGAACGTTCAAAATTTACCAGTATATTTTAAAAACTTGCTCATAAAACAATAAGAATATTTTGTTTCCTCTGTTTCGCCATAACATACCCACCGAACCGCCTCCCCCCCCACCCCTCCCCCAGGATACTTTTCGACAGTTTTGACCATCATTTAAGGTTTTCGACCTATTTTTGACACAATCGTAAAAGCCAGATGCTTAGCGTTTTCCTAATTTCTGAGCCAGATTCGAATCAATTTTTTTTTTAAATTTGTAGGGACGGGTAAACTCTTTTCTATAAAACAAATAGTTATATCGTGCCTACATTATGTCCAAATAATGCATTGAAATATTTGTAGTTAAATTTGTACTTTGTTCAGATTAAGGATGTAGTGTTGCTCGAAATTATTTTGTTCGGTATTAAATATCCTTCCATTTATAATTTATTATTGCATGTCTCCATTACTACAATTTTAAAAAATGTGTTGGCACCGGCACCGAATTTTTACAATAACTTTTTATTTAACCTATTTTTCCCCGTCAGCTTTAATGTTTGCGAGGTATACAGGACCAGTACAGCAATACATATTTGGATAATGCTCTGGTAAATTCCTGATTTGGTCCATGTCGTTTTGTTCAATTTGATGGTTTGCAGCTGCGGCCATATGGCCACGATCGAAATCCAAATTCATGAAATCCGTCTTTGCGGGACGAAAGTATGGATGCATACTTTCCTCACTTGTAAACCGACATTTAGCACGAGTTACATTAAGTTTCACATTTTTTGTAGTGAAGTGTGCACACACCGAGTGTGCCACTCTATTTCGTAGAACATACAAAAGTACATAATTGTCAGCATATCACACAGTATCATAGGTGCGAAACCAATATTTCATAATTTGAAATACTCGGCTTGGGATGCTTGGTTTAGCAGATCATAATGCAGGCGATGACTTTACTATGATAGAACAAAATAAATAATAAGCAGGTACGAGTACACTCACTTTTCTCCTCTCGATTTTCGCAGAAACCTCCTCAGCAACCCTTTTTCTTTTAGATCCTGATTGGTAGCTATTTCATTTTAATAGACTTTGATTATTTTTGCGAGGCAAACGTGACGACGAAAACATAGTTTCATTAAATTTACAAAACTACCCGAGTTTCGCGTTTTGTGCTTTTCAGAAGTCATTGAACTCGCTTATTTTTTAACCGATTGTGATGAAATTTGACAATTATGATGGCTATGGGATTCTAAAATGATATTTAAATGAAGTTCTGTAATATGACGAATTAGGAATGATTATGATGAAATTCGACAAGTACGATGGAAATGGGAATCTCGATTAACTAGCAAACCTAGATTTTCTTATAATGTAAACGACGGAGATTAAGTTAATCCAGTTTAAATTATAGATTATAGACTAATCGTCAAAAATTGATGGATTTTCCCTAAAATCTCGATTAAATTATTACAGCAGGCGCGCTTAAAATAATGCAGTGTTAGAGCGAACTAAATTTGTTTATTCAAGACGTTAATAATAGCCATTAAATTTAGTTTGTCATTTGGTTTGATGTACCTACTCTGGTGTTTAGTTACCGCGTTTCACGCTTCAGTCTTTTGGATTTTTTTATTTCAAAATTTTGTCCCGAAGATAAGTGACATTTCATAATTTAAAAACTATATTGCTTGTTGCTTTGGTAAAAAATATAATTTTGCAAAATGAATGTTAGTCTAATTTTCCCAAAACTGTACAGCAATAAGCTGTAAAACAAGTTTTGCGAGTCTGCCTTTGTTCTATGAGCGATTTTAATATTTCCAACATTTGCTAAATGTTTCATTTTATTTTATTAGAAATTAATTTACTTATAATATGAAAACATTTTATGAAGACTAAATTTTAGAGATGCTTTACTAAATTTTCCAAAATTTTTGCTTACTCCTAAATTCTTTGATTCTAGTATTGATGAGAAGATGATTGACCAGAAGATAAAAAAAAATATCCGGATATTTTTCAGATAAAAAACGAGTGATCCGGTCCATAAGATCGGTATATTTTTAGCTCAATTTTTTTTTTTTAGATTTTTTGGAAGTTTTTTGATAACTGAAAATTACTTATTTTATCGTCTTAAAAAAAAAGAAACATTTCATGCGAAGTGTCAAAAACTATCGAACAATGTCAAAAACTGTCTGTATGTGTTTGGTTTACAAAAATGGGTAATGTCGAAATCTAGTATTTATGATAGAGTTTTCTACACTTTTTCACACGAGTTCATGACAGACTTTCAAAACCTGTGTTTTCAACACTTTTTGATAGGACTTTTTGACAACTAAAAAAATTTAAAAATGTAAAATTTTAGCTTGATTTACGTTCAGAACTGTTTTAATAGTTTGAACAGTTTCAAAATTTACCAGTATATTTCAAAACCTTACTCACGAACAATAAAAATATTTTGTTTCCTCTTTTTCGTTATATCGCACGCACAGCTTTTAACGCTTTAGGCCAGCTTTTGACAGTTTTTAAGACTTTTCGATAGTTTTTGTTTACCCATCTTTGGCCCCGTATTACAAACCAGAGGAAACAAAATAATCTTATTGTTCCATGAGTAAGCTCTAACCGTTGAAAACGTTCTGAACGTAAATGAAGTTAACATTTTCGCTGTCAAAAAACTATGTCAAAATATGTCGAAAACACAGGTTTTGACAGACTGCGAAGAACGCGTGTCAAAAAGTGTTGCAAACTGTGTCATAAGTACCACTGTTCGACCCTATCCATCTCAAAAAATAAAATTAGCACTGTTTAGTGTCAATGCTATCTGCACTATTTTGACTTCAATTTGGCACCCACTAAAAATAATTGTTGGCAACACTAGCTTCAGGATTATACACTTTGTATAACTTTCGGGGTAAAGTACGGGGAAGAAAATCGAACCGAAAATCTTGTGAATGCCATTTTCACAGACATACTTCTCTTAAACTTCTTAAGTCTATTCAATTATTCCCAAATTAATTTACAAAATCACTAAAATTCACTTCACAATATTCACAATTATTGTATTAATTGTCCTATTAAAGGAAACACAATTTGGTCCCCTTTTTTCTATTGATTTTACGAAAATATATCTGCTAGGCGTTGTACATTTATGAATTTATATTCGTTGGAAAGGTTGAAACTGAGACTTTCAGTTGATGCATTGGTTGTTTTTTACATTTTTCTGGTTCCATCTTGGAACATGTAAAATGTTCCAGGCGGATGAATTTTCATTACTTTAAATCAACATACTTAAGCGAATATGATGAGATCGGTTCAAATTCTGTTTTTGTTTTATCTAATCAGATTTGTAACAATCTACCGTGTAACCATGGTCATTATTGTTTTATTGGTATAATTGGTTAATGTGCATAAATTGTGATAGATGGTGATGATTTTGTCTGTTTGTTGATTTCTTCTTTTGGATTCCCCACCCAAACCAATCGATCAAATACTGTTTGAATAATGCAGTAAAACAATAATTGATCATTTGGTGGTTGTACTTGTACAGAAACAGTGATCGTAATTAAAATACATAATACAAAATATTCAGTGCAAAATCAAAAACAAAATTTTACTGCACATATAAAGTGGCCATATTGATGAGGCTGTATTTTGTTTCGCAATAGTCTGAAAATTTTTGTTGGAAATTTTTAAATCTGTAATAGTCGCGGGAAAGGGTATTTATTAATATTTTACTTATCTTATCTGATAGTTCAAGAATTCAGATAATTTAAGAGATTGGTGTGAAATTATTAGAGTCTTATTCATGGCTACAAAATTTGTTTTCCTTAATTTTTTTTTAGTGATACAGTGCCTCCGCGAATTACAAAGTCTGTGTAAAGTGTTTATTCATTATCTCGTGCGTTGTAATTTGTTAAAATCACATTCAAGAAAAACAAAACAGGAATACAGTGGACAGACTTTGTTACCGGGTAAGGCATCCCGCGACATTTTTTTTTTATTGTTGCCCAATGATGTTTGTCGGATATATTGCAAAATTTGTACACGCAAACGGCACTGAGATATTTTTAATGAAGACGCCATCATCACTATCACCAATCCGATAAGTTTTTTTTTGTTTATTTATTACCTTATTTTATTTTTATTTACTAAATATTTATTAATGCCTATTTAATTGCTTAATTAAATCATATATTATATTATATTAAATTATTATATATGTCGATATTTACAATTCATTCTTCTTTATAAACTTGAATAATATAAATTAAATTATTAAGTAATAACTGTTGTGTCAATTTAACTGTATTATATAGATATTTAAAGCTAAACTTAAATTATGAATACGGACCGCGGATCCACACATTAGAATAAGTCTTACCTGATTTTATAATAATTATCATTTTTTGAGTTATTATGCTAAACTTCATAAATTAATTGTAATCTAATTGTATCAACCATTATTTATCAATAATTAAGTAGTGACCATAAAAGTTAATTTCTTTCATTCGAATTCTTATATTTTATTTTGACTTGTTTGATCATATTCGTTCATGTGTTCCTTTCTTTCCTTTTTTTTTATTTGTATTCACCTACAACTATCGTAAATTTTTTTTTGCAGTCGTAACGAAAATCAGTATGTCTAGATAAATATGAATAGCGTGGACTAATACATTATTATGGGGGCAAATCAAATTTGTATGCATGATATTGCCTATGGGGAGGGTGGAGTGCATGTGGTCCAACACCTTGACCACACAAGGAAATGGCTGTGATACTTAAAATTTTTTTTTTTTTGTTCCGCTTCTTTAGAACTAATTATAAACTTTTAATCCGGGATAAAGTGTTAATTTATTGCTAGTGTTACATCGTTCCATGTCTATTTATTACCCGATCGTCAGTGTGGGTTAATTATAGCAGCACATCTAGATCTCTGTGGCTAATGACAATTACTCTGCCCAACCGACCTCACCTAGCCGGCGAACGTGCTGCGGTCACTGATGTGAGAGCCTCAGAGATGTTCTGTTGATGGAATGAAAATTCAACCGAATTATAACCATTCCGTTACAATCTTTCGTAAGCCGAAAAATACAATTACTTTCATAGTATTTAACAAAAAAAGGTTATGCATCAAATGTTAAAAAATCGATTATTTTTTATCAAACAACTTCATAAAAATCACACAATTCCTTAATTGAGTAGTAATTATGAAAAAAGTTTGAAACTACTAGTCACTTGTACTTATATTTTCGACTTTAGAAAGCACTTCTAAAACCGGTAACGGGAGAAAAGAATATTTCAAGAAAATACTTTGTTTTAAACAGTACTCACGATTTTTCAATTTGAAATTCTTCAGGAAATATTCCGCATTCATCACAACTTCGCTTCCTATTTGCATTTATAATTTTTTGAACTTAATAAAAACAAAATTAAAATTGCAAACATTATTCAAATATGAATTACTGTAATTTCAATGCTTTTCTTTGAATTTTCCATTTTCCCATTTTTAAATATTTAATTAATTATACGAAAAAAAAACTCGTCTCTTTTATCTTTCTTTTTTGCTTCGATGTGTCGTCTTCCGATGCTTGTTGCTTTCCATCTGCATAGTATATTGTGTAAAATGTCGAATCTACGAGCAAAATATAGAATTGCATATTTGTGTAAAGCTAACTGTAGTGTAATAAATTTAGGAAATTAGCTCACATATTATACATACTGCACTGAGTATATCCCTAAATCCGATTTGTATATTTATTTTTTGGTTTATTTGATGAATAATATTAAAAATATTTTCCAAGAAACTTGTTACATCCACGGATAAGGGGGAATTTCTTTAAAAAAAAAAAAGCCGAAATACAAATAAACAGATACAATATTATATAATATATAGAACAACAATCAAATGACAAGTAAATAAATGAAAAAAAATACAGAAAGTAATTTGAACTCAATTGTCTGTTAACTGAAGAAAAAAAAACGGAAAAACATTTTCCATGGTTGGAATTCAATTTAAAACGACAACAACCCAAAGAGCTGGGGAGAATTGGAATGTCGAGGAGTTTCGAGAATATGAAGAAAAATGTCAACAACAAAAACTACATGCAAAATTATATATAATTTTTTAACACACAACCAACACGACGACGACGACGACGACTAAAAGGGAAAAAGGGAATTGTGCGAAAAGCTTCTGTGCGTTTCGTGCAAAAGGTTGCGGAGGAAAAATGAAAATAAATTTAAAATTCTCGTTTTTGCTTTTTTTCCAGTTATATGTACCTACGGTGAATAATTCTTGAAAATTGTCTCTCCATTATTTGTTTTCAAATGAATTTAAATTTAATGGAACACAAATTTTCCAAAGTTGTGCGTTATGTAATTATGGGTTTTTATTTTTATTGAAGTGAAACAAAAATTGGAAAATTTGATAATGACAAAAAAAAAAAAAATACAATAAAAATGAAAATTAGACAAATTATAGATTTTATTTTATTTATTTTTTTTTTTTTCTAAAAGATTAAGAAACTTAATGGAAATTATGTATACCAATTTGGATTGATTTCAATTTATTTATTTTGGATTTAATTTAATAAAAAAGGGCGATTTGCGCACTAATGACTTTTATTTGTGTAGAGGTATAGACGACGTAGTTAGAAGGATTAAATATTGTCTCTATGTAACGTTAAATAGCATTTTTAATAAACCCAAATAGTGAATTTTCCAACATTTTGGTAAATATTCATTATTTTTCACCCGGAAATTATATTCTAATTACATGTTAATCGGTTCCTAATGGATTTTAACTTTTATCCGCATACATATTAAAATGTGTATTATGTATACTACTTTACCAAACACATATTGATTTATTATTACATAAATTTTATGGGATTTGTTTCAATATATAATGAATATTTTTGATAAATGCAATCGATAAATATACATACATATGCTTGACGTACGGTACGTACGGTTGTATTCTATTCAGATTCTTTGTTGTTTGCTTGAAAATGAAATACGAACTGATCGCAGGTGAATCTATCAATATTATTAAAATCCTAATAGAGTCGCAATACATTTTAATATTCTAATCAAACTCCCAAAATTAGAAACCAAAATTGTCAATATATCTCAAGCATAAAAAAAAAGGATTTTCCAATAACATGACATGTTATTACGTTTACTATGTTTCTTGTATGATGCTCCTTCTGATTTCTTTAATATCAAAAGTGACTGAAATTTCCTATTTCTCTATTATGCTTGCCATGTATAGGAACGACAACAACAACAAATAAATAATAATAATTTTCTGCTTCAAATCCTGATCCTGATCACATTCTTTATTAAGAGAAAACAAAGAAACAAAAACTTTTTCCATTTTCTTATTCATTTCATTTGTTTTTTTTTTTGTATTTTAAATTTTTGGTACACAGAAGAAGAAGACTGAATTGAGAAACTTTGGCAGCCAAAGAATGAATATAATGTATGTATGTAGAAAATCGAGGGGACATTTTTCTAATTTCATCCTTTCCAATATGTATACTTACTACGAGCGTATCGTACATTCGAACAACTACTATTACTATTAATAATAATAATAACAATAATAATCATACGTAATCGTATATGGAAAATTTTTATTTTATTTTATTTATTCAAATGGAAAATCTATTCATATGAAAATAATATTTGCTTCTTCTTCTTCTTCGTTGTCGATGTTGCTTTTATGATGATTTATTAGGAAAATTATATTTCCCAATTTGCTAAATTATATATGGAGACGGAGATTTTTTATTTTTTTTTGTGGATCAGATTTTTGGTACAGGCAAATTGGAAAATTAAGGATAAGCGAATTATTTGATGAAATTGAGTGAATTGATTCTGATTCAAAATAATTATTTAACGCATACATATCGAACCGTTAGATTTAAATTTAAATTTCCTTTTTGAAATATTACATAAATCTAGAGACGCCTATATTCAGCTTAATATTTGGTAAGTTTATTTGGAAATTGTGTAAGGAAATTTTTGATAAAAATCAAAAATTGAGTTAAAGGCTTAAACGTGAAGCAGGATCTCTGGGTAATTGTAAGAAATATTGACGCCAGGACACCGTTTACCCTTCTTTAATCTTGGCTGTCACTAGTTAGTAATATGGCTCATGCTTAGCACAACAAAATTCTGTATGGTTTTTGTTTTGTTTAATAACCGGCTTTCAATCCTTTGCAACCTAAAACAAGTTAATAACTAACCTGAATGACTTTTAGGAAATTCTTCTAAAAATAGAAATAAAATTACTGTAAACTTAGGTTTAATCTGTAACGTATTAAATAACAGTGAAATCAGGTTCCTGTCGAACTTCCTTCAATCTTAATTAGTCAACTTAACAAAACTACCTTAAAGATACCTGTAGGTAAAAGTTTAAATTAAAACTTTATTGAATATTTAACTTCTTGTAAAACATAAAGATATAAATCTGAAAGCTAAATAATACAAATAATTTCCAATTTAACGTTCCTAAAATTTAACAAAGGTCATCGAGCAAGTAACATGACTGAAGGTGATGAGTATGAGAACGTCTGTCACGGTCGCAAGCGTGTGATGTTCTCATAAACAATCAAATCCGGACACACGGAAACAAATGATTCTTTCGTATCTTATAAAAAGTAGTCAGATATCAAGTAATGTTTTCACAAATTTTTAGTCATACACTAAAATTCTGAAATAACACAAATCCAAATTCTGTAATTACGCAACGGATTTAGTGGTTTCAAATAAAAAATTTGAGTTATGAAAGAAAACAAAATTATCTAATTCAAGGAATTTAAATTCAACATTCATTGTTTTACTGAATTCATTCAATTTAGGAAATCGGATAATATAATTGACATAGTTATAATTGAGCCATAGTTGATTCATCCCATATTATTAATTTAGCTTTGCGTATTGCTTCCGCGTCAACAAATGCCAATCGCATAGAGAATGTAGATGTATCCAAAATTGGTACAGGCAATTTAAATTGGGAGTGGTAAATTCTACCTCCATCAAGAAGGTTAACGGCTATTCCTGTTGAAGCAACACGTAAAACAATATTTGACTCTCCGCGAATTGTACATAACAATGCTTTATATAGGTATGTTTTCTTTGCCCTTAATCCCTGACACATGAAGTACTAATAATCGTAAACAAAATTTTTCTATATCAGTCAATCTTACAGAAAAAATGCGTCCGATTGTGGTGTTACCACCTCTTTGTCGAGATTTCCATGTACCTATGCTTTTACCGAACACATAATGGTTTGGTATATCATGATATAGAAAAGCATTCGCATTTACATCCATTCGATTTAATTTAAAAAAAAGCTGTTAGCATTGTGTCTTTATTAGTAGCTTGATTGATTCTTTCATGCATATTTTCTTCCGTAAATATAAACGTATGTTCATCTGGTAGATGGATTGGAAGTCTTACAATACTGTGCGATTGCTCGTGCATGTTGAAACTGAATAGGCGCCAGGCTGCTTCAGGAGCACTAACATACCTGGAGTCCATGTATGTTTTAATTTCATCATGGTTGAGCGTACTGTATTGAGCAATTGTTACATTAGCACAGTCATGTCCTTTGTAAACATGTTTGAATTAGTATTTGACGCTTTGAATGGATGCACAACTCTCAACATTAATATGACAATTAAACTTTAAAATTAAATATGGATTGTATGGTACAATCCAATCATTGTCTACAATCTTACCATTAAGTAAAATGCTACCATTATTTCTTCTGCTGTATTTTGTATCCATCACTGTTTGCTAATGTTTCGTTTTGAAATGTTTTCGGAAAATCTTTGCTACATTTTCCATCGATCATACATGTATCATGTGCTTTGTTACAATAGCATGATGTCTAGGGTAAATATTAATATTAGGTATCTCGGCAGATATAATTTTGTCTATTGCCGCAGGATCTTTTGGTTTGTCTTCGTTTTTTGACAATCAAAAAGAATATGGGCATGCGGAAGTCCTCGTTATTGGAATTCAATTACGTATATCTTCGCTGTTAGAATACCAAAAATGTGTTTGTTGGAAATATCGTCCAGAAATTCCTGAAGTTTTAATTTGAATACACGGGCCAGCAAATCAGGGAGAAATTCAGGGGATTGTCTATCTAATAAATTATCTGTAATTTCAACCCATTTGGGATTACATGTCATTGTAATAAAAAAGTCTGGTTTACCATATTTTCTTACGATTGCCATGGCCTCTTGATAATTTTGAGCGATGTTTTAGTGACTACCTTGAGAGGATGATGGCAGTATAATTGCTATTCCAGGGATTAAGCCTTGGTTGACAGCTTCACTTTGTAGGAAATCCATTAGCCCACTGTACTTTTCAGCTCTAAGCTTGCTTTGGTTTTGCCGAACGTAATTAAGTCGGTTTGCTTCAGTTTTTAAATATGCATCAACAAAATATTGTTGTGTTAGTTTTCGACTACACAAAAAAGCGTTGAAATCATTACGAACAGATAGCCGATATCCGTAGTATTGTATTTGAGTAATTCGAATTCTTGGGTTTTGAGCTTGGTGAATTCTCATATTTAAAAGTGTTGGAGGCCTAAATAGAGGCAGGTCTATTCCCCAACTTTAGTTTCCAAATGGAAAAAATAAAGGGTATACCATGGGATTTAAATTAGGGTCTAGCACGCTTATTCGTTCAGTTTTCCTGGAATTTAAATTAGTTGAATTTACTCGACAATGAATTAGAAGATCACGTTCAAGCGGAGGTTCTCCATCAGCATTCTAGAATACATAAGCAACTTCGTTGGATCTAGAAGCATAGTATCGCCGTTGATCAGACCTCCGATCTTGAACTATTGCCATACTAATTGTAGGCGGCGCTACATTAGTTGCCTCAGCATTACGGATAGATTCTTGCTCTACTTCATACATCATTTTAAAAGCCAGACCAAATGGGTTGATTGTAGCCATGAAAGAACTTAATTCACCCATGAGTGGATTGCACATTGAATTTTCTGCGATTCCCATTCGCTGTTCCGATACTTCATCTGGTTCAAGAACGTACAGTTGAGCGAATTTTCTTTCATCTCCATTTTCCGGGTGCAAAGCTCCTGCCCTATGATAAATTTGACCATGTATTCGAAGACAATACGGGCCGTAACCTGGAGGTGGTGCTATATTAGCAGCCATTGATGCAAATGCCAATGAACTATTAATAGATCGAATATTGTCAAAGAAATTTTTTGAATATTCATGTTGGTTAGTCATCAAATGTTTTAATATAGGTTGTATTGGAATTGGGTCTAAAACAACATTTCCTTTTTGATAACAATGAGTAAAAATCTTGTCTTGCGGTAGCTCACGTGGAACGTGTTTCACGTTGCATGAACCACAACATACATTCATTTCCCCACATTTAAATTCTATAAAGGTTTCATCCGTCGGCTCGAGTATATTGTCTGTTCGTTGCGTTCTACCATTTAACCTAATATTTTGTCGACGTATTCTTTGTTGCTCTATTTTTCTTCGTTTTGAAGCAATACGTTCTTCTTCTGTGAATCTTTTTCTGTTACTTCATCTATTCATAAAAATTACAGGTGCTGACTTACCAGCGTATATAACATGATAGGTTTTCTTATTTTAATTATAAATTTTATGAAATCAGTTATCCTATATAAATTCGGTATAAAGTGAATAGCGCTTAGCCAGCAACTGAATGAGCAAATAAACAACGAAAAATATAATGAATATTGGAAACTACCACAGATCACTTAACCTATTCATAAAAAATTACAGGTGCTAACTTACCAGCGAATAAATTCTCAAATAAAACGAAAAAGATAATATTCAATTACATATATAAAATAACAACACACTAAATAAAGTCAATAATGCTTCATATATCTGTGGCAATTCAACAAAACCACTTATATATTTTTTAGCTACTTTGCAGGAGAGCAAAATTAAACTTTAAATTAATTTGTGAAAAAAGTATGTGAAGTTATTGCATTATCGTTGGGTCGTTCGTATTGAAAATTGTATAATGCATTTATGGACATTTACAATTACATCTTACGTGCACTGGGTTAACCGGAAATTCATAAAATTACGAGCTAAGTGGTTTTGTTGAACGGTGTTTTCACATATAAAAAACTTATCTCAGTTAAGTTATTTTGTAGAATTCATTTAAAGAAATAAAACGAGATAAGTGTTTATTTTGAACTCATTTATTTATTTATTTAAATTTATTTAAATTTTAACATATTAAAAACGAATCAATAAATTAAGCTTCATCGCCACTGATATCATCATTTATATCAGGATCTATATTTCGGATTTCTCCATCTGCTTGAAGATTTCGATAAAAATTATGGAATTCTTCGTCTATTAAAGGAAGTAGTGATAGAAGGTCCTTCCTTTTTCCTTATTAATTGTAAGAGGTTCGTCATAACAGAGGGATACATCGCTCATTACCACTTGATTTATTCCTCGCTTTCCAACATTTAATATTTTAAATGGCTCTTCTGTGTCCAAACTAAATTTGTATAAAATTTTACCGAAATCTCGTGTAAACCGAAGCCATCGAACTGTCTGCCAATTAAAATTTTCCTTATTTATATTTTTTTTCCTCCATATAAATTTCGTTTTGGATATTGCGGAAAAGTTGTAAAATTTACTTTGATGCATTTCATGTACCATGAATCTTCTTCGTTGGCCACAAGTTCGAATAAACTGAAACCAGTCACGCGGGTGGTGTATTGTCGCCAAAGTTGTCTTTTTTTTCCTTTCAATTATTGCGTGATCACTGTCACACTCCATGTGAGTGTGACCAGGAACTAAAAATGTATAGTCAATTTCATCGAAATTTCAAGTTTTAACAGCTATTGAAAACATGGAGGCTACAAATGAGTTTTTGTTTTGACCGGCGCATGAATCACTATATAAAATAATTGATTTGACGCCTTGTGGTAACATTTGTAAATGCTGATAAATGCAGGAAGCTATTTCATTCCCTCCTCTACCACCAATTCCTTCGTGCCACATATAACACATAGGCTGAGCGGTAAGGCAATCGTGTACCGTTAAGTTAAACGTCAATAATAGATATTTATAAAAGGACACCGATGTTTTTATGTATGGTGTCGGTAAGCATTGTTGCAAATCAAATGTCAATATTTTAATTGAATTTGAAGATTCAGCAAGTAATTTATCTGCCCTCTTAGCCGCATATCCCAAGTCTGCCTGTTCATGGTGAGTTTGTTGGTCTGCTTTCAAAGTTTCTTTGTCATCCTCTGTTTTAGATGCTTCGATCTTTGCTTTGAAGAGCTGGCATTTATTGCATATATTAAATTTTGGTTTTTTAAATTTTATATTCATGCCTGAAAATAATCGGTAAAAGTTTGTTCACAGATTGCAAAATAATAATAATAAATACAAAACTACGTAATTTCAAACTATATACCTTTAAAAATGTTTGAGTATTTTGATAAAGATACTGAATCTTGGTGGCTTTCAGAGTACAGTTTATACATAGCTGCTATTGTTAAATCCGATTGAAAGTATAATTGGGATGTGTGTCGCCGTGAATAATGGCTTTCGTAGACCGGAAATGACATTATATGTTGTTGGATTTCTTTAATCTTTTCGATGCTTAAGGCTTTGCCTCGGCGATCACTCAAGAAGTTTGTATCAGATGAATGTAATTTTTTCTTAGCTACCGACTTTATAAAATTGTCGGTCTCGCCTAGCGTGTACCGGAAACATTTTTGACACACATGCACTACTTGTCCGCCAATGTTAAATTGGTATGCATACGTATAATTTCTATTTTTTTATTTATCGAGCTTTTTTCAACTGTTTTTGTTTTAATTGGATGTACATTGATGATCCCTGCAGCATAGCATATATTATACGGCGATTGTAGTTGACAAAAGACCAATTTTTTTTAAATATCTCGTTTTGGTTCACAAAAGAAACACGAGATTTACATTTCTTCCTACAATCTTCTAACGGCTGACATTGTCTTGCCTTGATAATTTTTAGCCCAGAGTTGTAACTTTGCCCACAATTTCGTTTTTCTTTATTGTCCTTTCGGATAGCAACTTTTGTAATGGATAGTTGATTTTCATCTAATTCGGTATCTGAAGCAAGATTTCGCCCAGTTTGCATTGGTTCTTCCTCCATTTCATTTACGGATTCAGATCGAGAGCAAGGTTTATAGTTGGGATCCGCATCACTATCGTCAAATTCTTCAAAATCTATAAGTAAATAAACAACGTGATTATTTTTAATATGCCTACATAGTGTGCATACTTATTGAAATTAGTACTTACCATCAGTGTCACTTGCGCTATCTAAGTGTATTGCGCTGCAATCCGTTGTAATATAATTACTTTGTAGGTTTATTATTTCACCGCTATTGTAAATAGAAATTATTTCTATGTCTACCACCGATTCGAATGCTGGGTTTGGATCTACTGTATCTATGTTGTTGGTTTTAACCCCATCATCGCAAGGATTTTTTCTAATAAAAAAAACGTTTAAAAGAGTTGCACCTAAAATATTGATCTAAAAAAACGTATCGTAGATTTAAAACAAAAGAATTCTTAAAAATTCCGGCAATGTAGGTGGCGCCAGACAGTTTTGGTGCCAAACAGTGCACACAGTTTTATTATGGTAACTAAAAAGTAATATTACAAAAAAAATTAAAAGAAGTAAATTATAAAGCCTCAGCAATAAAACAATTAGCAAAACAATAGAAACAGAATTCATAAAATTTCCGAAAAATGTAGGTGGTAACAGATCTGTCCGGCAGTGCAAATATAAAAGTAAGGATTTTCCATTAATAAAACAGTTGTTTTTTAGGTCTTCAACAATTTTGTATCGCCCCTCAAATGAAAATATACGCACAGTTTTTTTGTTAACTAAAAAGTAATATTCACTCTTGTTTCGACTCTCGTCTAAATAAGTGCTCTTAAACAATAAACTAAAAAACAAAAAAAAAAAAAAAACAAAAAAAGAAGGATTATAATAAGAACAGTTTCAAAATACTTATACCATATATATTAAAACATTTTGTGTAGTGATTAATTTTAGTGATTAGTGCAAATTTAAATAAACTATCTTATTAAGTGGAAATATCGATAGTTTGGCTCCTGCTTGCAGGATGCCTCACTTTGAACATCCAAACAGATTCGGGCCTCTCTTATCTGAAGCAGATTTTGTTGAGTTGCCTGAACCTTCACCAGTAAAACGACGATATGGTAGTTTTCACCAAAGTAATATTGATAACGAAAAGTATCTATTAATCACTAGTGCTTGTGAAAAAACAAAAAACCTTGGATCATTATCAGTTTTTGCCGTTGATAAAGTACTTGCCATGATCACTGAAACCGGTATTAAAAATGCCAAATTATTAAAAACAGGTCAGTTATTAATTCTAACAAAAGATAATACCGCTACAAAAAAATTACTCGCTGCTAAAACTCTCGGTGGGTTAGTTAACATTGCTGTAACGGAGCATCCCTTTCTTAATAACTCTGAGGGTTTCATTTATTGCAAAGAGCTACTTAATCTTACAAAAAAAGAAATAGTTGATGGACTCACAAGCGAGAAAGTAATTAGTGCCAGACGAATGAAAAAACGCAGAGATGGGAAATTGGAAGATACTCCTGGAATAATATTAACATTTTCTTCACCTTCAATCCCTTTGAAAATCAAAGTTGGGTATCTAATATTAGACGTTCATCTGTTTATACGAAACCCCCTTAGATGTACAAACTGTCAGAAATATGACCACAGTAAAAATCGATGCACAGCGGATCCTATTTGTGGTTTGTGCTCATTAATTTTGGATGAAAGACATATGAGTCCATGTAGTATAAAATGTGTAAACTGTGGTGGTGAACATGCTAGTTTTAATAATTCATGCCCAGTATTTTAAAGAGAAAAAGAAATTACCAAAATCAAAACCATCGACCGTATACCGTTTATTGAAGCAAGGAAAAAATATTTCCGTAACTTTGCAAACACTACACCGGCTTTAAGTACAACCCATCAATCAAATACAAAATATGCTGACATTACAAAAACGAGAATTACTGAAAGTAAAAAATCTAAAACTAATGAACAAAAACAAATTGTACAAGGAGGACCTTCAAAAATTATACCAATAAACAGTTTAAAAAATAACATTCAACCTTGTGAAAATATCACCATCAGACCACCCATTAATTCTAACAAACAAATCTCTGAAAAACCAAATAAAAAAATTAAAGCGTAAACGATAATAATAATCAAAATAATAACCACACTAACACTAATGAAATAGAAAACAATTACAGTAATATTAATTCTAATTTTCCTTATAACCCAAATAATACAACTAACACAAATACTACTAACGATAACATAGAAAATAATAATACTGATAATAATAATATTTATGACAGAAATTGCAACCGTACTCTTACAAGTATTGATGCAAACCCGAATCTGATGAATGAAAGTAAATATGAAACAAATGTTTTTGGTAACCCTATTACTGAATCATTTAATTCCTTGTATGGAAATGGGAATATCGATTATGATGATATATCTTAAATTATATAATTATGTGTGACTTTAACTCAAATAGCATAATTCAATGGAATCCTAACGGAATCACAAACAAAATTGAGGAGTTACATCTAATGATAAATCAAACCAAACCATTGGCCATTTGCCTCCAAGAAACTCATTTAAAATTTGGAAATAAATTTTCTCTAAAAAATTATCAAGTCTATAGAAACGATGTTATTACGGATCATGATGAAAGAGCAAAAGGTGGAGTAGCAATACTAATACAGAATAATTACAGTAGTGTTGAAATTGAGATTGATACCGATCTACAAGCCGTGGCAGTCGAAATTTATTACCTAATTAAAATCACGTTGATCTCACTTTATTTACCAAATGATAATAATATAACCATAAGTGATATTGAACATCTTATCAATCAACTAACAACTCCATTCATAATCTTGGGTGACTTTAATGCCCATCATCCGCTTTGGGATAGAATTGCAACTCGCCCCGACAAACGTGGCACCAACATTGTAAATCTAATTGATAAATACAATTTAAATTTTTTAAATAATGGAGAACCAACACATTACACTTATTCTAATGGGACTGTTTCAGCGATTGATATTACTATAGCATCACCAATTGTATCTATGTATTTTGATTGGCACATATATCCCAACCTTTGTTCAAGTGACCACTTTCCCATTATACTATCCATAGAAATACCAACCAATGCAGCATCTCCACCTCCTCGGCCGAGATGGAGAATAAATCAAGCAAACTGGCAAAAATATAATCTACAACTCAATTTAAAAAATGATTACCATTTCCACGATCCCGATATTGCAAATCAATATATTGTTGATGAAATACGACATGCAGCAATAAATTCTATACCTATATCATCAACTAATTGTCATAAACCTCCAGTACGATGGTGGTCTCGGGATATTTATGAAGTGCTGAAAGCTCGATGGAAAGCACAGAGGAACGCTATCCGCAATCCTAGCCCATCAAATTTACACCTTTTTAGGAAATGTCGAGCTCTTGTTAGGAAACGTATTCGTATCGCTAAAAGACTATCATGGCAAAAATTTGTAAATAATCTTGGACAAAATGAAGATCCACAAAAAATTTGGAAAAAAATTAAAGCCATCCAAGGAATTGTTAGATTTAAAGAAATAACTACAATTATAACAAATGGGCAGTGTTTTTCCGAGCCACTAGAAATTGTGAATATTCTCGCTAACCATTTCTCAACAACGAGTCAAACAAATCAATATTCCAATAATTTTATCAATATAAAGACTACTACGGAAAATAGGCCATTTATGAACCAAAATTGTTTTTCAAATAATGGCTACAATAAAGAATTCAACATTAATCAACTCACCCAGATTATGAAAACATGTCGTGGTTCGTCACCAGGTCCTGATGGAATACATTACAAAATGCTGACTAATTTAAACATAAAATCAAAATTATTCCTTCTAAAATTCTACAATAATCTGTGGACAAATCATACATTTCCTAATGAATGGCTTATAGCTGATGTTATTCCTATTAACAAAACTGGAAAAGATAAAAAATTACCCCTAAGCTATAGACCAATTCGACTGACCAACACTATGTGTAAAGTTATGGAAAAACTTGTAGCTGAACGTGTCAAATGGATAACCAAAGAATTTAATCTAATTTCGAAGTTTCAAATGGGCTTTCAAAAGCATAGATCAACTACTGATGCTTTGGGATACCTTGTTAATGAAATCCAAATGGGATTTCGAAACGGTGAAAAAATAATTGCAATATTTTTTGATATCAACAAAGCATATGACAAAACTTGGAAACATCATATTTTAAATATCTTAGATCAACGTGGCATATCGGGAAATTTATTTCAGTTTATTAAAAATTTTCTAAAAGTTCGACGTTTTAAAGTTATCACCAATACTAAACAATCTGACACATACGAACAGGAAAACGATGTCCCTCAAGGATCAGTACTAAGTGTAATTTTATTTCTCATAGCAATTAACCCATTAATTTAACAAATTGAATCACCTGTTAAGGTAACTATGTTTGCGGATGATTTAGTGATTTTTATAAGATCTAAAAATATGGACGATTGTGAATCTCTCCTACAGAATTCCATTGATAAACTTTGTATTTGGACAGAAAACTATGGATTTGGGTTTAATGTTGGAAAAACAAAAGGTGTTTTTGGTCGAACAAATCGCCCCATCCCAAGTCCGAATATCCATTTAAAAGGTCAACCAATTTCATTTAATAATAATCATAAATACCTTGGGGTAATACTGGACCAAAAATTATCATTTAAACTACACCTTGCATCATTGAAAACACAATGCCTTAAAACTCTTAATGTAATTAAACTATTATCAAATATTCATTGGGGGTCTGATAGAAATCTACTACTAAGAGTACATAATGCCTTGATTTTATCTAGGCTTGATTATGCCAGTGTCATATACCAAAATGCATCTACCACTAATTTAAAAATATTAGATACAATTCATACTCAGGGTCTAAGATTATCGATTGGTGCTTTTAGGAGCAGCCCAGTCGAGAGCATCATCTGTGATTCTGGGTCAACCCCTCTCTCTTATCGTCGTGCCATAAGTGCAATAAACTTCATAACAAAAATATCTACTTATTCAGATCATCCCCTCCAAACAAAAGCACTCCATGCACTACAAGGATCATTATTTGCCGATCCTATATTTAAAACCATTTTGTTTCAAATCCAAAATTATAACCTCATATTACCAATCTTTATGGCGCTCCATCCACGTAAAATTCCTCCCTGGGAACTAAAACTACCTATCGTAATTAAAAAATTATTAAAATTTCCAAAGAATATGACCAACAATTACATTTACCATACAGAATTCAAACAGATTCAGGATCAATATAAAAATTTTCAATTTATTTATGTTGATGGTTCAAAAACTAACGACAGGGTTGGCGTAGGAGTCTACCATGAAATACAACAGGAAAAATATAAACTTTCAAATATCATGTCTATATACTCAGCTGAAGCTGTAGGACTTCAAATTGCTTTATCCAAGGCGTGCAGATCAAATTTCACCTGGTTTGTTATAGTATCAGATTCCTATTCAAGTTTAGTATCTCTCCAAAATTCCCAAATAAATAACCCTATTATCCAAGACATACAAGAAAAATTACATTCACTATATGATAAGAACATCATATTCTTGTGGGTTCCTAGCCACTCAGGAATCTTCGGTAATGAACAAGCCGACTCTTTGTCTAAATCAGCTGTAAATCTACATGAAATAATACAAGATCATGTTCCTTTTAATGATCTAAAAAAACATGTGAGGAATAGTTTAATGGAAAAGTGGAAAGGCCGATGGAATGAATGCATTGACCATAAACTATATGAGATTAAAACAATAACAGCACCATGGGAAACATCATTAAGAGAATCACGTTATGAAAGTGTTATTGTATGTAGACTCAGAATTGGCCACACTCGATACACACATGATTATTTGATGAAAAAATGTAATCCACCTCAATGTGACATATGTCACTGTCCCATAACTATTCATCATATACTTATAAATTGCCCAAAGTATAATCACCAAAGAAGGAAAACAAAAATCTCTCCAAACCTTAAAGAAGCCTTGGGGGATAATGAGAATTTCTTACGATGCACTCTGAAATTTATCAAAGCTATAGGGTTTATCAGTCACATATAATTACTATAAAATATTAAAATATAAACAATAAACAAACAACTTAATTAATTATTAAATATCAGTATTATTCATACCAATAATCTTATTAATTTACTAAAACACTCTCTATTTTTACTCTTAAATTTTAAGTACTTAAACTTTTATATAAATAAAAATCTCAACAAATAAATAAATATTAATATTAAACCTATTAACCTTATTATATAAAACATTAACATTAAAATATACCAAATATATTATAACAAATTAATGAACAGTTATAAAATTATAAATTGATATCAGTATAAAAAATTGACTTGTATAAAAAAATATTAATATTAAAATTCACAAATATGTTTCAAATAAAATGTGTAGATATAAAATTATTAACTTAATTTACCAAAGTAAACTAGTATTAGCATAAAAATTATTAACTTTATTTATATTAAGTATTGAAGTTGTATATATTATCAAAAAAAAAATATTGTGTAAAATTAATAGGAGCTTAAAAACCTAAATTGTGTTAAAGCTCAAATAAATATTTAAAAAAAAAAAAAAAAAAGTAATATTGTTTTGTAGTTATGATACCATAAAATAAGGAGGTTAATTTTAACAATATCCATTGATCTGTTACGATCTAGTAATGAAATCACTTAACTCAACAATTTTAAATTTTCAAACATTTAGCATAACCACTTTTTATACTTTAGTTACTGTAGTCGCATTTAAGTAGTCGCAATATTTTATTCTTTTGTTTCAATTTGCATTTAGAAAAACCACTTATATGGACTTAAGTAAACACCAAACCACACTATCAAATATAAAATAAAAACTTATTTCGAGATAAGTGATTATTCTAAATTTATTTCAGATATTTCTAATAAAATTGTTTTTCTAAATATCACTTATTTCATGCTACGATACCAAAAATTACCAGTTAAGTGGTTTTCAATAAAAATAGCAAACACCAATAAGAGACATAAGTGGTTTTGTTTTTCGCTCATAATTTGGTCAAAAATAGTCCGATTTTGATAAAAAATTTACAGGAAAGAAATAATGGGAAATACTAACGGTTGTAATAGAGTTCAACAAAACCACTTATCTCGACTTAAGTGGTTATGTTATATTGCCACAAAGTCGGCAACTGAAAAAAAAATAACAAAAGGAAAACTCAAAACCACCGAAAAAAAAAACAAAAAGGAAACGAAAACCATAATATGCGACCAACACAGGAAAAAAGGAAAGCAATGCATACTATGTTAAAAAAAATTTAGATGTTTCATTATCGGCTTCACAATTTTCGCCTTCATTAGCAAATTATATTATAGACAAGCGTAATTTTTTCTCTTTTGGTCTTTGTACTTTTACCTATGTTGTGTTTCAAGTTTTTTGCGAACGTCGAATGTCATTGAATGTAAATCAGCTTTTAAGGGATAAAATGTAGAAAATATTTTGTTTCAGAAGCGGATATTTTCAATTTCTTATTAATCAAATGTTTCGTCATTGTAATGGTTTTGTTTTTGCTATTCAAGGCACAATAATCAAAACAAGTTTTTCTTGCATTAAGGTCAGGTAATGTTAAATATTTTTTTTTTGTTTTTTTCAGAAATGAAATAGTTAAGAATATCACAAAGTTCATAATGTGCTATGCCCTCAAAAATATCATGCATCACATCACAAGAAGGATTGTCGATAACATTAAAAGATCTAACTGTATTATAAACGCATTGTTATTTTAGACCGGTTCTTGCAAGATCACTCAATTCTACGGCATCATTATAATTTTCATTATTTCTGAACATAGAAGTGACCTCTATTACTTGTTTTTGCATTGACACTTTATCTGAAGTGCAAATTCTGCAATAATTAATTAGCTGAAAAAGACTGCAAATCGTAAAATGGAGTTTCAACCTAAATTATCCCCAGTAATTACTGCCAATATTTGATGAACATAAATACTTCCATTTTTAGTTTTGATTGATAGACCATCTTCTTCAAGTACTTTTAGAACATGTATAAATGACATAAACTTACAATTATTGCCATGTGCTTTATCGGAAGACTTTGTGCAACAGCATGTTAGTATATTTTCCAATTTAGATATTTTACAATCATCTAATAGGGGCAAGCTCAAATAAACGCCTGTTATTTTATGAACCCCAGGCTTAGAACCAAGCGGGTTATTAAGTTTAAAATCATCTTGATAGAGTATAAAACGAATGCAAATACCACCGTACATCTTGGTCTTTCCTTCCAAGCTGAGCCTTTAACTATATTAGAAATTTTTGAATCATGCCTAATTTCAGACATTTTCTCAATCGTAGATCGTACTCTTTCTTAAGCTTATACTCTGAATTGATTTCGGAAAAACCATTTTGAAAACTATTCAATTTGAGTTTTATTTCGGAAACATTAGATACATTTTTAATTTTAGTCTGAAAAATAGAAATAAAATTTTGAATGTCCTTTATTATTTCAATTCCCAATTTTCGATTAATTAAACTATTCCCAAATAATTTTAAAAAGAATTGTAATGACAAATCTGTAAAATCAATGGCACTGTACTCATTGTTAGCATCGTCGACAAAACCAATCCGTGCCAATTTTCTAAATTTTTTTGCAAGAGCCCTACGGCTCATATCAAAATGGCACTGAGTGATTTCAATTCCGCAATATATGCTCTTTACAATCTTTATAGTCACTATATGAGCCAATCTCTGAGATTCGTGCTATTTGGTATAATAGAGAACAACGTCCATGTTCCAAACGAAATTCGTCGATTTATTAACAATCAAAATTTGTTGCAAGAGCCCTACGGCTCATATCAAAATGGCATTGAGTGATTTCAATCCCGCAATGTATGCCCTTTACAACCTATATAGTCACTATATGAGCCGATCTCTGAGATTCGTGCTATTTGGTATAATAGAGAACAACGTCCTTGTTCCAAACGAAATTTGTCGATTTGTTAACTTTCAAAATTTTTTTGCAAAGGCCCTATGGGGCTTAAATTGTTGATTTGTTGAAAAGAAAATTAGAAATGAATGTTAGAAATTATTTGAGGCCTATTTTATTTGAATAACGTTATTTTTGTTAAATACACTGTTAAAGGATGTACACCCGCATAAATATTTGTCCAAAAATTTAATTTTTCTAAAATCTTAATTTTGTCCAAAAACTTCACAGTACACTCGCTTAAATTTTTTTTTGTCCCAAAAAGAAGTGTCCAAAAACTTCACACCGGTGGATAAACCTGTGGTAAAAATTTACCATACCAACGAATTTTTGTACCTGTCGTACAGAACTAGGTTGAGGGAAATCCCTAATTGCCGCTATTCTTTTAGATGATGGTAAAATTCCGTCTTTCGTTACTTCGTGACTGAGAAATTCGATCCGATTTACTCCAAATTCACACTTCGAGAGTTTTATATTTAGACCATATTCCGATAATCGGCTAAATAATTTTTCTAGGTGTAATTTTTGTTCTTCGTACAAGTGACTAGCCACCAAAATATCGTCGATGTATCCAAACACAAAATCGAGTCCATTGGTATTTGGTACTGCTACTGGTGCTACTGGTATTTGGTTGTAGGTTCGCACTAAGTCTATTTTAGAAAGTATGGTGTGGCGGTGTAACCGCGGTGAAAATGAATCATCGCATTTAATAATTGTATTAATTGAGAGATTTGTTTTGGTATCTTTCAAAATTCGGTTTTTTAAATCAATAGTTAATCCGAATTTAATTAAAAGATCAACACCTAATATGGGTTTCGTTATATTTCCTATTACAAAAGGGTGCTTAAATTTTCGACGTAGACCTAAATCGAAAAGTAATGGTTCTCTATCAGGAAGCAAATCGTTAAAATGTTTTGGCGGTATGACTGATGCATCAGCTCCGGTATCTACTAAAAATATTAACTTAGTTTTTACACATTTAACAAATAATCGATGATTTGCTACAATCCCATCGTTCGTCGAATTTACGATGGGATGATTTAATTTTCCGAACTTCCTGATGAGTTGGAATTTGGCTGCCTTATTCCTAAATTTATGGTGGTACCAACAAAGACATTTACCAGAATCTCGACTTTTCGAACAACTGCTTCTATGGTTTCGGTCTCTTGAATTATCATTACGGACATTTTTATTATTAGAACGAAAACCGGAGCTATTTTTCTCCCAACGATCAAATCTTGAACGCAATTCGTTAATTGTTTTTACTAAACTTTACACTATTAAATTGTCTTTTTCTTTAACACTTTTATTCGACATGGACGTAGCACTAATGATAGAAGACGATGGTAAAGTTATTTGCCATATTTTATCCGCTAATTCACATAATTCGGTGATCGAGTCAGATTCTTGAACCATGACAACAGCTTTGATAGAATCTGGCCATCCTTTTAACCACAAAGTTTTTAATAATTGTGCGTTTACGACACCGGATGAACCAGCAATTTGTTCTAAACTGCGGTAAAATTCAGATGGAGATTTGTCTCCTATTAGTGTTGATTCAATTAATTTTTCTACACGTTGCGCTTCGGATAAGGTTTTACGTTTAATTAAACCTTCACGAAGAGCATCATATTTATTTATTAGTATTTGGAGGTTTCGTAATTATGTCGGAAATGAAAGAAATAACATCCAACGGTAAACACGCAATCGTGTTTAAATACTTTTTAGTGTCGTTTGTTATTTTCTTTACTTCAAAAACAGCCTCCATTTGATTAAACCATAAGTAAGGCATGTGTGCCCAATAAGGCAGATAAGCCACATGTACCTGAGATCCCGCAATTTCTGATTAATCATCCGTATCACTCATTTTATTTTCGTATATAATATTTCCAATTCGATATACAAAGAATTTTTTTTTTAAATCCCATTATAGTGACGCTATCACCGCACCACATCAAAAAAAAACATATCGAATGAGTGTGAAGTTTATGCTAAAAAAAAATAACAAAAAATTACACTGTTAAATTAGCTATTTTCCAATTGGAATTTAAATTATTTGAAAATTTAAATTTTTTGTAATTTTGGATTTTTCGTACCACCAAACAGATTCTTTTCATCAGGACACGTTCTTTTCATCGTTTTCAGATAGCTGGACCATCTGTTTATCTCGCTAAGCAAAAACATCCAAATGTTTTGAACATTACTATTATTCAGATAATTGAAAAGTTGACTGATTTTTGATGGTTTAAATAATTATTTAGCGTCGATCCTGGAAATGTCCCGAAGGTCCTGCACATTTCTTAGAATAGCTAAGCATATAGCGGTCAATGTCACCAAGCCGATCCGATTATAATGAACTATAATATATTTCACAGTTTTTGGAATTTTTCATAATTTTCCATTATATTAAAACTTTTACATCGCCGACCGCACAGATGTCCACAAGGTCTTGCCTATATTTTTGGATAACTTGACCATAAGCCAGTCTATGTGGTCAATCTTATCCAATTGTGATGAACTATACTATACTTCACAGAATTAAAATTTCTAATAATTTTGATGGTTTTAAAAATTGTTGTATCTCCTATCACAGAGATGTCCACAAGGTCTTGCCTATATTTTTGGATAACTTGACCATATGCCAGTCTACAAGGTCAATATTATCCAATTATGATGAACTATACTACGAGGGCGGATTGAAAATGAAGCTTCCTAGCGCTAGATGGCAGCACAAACACAAAATTTTTTTGTTTTTTAGAAATTGCGATCTGTCAAACGTCAGCTGTTAAAATTTCACCCAAATTCATCGATTAGTTTATTTGTTGTAGTCGTTTGAAGTAAGCAACTTTTGTGTTTCTTGAAAAATGGAAAAAAACGAATTTCGTGCAGTGATTAAACACTATTATTTGAAAGGGAAAACGACGAAAGAGACAAAAGAAAAGCTCGATAAACATTACGGTGAGTCTGCTCCGTCAGATTACATGGTAAAATATTGGATTGCTGAATTTAAACGCGGCCGAAGAAGCACTGCAACAATACCATCAACAGGAAGGCCAAAAGAGGTGGTTACTGAAGAAAATATCAAGAAAATCCTCGATATCGTTATGAATGATCGCCGAGTCAAGTTGCGTGAGATTGTTGAAATGGTAAACATATCATATGAACGTGTGTTCAACATTTTGCATGAACATTTGCATATGAAAAAGCTATCGGCAAGATGGGTGCCGCGTTTGCTCAGTGTCGAACAAAAACGAGTTCGACAGACCACTTCACAGCGGTGTTTGGACATGATAAAGCGTAATCCTGTTGATTTTTGGCGTCGATTAATTACTGTTGATGAAACGTGGGTCCACCACTACACACCTGAAACCAAAAATCAATCGAAACAATGGGTGGAAGCTGGTGGAAGTGCTCCGAACAAGGCAAAGGCAGTGAAATCGGCTGGCAAGGTTATGGCCACTATATTTTGGGATGCACACGGAATATTGCTCATCGATTATCTTGAAAAAGGATCCACAATCACAGGAAAGTATTATCGTGCATTATTGGATCAATTGGTTAATGCAATCAAGGAAAAACGACCACATTTAAAGAAGAAAAAAGTGCTCTTTCTTCAAGACAACGCACCGGTTCACACAGCATTAGATACGATGCTAAAATTACATGAAATATACTTCGAATTGGTTGATCATCCACCTTATGGTCCAGATTTAGCTCCTAGTGACTTTTTCCTGTTTCCAAACTTGAAAAAATGGCTCGCAGGACAAAGATTCATCTCAAACGAAGTGATTATCGAAACTAACGCGTATTTTGAGGGGTTCCCGAAATCGTATTATTCAGATGGTATAAAAAAGTTGGAATATCGTCTTACTAAGTGTGTCAAATTAAATGGAGACTATGTTGAGAAATAAATGTTTTTTGGCAAAAAAAAATTTTGTTTTCCTACTTAGGTAGCTTCATTTTCAATCCGCCCTCATATGCTTCACAGAATTTAGAATTTTTAATTATTTTATTGGTTTTAAAAATTGTATCTCCGATCACCGAGATGTCCACAATGTTCTGCCTATATTTTTGCATAACTTGACCATATGCGAGTCTACGTGGTCAATCTTATCCAATTGTGATAAACTATACTATACTTCAAGAATTTAGAATTTTTAATAATTTTATTGGTTTTAAAAATTGTATTTCCGATCACAGAGATGTCCACAAGGTCTTGTCTATATTTTTGGATAACTTGACCATATGCCAGTCTACGTGGTCAATCTTATCCAATTGTGATGAACTATACTATACTTCACAGAATTTAAAATTTTTAATAATTTTATTGGTTTTAAAAATTGTATCTCCGATCACAGAGATGTCCACAAGGTCTTGCCTATATTTTTGGATAACTTGGCCATATGCCAGCCTACTTGGTCAGTCTTATAGAATTGTGATGAACTATACTATACTTTGTATCTCCGATCTCAGAAATGTTCACAAGGTCTGGGCTATATTTTTGGATAACTTGACCATATGCCAGTCTATGTAGTCAATCTTTTCCAATTGTGATGAACTATACTATACTTCAAGAATTTAGAATTTTTAATAATTTTATTGGTTTTAAAAATTGTATTTCCGATCACAGAGATGTCCACAAGGTCTTGCCTATATTTTTGGATAACTTGACCATATCCCAGTCTATGTGGTCAATCTTATCCAATTGTGATGAACTATACTATACTTCAAGAATTTAGAATTTTGAATAATTTTATTGGTTTTAAAAATTGTATCTCCGATCACAGAGATGTCCACAAGGTCTTGCCTATATTTTTGGATACCTTGGCCATATGCGTATCTACTTTGCCAAACTTGTCCAATTGTGATAAACTATACTATACTTCCCAGAATTTACAATTTTTAATAATTCTATTGGTTTTAAAAATTGTATCTACGACCAAAGAGATGTCCACAATGTCCTGCCTATATTTTTGGATAACTTGACCATATGCCAGTCTACGTGGTCAATCTTATCCAATTGTGATGAACTATACTATACTTCACAGAATTTAAAATTTTTAATAATTTTATTGGTTTTAAAAATTGTATCTCCGATCACAGAGATGTCTACAAGGTCTTGCCTATATTTTTGGATAACTTGGCCATATGACAGTCTACTTGGCCAACTTTGTCCAATTGTGATGAACTATACTATACTTCACAGAATTTAGAATTTTTAATAATTTTACTGGTTTTAAAAATTATTGTATCTCCGATCACAGAGATGTCCACAAGGTCTTGCCTATATTTTTGGATAACTTGACATTATGCCAGTCTACATGGTCAATCTTATCCAATTGTGGCACATCTCTGTGATCGGAGATACAATTTTTAAAACAAATAAAATTCTAAATTCTGTGAAGTATAGTATAGTTCATCACAATTGGATAACATTGGCCACGTAGACTGGCATATGGACAAGTTATCCAAAAATATAGGCAAGACATTGTGGACATCTCTGTGATCGGAGATACAACAATTTTTAAAACCAATAAAATTATTAAAAATTCTCTATTCTGTGAAGTATAGTATAGTTCATCACAATTTTATAAGATTGACCACATAGACTCGCATATGGCCAAGTTATCCAAAAATATAGGCAGGGCCTTGAGGACATCTCTGTGATCGGAGATACAACAATTTTTAAAACCAATAAATTTATTAAAAATTCTAAATTCTGTGAAGTATAGTATAGTTCATCACAATTCTATAAGATTGACCACGTAAACTGGCATATGGACAAGTTATCCAAAAATATAGGCAAGACATTGTGGACATCTCTGTGATCGGAGATACAATAATTTTTAAAACCAATAAAATTATTAAAAATTCTAAATTCTGTGAAGTATAGTATAGTTCATCACAATTGGACAAGGTTAGCCAAGTAGACTGGCATATGGCCAAGTTATCCAAAAACATAGGCAAGACCTTGTGGACATCTCTGTGATCGGAGATACAATTTTTAAACCCAATAAAATTATTCAAAATTCTAAATTCTTGAATTATAGTATAGTTTATCACAATTGGATAAGATTGACCACATAGACTGGCATATGATCAAGTTATCCAAAAATATAGGCAAGACCTTGTGGACATCTCTGTAATCGGAAATATAATTTTTAAAACCAATAAAATTATTAAAAATTCTAAATTCTTGAAGTATAGTATAGTTCATCACAATTGGATAAGATTGAGCACGTAGGCTCGTATATGGATAAGTTATCCAAAAATATAGGCAGGACCTTGTGGACATCTCTGTGATCGGAGATGCAAGAGTTTCTAAAACCAATAAAATTATTAAAAATGCTAAATTCTGTGAAGTATAGTATAGTTCATCACAATTGGACAAGGTTAGCCAAGTAGACTGGCATATGGCCAAGTTATCCAACAATATAGGCAAGACCTTGTGGACATCTCTGTGATCGGAGATACAATTTTTAAAACCAATAAAATTATTAAAAATTCTAAATTCTGGAAGTATAGTATAGTTCATCACAATTGGATAAGATTGAGCACGTAGACTCGTATATGGTTAAGTTATCCAAAAATATAAGCAGGACCTTGTGGACATCTCTGTGATCGGAGATGCAAGAGTTTCTAAAACCAATAAAATTATTAAAAATGCTAAATTCTGTGAAGTATAGTATAGTTCATCACAATTGGACAAGGTTGGCCAAGTAGACTGGCATATGGCCAAGTTATCCATAAATGTAGGCAAGACCTTGTGGACATCTCTGTAATCGGAGATACAACAATTTATAAAACAAATAAATTTATTAAAAGTTCTAAATTCTGTAAAGTATATTATAGTTCATCACAATTGGATAAGATTGAGCATGTAGACTCGTACGAGACCAATAAAATTATTAAAAATTCTAAATTCTGTGAAGTATAGTATAGTTCATCACAATTGGACAAGGTTAGCGAAGTAGACTGGCATAAGGCCAAGTTATCCATAAATATAGGCAAGACCTTGTGGACATCTCTGTGATCGGAGATACAACAATTTTTAAAACCAATAAAATTATTAAAAATTCTCAATTCTGTGAAATATAGTATAGTTCATCACAATTGGATAAGATTGACCATGTAGACTGGCACATGGCCAAGTTATCCGAAAATATGGGCAAGACCTTGTGGACATCTCTGCGGTCGGCGATATAAAACTTTTAAAATAATGGAAAATTATGAAAAATTCCAAAAACTGTGAAATATATTATAGTTCATTATAATCGGATCGGCTTGGTGACATTGACCGCTTTATGGCTTAGATATTCTAAGAAATGTGCGCGACCTTTGGGACATTACCAGGATCGACGCTAAATAATTATTTAAACCATCGAAAATCAGTTAACTTTTAAATTATCTGAATTAAAGTAATGTTCAACACATTTGGATGCTTTTGCTTAACGAGATAAACAGATGGTCCAGCTATCTGAAAACGACGAAAAGAACGTTTCCTGATGAAAAGAATCTGTTTGGTGGTACGAAAAATCCAAAATTACAAAAAATTTAAATTTTCATATAATTTAAATTCCAATTGGAAAATAGCTAATTTAACAGTGTAATTTTTTGTTATTTTTTTTAGCATAAACTTCACACTCATATCGAACGATTTCGAAATTTGACCGTCAAAGTGTGTATACAAAGCAAATATTTTTAAGCAAAATGTCTCACTAGTTTATTGTTGATAAAATTCCGTTTGTGTGGGACAATATAATCTGAAGTTCTCCAGCTGCTTCGACTTCTACAATATGATTCGTCCTTACAATAATTATAGCTAAAATAGAATTGAAAAGTATATGATTAATTAAAGAATAATAATTCAAGAAGCAAAAATAATTATAATATATACCAGATGATAAAACACAATGACCTTGATGACAAGATATTAAAAAAAAAATGTTGATATACGAATTTCCAAATCCAATATTCCGCCCGTTGATTTTTCAGTCGTATTTTCTGGAATTTTCTGCACGGTAATAGTTCTGCTGAATAACACCACGCCAATTTGTAAAAACCGCTTGTTTTTTTTCTCGCTTGAATGATGACAGTTATTTACAGCTCAAAGACGTTTTTCCGTACACCGAAAATTATCAATGTTGGTTTTACAATGAATGTATAACTCGAAATTAGAGAAGAATTTTTCCCGGCAGTATTGATATTTGTAGCTCTTATGTTACCAACCTCTTAATTATGTTTTTTTATATATATGAGAATTTGGCTTAACTTGCTTCACATCACAGAACTAACGTATGATATACACCGCACCATATACTATACCAACTTAATTTAATCGACGTTTATTATTTACTTTTTATATTATTATTTGTTCGTAATCGTGACCTTAAAGCTTACAGCTTTCCGTATGTCCGATCACGTCGGGGTCACCACCATCGGTATTAATGAATGGCCAGTTACCAAAACCACTTTGGGGCCAATCTCACCATTTATTTAAAACACTTTTTAATATTAAACAATATTTTTATTTATAATTACAATTTAGTTCGAGCTTCCAATTCATACTAAAAATATTTATTTATTTGTTTATTCTTACATTTTTCCCCTAAGCACAATTACAATTACAGAAATAGATAAAAAATTTGAGAGGAATCAATTACTATATACATAATACTAATTTTGTTATAATAAAACAAATTATACAATAATAATTTAATTTAATGAGAGAAGTAACTTCATAATATATGGCACCATCACAAACATCATCATCTCAGCTAGCTGGAGAAATCATGGCACAATGGATACATAACACGGTATATGTATTTGGGTAATTATTGTTATGTACTATGTGTAAGATACAAATTGCGGTCGGCAATACATTTTACTTCATTTGTAAACACACATCAATTTGTACACCGGACGATCATCAGTACATTGCAAATTTTTGTAAGTTAAGTGGCTTAGCGTGTACATTTATTAATGCAGCTACAAATGATGTCCGAATTTTCTTATTTCATTGAGCACTCAATTTTGAAGTAATACTAAACACAGTTCCAGGTTTTTCTCATCGGTTTCTTTGATAGTAGAATTAGATAACGATAATATCTGTTCACTCATGTCGATTCATGAAGTTCTAATGAATTCTGCGATCGGTTTCTTCGATAGTGGCATATGGTGGGTAATGTGTTCAACTAACCCGCCGTTATTTTACTTATTATAATATAGGTAGACTAAGGGACTCCTGTGCTCTCTGCATTTATTTCGTAGTAAACAACATTTTGTTATATTTAGTTCCATATTATTAATATGACCCCAATTTACAATTGTGTTTACGTCAGATTGGAGGGCCACACAATCATGCGAATAGAAAAAAAAAGTATAAAATCAGTAATGGCCCAAGAATTGAACCCTGTGGTACACCAGATGATGGAATGAATATTTCTGATTCAGAATCAAGAATTTGGACATAGTGGGGCCTGTTACTTAGGTAGGAATTGAACAATGTTTTGATCCAATCTAAACAAATAAAGTTTATATATAATAAGATTCTGTGATTAACTTTATCAAAAACTTTCGCAAAATCCGTATAAATTACGTTGACACTATGCCCTTTGCTCAATGAATTATGTACAAATTCAGTAAAATTCAACAAATTCGTTAAATTTGAAAAAACCGTACTGCTCAATTTAAATCAAATGTTTACTTTTATCAAATAGTTCATTGAATACAATCTTTTCGAATACTCTGGCGACAATGCTCAGCAGGGCAATAGGTCTATTATTAGATTACAAAAGATTTGTCGCCCGATTTAAAAATCGGAGCTACCGTTGCCATTTTTCAAATATCGGGAAATATGCATTCACTTAGTAACTTGCCAAATAATAATGATAGAGGAAGACTGATTGTTTCAGCAGTACGATGTAAAAAATAAGGACAAGTTTCATCTGGTCCCCAACCCTTATTTAAATCCAATTGTTTCAGATGCTAATATCTAAGGGGATAACATTCAAATTATTACTAGTTATATTGGACTGAAAATTGAAGTTGGTATAAACTGACTTGAAGTAGTTGGCAAATAAGTTGGGCTATTTCGGTAGCAGTGTCCGCAGTACTTGAGCCAACTAGTATGATTTGTGGTAGCACATTAGTTTTTTTTTTATTGATTTAGAATATGACCAAAATTGTCAATGACTATTGAAGCATAATTTAATTTCCTTTTTCACAAATGGCCGTAAAGTTTTAAATAATTTTTTATACTCTGGTTTGACCTCCCTTTCTCCATAACCGAACTTTCGGACGATTGGAACCTTTTAGTGTTTTGAAATGTTTGATTTTGATGTGAATTTGTAACGGTGGATGATGATGATCGATTTTAGACAGAACGGGATATGTGCTGGTGTTACAAGGATACCGTTTTGTTCAATATTTGAAATAATTAGGTCCAAAATACGGTTATAAGCATTTCTTATGGAATTGAATTGATTGGTATTAGTGAAATTCAGCATTTCGATAAGGGGTACGGCAGGCACGGAAAGGGATGGGGATGATATATTAAAATCACCTGCTATGAAAAAAAAAACAGAATTAGGATTGTTGTTTATGATTGAAGAACCGTTGTCAAAATATCGTTGATAAACAACAATTTTAGCATTTGTTATATATGGAACATTTATATAAAATAATTTTCCGTATCATCAGCTCATCCGTTCCCAAAAACGAAGCATAATTGTGCTGCCGGTGGGAGAAAGGTGGTTGTTAAAGCAGCTGTTCTACGCTAACTTTTATTAAAAAAATCAACGCGGTTTGTCGGTATTTTTTTTATTCTATAGGTCACAGGCAAAGATTTACTTGTGCTATCAATATTTGCCAGATTTGTAACATTAAAAACAACTTGATTAAAGTTGTGGTTAAATTTGGATTATTTGATTTCGAAAATTTTTCGAAACTAAGCGAATTATCTATTATCGAAAAATTGTTGACCAAATTTATTTAAATAGTGAGTTTAAAATTTTCAGTAATAATTGTAAAATGATAACAATTTCATTAAAGTTCCAAATAATACTCCAACTTTAATCAAATTTCCGTGAATTACATATTCCAGCTTCATCATTAGTAACTCGCTAAAAATTGCAAAACTCGTATAAAACTATCCGCTATATACTAAATACCAAATTACATATAAAAGCATTTTGCCAACAAAATCCGAAAAAAAAACGTAATTTGAACGTTGAAAAAAAAAATGAAAATTATACAAAAACTACTTGTTATCGGGTAGTTTTCATTTGATTTTAATTTTTATTTTATTTTATAGTTTTTTTTTTGTTATTTTCGAAAATTTAATTAAATAATAAAATAATAGATACGTTTATAAAAAAATGGAGTTTTTAAATTTTTATTTTTATGAATATTTAATTGAATTTTATATTTTACAAAATAATAATAATAATAACAAAATTTTGTAATTTTCTATTTGTTAAATGAATATTTTGTTTGGGAAATCATGTGAAAAATATTCATTTTCATATAAATATGTATATGCAAATTTTCCCTGTACTCCAGAATTGTTACCCAAAAACAAAAAAAAAATGGTTTGCATGTAACCGAGCAAAAACGAGTATGTGGCGTAGTTAATGTCACATTTTTTTTTTTTTTTTTTGATATTTCAAAATACTTTTTTTAAAGCTTGGCATTAATGCCAAATGCGAAATAAATCAAAAATATATATGTAAGTTGTGCCAGACATTATCGATCCAATTATAAAAAAAAAAAATTCAATAATTGGTGAATATTATTATTTAGAAAACGTATCTCTGCAAATCGTATAATTACTCGATATGACAATGTGTTGTTTTCTAAAATGAAATGAAAAAGTTATTTGTTTGAAAATTGTCACATATTATATTGGAAATCCCGTACAAGACAAAAAACAGGTTTTATTGTACGCTTCTTTCTAGAAAAAAAAAACTCATATGAAACGTAAATCATTTAGTTTTAGTAACGACATGTTGTGACACAATTTTCATATATGACACACACAAATTGGAAAACTGTACACAACTCGATTTGTGCGATATTTAAGAACTTTTTTTATGATTTATGCTTTTCCATTAAACAAAATTATAGTTTTGTTGATTAAATCCCCCAAAAATACATGCCTATATTGTATTTTATGATGAGCGCCTGCAAAGTTTCCAAAATCAAAACATTTATACAGATATACGATGACGAAAATGGTTTCAGATTAGATTAACCAGCGATTAATTTATTTACTTTCAGTTCCACCAAATATTGATGATTCAACAACGTCCAGCGATGTGATAGTACGTGAAGGGTCAAATGTTACATTAAAATGTCGTGCTACTGGAAGTCCCTTGCCGTCGATTAAATGGAAACGAGATGATAGTACAAAAATTATGATAAATAAACATTTAGAAGGTAATTGAAATATTTAAAAATTTAAATGATTTCGACAAATATAATTACACAACCGAAATCATGGTATCGGAAAATTTAAATATCCTGAAATGGTTGTTTTCCAATCAATAAATTTCAATTAATTAATTTAAAATTTATGTCTTTTATGGTTTGGTTTTTGTACGAACACACTCACACAGCCATATATACTGTGCCAACAATGACAATTTATTTGTTATGCTAGCGATTTATGTTTATTTATTTTATTAATTACTTTTATACGCTACTGCTACTTTTTTTTTAATTATTTAATTTACTATTAAATAACTTTTTTATTTGTTTTTGTTAAATTAATATGAGTTTAATGTAGGTATATTTATACATATGTACATATATGAATTTTAACATGTTGAATGTATGAAAATTATTATTTGGGAGTGAGTAATTAATTTGTGGATTAATGGACTTTAATTTGCAAGGGAGTTGAATTTCACCTGAATAAACGAGCCACCACTAATTAACGAAAATAACATCAATTTAGGCTTATCGATATTTGTATATAATCGCTGTTGCTGATGGAAGAATTAAGGAGAATGAATACCGATAATTTGCTATAACAAATTTGTAAAGCTTTTATTGTATCATTTATATTATCAATTCCATCTGTATATCACCATGTACTCAGTTATGTTTTTTTTTCTTAAACAATCAAAGCGGTGAAATTATTTTGATGGAAACCGATGAGCTATGCTTCTGACAAATAAATAGTTGTTGTGTAAAATTAATTTTAAACTTGAAATATCGTATCGCAATTTAACTGGAATAATACACTGATACGAACTGGGCTTCTGAGTTCGTCCGGATTTTGCAATTAAAAAACACTGTGTACTTTTATCTATCCTACTTGACCTCACTTTATTCCACTTTACTTTTATGCACTGTAATATTCGCTTTTACTTTACTTCTTTAAATCTGTCCGCTTGCCACTGGTGGGGGCTATGACAACAGATTTATTCCACTTGTTACACTATTTAAAGTAAACCAAAAACTGTGTCCTGCTTGCTATCGGACGTGTTTATATACCAGTTTGGTACTGCTCTCGAAATTTCCTTTATTGCATGCCATAAATCATCTTCATTCCTGTGTATTCTGTTTTATGACCCATAATCATCTGGAAATGTAGTATTGTTTATGGCTTATCATAATCTTCATGTATGTGTGTATCAAGGGTGTAGCGTCTTTGGAAGCAAGGGAAGCACTGAAACAAAATTCCAAAAGGAAACTAAAATAACGTTTGAAATATTACACTGCATAAAATAATCTTCATTTACACTAGCTTCTATTTCTTGATTACATTTTACAACCATACGATCGTTCCTTAACATAAAGATATCAGAAAAACCTAAATGCCTGAAAACGTATATGAGTTAGTTTTTCACAACCCAGGCTGCGGACCGATAGCCGGGTAAATCATTTAGCACAGTAAATTTTAATTTTAGTATAAATTTACCCCTCAATTGGCGTACCAATGCTCTAGAAGTAAAAATGGTTTGAAATAGCCAGTTGAAATCGCTGGCTATTAGGTGCAAAGAAAAAACGTCAAATATTTTTATTGCTTTTCATTCGTTTATTACATGTAATATGTATATTAAATACACAATGGAAACGCGAAAAGTTTAACAAAAATCAGTGAAACATAAAAAAAGTTAAAAACAACGGGTTTTTCATATGTTACCCAACTTTTTAGTACAATATTTGAATTAACCCTGTACACTGTTAAAAAGTAGATAAAAGAACAATTAACCCGACTATTGGTCCGTAGCCCTAGAAAAAGATGTCGTGTATGTGTTGTATTTATATGTGAAAGTTTCCATTAAAAATCACTGTTGAAGCCAGGTAACTTTCGATGGTCGATATTGGTATGATCCAAAAGATCCTTTGTTTCCAAGAAAAATAAAACTTTTGATAGTTCACTGTTTTCAAATTCATTAAATTTTTTCTGTTTTTTAACATCGCTCACTTGAGCGACTCACTTGAGCACTTGAGTGCATTCCCGCAGCCTTCAGGGTTTTAGTTATATCGTCTTTCAAAGTTATTGCTTCCCTCAAATACACAGTTCCATCATTATTTTATTCCTTGTTGCTAAGAACGGGGAAGAAGCGGTACCATAAGTGACGAGGTTCTGTATATACATTAGTTTTCCTGACCTTCATCATTCAATAAAATTTTCCTGTACATTTTGACAATACCTGAACTCGTAAGAAAGGTATGTTTCCGAAACCGCAAAATTTTTTCGAAGATACTTGATTGTATTGTTGGTCCAACTAGGAGTTCATCATTAACATTGTGCTGATGCTATCTTCTTTTAAGACACCGTGGTATGGTAAAACTACACAAGTATCTTGGGTAACCCTTTCTGTGCTAATTTTCACCAAATGTCCGAGTTCAATATATTCTTGCATCTTCTTCGCTTTTAACAAATTTTCTCTCCCTGGCGTGCAACCTGCTAATTGTTAAATTGAGCGATGTTCCTAGGGTCGGCTTGGGTTCCTCAAACAGCAACTTCGTATTAGCAACCAAATAGACTTTACTTTCCTCTTCGTCATTTGTCTATTTGGATGGCGCTGAAATCTCCTCCAATTCCCCCAAAAGGCTCTCAACTGTTTGTCAATATTGACATCAGCTGAATATTTTGATATTTTAGACAATGAAGAGCGGTGGTTCGAATACCATCTTGGCGTCCAACCAAACCCGTCCAAATAAAGTATATTGCACGATAATTTGATCTTTATTATTTGGAATTTTGCCAAAGCCTAAAATTTGCAAAATTACATCCAACCCCAATAAAATATCTATTTTGTTTGATTTTTTTGTTTCGGGATTTACTAATTCAATGCCAGTCAATAGACTTTAGTCGTTTTGGTGTGGTGCTGATGGTGGAAATGCAGCAGTTACTTCGACGTGAAATTCTGAGTTGTAGTTGTTTAGGCTGGTCATCTGGATTGATGTAATCCCCTTTGTGGAGTCTGCCCGACTTTCTCGATACATACAGGCTTCCGAGATAAACAAGAGTTGGGGTCCAGTATCCAACAGCACCTTGTATGTAACCCTATTTCCACACCAATCCTTTACCTTAACCAAGGCCGTTGGTGGCATTGATTGTACAATCCTTCTACTTTCTGACTTACGGAATTCCAAAGGATCTGATATTTTGCCTAAGAATTTTAAAAAATCCTCAAAAGTCCTTTGTACATCGCATGACTTTATTGAGGAGCATAATAATGAGTCAAGAATCCCGTTGCTCAGTTTCCTCCCAATAGTCGCAGCTATCCAATAATTTCTTCTGAACTATTTAGTAGTTTCCGAAGGTTAGTTCAGAAACCTTAGTAAACCGTTCAGATAGTGAAACTTTTGGCGACGTATTTTCATGGATAGTGCCCATATAAAGGTCATAAAATAACTGTCATTCCGTGTATTCTCCTCTAAATGGAAGAACAATAATTTTTGTCAGTTTCACTTGTATAGACCTTTAAGTATTCACTGTGGTATCAAATAATGATGAATCTGTATCATCCCATTCATGCTTGCCTTTCAACTCTGTTTATTTAAACTTATATTAAATGTCTTCGAATAATATATAAAAAATATTTCCCGTTCCACTTCACTAACATTTTTTTAACAATTTATTAGTACGTTTTTGACGAACAGATATACCAAAAATGTCTGAACTAGGCTGTAACTGTCGAAAATATTTTGCTAATCTATTGCTCAGTAATGACGCTGTGTTACAAATATAAACAAAATGGAGGTACTAGCAGAAGTTTGTAATGATAGATTTCCACAAAGTGCAGTGATGGTAATTTCCAAGGTTGGCGTCGAATGGCTTGCAATTTTACTTGATCACTTGTGACCACTCAAACTTAATGAATTTAACTTTATATTAGAGTTAAAATCCGCCTCAGTGGAAGACTCCTCCTTCCATTACTTATTTGGTTAGTACAAAGGGCATTAAAAGGAAATGGAAATAAAACTTCCAGTTTAGTGAATGAAAATTTGTTGCGAAACTAAATTCGTTACACTAAAAGTTTCGTTAAACTTGTAGGTGTTCGATAAAAACAAAGTTGATTTTATTCGTTTTTTCAAGTTGCAAATATATTGTGTGTATTTGTGTGTAATTTATCGAAAGTACAAAGTTCCAAAACGATTTTCGCAACATTTTTTTCACATATAGACATTGTTTGTATTTTGAGCATGCAGGAACTTGTTTGCGGAGGACACAATTTTTACGATGATATTTTAGATGAATTTGCGGCTTCCTTTAAATTTTTATTTTTATTTTATCTTTTAATGGTTATAACACAGAAACTGCACACAACAGCTTTAATCTGCGAGGGTATTTGTGAATTCGATTCGAACGTATTCGACTCAAGATTCGATGTATTTGAAGTACAAAGTTCTTCTATAAATAAGAAACGAACGAAACTGATTCATTTTAAATAAGAATCTAATACAAAATATCGTATCCAATTAACAAATAGCCGCCGTGATAACATTCTGACACTTTTAGACTGTTTAGGTATTACTTTTCCAAAGCATACTGAAAAGCACACCAAAATAGCCTAAAAAAGTCATCATAAATCAATTCTCAATTCCCAGGGAAAATATGAATAGTGCTCTGGACAGCGATTTTGGTCGCAATTTGAGGATTGAGTTGAGAATTACCAGGAGGCAATAGTATTGGTAAATTGTATTGGTGTCCAAAGAATAGAGAAAAACCGAAAATAAACATTTGAAAAATAAAAAAAATAATTCTGTGTCATCTCATGCGTACGAAAGGAAAGTTGTACATATTTTTATTTCCCGTAATTTTCTGCAAAATTTAAAACTAATAAAATTGTTAATTTAATAATGATTTAAAGATACATAAATATTAACTGAAAATGAAAAATAAGTCAGAAAAATATATATATACATATATATATATATATATATATATATATATATATATATATATATATATATATATATATATATATATATATATATATATATATATATATATATATATATATATATATATATATATATATATATAAACTATAATTTTCTAAATAATTTATATTATATATATATATATATATATATATATATATATATATATATATATATATATATATATATATATATATATATAAACTATAATTTTATAAATAATTTTAAATTGTGAAAAATCGTACATCCTCCGGTTCCTGTTTTAACACTAACTCAAGATCACTAATTTACTTCTTATATTTTCCACATTATCCCTCTTATTCTTGTCATTTTATCTCTTTTATTTGCATCATGTCAAACAAAAAACTAAAAAACGCCCATTTTACACTGTCAAATATGAGTTTTTTTAGTTTTTTGTTTAATATGGCAAAAGGTTTTTTGTTTAACATCGAATAAGAGGGATAATGTGAAATATATAAGAGAAGATGTACGTCGTGTGATTTTTCATAATTTAAAATTATTTATAAAATTATAGTTTATAAATATTTTTCTTACTTATTTTTCATTTTTAGTTAATATTTATATCTTTAAATCATTATTAAATTAACAATTTTATTAGTTTTAAATTTTGCAGAAAATTACGGGGAAATAAATATATTACAACCTGCCTTTCGTACGCATGAGATGACACAGAATTATTTTTTTTATTTTTCAAATGTTTATTCTCGGTTTTTCTCTATTCTTTTTACACCAATACAATTTACCAATACTATTTTGCCTTCTGGTAATTCTCAACTCAATCCTTAAATTGCGACCAAAATCGCTCCTGGTCTGCGATCCTAATTGTTGTTATAATTAATCAATTGTTTTTTAGCGAATGGGATCAAGCTCGAAACTACCTAACGTCAAGTGCTTCCCTACCTCCAAAAACCAAACTACGCCACTGGTGTTTGTATTTGTGTTGTTCATTTTATTCATAAATCACTAAACCACACCTTCCTTTGTAAGCTATATCTCTATATCTCGGACGTTCTTGTTTTTACTAGATCATTTCATTATGCATTTGTGCGTTGGTGTACAAACATGTTTCGACGTCCTCAATGAATAATTATAATAAAAACATGGGCTAAGACGAGCATCGAAACGTCGATCTCTATGTTCATACTACGCGCCAACCGTCTGAGCTATCGCTGTTCATAACCTGAACTTGTTGTATGATGACCATAATCGTCACACCACTCCCTCCTTAATTCTATTCATCCCGAACAGAAACATTATTTGGGTCTCTTTGGTATCGTGTCTGCCAATCGACGTATACTACTTTCATCTTTGCTCGTTGACTCCACTGAATGCTGTACACGACGTCGTTTATCCTTTTTATAATTGTATACGATCCCTCCCAATTACTTTGTAGCCTTGGGGACTTTCCTTTCTTTTTGTGTGGGTTGTGGAGCCATACTTAATCCTCTTCGTCATATCCGTTGTCGTTTGCTCTTAGATCGTACCGGGCCTTTAATCGGTTGCTGTTGAGTTTGATATTCCTTCGAACGTGCTCATGGATCTTAGCCATTCTGTTTCTGAGGTCACTTACGTGGTTATCGGCACCTTTGGGAGTTAACTCTGGTACCCCAAACTTAATATCGCACGGCAGCGGTATTTCCTTTCCAAAGAGGACTGTTGATGGTGTAATCCCCGTGGTATTGTGTACTACACTACGATATGCCATAAACAGGGGATATGCCGATCCCAGTTCCCGTTTTTGATCCAACTTCTTTTGCCAGGTGATCTTCTAAGGTACAGTTGAATCACTCGACCATTCCATCTGATTATGAATGTAGTGGTGTAGTCCTCGTCTTTTTTATACTGAGCACTTTGCACATCTCCTGGAAGACATTTGACTCAAAATTACGACCTTTATTTTATTTATTTATTTACAGTATTTTATAAATAATTTAGTATTAAAAGGAAAAGCACACAATATGGAAACAAAGCAATCGAAACAAAAAAAAAATTATTGAAGTTGCTTCCATTACATGGGTTCTCACCAAAAGTAGATTGCAAATATTTGCAATCTATTTGATTTTCGTTTACTTGCATAGTACACATTAAAAAAAATTATATATCGGTACACACAATATACAAATTTACAATGCGATTTGCAACCAAAAGTAGTCAAGCATACATCTTTTTACTTTGTAAATAAAAAATTTTCTGTAAATAAAAAAATTTCCCTTTGCAAATATTTGCAATCGACTTTTGGTAAGAACCAAGAGTTAGGCATAAAAACCTCATAAATTTTTTCAAACATTTTACCGTGCACCTTGATCCGAATAAAGCTTCAACGGTACTCCATATCGCTGATCCAGTTGTTTACGAATTATCCGGCCGCTGTTTGTGCTTCCTGCGGTTCGGTATTGGATAGGCTTCCGGCATAGATTAAAAAGAATAAGATAAATTAGAAAGAACAACTTATTTAATCTTTTGCGAGGCTAGCGACATACCTTGTTGATTACTTTTTGGTACTTAAAATGAGAAACACAGAAAACAACAAACCAAACAAAAGCAAATCATGAAAAAAAAAATTTTTTTGTGTGTTTTTTAGGCAATACTTAGTATCCGTGTAAGATACCTCTCGTAAAAATAAAAAAAAAGGGAATTAAATTTGTATATGTACCATATGTATATACAATACATGTATGTACTTACAGATTTTTTATATATTTTTTACATTTGTGTAGATTGCAAAACAGATGAACACTATCGTCTGTTTCACAATTAATACAAATGTAAAAAGTACGTTTGCATATAATATTGTAAACTTATTTAAAATAAAACCGTTTCGTTTCTCTATAAAAATATTATACATGAAATAATACGAAAACAAATTTTTCGAGTTTAAATTTTATTTATTCAATTTACATGCAGTTTGATTTCAGTGATAAAAATTGTGTTAGATTTGTGAGCTCAGACTGCATTCGCATATTGCACTTACGTTCAGTTTTTTTGAATTACAAATTATTTTGATTTTTTCTTGTGCATTTGTAGTGTTTAATTATTTTTACGTATAAACAAACACTTAATTACTTAGTTTGTCATAAATATTTCTTAATATAATTATTTACCAAAATGGAACGTCGTTCAAGAATTAAATGCTCAGTTTCGAATTGTAGTTCGACAAGGCAAGACGGGACACGGCTTTATAGGGACAGTTATCAAAATCACACACTGTGGTTGGAAAACTGTCAGATTGCAATAGCATCGAAAAAAACATATATTTATCTGTTCATTACATTTTGATCGACATTGTTTTTTAAACCGAAATTTGAAAAAAAAAAAAAAAAAAACGACTGTTCCTACGCTACTTTTACCTGAGAAACCCCAAATACAAGCATGCGATAAAAATTCAAATAATATGCTTAACAATGAAAATATAAATGTTAATAATCTCAACGTTAATAGGTACAACGCGAAATTCCTTTGAATTTATAATTGAACGAATCGAACTTGACATATGTTCTGCCGGTTCCTCCTAAGTCTTATAATAATAGTACAGAAAATTGTGCAGATTTAACTTTAGAAGAAATAGCCAAATTACCAGATCCGTATTTCGATGATAGTCTTCTTATCGATGAAAACAACATAAAGTGTGTCAATTGCCATAGAAATGAACAAAACATTGAAATTTACCGCAAATTAAATAGAACGTGTAAGCTACAAATTTACAAACTAAAATTCGAAAAAACTAAATTAAGCAAAAATATTAAAGCTTTGCAACAGCAAAATAGAAATTTAAATAAAAAGTTAATTGATCTAAGAACAAAATCAAAAAAATTTTGTAAAATGCTGCTACTAGACAGAAAGAAAACGCAAAAATGGGCAGACGAATATAAAAATCTTGCTCAAAATATATATTACAGATCACCAAAAGCTTACACATTTATGAGAGACCAGTTGCAATTCGAACTTCCATCGAAATCATCTTTAATACGATGGCAACCTATAAAAAATGTATCTCCTGGCAATGCCAATCATTTAATTTTAAAAAAATTAAAAGAAAACGTGCAAACATTATCGTGGAATAGTCGACAATGCTCTTTACTTTTTGTCGAAATAAAAATTGGAGAAGATTTAAAATATAATTCGGTTCGGGATTGTATTGACGGATATGTTGACCTAGGCGATGACTGTAGAGAGGCAAATATAGGTACTCATATATGTGTGTTTATGATTCGCGGTATCATAGAAAATTGGAAGAATATTCTATGCTATTACGTTTCGCAAAATTCAATTAAATCGAATTTATTAAAGGGATTAATTTCCAACAACATAGATGTATGTTTTGATCTTGGATTGACAGTTCGTATGGTTATTTGTGACCAAGGCTCAAATAACCGTAAATCATTACGTGATATGGGTGTTACTAGAAAATGCCCTTTCCTTAATTACGACGGCCCTGTCAAAATACTGGGAATTTTTGATACTCCACATCTATTTAAATCGTTTCGCAATTGTTTGCTTACTTCCGACCTACAGTGGTCCGATGGAATTGTTAGTTGGAATGTTATTAGAGAGTTGTATAAAATTGAGCCGACAAGTGTACCTAGAATGTATCCCCCTGGTCACATTGATAAAATGAAAGTAAAAATACGCCACGCAGGTATATAGCCATAGTGTTTTAGCTGGAATCAAAACCATCTATAAGCGTTTTAATTCGAATTATTTTAGGTTAATTTTTTTTCCAAGAAAATAGCCAATTTGATTTTAATTGACAAAAAGTCAACCTTTCGAAATAAAATATAAATTTACTATGTATTATGGCTCTAGTGGCAGGTATCATAACTAAGAATTAGAATTATGTTTAATTAAACCCAATTTTTTGGGGGGTTAATGTTATTCTTGCGGGGATTTATTATATGCAATTGTTGTTGTAAATTTGTCAAGGAAATACGCTATATAATTTAAATAATTTTTCCGAACAAGTTAAATCGAAAGTACCAGGCACATGGATGTTTTCGAGAAATTAGATAAACTATTTGATATTCTCAATTCCAAACATATGTTTTACGGTAATGAGTTTAAGTCGAGCCTAAAATTTAATACAAATAGTGAGTCTTTCAAGTTTTTAAAAGAAATGGCAAATTATTTGGAAGCTGTCAAATTAATTAGTGGAAGAAAAGTGTATTCTTTCGATGGGATGGTGCAAACTATAAATGGAGTTTTGATTTTACTCGAAACATTGGTAAATGAGAATCCAAACGTCCAATATTTACTAACCTCCAGACTGAATCAGGATGCACTGGAAAATACATTGGCCCTTATTCGATCAGCAAATGGCAATAATACGCATCCTTCAGTTCAGGAGTTTAATTTTACGATAGCAAAATTATTGGCCATACAATTTTTAACATCTTTTACTGCACTTTCTAATTGTGAAGATGATAGATGACTGCAGATTATTAGATGTAATTCGGAAGAAAGTTTAGAAGAAATAAATAAAAATGCAGATCAAACCGAAACATCTAATTTTGTAAAAGGAAGAGACTTTGGGAATATATGCGATGTAATCGATGCTGAAAATGACGAAACAGAGAATAATCTGGAATTACTGCCCATCATCAAAAACTCCGATGCATCAACTAGATATATTGTGCGTTACTTAATTCAACGAGTGTTTAAAAAATATAATTGTGCTAACTGTGCTCTAACATTAGTGAAAGAAAATGACTATTTAGAATGTGATTCCGAATTACTGATCAAATATAAAAACTATATGAACGACACTTTTGGAAAGCTGCAAACTCCATCTCAATTTTTTTTTTAATTATGTCGTAAACAAATTGCTCAGTTCGAAACGTTTTTTAAGAGTAACGCGCACATTGTTGGAATCAAACAATATATTGTAAACATATTGCAAGCCAACGATCCAGAATTTTGAAAACTTCTGTTTTGAGCACTGAATATTTTTGTTAAAACTGATGATCTTAACTTTATTAAGAAAGCATTGTAAATGGCATATGGAGGCTATCAAAACCGAACGAAAAGGACAATACAAAGCGGCGTCTGATAAGCGATGGAGATCAACCCTAAATTAAATAGGACAAAATAATGTGAAATAATGAAATAAATTATTAAATCGTTTATTATTCTGCGTCGAACAACATTGCAGGAATATGAAGTTGGAAAATTTAACATCTGTAATTTAAAGCTTTGCTTCTTAAAGCTGTATATTCATTTGCTTTTAAAATGTCAAATACATACCTACAAGACAAAATTGTTTGTAATTTTTTAAAAATAAATTGAAAATGAATTTAAAAAAGTATTTATTTTAAACTCTTAACCGCCCTTATCACTAAGGGAGAGCTTACATTAATTTGAGAAACATTGCTAAAAAATAATAATATCACACACTATCCTATTCAAAATGATTTGTACAAGCTAAATTTTCATTGCGACGTAATTACATAAATTTCTAATAATGAAACAAATAATAATTTTTTAGAAATTTTTAATTATAAATAAATTAAATTAAATATAAAGCTTCTTATTTCAAAAAAAAAAAAAATGAATTTGAATTCTAGGGGAAGTACAGATGATAAATCTGTATTCAAAATGGTTTTTGCACGTTAAAAATTAAAACAAAAAATACTAACTTAATTAAATTTGAAATTATTTTTGGCTAAATAAATAGTGGTTTGTCACTTATCATTTATACTTTGTATATCCGAAAGTTTAGGTCATTATGATATCTTGCAAGCGGCCCAGAAATTTGCTGATAAAATCGAAACTCTACCTTGGCTAGGGCAACTAATTTTAATCAAAAAATTTTATAATTCCCTGGCAATGATTTTTCTTATATGTATATGCGTTAAAGAGCACATTTATGGCAGACTAATTTATCCTCAACGGTTAACTAGGAATGATACCTCATTCAATAAACCGAAATTGAACATTTAATCGTTGCACAGTTAAAGTAATAAAAAAAGATCTTCCTAATAGTCAACCTATTCCCATTTATGTGTAATGAAGAATCGTTACCAGGAAATTGTACAAAACTATTGAATGTAATTAGCTTTCTCGGCCAGAGTAGTATTTCTATTCAAACGTACGGCGGTTTAAATGAAAACGGAAGGAATTCACAATATAGCAAGATCAAAAATTTCTAATATTATAGTAATAAAACCGTATGAAATAAGCTTAAGTGACTAAACCAATATTTAATTAATCAAAAATATTTTTAAGTTTAATTAATTTTCCATTTTTCGATTAAATTTTTAATGTGTACTAACAATTTTAAATCAAAATTTCCATTAACAAACAATTTTCAATAAAGCTTTATCCTATGTAACCCTAAAGAATAAAAATTAAAAAATATTGAAATAAAAAGCTTAAATAATTTAATTTATTTCAATTTAAAAATTACTACATCATTTCATTATTTATTAAAGAGATTATATTAACGTTGCAATGAAAAACTTAGTTTGCAATTTTGAATGACGTAGTATGTATGTATTTTGTGTTTATTTTATTTTACAACAAATGTATCAGTCTTCAAATATTGTATTATATTTATGTTTACGGTCAAATACAGTCAAATCCAACACAAATGTAGTAATGTACATAAAAGGAAAACGATTGCGCCGTTTGCTTGATCTGTTTTCGTTTCTTTTTTGTGTTTCTCATTTTTAGTATTCAATTAAACGGCATGCGCGCTGGCGTCAATAAAGAGCGGTACACTGTTTAGTTTATCTTATTCTCTTTAATTTATGCTTCCGGCCACTTACTGAAGTAGTCGATACATACAAGGATGTGTAGATTCAGCACTAACGCCAAGATGTCCGCCGCTTGATCCAATGTGGACTTCAATTAGTACTTCCAGCATGCATTTGGTTAAGACAACTGATACCTTCCTTTTCATCAATTTTGCTGCATTTTCCACATCTTGGTGCACAAGCCCTTCTTGATAGACTATCTGCATTACATTTTCAACATTTTCATATTGAAGGTGTAATTCTACAATCGTTCTATCCATTGCGCCACCTGTCTTGTTTAAATATTTAACGCATTCCACAACGGCCAGTAATTCTCGTCGGGTTACACAATAATTTCTTTCTGACTTGGATAGGATCCTGCTGAAGCAGCAAATTACTCGCTCTTCCGCTCCATTTTGTTGAGACAAAACACCTCCAACTCCCCCGTTGCTGACATCCGTGTCCAAAATGAATTTTTGACCTGGCCGAGGATATGCCAATATCGGTGTTTGGCATAGCGCTGCTATTAGCCGCTCGAATGCCGTTTAACAGGCTTCAGTCCACTGGAAAGGCTGGCTTATTTCGGTTAGTTTGTGTAGGCTGGCAGCTATATACGAGAAGTTTTCGACAAATCTCCGGTAGTATGTGCAGAGCCCCAGGAAGCTTCTAACCTCATTGGTTCTGGCCAAATTCGTACTGCTTCTATTTTCTCTCGATCTGTGCGAATTCCTTTCTGCGACATGATATGCCCCAAGTACTTCACTTCGTTTTTGAAGAGTATACACTTGTCCGAGCTCACTTTCCTGCCTGCAGCCTTGATACATCGTTACACCTTGCACAGTTTTTTGAGGTGCTCGTCAAAGTCGTCTAGGTAAACGGTTCTTTAATCGTAACTTATCAATATCCACTCTTCAACTCCAGGGTGCTGAATAACTTTGATTCTGACAGTGTGTCTAGTGTATCATTTATCCGGGGCTGTACTTCGTGACATCTACACAAAACCTCATTGACCCGTCTTTCTTTTGCTCTAGAACTACCGGTGAACTCCATGGACTGTTGGATGGCTCAATGATTTTATCTTGGCACATCTGTTGTATCATCAGGCAAGCTCCATCATTCCTGGCCATATTCCAGAGCATCACCCAAAAATCATTTTAAAATAAAATTTATAATGCACATGTCAATATTGCCGTAATCGGTTGAGAAATAGGCAGGTTCCTTCATACTTGGCCACATTCCAGAACTTCATCCGATTATCAATTTAGAATCCCATTTCCAATGCACATGTCGGATTTCATCATGATTGGTTGAGAAATAACCAAGTTCCAACATACAGCATCTTATTCCAGAACATCTTCTAAAAATCATTTTAAAATTCCATTTCCAATGCACAAGCCGAAATTCGTCATAATTGGATGAGAAATAGGCAAGTTCCTTCATACATGACCATATTTCAGAACATCGTCCAAAAACCCTTTTAGAATCCCATTTCCAATACACAAACCGAATTTTATCATAATTGGTTGAGAAATATTCAAGTTTCACCATACTTAGCCATATTCCTTCATCGAAAAATCATTTTCGAATCCCATTTCCAACGCACATGTCAAATTTCATCATAATCAATTAAGAAATAGGTAAATTTCCATCATACTTGACGATATTCCAGAGTTTCACTCAAAAATCCTTTTAGAACTCCATTTCCAATGCACAAACCGAATTTCATCATAATTGATTGATAAATAGGCAAGTTCGATCATACTTGGCCATATTCCAGAACTTTATCCAAAAAAACCTTCTTCATAATCGGTTAAGAATTAGCAAAGTTCCGTCCTCACTGACCATATTCCAGAACTATATCCAAAAATCATTTTAGAATCGCATTTGAAACGCACACGTCAAATTTCATCATTATCATAAAATTAACTTTGTCTGAAAATCATTTGAATATCCCATTTCCATTTGGCAGAATCCCAATAAAATTTTTATAAAAGAAAATCACAAATCGTCAGTTTAACGGATAACTTTTTTGGTCCAGTTGATTTCCGTTGTAGTGAGGTTTCCCTATATACAGGGTGAGTTTTTCAAAAAATGCCAGGCTTTTATCTCGAGAACGGTGCTAGATAGGAGAAAATTATTTATAATGAAAGTTGTTAAGTGTCGAGGGGGACATCGGATGGTGACCTTCAATTCGATCTTGACTTCGACCTTCCAGGTCATTTGAAGGTCAAATTGAATTTTTTAAATAGAAATGGCTATTTATGACGCCGGATTCGGGAATATCGCAAAATTATATGTTCAGATAGGAAATGTAGGCTCTTCTTTTGAATAACTTTCAGATGTTAATGCAAGGACAAATTACTTAATAATACGAAATAATCAGCAAATAATGAATTTTAATGGGGAATGCAACCCCAACTAACCCGCAACTCAACCCTAATTCAACTCAAAAACGAAACCCAACTTAACCCTCAAATAAACCGAAAACTTTACGCCAAATTCACTCTTCAAACCAGCATATATGCAAAATTGGTAAACAACTCCTATTCAATCCCAACTGGACATTAACTCAACCCGTAAATTGATCCCTAACTTAACCTTCAAATCAACCCAAAATTCAATGCCCAATTCAATAATCAAACCAGCATATGGTATATAAAAAATTCGTAAATATTTTTATATCCAACCCCAATTCAACTCCAACTCAACTTGAACTCAACCCGCAAATTGACCCCTAATTTAACCTTCAACTCAATCCCAAACTCAATACCCAACTCAATATTCAAACCAGCATATATAAAAAATTGGGAAATATTTCTATAATCAGGTATTTTGGGTCAATTCGTATAACAGGTTCCCGACTTTCTTGACGAACAGGTTCCAAAAGCTTTTTAAATCTCGGCCTTGACCATAGAAACAGATTGGCAAACAAATTCTAAATCGAGCCAGCCATTCTCGAGATACCATGGGTACGGCTCCGGGGATTCCAGTCAAAAACGTTTCAGTCAAAAATTAAAAGGCAACTCAGTCAAAATAGTTTTAGACTGAAATATCTTTTCAGAAGGAAGTTCAATCAAAAAACAAAAAAGGCATTCAATTCAAAACTTTTTTTAATTGAGTTCCTTTTGCATTTATGACTGAAATACCTTTTGAAATGCTGAATATGCCAAACAATTTAAAAAGAATTCCAGGCAAAATTGTTCTCCGGGAATTCATTGAAAAACAATTCAGTCAAAAAACGAATGGAGTTTCAGTCATAAAATTTCCCATACAAATATTATGCCTAAAACTCCATAAAAAGGAACTTTAGTCCAAAAAAAGGTATTTTGGTCAGAAAACAGTTTGACTGACTGAGGCCAATCATTTATAAATATATCTACCAGGAAAAAAGTAGAAATATCAAAATCCCCCCGTACTTTAACCCGCGGTCAATACAAAGTGTATCGACTCCAAAACAATGAAAACTTTCCTTGAGCTTTCTCTGTGGTAGTTTGGTTTCATACTGACAAGTTCTACAAACAAAAAGTTCGATCTACTCATCAGGTATAAGAGTATGAGGTAAGTGTATGAGGCAAGAACGCATTTCTTGAAGAGAGAGTTTTTGAGTTTTTTGATTTGGTGAATTTTATGATTCGCTAAGTCAATGCGTTCTTGCCTCATACGTAATGTATGAAGTTAGAATGGTATTTGTGTAGTTTGGTCGTAGCTACCTGATTATAGATAATTTGGTCTGTTTAGAAGTAATTCCTCTGCAAAACAAAAATAGTACCACTGTTTGTTCAATGGCTAATTATTCGCTGAACCTACTCGATTTTTCTCTTATATTTTGCAAATGTGAAATGTTAAGATTTCTGAATTCCACCAGCTCATTCGAAAACAAACTTTTTGGCGAATGTTTACTAAACCATTGTTCTAAAATTCTAAATGTTTAAAAAATTATAAAATTCATAAATTATGAAATAAGATTGTTGCGTTGCCGCTCGCTTCTAACGACACAATTTTTCCTTTGGCGATGGCACTTAGTGTTCATTTAAATTTTAAAAATTTTGTATTTTTTATTTTTTTTATTTTATTAGGCTTGGCTCCTATATGAAATAGAGCCATATTGCCAAAAAATCCAAATTTATAAATTCCTTGTTACATATTTTTCTTCATAACTTAATTTTACAAATAGAATTTTAAACAGAATTTTACTTCCTGCACATATTCCGTCGGCTATTAATTATCTCGTATTAAATTGTTATTCCACTCATCCTAATAAATTCATACATTTCCTTGTAAGCCAAAAAATCACCCTCATTCATTAAATCACTTAGATTTCTTGCATTCCGAAGGTTGTTGAACTTTGATCTATATTGGCTATATCTGGGACAAGCCAATATGAGATGTTCAACATCCTCCACACTTCCACACAACTCACAATCTTTGTCCTCACTCAAATGACGTTTCCACAAGCATTCCTTCCAATTTCCATGGTTCAGCCTGATTCTCTCAACTGTTCGCAACATTCGCGTATCTCCTTTGAGCTCCTTAAAGAACGGAATTCTCAAAGGAGTACCACGGAGCACGCTGTACTTCATTCCTTTCGTTAGACTTTTCTCGTTAAATTCACTCTCCCATTTTCTCCACAGATTCATTTGAAACATTCGAAGTACATCTCTTGCATCATTCGTTTCGTACTCCTGAACCATGTCATTCAATGTACCCTTTTTAGCTAACATATCGGCTCTTTCATTCCCTTCGATCTGTCTATGTGATGGGATCCATTGTATGGTCACATCACGTTGACAGTCTCGAACACATTCAAAAATTAAATCAACATACACATTGCCTTCCCTTCCACCTCCACATTTTAGCAAACATAAACCACTCTGGGAATCGGAAAATATTACTATTTTCCTTTCCCCTTCATTCACAGCCAGTTTAATTCCTTCAAACATTCCAATCAGTTCAGCGTTCATTATACAGATGCTTTTGTCCACTTTAAAATACTTTTCCACATTCTTACCAGGCATAAATACACCAACACCCACTCCATTCTCATTCACACTAGCATCTGTATAAACTATATCATCTTGCACGTACCGCTGACTGATTTTCCCAAACATAATTTTAGCGATAACTTCATTCATTCCCTTATTAAATTCCTCCATATTCAAACATACAGTAAGATTATTAGGAACGGGTTGCGGACCAGCATTGCCTATACTCAGAAACATGTTCAAGTTTTCAAGTGCAATACTAGTTCTATATGTCGGTTTGTACACCGTCCTATTTTGTAATCTTACTATCATCTCGTTCCAAAACTCATTTTTCTTTGTTATCATTCTCACCGACTCTCTCACTGTGATCCACTCTCTCTTGTAATCGAGAGGTGAATCACCCATTTCAGACCACAGAGTGTGTATTGGGGTTGAGTTAATCGCCCCCAATACCACTCTTGCACATGCATTTTCTACTTTCATTAATTGGCTAAAAGCCCCTTTCGAACCATTCCCATACACACTAATACCATATCCAATTTTGGAGGATATAAGGGCCTTCCTTAACATGTCAGTCACACTCGGATGAGCGCCCCATTTAGGTTTGCTCACCCGTTTAACCACATTTAAACGTTCCTTGCAGTTATCTGCCAAAATTTTCATGTGCTTCCCAAAATTCATACGTCTATCAATCCAAATACCCAAATACCTGTACGCATTTACTTGTTCAATACTTTGACTATCAACACTTATATTAACATTTGCAACGTTTGTTCTGAAACTCATATAAGCACACTTATTAGGATTCACTCTCAGATTCAACATTTTAAGTTTTTGAATTATATCATCTACCCCCTTTTGCGCTCTTTGAGCCGCCACATCAATACTTCTCCCTTTTCCAATTACTACAAAATCATCTGCAAATTGCAGAACGATTTGATTGTCTGTATTGATGTGGTGTATCTCGCTGGTATATAGGTTGAACAGAGCTGGAGATATTCTACTCCCTTGCGGAAGTCCAATATTTGCAACTCCCTCCAACCTAAAACCACTTCCATTCATAACCAATTTTCTGTCAGTCATAAAATCTTTTATCCACATACATACTTTCCGTGAAAATCCAAAATTCGATAGAATTTGTTGTAATTTCCACGGAACCACATAATCATAAGCTCTTTCAATGTCCAAAAATACCGCAACAGCTTTCAAATTATCCTTTCCTACTTCCCAAACAAACTTTTCCACACACTCAATTTCAGAGTGGTTCTTTCGAAATCCAAATGTTGTCGATGGCAACAAATTATTCTCATTCACAAAATCTTCCATGCGCTCTTTCATCATTCCATTTAAGATTTTTATAAAAACATTCAACATACATATGCCTCGATAATTTGTTGCCACATTTGGATCTCTATCCCGTTTAGGGATGGGAACCACCCTGCTCTCTTTCCATTTGTCCGGTATTTTTGATCCCATCCACACTTTCTTGAGTATCTCAAGCAAATTATATTTTGCTGAGTCACTCAACAACCGAATCATTTTGTAACTTACTCGGTTCGTCCCTGGAGTGGTAGATTTTGATCTATCTAACACCCTCAGGAACTCTCCCCATTCATACTTACAATCCATTCTTTCATTTCTACTCATTCTATCAACTTCATTTATTACATTCAAATCATTGCTTACATTCAATACCATTCTTACAAATTCTTCACCTTTTTCTCGGTTCTCACATACCACATTGCTCATCTTAAAATGTTTACCATTCACCCTATTAAACAAACTCCATACATCCTTAGTTGTGGTTCTATGTGTCATTTGGGACACATATTCCCGCCAACTTTTCCTTTTTGCTCTGCGAATAGCCTTTTTCAATTTACCATTCATTTTACCATACATAATCTTATTCTCACTACTCTTATTCCTATTAAATTCACGCAAGGCTATTCGCTTCCTTTCATACCAGTATTGAACTTCATTGTTCCACCAACCATTCACATTAATATCTTTCATATCCACAATTTTTGTACACAATTTATTTACCCGTTCAATTTCACTATCTAACTGGCTTTGATTTATTTCATTTTCTCCGAGAATCTCATTCATTTGATTCACCCATTTCCTATTATTCATTAATTCACGTTTTTTCCTAAACACTCGATTATCATTCATGATCATTTTGATCATGAAATGATCACCACCCAAATTCTCTTCTTCAACATTCCAAGTGACCCGGCAGGCCAGTTCAATAGTTGTCATAGACAAATCTATTGCGCTGGCCGTGCCTCCCACATTCGCCATTCTCGTTGGCCTCCCATCATTCAAGAGCACCATATCGGAGTCTTGAATCAGGTCGGCCAACTGTTTTCCTCTTGCGCAATTGTCTAAACAACCCCACATTCTCGCATGCGCATTCATATCTCCACATACAATCAGGTCACTTTTATCTCTCACCCACTCAAACAATTTTTTAAAATCACTCAAGACTTTTTTCCTGTCATCTTCATCACGCACCTGGGTTACATACACGCTCACTAGTAACAGATTTCTTTCCAAATTCGTCGTTGAGGCGGCAATTGCTTCAATCACCTCAAAAGCGGGTAACTGTATCTCTTGAAGCGTCAGATTTCTATCGTACATTATTGCCACTCCACCGTAACCATCGCTTCTTGGTTTGGAAAGAAATCTGTACCCTCTCACATTCAACGTCTTGTTCATTCTTTCCCACGTTTCGCTTATAAGCATCACATTCACTTTATTATTGGCCAGATAATTTTCCAACATACATTTTTTCGCGTAAAAACTTTGTATGTTTATCTGGCCAACAATAATTCTTTCACTCATGTTTCACATTCACACAAATAACAATTTGTACATACCAATTAAATATGTGCAGGGAGAATCCATTCATTAGTTTAACAAAAATAAATTTAAAAATAAATAAATTTTGTTGCATAAAAAATGTTGTTGTTGCATCCTTCAATGTATAATAATTGTTGCATTTTGTTGCAACAAAAATGTATGCTGCGCGTTGTCCAATTACGTGTGATGAATATTGATTTTTTTTTTTTTTTTTTGTTTTGATTTTTTTATAGTGTTTACGATTACATCGTAAAACGTGACCATACTATCCGGTTCCCTCCGTTTTATTTTTTGAAGGTGGTGTTGGTGCAATAAAATTATTATTTTTTGCATTTGCACTCGTCATTGCCATATTATACTGTTCTGTGAACGCAATTCTATTTTTTGTATTTGTGTATCTTGTTTTTTTGGCGGGTCGACCGCGCTTGCCAATATTTTCATCTACATCCTCGCTTTCCGTATCCATACACGATGAGTCGGTTTGCTGTTTTCTTGTGTGCAAATGATCTCTAATGTTAACCATTTTTTTAATAGATTCACTTTTGTTTTCGTCCTCTGTGTGTATCATGTTGATTTTTGCTACATCGCTATATTTTATTGGTTCTTTATTGTTAGTCGATGGTAACGTATTTTTGTCGCACGTGCTTGTTTGTTGTGTGTGTTGTGATTGTCCTTGCGTTTGTAAATGTTGTTCATCTGGTTTTTGTGATGTTATTGTTTGTTGTTGTGCTTGTTGTTGTAGTGGCAACTCGTTGATTGTATTGCACAATAACGGACAATCTTGTTTTTTATGACTATCTTCGCCGCATTTAAAACACCTCTCTCTCATTCCATCGTAAAAAATTCTTGCTTTTATATTTTGGACGTATATAAATTGCGGAATTTCGCGTTCGATTTCCATGTAGATACCTCTCACACCCGAAAATACCGGTAACAGCGAGTTGGCAGCAAATTTTTCTCGTCTAGTGGACAATATATTGCCAAACCGTTGCATGGCCTCACACAAAGTTTTTTCGGAAATCTCTGGTGGTAGATTGAATACCCGCACATAACGCATTACACCACTTGTAGCCTTAACAGTAACTTCTGTTGTTGTTCCATTTGTATATGTAAAGATCAGTGAGTTTTTTTCCAATATAAATTTTTGGTAATTTTGTTCGTTATTAAACTTGATATATATACACCGATCGTACAAATCTTGATACAGTGTGTGTATCTCTTTGCTGGTTAATCCCACGTTCACCACAAATTGCATCATTTCCAGCTCAGTAGGCTTTGGATCCGTCTTCTGGAACTGTACCCTCGCCGTATTTTGCCTTAAACTTTCCATATTTTTATTCCACAACCTTGTTTTAACAGGTATATATATATATATATATATTGTGTAATGCGCAAAATTGCGCTATTTGCCTTTTGTTTGCACTGGTTTACTTTTTATTATTTATTTGTTTTATTTTATATATTTTTTCACTGTGAACGTCTGTACTCGACGGATGTTGACAATCGAATTGAATTTTGTATTTGTTAATCGATTTGTGGAAAATTATTTCGACTGGATTGCATTCAGCTTTAATCGAAACAAAATTATATCCGATTAAAGCTTTAGAAGCACTTGTCACCAAAGTTTTAAATCCTCAAAATAATTTAATATTATTAAAAAACCAACATTAAAGTATTGTTGTTAAATCTATCAAGGACATAACCATTTAAATCCACAACAAAACATACAATATTGTACACAATACTGTTATTGCAACAAAAAGGTTAATTTTAATTAATTTTTATCAACATTATTTATGGTATTTAATTGCCGCACCGATATTATTCAAGTGAAATTGGGAACAGATTAACCAAATAATAGTGAAAATTTATTATAGTTTTATTTATTAATTAATTTTTTGTTTGTTTCATTCCATATACAAACACACACACAGTTCTCGAGTGGGAGGGTGAAACATTAGAGCTTATCAAAATTTCACGTTTAGGAATGGGTGCATATTTATGCATTGCATCCAATGGTGTACCGCCAAGTGTATCGAAGCGTATAAAAGTCAGTGTCGATTGTAAGTATAAAAGCAAAAAAAGATTTTTTTGTGTCATTCATTAATTTAAATACCATAATATCGTACACGATTAATTAAAATATTATGGTTGGAAGAGCATTTTTAAAAAATGTATACATAATTTTACTTGTTTTAACTTTTTTTGTTTTTTAATTAACAAAACGAGTACAAAAATAATTTATGCATTTTCTTTATGAGACACATTTTTTTTCTGTTTTTTTTTTCCAACACTTTGATGCAAATAAAAAACGTTTTTTTTTTTTGTGTAATTCGCCGTTTTACAGTTCCACCAATGTTATGGATACCACATCAATTAGTGGGGATACCGTTGTATTATAATATTACAATAGAATGTTTTATTGAGGCGCATCCAACCTCATTAAATTATTGGACACGTGAAAATGCACAAATGATTCATGATTCAAATAAATACAAGTAAGTTACTTAAATCAGTTTTTCGACCCTAATATGATGTACTCAAATCGTTTTTATTTTTATTCACAGAACAGAAACTGTGCCTGGGTCACCGTCTTATAAATCAATCATGCGCTTATCAATAACAAACGTACAGCATATTGATTACGGAGTTTATAAATGTGTCGCAAAGAACCCGCGTGGGGACACCGATGGAACAATACGATTATATTGTAAGTACATTCTAACTGCATAATATTGTATAAAACCAACAAATTTAATATTTTTTATTACAATAAATTTTATATCCTTATTTGATTCCACTTGTTGGCGCAAAAACAGAGATATGAGCCTTTCTTTCTATTATAAACTTAATATAATAATATTATGTCTTATTATTATTGCAAGAAATTAAATTGTATAAAATGAATTTTAAAACGACGATGCGTTCCCTTTTAACAGCAGTCTTTAACAGGAGGGGTGGGGAGGGTGGATAAAAATAAATAAAAACAAACGTCGGGACGGGAGTGAAAATATACGGAAATATTTTTTTTTTAAATTAAAACAACAAGAAGGAAATCTTTTATCCTTTTAAAAAAAATGATTTTATATGAACAGGAGACGACGAGATGAATGATTATGATTATGGTGATGATAAAATAATAATTTTGTTTTTACTTGTATTATGTGTGTGTTGTATGTGCTTTCGTAAAATATAATATGAGGGAGGCTGCCTATATTGTGAAACTGACTTTGTTGCACAATGAGAAAATCGTCGTCTTTTGTTTGCTGGTTATAAAGATTAAACTATTATTTTATTTTTATGTTATGAGGTTAAATTATTTTTATTATTATTAATATTTTATTTCATTACTTGTTGGTTGGTTATTTTGAATTTAAGAAGGATTTTGTATGTTTGATTTATCCGCGAAATGAAATTTATTTACTTTAATCATATTATCTTAGTTTTGCGATATGGAACAATCAAAGTTTGACTATTTGAATCGCTTAAAGCGACTTTATTCATTATTGAATTTAATTTGTTATACTAGTATTGTTGTAAATGTTCTAAAGCTTAACTTATCGTGCAAATGCACATTTCCCCCAAAACATTTTGATAATGGAAGTTTAACATCTAAACTAGTTTCTGAGATTTAAAATAACACCCACAGTAATGTTTGGAGTACGCAACACGTATCCACAACTAAATTGATTGACCAAATGCAAAAGCCTTCTATTCTGCCTGTTCTGAATGTTTTTGAACTGTAGGCAGGCACAAGTCCACGTTGTAACACTTTCCCTGATCTGGAGGGTATGGAACCGGAAAATTGACAAACAAAAAAATAAAATTAGCTTACTTTACATGAGAGAGAGAGAGAGAGAGAAAAAAAAAGAAATTACAATTGAAACCAAAAAGAAACTTATGAAATTTATCCTCCAAATCATTCATTGTGCCAAGAGAAAATTGGATCTGAACAGGAACTCTTGAGCGGGTAGTTGTTGCCGGCTAAGCTTCTGGGTTAAGGGCGTGGTGATTTAAGAGTATGCGCAGATCAGGTTTAACCGCAGGCAAAGGATGATTCTGACTATCTGCCAGTAAGCGCACTTATCACTGATACTTAACCCCAGCTTCCGGCAATCAATACACTGTTTTCTTATTACTTGGTTTCACACAGAAAAAAACGCATCTTTTAAATTCTAGTGAACAACAAAAAAAAATTGCAAATTTATATTGAGAAAGATTATAATGCAAACCATTAAAAAAGAAATAAACCAATGAATTTAAAAAAAATAAAATAAGAGGATAACCTAATTAGCTAGCCCCTAACGCTACCCTACACCCTAACTTACAGGCTATCGTAATTGAGAAAAAAAAAATGGAATTCAACAACATAAATTTTAAAACAAATTAATGTATCAAATAAATATATTAAAAAAATAATTAACAAAAGAAAAACTTCTCTGTGTAAGTTGCAGGTTACAGGTTGTGTTGTATGTTGAGTGAAGTTGAAGATGGTTTTTCACTTATGATCATTTAGGCGGTCGCATACCTAATCTTTATAAATTGACTATTGAGTGATTATCAAACTTTTTTTTCGATTTTTATTTCAAATTCGCTAACTCAATGTGATCACGATTTCGTTATAAAAATTTTCTTTTGAATTTCATTAACTAGCACTACACTAACCCTAGGAATTCCTTCCTCTTGTCTTTTAAAAGTGTTATTGTTCAAATTTATCATTTTTTATAGCTCTTTTTTTAATTAGTATCACTAATAGGTGAGTTTTTTATAGCTCTATTTTTAATTAGTATCACTAATAGAGATGTGCAGTTTCGTTACTTTTAGGTAATCACGGGTACTTGTTACTTTTGACGTAACACGTAAATACGTAATACGCGTTACTTTTTATTCGTTACTGGATTCAACTCAATGAACATGAAGCGAACTAATTTTTTTTTTTTGTTTTAAATTTAGTAGGTATAAAGTAACGAATATTTTTTAACCGAAGGAATCGTTACTTCGGGTAGTTAAAAGTAACGAGTATGGTACGCGATTTTAACCAGTGGTACGCGATTTTAAGCATGAAAAACGTTATTTCAAAAATAAAAAAATTATTTGTTTATATTTTTTAATAGTTTTATTTTATTCCTCATATAAAAAAAGAAAGATCGATTTCGGAATTTTTACAATTTTCTTCCTCACTTTCTTTTAATGTTAGCTAACATGATTTATGATATAATTTTATTATTTTATTAGATGGAACCCAATCTTAGGTAGGCAAACCATTTAATATATCCTTTGCTATCACGATAGCATTAATTGTTGATACAAGCATACGATTTCGTTTTTTATCTTTAATCAAATTTAGTTGAGAAAAAACCCTTTCAGCTGTTGCACTACTATGAGGTAAACATAAAATCGGTCCGATGAAGTTTTCCAAATTTTGAAAAAATTTTTTCTTTTAAACCATTTTTCGTACTAAACACACAATGCCAAAAATCTTCCCAATCTAAGTTTCTACCGATGGCTGAATAATTAACTAAATTTCTCCATTCTTTATCTAGATTTTCAATGTCAGTGGTTTTTCCAATGAAATTAGATTAGGGAAGCATGAAATTAATGGTGTCACAGATTTAGCAAGGCACTTTGGATTTAACCCCTTTAAAGCATTTAACGTCTGATCATTAAAGTTAATTCTCCTCAAAATTTGTTGGCTTAATTCGATATAATATTTAACACAATTTGTTTTAACAGAAATAATTTCAGATTCTTGTAGAGAACCAGATCGCATCAGAATTTCTGCACTGCCTCCTAAATAAATATTTTCCATTTCTAAGAAAATTTCTCTTCGAGAAAAATCTATGTTGTTAAAATCATCACCCATAACCATGATAGCATCTTGTTTGATAAAATTGCTTAAAATAGTTCTCATGTAACATTTATTGTAAATAAAAGCAGATGCATCCATGGCGATTGAGACTGAAATTCTTTATTTATATCGTTCGTTAAACTTAAAATATATCCTACAAAATAAAAATATAATTTTGTTGTATCTGTCATTTCAACAGAGATTTTATGAGCCAAATCATTGTTTTCTAACTCAAACAAAATAAAGTAATGTTTTAGTGGAACCCACTGTTCCAAAATTCGTGACACAACCTTTTCTAAAGCCAACCACAAAGTGGATGCAGTTTTTAAAATTTTGTGAAGCTTAACGTTAAACATTTCCTCAAAATCTTTAAATTCGGTTTGCCTCTTAGCACTGTGGGCAAAGAAAATATAAATATTACGCGCTAGTACTTCCACATTTTGTGGGAGCTTCTTAGCGGCTGCACTGGAGCATAAGTGTAGAGAATGGCATCCTATTACATACAATGATTTGTTGTGTTCCTTTAACATTTTTTGGACACTATGTTTTACGCCCATCATTACCGATGCATTATCTGCCGCAAACCCAATCAAATTATTGATAGGTATGTTGTGTTTTTCCAAAAAGTTTATTAAAGAAATATAAATTGATTTGGCATCACAATTTTTCAATTCTAACATATTTAAAAATCGATCTGCCACTTTGCCTGATTTTTTATTGTAATACCTTACAACAATCGCTAGGCATCTTGATGCACTTGCATCAGTTGTTTCATCTATAATTAAGGAAAATGGTTGCTCCCTTAATATCTTAGATAAGTCGGCTATTCCTGCGTTGTGAAACAATGACGTTACGGTTTCTTTCGCTTTCGTTCTACCAACTTTCAAATGTTTGGCTATGTTTGAATCTGTTAAAATTGATTTCACTAATTTTATGAAATCATCAACCAACGAAGACGGTAAATTATGTTTCATTGTGAGCATTATTAATTTAAGCTCAGCAGCTTTGGCTTGTTTCATTACTGTTCCATAATTATACGTTTTATCATTTCCTATTCTTGTTAATTCTGGCCGATTTTTTAGCGCATTTGATTTCTTAATAAGTGCTGAAGATTTCTCTAGCCTCTCAATATGATTTATATTATTAATTAACAGTTTATGCAAACTTTGTAAAACGGGTTCTTATCTAACTGAATAATCCAGCTAAATTTCTCTTGCCACACAGCACGAAATTGGTGAACCCTTCTTTTGTTTTTGACTGTTGATGATTTTTTTGCCTATCAGTAATTAGTAAAATGTATCGCCAGTTTCTTTGACTATGAACACCACATAATAAAAGCTTCAATACTAAAAACTTTATTAATTATTATAGTACTTACCCAAAGTCGAGTTGTTTTACTGTGAATTATTGATTGAATTATTATTTTGAAAATAATTGAGCAATGAAATTATATCTAAAGCTTGGATGATGTACTGACAAAATATGGCCTGCGCTCGCGATACGGTAATATAATACAATTTGAAATAATTATGAACAACAGATTTATTGAATTCAGTTTAAAGCTTCTACCTGTATGATCTAATTCCCAACAAAATTTTTAGGGAAAGCCAACCGTCAAACTTTCTATAAAATGTAATTCTTTTTTCCCATTTGACAAAATTATCAGAGTAAACTTTGAATTACCATATAATAAAAAATCGCCACACTACAATTAGCGAAAAACCATCCCGACTACTAGAAAAATCACAAGAAACTAATTCGAATCCTTAATTCGCCGGGAAAACCAGAATATTTCTAACCGACCCGACTAAACATGGAAAATTGGAATAAAATCTTCAATATTAAAATTAATCATTTATGTATGTGTACTTACAATTTGATTTTGGTTTATCTGCCCATTTTCTGAGCCCGGCCCTCTCAAATCTATATCAATTTCTTGACATTGAAATTTATTTTTGTTCGCCTTACTTTGTGGAATTTGGATCTCGTCTGTATTAACGGCTGCCGATTGGAGGTGCTGTTTTTTAGAATCTGTAGTAGACGTTGGGGCCTGATTCTGATGGGCTTTTACACGCGGAAATTTTATCACGAATCTGAAAAACGAATGAAATTAATGAAGTTATAAAATTTATTTGGATAAAGCCGTAAGCAAAACTCACTTATCCATTCTAAAACCTAAAAGTTTGATTATGGTGCTACCCTTGATGAAAACTTATTCAAAAAATATTAAGATCTGTCACACACAAAATAACTACTTTGTAGCTATTGGTTTACTATATTTCACAAAATACAATTTTCGAAATTTTAAGCAAATAAGTAATTTAGCGTATTGTTTTTGCAAAATCGCACGTTAGAAATGCCGGAATTATTTTTCTTTCCCTGAATATTTTAAATTTATATACACTCTGGCATTAACTTATAACGATTACGAATTTATAATTGCATTGATGGCGCACATGTAGCCATTTCATCACAAATCTAAAAATCAAATTAATAGACTAAATTTGTAAAATTTATTTTATTTTAGCGTTGAGTTGACTGGTAGGTACATACTATTTGCACCAACAAAAAGTGAAACTTTACTTATACATTTATTCATGTACGTAATTTGTTTAAGTTTTGGTAATATCACAAATAAAAAAAATAGTTAAGGAGTTTTAATTAGTATGCTTGACTACGCATTCGAAAACACAATAATTAATGGTGTAGTTTAACATGGCGGATAACGGGCTAAACGAAGAAAACAAAAAGTAAAAATAAGGTAAAATAAAATTCCCTTTTCCCTGTAAACCATATTTACGAGTATATTTCTTAACCGCGTTCATACGTTGAGTTGGATTCATTTAATTGTTCATTTATAATTCTTTGGTTAAGAGACAAAAACGGAGTATTTTTCAAAAGTCGTCGCACAATATACAATAAAGGAGTACTATTTTTTACAGGGTAGTACCGCGGTAGTACAATTTTTTAAAAAGTAGTACAAATACTCCGATTGTAGTAAAACGGCATCAATGGTTATTACCTGCACATCTCTACTACAGAATTATTCTTAGTCTTAGTTAATTTTCCATCAGTTTTTTTTCCTCCTTTTCTTATTCACTACCAGTCAAACCAGTGTTACCACTTTCAGCCAGTGCTTCCGCTTTGAAAATTTTAAACGGAATACGTTTCAAATTTTCAGGGGCGTATTTCAAGTCAGAAGGGAGACAGTACATACGAAATACAATAGTTAGACCTTATTGGACATAAATAATTGTTATTGTTTTGTGTTAAAAAAAATCACGATCCAGCAAATTACACTAAAATTGTTTTTAGTTTTTGAGCCAAATTTGAATATTAAAAGAAAAGTGATTTATTTATTGATTTAGAACTATTTATCTATTTTACTATTAAAGCGTTAAATTCTGTATGATACACCTCTCCACGAAATCACAGATGTTTTTATTATCGTTTTGAGATTTTTATGTTTTTCTCGTAGGGAAGAGTACCGATCAGCGAAACCGTAAGTGGTTAATAGAAAATTTATATTAAGGCAACTTTAGCTTCGAACCCTATTGATTTTCAAAAGCGTAATTTTGGCAGATGACCAATACAGACATGTCAAATATGCGAACATGTTTATTATTTCCACAAAGCTAATTATTGGGAATTGAAAGAAATTTTAGACTGGAAACCTGGACGAAAAAACAGTACAGTTGTTCAAAGTCTCATGTTTTTAATCAAAATCAAGTTTTTATTTTTTCTCAAAGTTTTTTTTCGGTTTTAATCTATGCAATCTGTTCCCAGCTCAAGGCACTCCCAACTCTTTCGCAGCTGACTTTTAACGTCCTACTTTACGCAGTAGTATGCCAAATTGAGGACGTACGGCTATAGACCCGTTTTCTATAAACCACCTGCACGACCCATGTATTCAGTACTCTCAACAAGGGGTTATAGATGTGATCATCTTCATCACCGATCGTAATCAGATGATGAAAAAATCCCTTTTGCATATGGATCCGAACCCGGTACTTCCCGTTCCAAACGCCGCAGCTTTAACCAACAACGTTTCCACTTTACTTTCTACTTACATTTTATTTTCAAAGAAACATCCGTATGCTTTATACTTAATTTTAACGCAACTCTGTGCGATTAGGATGGAACTTGACTATACTTAACCGGTTATGAAGAAATTCGGCACATGCGATGAAAATAGGGCTCTAATATGATGTTTCTAATTCCGGGAGCCTGTATTACTATTAGAAGCTTCGCCTCAGCTGCGCACACTTTGTTTTAACTTCAATCCGCAAGGAATTGGTCCTTAAGTAAGTGTGACAAGACAAGACAGTCAATTATTTTGATCCTAAAACCGTAAATTCAATCGCCAAATTTAATTGCTTAGCAAAAAAATAAAACACAACTATTTAAACCTTAGGCAGTCTCGTTTTAGTCGAAGGAAGAAGTCAAACCTCAAATAAAAAAATAAAGAAGTTTTATTAAAGTTACCGACAATTTTAAGGTTAAAAGTGAAATACGCAAAAAATGACGAGTTAGCGGTAAATTAAGATACGTTAATTTGCTTATGTATTAACAGAAAATCGTTTTTTGTCTCAGCCTGCTTATGTGGCCAATTTGCCGTCTTATTTTAAAAAAAGAAATCGACACGGGTAAAACTTTAAGAGAATAGTTCATATTTCACTAAGTCAGTGTGTCTGTGTGATAGTTTTGTGTGAACTAAAACGTTGTGTAACACGTAATCGGATAAACATAAATCTGTAGTGAAAAGGTAAAGTATCTTATCTCGATTTTATACAATTTTCAGGAGAGCAAAAAAACGATTAAAATAAATCTGTGAAAAAAATATACGACTATATAAACAAGTTTTTCCAGGGTTTTCGGAAGATGATGCAATGTATTTTTTTTAAGTATTATTTACTTTAAAATTTATTAGAGTAATTAAGAAAATTAACAAAAATTCAAACAGGTTAGTTTACGTTTACCATTTTATTAAAATAGCTTATCTTATTTCACTTAAGCTATTTTTCCAAATTTTTATACATATTTCAATAAATCTTAATAGGACATAAGATATTTTGAAAAATTCAATTTATTAGGAAAATTAAAATTAAGATACAATCCAACTGACTGTTAAAAAATGTTCCATTAATTAAAAGAAATTATTACATGCAAATTCATTGAATTTTAATAGTTTTTAGGATGAGACTCACAAATTAACTTCCAACAGTACTGAATCGTCTTAGTCTTCGGAATCAGATCTTTAAACTAAATCTGGGTCAATATCTGGCAAAGCATCAGTTTTCAAATCAGAATAAAATTTGTGAAACTCCTTACTAATAAGTGGTAGCATATCCAATAAGTCACTCTTCTTTTTCTCACTTATTTTTACTGGAGCTGGATAACATAATTTCAAATCGTTTCCAGATATATTATTAATGCCTCGGCGATAAATGTTTAATAATTTAAATTCGGCTTCCCGAGATAAGGTCGTTTTATATTCTATATGTCCTAGTTTGCGCGTATAACGCAACCATTTCACATTTTGCCAAACAAATGTCTCTCCTAGAAAAATAAGATTAATTTATATTTGAATAGTATACCAATGAAGAATAATTACCATCTGTCTTAGTTTTTCTCCACAAAAACTTTTCCTTAATTAAAGCAGAAAAATTGTAAAATTTATCTCTAGTAATCTCGCGTGTGGCCTGGGACGAGAAATGTATGATCTATTACCTCCAATTGAGGTGAAGTTTGAATCAAAATTTGAAACATTGCGGTGAGGAAGGAGTTTTATTTTGCCCAGCACAAGAATCGCTGTACAGGACTAAATGTGTAATTTCAGGTAGCACATTCAATAAATGCTCAAATAAACATGAGGCAATTTCATTGCCACCTCTATTACCCTCTGCTTCATGCCACATCATGTTATAAGCACTATTCTGTTCTGTTTCGTGAATAGTTAAATTAAACGTCCAAAGTTGTCGTTTATAAAAGCTGACTGATGTTCGGAAAAATGGTGTGGGTAGGCATTGTTGTAAATCGAATGTAAAAGTTTTCCCAGTTATATTTTGTTTAGCATTCAGTTGATCGTCTCGTTTACTTGTACATATAAGCATTATCGACTTGTTCTAAATGTTCATTCTTCTCGGATATTAACTTTAATTTATAATCCTCATTTTCTGAGCATTTAATTTGCATTTGTAACAATTCACATTTATTGCAAACGTCAAGCTTCGGTTTTTTAAATTTTAAATTTAAAGATAAGTATTTCAGAGTATTTGGTGATAGATACATGATTTTCGTTGCGTTCTAAATAAAGTGTATACATGATGGACACGTTTAAATCTAACTGTAGATACTTTTGTTCCGTGTGACGTCGAGTATAGTGGCTTTCATAGTGAGGAAAACTATTAATGTGTTCTAATATTTTGTTATGCATTTCCTCCGAAATTCTATTGGGTGGCGTATTTAAACCGCGTTTATCGGTTGATAATGCTATTCCAACATTCTTAATTTTTTTCTGGATCACAGACCTAATAAATTGTGTTGTCTCATCAATTACACACAAAAAACATTTTTGACAGACTTGTACGCGATCCGTTCCTACTTCCACAAAGTATTTATAAGAATATACTCGATTTCATTGCCCACTTAATGATTTTATCTTAGTTTCCGTTTTTTTTTTTTTGGTAAAATTTGAATCATTTCAGATAAAAAGGCTTGGCGAAGATTATAACTGCCTAAATTCCAATAGTCTGTGAATATCTTTCTTTGGTCCTCCAATGTTACTTTTGATGAACATTTTCGTTTACAATTAGCGTCCAGTGGTTTTATGCATCTACCCAATACAACTTTACCTTTTTTAGTAATGTATTCGTGTCCCAAGTTACGTTTTTTGGTTATTTCGTGTCTTTTTCTCTTAGGAGAAGTCGAACATTCTAATAAATTTTTTTCCACTTGGATTGCCATCATCTTGATACTTGCACTAGATTCATTGGATGTTTCACTATTATTTCCTTCATCACTTGGGATGTAATTAGGGTCATTATCGCTATCATCGTATATAATACCGTCCTCACCAACATCGTTCTCCTTGTCATTGTTCGTTGAAGTTTCAGATGGGATTTGCTAATATGCCACATTCGTTTTATCGATGTCAATAATATTTAAACAATTATTAAAATAGGTATTTGTTTCTTGTAAAACAATCGAAGAGGATGTTGTTTCTTGTAAAGCAGTCGAAGTTAATTAGTTTCCCACAGATCGCAATTTAGAATTAATATCCATTTGGATCGCTTGTTTACTAGAACAAGGCAACATTGCATCTAGATAAAAAATTAAAATAAGAAAGTATGTATATATTTATTTTACAAAAATTATAATTTACCTGCCGAATTACGAGAACTTGCCAAGTAAATTTTCGGTTCCTTTGAAACCATTACTATGGCAACTAATTTTTGACCTCGGCTCATTACGACTTTCACGTAAAAAATCAATTTTAATTTTTTGTATACAAATTCACTTAATTACAGTTTTTCGTTAAATACTACCGTTAAATATTTAGATTTTCCGTTAAAAGATAATCACTGTTACACATTACTCATTAAAGCTTCCACGTTAACAATAAAATGTAAAATCCGTCAAAATATCTTAATACAACTAGAATCAGAGACAGTTACATTTACAGTTAATTAATAACAACAATTACACAATCGTTCATTACGATTTTTCACATAAAAAATAATAATGTAAAATCTGATAACACAATTTTAATTTACATAAACAGTCAAATTGATGTTACACTTACTAAATAAAAAATGTTTTTATTTTCTATGTACGTTTCACTTAACTAAACATAATTTTGATTTTCCTTTAAAGAATAATCACAATTACACAGGCTGTAATAACTTTAATCGATTTAAAATAAGTAAAATAATAGGCGAAACAGCTTACATTGAATAAGCTATTTTACCAAAATATAATTTACTATAATATACTTAACCGTTATTTTAACTTACTATATTTCTGAATAAGCATATAATTTCAACAAAAATAAAAGAGAAAAATATCTTGTTTGTAGATAAGTTGTTTTAAATATTTTTTTTTTTTTGAAACACTGAAAATTATTTAGAAATAAGGTGTTTTACTAAAATTTTTTTTTAACAACTCACTAAATTTTTTGTCCTATATGTAACTAAAATGTTTTGCTTCCTACTTTTTTTGATGACTTTATTTTAATTTTTAAATAAGATGTTTTTCCTTTTGATTTTATATATTTTTTTTTTTTTTTTCAAATAAGTTATTTGGACATAGTAATAACTCGAATTTTTTAATAGACATAGGCAAACCGATTAGCTGTAAAAATAGCTAATTTTTAAGAGAACATGATTTTGTTAAAATTTCAAAAATGTCTTATCTCGAGATAAGATACTTTACCTTTTCACCACAGAAATATTATGTTGTGGTTTGTGGAATTGGAGAATTAGTTAGGGGCTTGCTCCACTTCGTTCGAGGGTTGATCTGGGTTTTAACAGAGTCTTCTTGATAAAAAAAAAAAGTCAACAGGTTGTTTATTTCCAATCAATGATGTCAGTGTCAGTATCTCAGTCTCAGGCGGGTCGGTGTCGGTCAGTGCTTCTACTCTGAATACTTTAAACGGAATACGTTTTCAGGGCAGTGTTTCTAGTCAGTAGAAGGGGGTACACATACGAAATACAATAGTTAGACCTTAGGGACATAAATAATTGTTGGTATTTTCTGTTTAAAAAAAATCACTATCCAGCAAATTACAGTAAAATTGTTTTTAGTTTTAAAAGAAAACTATTTTATTTATTGGTTTAGAGCTCTTAATTTATTTTGCTATTAAAGCGTTAAGCTTCTTTATGCTGCTCGAGCTAAATAGTTTTTTTAACATGGCCAGGGCCACTACTTTCCACGAAACCACAGATATTTTTAGATTATCGTTTTGAGATTTTTAAGTTTTTCTCGTAGGGAAGAAACCGTAGGTGGTTAATGAAGAGTTTATCTTAAAGCAACTACAGTTAGGAAACTAGATCTTAAAGCTATCTTAAAGCTTCGAACACTTTTCATTTTCAAAAGCGTAATTTTGACAGATATGCAAATTCAGACATGTCAGAAATATCATTGTCAGATACCTTAGTCGGTACCTAGGGGGTGACCAGTTCAAAATTGACTAAACCTGGACGAAGCCTTAAAGAAACGGGATAGTTATTAAGTCTCGAAATATGTTGACTGGTCACAAAACATGCACTTGGTGATATCTCTTCTAAAAAAGTTTTAAACTTGCTAACTTGATTCTTAATTTGGTGGTGCTATAACTAATTCATCGATCTTTAGATAAATTGGCTAAGTTAGATAATAAATTTCAATGGAGTTTCTTAAATAAAATAAGGCCAAACTACAACAAATATTGCAAGACACTATAATGTTACTTTGGTTATTAGAAAGATTTTAAGGAAATTAGGTTTGCCAAAGAAAAATTAGTTTTTTACTTACATAACCACTCCAGGCCTTTACTACATTTTCAGCTTCCAGCGCCAAATGGAGCACTTTTGCCAATGGATTTTAGAGTAGTTTTGTACCTGAGTTATAATGCCTATTCTACCTGCAGTTCATAATATAAAACACAATTATTCACACTTTAAAAATTCCTTAGGTCACTTCATTTGGGGACGGATTTAATAAATAAAATAAGAGCTAAATTCAAGAAATATCGCAGAACACCACTAATGATAGTTTGGTTGATGCCGTTTATTAAAAACATTGTTTCACCAATTTTTCTTTGTTTTTACATAGACATATACTTAGCTAATTCAGACTATCTTCTCAGCCTCCAGTATCAAACGGATGGAATAAGCACATTTGTTGATGGTTTTTAGTGATATTTATTATCTACAATATTTTGTAAATTCTACAAATAGTTCCTATTATACAATCTATTATTTCATGGCCTGAAAAAACTTTATGCCATAAGGGCTGGAACCAGAATTTTTAAAATAAAACAAGGCCGAACGGCAAGAACTATTTTGGAACACTATTCGTGCTAATGTTATTATGATCGATACCATAAATCAAAAATTAGATTTGCCAAATTTTTTTTTCATACACGCCTCCAGCACCGAATGGAACACATATATTTGTTCCTATATATATAAAGAGTAAACATCGGGCCAGGCATTTGGTACGGTCACCCTATACATACCTATATCCAACCTAGGCGAGAAGGAGAATGTCAAAATAAAACTGAAAAACAATTTTTGCTGTCAGCATTTAACCTTGCTCGACAAGAAAAATGCAAGGGATACTAGATTTTATTCAAATATAACCAAAGGATTTGAGAATATTGATGCAAGACGTACTGGACCAATGACATTTTCCATATCACACTGCATAAATACAGACTTCTATACAACTTTCTAGTCTGAAAAAGTTAAATGACCGCAGAAATTATCTTACAGTATTATTTGTATATCCCTATAAAAGAGGGTCCCAGTTTAAGCTTATGGAAGCATTTGAGAGTATTGTAAATCTAGACTTCTACACATCGTTTTTGTGCGGTAAGAAAAAATAACCGCTTAATTGGTCTTGCAGCATAATTTTTGTATTCAGGAGGCCCTAATCTAAATGTTTTGCTAAAGCAGATAAAATCAGGTAATCTCTGTCATGTTTGAGTTTATCTGGTTCCCCGTACCTGAGTGCCTTGATTTTTTTATAAATTTTACCAACAAATCTTAATATTCTGAAACAAACCGTTGTGAGGTTGAGGTAATTTGGCTCGCAAATTTGACATGTTTGAATTGATGTTGTCTGCTAAAGTGAGAAGAACATTAGTGCAAGAAAACCGTCTTATGGGTTTTTGGTTGAGACTGACAGAAACCATTATAAATTAGCTTTGAAAAAATGCTTTATGAAAAAGCCAGCTATCTCCCTGAATATTATAATTATTGCAAACAAAAGCCGATATGTTTAATTATTGTGTAAATGTATTATTAGTATAGCACTTATTAGAACAGTGGGGTACAGAATGAAATAGCGGAGTACAGGAGTAACCACTAGGCGAAACTAGTACAAGTACTCCTATCGTACTCACTTCGACAGCACTGCTTTCAGCCTTTAAAAATGTAGCAAATCTAGTACATTTTTTTCCTAATATGTACTAACTCGGTACATTTTGATATTCCTATGTACATATGGAAACATAATAAAACAAAATATATAGTTAATATAGATGTATAATGTTTTATTTCGGTAACAATACATCTTAGAGAAAACTTAACTTTAAATAAACAAAATGATCACAATTCAATGTCATTGTATAACATAAAAATAATAAAAAAGTAAATAAAACAATAAAATCACAATTTCAGTCTAAGTAGATTCTTAATACAACAGTATGTAATAAAATCTAAAGATAAATAATTCTTCTTTTACACAACTAATCTTAAATATAATTTTCGAATTTTCTTTAAGAAGATTCCTAGAAAACATTATATTTACAAAGTATTTCCTGATTCCCTATTAAGCTGCGCCACTTATCATTCAATGTCTCAATAGTAACTTCTTTATTCTTAAAAGGATAATTTGTTGGCAATGGACTGATTGATGGCATAGTACCAGAAATGATTTCGGCGACGTTACAATACTTCAATATTTCTAATCTGCTATCTTTTAGTTCAAACCTTTCTTGCATTTGATAGCAAAGTTCGACGTAAAATTCAATTAATTTGTGTGTAACAGTTAAGATTTTAGTTTCATCTTTATCTGGAAACGATTCTTCAATTTCTTGATATCCCGCGAAAAAAACATTGATTTGATGGGTAGGTGATTGCTAATATTTTTATCATCGACGTTGACATCAATTTTGTTTAAAATAACAAAATTTGTTAAGATTTCAAAAAAAATTCTTTTGATCCAGAATATAAATTTTGAATGTCGAGTTTTTCAGATTGGAAAATTTTTATTTGCCATATTGAGCTTTTCTAGGATAAATGATAAAAACACTAAGTACATTTTAAATTCGTTATTACTGAGAAAATTCAAAATTTCGTGGGCATTGGAATCTTTGTTGTCTTTTATTTCGAAACAGTATAAAATGAAATAATGTTTTAACGCTTCCCATTGCTCGAGAATTCGATGGACAACTGACTCAAGTGAAAACCACCTAGTCTTATAGAGTCGTAGAATTTTATGATTTTGTAAATTAAAATCATCTTGAAACATAGAAAAATCATTTAAACGTTTCGGACTGTGCGATAAATGATGTAAAAATATTTTTAATATTTTTTTCAATTAAATCTGGAAAATGTTTTAATGCGTGATTTACGAAGAGTGCGATTGAATGGCATGTACAACCTAAAAAGAATATATCGCTTTTGATATCTTGAAATATGGCTTTAACGCCTTGAAAATTTCCAGCCATGACTATAACTCTGTAATCTAATCATACCAAAAAATATGTCGTTTATTCTTCCTAAACTGTCATCAGAATACCGGCATATTAGACCGAGACATTTATCACATGTTAGATTCGTAGTTTCGTCTATTATGATCGAAAAATATTGAGATCTAAGAATTTTGGAAATTTTTTCGGCAGCGAATGGGCCAATTATGGTATTAACATACCCCGTCGATTCCGTCCGGCTGCATTTTATTTGTTGCACACAACAATTTGTATTAATTTAACAGGTAAACAATGTTGAATGCAATAAATTACACACATCATTTCTACCTGTTTTTTCTTTAAAGATTGTTGACCTAGGAATGAAACATCCAACTGCTGCATTTCTTTCGCGTCTTTAATATTCTCTCGATGTTTTCTGAAATCTGCGTCATGGCGCTTAATGTACGCTAAATTGTTTACTATTGTGTTTTTACAAAGCTTGCAATATGCTAAGCCATTTTTATTCTTCAGCCAAGAAATTTATTTTCCCCATACGGGTTTATATTTTTGAATAGGACTTAAAATTTAAATTTTTGTTACTATAATCTAGTTCCCGCAATCAATTTGATGTATTTGACATTTCAAAACAGTATAATCCCATTAAACCATTATCCATTAACTTTTTACAAAACCGATTAGACAATGCAATACAAATCTCGCATTCCCATTAAACATCTCTCAATTATTTCTATACAACAACCCATTAAGCAACTTAATACAGGTTTTGTTAACAAACAGAAATATTAAATTTACAGTAAAATTTAATTGAAATTGTAAAAATAATTTTATACATAGAATATTGTAGTAGAAATTAAAAAGTACGTACTGAAATATTTGAGTAACGAAAATGTACCAGATCTGGCACAATTGTACTAAAGTGGGAACACTGTTCACTACTATGTTTTGCCAAAACATTCCTAAATATACAAGCCGGTCAGGTTCAGACCAATTTTAAAAGAAGCTTAATTTAAGGGGGATACATTTTACGATTTTCCCTACGAACCCATGTAAAATTGAACATTTTTGATTACAATTTCATGAATGAAAAATACTCGTAACAGAAAATATTTTTAGGTTTATATTTAAATCAAACAATCTGTAATTGGAGTAAGTGCCATAAATCTAACGTGACATTGTTGATCAAATACCCTAATGATGATAGCGATTTTTTCTTCCATTGTACTATCAGTACTTTCATCTACATCTATGGAAAAGTACTGCCGTGTTGCTATATCAGATATAAGTTCGGTATTGTGTGGTCCTGTTATATTTTTAATTATTTTTTGACTATTTGTGAATCCGTAACATTTATGTTTAATAGCAAGGTTAGTGGTCTAAGATCGCAAATGGTAAATTATGTTCTGCCACAAATAACCCTAAGGAGATTTTAAACTTTTTTACCCTAAAAGGTTTTCAATTTTAGGTGTTTCATTTGCATTTCTCCAAGCTTTTTGATGTATTTCGTTTGCAGCGTGTCGTTCAAAATGTGTTTTACCACATACAATTGAAGTGTTGCAAATCTCACACTTTTTCCCTGTCTTGAATTTTCAGGGATCAACCATTTGTATGTGGATTTCCATTCGTCTCTAAACAAAACTGCATATATTTTCTTTTTAGTTATTGGTTTATCATTTTACGGATTTGATTCCCTTTTTAAATAGTAAGTTAAAAGTATGTATAGTATATATACTAGAATAGAAAAATCGGCACACGGCTTGGCGGGTGGTGTCGAGTTCAAATATTTTCACATGAAAATTCCTAACATGATTTTACACGTTAAAACATAATTTAAAAGGTCTCTAATTATATGTTACAACATTTGTTAATTTAGCATTTGTCTAAAAAAGTTTTCAATTACAATTATTTTCTCATGATATTTTTATACTATCAGGAATTTACAAGTTGCTTACGCGTGATATTTATGTAAGCGTTGACATTCTTGTTCGTTGCTAACTCCTTCCTCCTTAAAGATCCACGTCCCGTGGGTCATAAATTTAGGCTGATAGGTTGAAGTTGAATCCCCGGTACTCTATTAGAATTTTCATCTTGTTGAATTTGCATCATCCGTCTTTGGCGTTTGACCCTTACTTTGTTGACGAAGACCATGAGGATTGAACCGCAAATGACAAAAATAATTCCAAAATCGATTATTGTTGCTTCTTTGTTGTCGTTAAATATTTCCTGTAGCTGTTCAACGTTTTCTAAATACAAGTTGTGCAGGTATCCCGAACCAATTTTGATGCCCTTCTCTGTGATATTTGTTCGTAATACCGATGGCAGGATTTGAAATGTTTTTTCTTCTTTGTTGGTTAATGTTGCGTCATTAATTTTTATTTATTTATTTATTTATTTATTTATTGGTTTACATAAATTTTAAGACACCTCATTTTGAGCCTGGGCTCATTTGCAATGGGTTGTCAGAACAAAACAGGGAGTTAACGGCATAATAATATCAGTTCAGCTCTTAATTGCATATTTAAAAATCGCTTATCGGTCTTCTTAAAGAGCGTATACAAATTTTCCAGTATGTGCTAAAATTCAGCCAGTTTAAATTATCCTCCAAAAGGTTCCGCCATTTCAGGAAATATACCTCAATTCGCCGGGATAGATACATACATATATTGCGAATTTAAAATTAAATAATACAAAATAATTTTCTTTTGAAGAAAAATAATAAAAACAAGACTGCCTGACTCGAAAGTCAAAGCCTTCTTTTTTATTGTTTTGTTGTTGTATTACAACAGAAAACTTCCTTTCAAATATTTGCTAGTGTTGTTATAGGCAACATTTCCGTTGAAGTTGCTTAAAAATACTATGTTTTTGTTCAATCTTTCGATGATTTGATTTTTGTTTAATTGGAATTCGCAGTTAGCGTTGACACCCCTTATTAGCTGGTTAATGCAATGATCTTTCTTTAGTTCTTTTAGGCAATTCAATTCGCAAATTGTTGTCTCACCGAAGAGGTTGCATTTCCGAGCAATTCCAAGTAACTGGTTCTGGTTGAGTAGTACTTCGTTAACTTCTAGGTGTACCTGTTTATCTTTGTCTATTGTAGATCTTGTGATGACGTGGTTGTAGTCTCCTTTACTTGTTTTGGGTATTGATACAACGTAGAGGTGGTTCTGCATATTCGATTGCTTCAATTTCATTAGAATATGAAAGCGTTTCTACTTCCGTTATTAAGCGGCTAATTTCCATCTGGTCCAATAAATTAGTGTTGATGATTTTTGCTTTTGCTAGTTGCGCTGCTCTTACTATCTCTTTTATTTTCTCTTTGATAATAAGGAGTCGATTGAATAGAACTTGTTGCAGCTTATCATCCGAGTCATCATTTACATGGTCCATAATCTTATTGAATTCGATGAGCATTTGGTTTGTTGCGTCCATTAAGGCTTTGTTAATTTTATACTGTTGGTTGTTATTAGTAATCATTTGGTTTTGACTTTTAACGATCTGATCCCAATCTGTGGCATCTGGCGATCCACCTCCATGCGCTCCCGATCCAGTTGATTGATCGTTTGGCTCTGGTATTCTGTCCTTTGAGTTCCGAAATAAATTGCCCTATTTAGTTTATTTGATGGACCAACTGAGGTCGAAGTTTGCTTTCTTGATGCATTTTGTTGATCGTTGGTGTAATTCGATCAATTAGTTCTTCGTGGTTTTCCAAATTGATGATATGAATTAGTTTAAAATTCCCACTGATGATTTTCCCATTTCCTTGCTTCAATGTTACTAATGGGGTGATGCACTCGTAGATGCTTATTGACATTGATTGACCCAAAAGCCAAGTGCGGGAATTGAAAAATTATTGTGTTAGGTTTTTGATATGGGCTTTATGAATCCGTCTTCCGGATGTAGTTGTAACTGTGACATTGTTATCTTTCGCCACAGTTTTCTTTTGGAATTTGGGTTTATCTTTTGCTTTGATTTGTTTGTTAGCGGTATAGATTGTATCGCCGAGCTCATATGATTTTGGTTTGGTTCGATTTAAATTTTCCCTCGTTATTTTTGTCTCTTGAGATTTTTTAGCCTTTCTATCACATATCCTCGTTCACTTTGTTTTTGAAGTCTGCTAGATTCTGATAGTTGATCCGTTGCGTTCTACCCAAAAATATAGGTAGGTTTTTGTTGAATGACCGAATGTATGGAATTATTATAGCGGTCTACTGCTATGTTGATCAACTCTTTTGTTGTCAAATCTCTATATTCGTCCTGCAAACATCTCACGATTTCGATAACCGTGGAATGGACTCTTTCGATGATGCCATTTACTTCACTTCGTTGTGAAGGTGTTGAGTAGATCTCGACTCCCAAGGTTTTTAGGTAGTGCGAGATGAACCGTAAAGTAGTACAATGCCTTGATGATCTTTTCTCGAATGTGGGAATTGACTTGCTTTAGATACGGAAAAATTTTGCGAATTTTGAAAATTTGTCCACACATGTAAGGAATTTTTCGTTTTTAAATTCCATTATATCCACGTGACCTATTTCTGATGGATAGTTTGGTATCGGAGGTTTCTGAAGTTCTACCTGGCTTGGATGCCTGTCATACTTATTGATATTGCAATTGTCACAACTTTGTGTGTATTTTTTGATTAAGCTGGCCATGTGAGGAAAATAGTAACTTTCCAAAATTTGTTTTTTGTTTTCTAGATGGTTTCGGTGTGCTCGTCTGTGTTCTTCTTTTATTATTGAAAATTTGTTCTCTTCGTTACAGATGTCATCAACAATCCTTTGTGTTAATCGTAATTTATATCTGGAGAAGCATTCTTTATAAACTTCTTGCAGGATTTGAATGTATTCCTCGGGAGTTTTTATTCCGTTAATAATGGATGGATTCAATCTTTCCCGTAGAACTTTGACCAGGCTTTCTTTTGTTATTTCTGGTAGACTGTTGTGATGTCTGCTGTATGTTGGATAAGGTTCTTTGTAGGCATAAATATTTTTGTCTTTCATAATTATGAGTTGGTTTCTGAATACATTAATTGGTGCATCGCAATATTGAATTAATTCTGTGGAATCTTCTTCGGCGCTGTGTACTGTTCCGGTTGTGAGTGTGTTAGCCTCCAGTTCCAGTCTCGATAAGGCATCAGCGACCTTATTAGTGCATCCAGGTTTATAAATGAGCTCGTAATTGTATTCTTCTAATCGAGCTTTCCACCTCTTAAGCTTAGCATTATTATTTCTGTTGCCCAGTGTAAATGTTAAAGGTTGATGATCTGTCAGAATTTTGATTTTTTTGCCTCGTATAAGTAATTTCGAAGATTATCCAATGCCCAGACGATGGCCAGCATTTCCTAATCATTGGCCGCATAATTCTCCTCAGTTTTGTTTAAGGATCTGGAGATGTAGGTTATCGGCCTATCTTTGCCGACTTCACCTTGTGATAACACCGCGCCGATTGCAAATGATGATGCATCGGTAGTGAGTATAAACGGTTTGTTGAAGTCCGGGAAAATGAGTATTTCCGAGGACGATAGTAGCTCCTTTATATTTCGAAATGCTTCAAGTTCCTTCTCCTTCATATTGATCTTAATTTTCTTTGACTGGTTGTCAGATTAGTCAATGGTTTCACTATTTTGACGAATTCTCGAATGAAGCGTCTATAGTATGATGCCAATCCAAGAAATAATTTTAAATCCTTCAAGTTGTCGAGTTTCTTGATGCTTCGAATAGCGGCGATTTTCTTTGGGTCCGGCTTGATACCTTTATCCGTGATTAGGTATCTGAGAAATTCGATTTGTGTTTTTAAGAATTTTGTCTTATCCAGATTAACCCGTAAGTTGGCCTTTTCTAATTTTGAAAAAACTTTACTGATGTTCTTCCTCAGTTCTCCCTCCGAATACTATTATATCGTCTATATAGACGTAATATATCTCTCCAATAAATTCTTTTAGGACGTCATCGGCCGCATTCTTAAAACCAAATGGGAGCCTTAAAAACTCGTATTAGCCGTTCATTGTTGAGAACGACGTCTTGGGTATATCGGCTTCCTTCATCTTTATCTGATAAAATCCTGACGTTAAATCGATGGTGGTAAAAAATTTCGAATTCCCAAGATTTGCGATTGTATTGCTTATATCAGGAATTGGATATGTGTCCGCTGTTTTTACTGCATTCAATCTTTTGAAGTTAATCATCATCCTATATTTTTTGTCTGTGACGCATTCATTTTCTTTTCAACGATCCAAATCGGTGAATTGTACGGGCTTTTAGAAGGTCTAATTATTCCATTCGCTAGGAGTTGGTGAATTTGTTTTTCCACTTCCTGCCTCGTGTGGTATGGATACGGGTACGACTTCATATCGATTGGTTCTTCGGTCTTTGTTTTAATTTCGGCTCTTACTTCAGTGGTGATTGTTTCCTTATATTACTAACAGGTCAGAAAAGTGCATGAAATGTTGAAACAATGGTTTGGAGTTTTTGCTTCGTGTTCGGTAACAGATGATTGTCGCGAATTTCAATATTGTTGGCCAGATGTGATTTTTTTTCGTAGGGTGGAATTTTGATGTTCGGTGATGGTAATGTGTTGTTCCCGCGATCAATAATTGCTCCTAATACTTTCAAGGTATCGTCACCGATTAAACGGAGAAATCAATCACGTTGTTGATGCCTAACTTTTGAAAAATTGTCCGCTAATTTTTTTGCTGATTCCTATATCTCCTGCTGCTGATCTGATTTTAAATTGAACGTTGGTTGGGCCGGCGGTTTTAGCTAATTCTGGCTTTACAAAATTTTTATTAGCTCCGGTGTCGATTAGGAATTTTAGTATGCTGTCATCTTTAAGTTTATATTCTATATATGGTTTGCTAGAGAGGCATCCATCATAAAATTTAGTTCCGGATTTTCTTCTAATGGCTCATCGTCATCATCTATTCCCTCTTCGACATTTTTTTCCACTAATTGGTTATAATGATCCTCCACTTCTTCTTGAGTTTCCATGTGTTTAATCCTCTGTAGTTTCCGTGGTTCATTTTGATACGGGTTTTCCCGTTTAAATTGTTGATTATTTTGGTAGTTCGGGCGATTGATGTAATTGACCTGTCTTGTTTGCACCGGTGGGTCAACACTCATTGCTACCGGTGGTTTAGGATTGTTTGGTCTAGGCAGAACTGGATTGGCTTGGTGTTGAATATTATATGCCATGTTCCTCTGTTGTAGTGGCATCGCTCCAGAATTTCTTTGTGGAATGTACGGTTGTCTTGGTGCAATTTGATTTATAGGTACGGTTACAGAATTATTATAATTTCTTTTATGAATTGGTATGTTCCTGAAGTTCAGATTCTGCATTTTTAGACCAGATGTGTACGCTTCCGGAAGAGTTTGTGGTCTTTGGATCATTCGCATTCTTAACAGGTCGCCATTCAGACCTCTGATAAATACGTCTAATGCTCGATTCCGGTAGGTTGCAATGAGAACTTTAATAGTCTCAGGTTTGTAGTCCTCCGTTTTTATTTTGTTCACTATGAGCGAAAACTAGTGGTTCACGTTTGCGTAGAATTCATCCAAGCTCATGTTTCGTTAGTAGAGATTGCTTAGTATGTTCGAGGGTTCGCAAATCTCTTTTGTTCGCGTAGTGTAGAGATAAGCACTCCTTAATTGTTACCCATTCGTTATCGAAAATATTATATGAAATAAGCGCTGAATCTGCTTGCCTCTTATTTTTTGTCTGATGCTTTGAAGTATAGCTCTATATATAGGTTTGTTGCGCATGATCTCATAATCGCTTAATATATTTTCCACGTTGTGCAACCAGGAAATGTACTGGGTGGGGTTGCCATCGAAATGTTTAAGTTCTTTAACGCTGTCTGGCAATTTGCTGATGTCATGTAGATCTTGTTCCGTTTTTGGAGGTGTCAATGTTGTTGTTGTTTGGTGAACTATCGGATTTTCTAATTTTCCCAATCTTCCGTTAATTTGTTTAATTTGCTCCATCAGAGCATTTACAGCTCCTTCCAAGGTTCTTAAAGAATTTTTTACTTCCTCCATTGTTGAGAAAAACTATTTTTTATTGTTTACACTTTTAATTAATTTTATCTTTAGTTAAGAGAAGGATCTCTATTATTCACTTTAACACTAGATTTCCGTTTTTGGTTAATTTGTATCGTTTATTACTCCGATGATTACATATTTATATTATTTTTATTAATTTCTATCGTTTTAGTTTATTATTTCGTATTTTGTTATATTTTTTATAAAATTTTAATTATATGTTGATATTTACTTGGTTTGCTTACATTACTATTATGAGGATCATGTCCTGGGTTTTTTATTTTTATTTATTTATTTGAAGATTTGAAGTTTCTTCAAAGGTATTTATAGTGTACAGACGGTGAAGTACACTTGTAAACCGTCGATTGTATCTCGCTTAGTTTGTCGGATAAGCCGTAGTTTCTCCCTTTGAGTGGTCTGCGTTTATATATGTAGATCACTTACTCGTGGTACGCACTTTATCACGTTAATTACACGATCACAATATTAATTAAATATTTGGAGTTTCGGTTGATCATCATCTATGTTTTCATGGGTATAGTGGCTTAGACTGCTATGTTCTCGTGGGGATAGAGTCGCTTAAATTGTCACTTCACAATTCACTAAATTATTAAATCACTTAGAACTTAACTATTCACTAATGCAGTTACTAAATAATTTTTGTGACGGCTCACTGTTTCGGCGCCAGTTAACGGAGTTGTTTCGTAGAGATATAAAAAATATGATTTATTTTTGTTCATTTTTGTTATGTTCTTTGGTGTCTAATTATATGTTACAACATTTGTTAATTTAACATTTATCTAAAAAAGTTTTCAATTACAATTATTTTCTCATGATATTTTTATACTATCAGGAATTTACAAGTTGCTTACGCGTGATATTTATGTAAGCGTTGACATTGTTGTTCGTTGCTAACTTATATGATAATTTTAAAAAAATAAACTCACTCAAAAATTTCTAGTGTGTCATCGAGGACTTTTGCTTTATTGGATGATGACGCCGTTATTTATTGTGGCACAAAATTCTTAGACACTAAATTTTCCGTTTTATCCGTCACTTTTTTTAATAACACATTTAAACTTTATTCTATTTCTCGAAAGATACATGGACTTCAAAACGAACAGCACTCGATAATCAATCATAAACTTAACAAAATCGCCCAATCTTATATAATAACAATTATAATTACCTAAACTACGACAAATTTAAACAAAACCATTACCAAACTGAGTTTACAGACTTTGAGTGTTGATTAACAGATTTAAAAAAACACATAGTAGAAAAATTAATTTAAACAATTATATTTACTTATCCATTTTGCAAGTTGGCTTGCAGGAATTATACCACAGCAGCATCAGAAAATCGCCCATGACGGCTTGTATATCTAGGAATGCTTTCAGGAATGAAAACAATTAAATGTGCAATTCCACTTGACTGAATTGACTGATAGTAAAATTAAAGGAAGACAAAAATACACATTTGCTGTATTGTCAAATGAAACAAAAACCCCTTCTCAGTCAAGAAATATTTGTGGCTGAGGTAGTGTGACTGCAATAAAAAGTATCAAATTGAGAACATTATATAGCAGTCACACTAATACAGGCACATAAAATTAGCATAATGATGAGAAATATTTCCCGCACACTAATAATTTTATGGTTATTATATTTTTATACAATTTTTCCTTAAAATCTTGCTTTTAAAAGTAAAACAAAAAAAAAACACCTGACGTTTTTTTGGTAGATTTTTTTTTAATTTTTACGAAAAATATACTAAAAAATATAATTCTGATATGAGTATGTATTTATTTAATTTTTTAGATAATTTTGAGATGTAAAACTAACCGATATATTAATATTTAATTTTTGTTAATCATTATTGGTTATGTTCTTGTGTGCTCTTTGTCTATTACATAGAGTTTCGAACTTTTTTCTCGTTTCCTCTTTTTTTACTAGCAGTCAATTTTTCTAGTGGAAAGCACCTTAATTTGAAAAAAGTTCTTGAGCAATCCTGCTTAATTTATTATTTTGGATTGATTTTTATTTTCCACAGTTTAATGAATGAAAATTATCAAAATTTATATTTTTGTGATAAGCACAAATTTCGCCATTGTACTTACCAACTAAAAATATTAAGTTAATTGGTTAATCTTTTCTGGTTTCCGCTGAAAGTCAGGTTTTGTTTCTGTATATTTTTACCGTCTTTTAGGCGGAATATGAAAATTATTTTTCCATTTTCTCGGCTCCTGGACTAGCACTAATTTTTTCCAATAAGCACTAATTAGCATAAATTCGGTTCTAACGGTATGAGAAATTTCAAGCTTAAATTCGAAAGTTTCCTTGCTCCAGCTACCTACATATGGTATGTATATAGTATCCCTGAAAGTTGCTCGGTGAGAACAACAAAACGAGACAACCTCAAAATATTTAAATTTTATAATTCTGGTAAGAATTCGAATACGAAAGCTTCATTAGCATAAAACTATAAAGTTTCGTCTATCGATGTTTCAAAAGCACAACTCGTACATTTCGGTCAGACATGAATGCCACAAATATAATAACGAATATATGTTTCATTTCTGTATGTCCTTCATCATTCATATTATACAATTTAAAAAAATCAAAAAAAAAATCGGACATCCACATAAATTTTGATCTTATGCATAAATTGGCTTTAATCCATATTTGTATGAATAAATAATCGGTGAATATAACAAATAAAAAAAACCAAGCAGCGCTATTCATATTTTTTTGGTGTGTGTGTTTGGTTAGTATGACAAAAAACTTATGTTTGACATACATTTATTTATATTTGGTTTTGCTCTTTCTCATCCTTTCGACATCGGTGGCAGTCTATCTACCCGGTAAATACGTTGCAGTGGCGACAAAAATCCTCTATAACTTTAAAGTTTTTTTTTGTTTGTTTTATTTTTTGGTTGGTCGTTAGATTTGACATCAATTAATTACAATTTTATTTTATTTTTTTTAAATTATGAAAACTTTCTTTTGTCTCAGAAAGAAAAACAAAAATATAATCGAGGCAGGTAAATATGGAACACGCAGCAGCGCTTTTAAATGACATAATCATAATAAACAAAAGAACGGAGAAAAAAATTATAAAACAAAGAGGGAAATTTGGTGCTTAATTTAATGAGTTTTGTTGTTTTAGAAATTATTTTTCATTTTTGGCGTAAGCTTGCTGAAAAAAAAAAAAAGTTTAAATTAGATTTTTATGGAAATAAATTAAAAAACATTAAAATAAAAACGATCGACCTAACAATTGAAATGACAGTAATTTTTCAATTTGTTTTGTATAACACAGCAGTAGCATAGACTCTCTGTGTGATTCACATGGACCGCACAAATTTATTCCAACAATGAATTACTAATAAGGATAGCTAGTACACACAAAATAATTCGGCGATAATAGAAACGGCCATAAAAAACTTTAGAATATTTTTAATATAATATTTTTATGGCCAGCCAGTGAAAATGTACGAGTTCGCGATAAATGAAGAAAAAATACGGAACAAACGGTCATTAATTTTTGTTTTTTATTGTTGCACCAATTTCCGGTTCATAATCTATAATTTAAGCAATTTCAAGATGTAGATACAACAAGAGTACAAATAAGAGGAAAAGTTTTTTTTTTTTTTTTTTTGAGAACTTCCGTTATTGTTATTTTTTTGCTAAGAATATATTTACATTATTTATATTGTGTAGACTGTAGAGTAAGGAAAAGTTGTTGTATGTAGTGCGCTGTATACACAGTCATTGAAATAATTTTTATGATAGCAGAAACGAAAGATTTTAATCTTAACAGCTTTTCTTGTTTAATTACTTGACAGAGTTAAAGACTTTTGTTGGGTCATTAATGTACATATTTTTTTTTGAAAGAAATTAAATACCTTTTTTGTTGCTGTACACTTCTTATTTAATACGTACACTCGTACAATGTTACTTTTCACTTCTACGTCATTTATTTTTGATGAAAAATCGCGATAACATGATTTCTTTGTTGGTGGATGCCCATTTGTCTAGTCTTACGTATTATATTAAAAAAAAAACAGGGGTATGGTGTACTTGAGGCATATGCCCATAATTTTTCGGAGTATTTTTTTAATGAGCTCATTATATATTAGTTAATCTGTAATAAGATGGAAAAAGTAAAAGGGTTGCCGAGTCGAGAGTATTTAAGAAATGAAAAATTTTCGTAATTTTTATTGTGCTTTTCGCTTTGTTTTAGTTGTTGTTTAATTTCTTTCCAAAACATTTTTTGATGACGACGATGATGATAATGATTATGGGCAAAGTTTCATTCTTAACTTTTGCTTTTGTTATACAAAAAATATTATAATTAGATTAATTGATAAGGTAGAAAAATAACCTTCGGGCAGTAAAAGATGATGAATTAAGGACCTATAATTTTTTTTTTTTTTGCTTGGATGATGTTAATGTTAAATCAATAATGTTGTTAGACAATAAAAATGGTTAGACAATAAACTTAACCTTAACTTTATCGAGCCATTTTCTTGATTCTAAAAATGTGTTTCAAAGACACTTAGAGGGAAATTTGTTGGATAAAAGATTCCTTTCTATGACTCGAAATCAAACCAGGATATGTCTAAGCTTTTATCTCAGTTCGAGGATTCAAATCAAATCACTGCTTTTCGCGAGACTATATCAAATCGGACAAATATCACCTCAGGCCTAAAAGCGCCACAGAAACAGTGTTTCGACTGCTATTCTAGATAGGAGAGATCAACTAATTTAGACGTTTTGGGTGACGGTCGAACGAGCCCGGGTAAATTGGAAAGACAACTGCAAAAAGATACACGTTTTTCCCCAATTTTTTTAAGGAATCGTGAAAGACATGGCAGATAGATCACAAGAGAACACAAAAAAGTGTGCCATTAAAACCGTTTGTACCTTTTGAACAATACAATTTAGCGAAACATGACGTATACCACCGGCATAAAATAATCATACAGAAGAAATGTGAAGCAAAGGATTTAAAAAATTGACACTAGCGTTGGGTAAATTTTGCGGCAAAATTGTTAACTAACATTGACGAACCATAGTAATGCCAACAACAACTAACAAAAAATATTTTAAGAGCATGTGTCTGACGAACCCAACCTAAAAACAGCTGTAAACGAAATACAGAGAAAAGAAATTTATGTGTAGGTGAACATTGTTTCTTGCTTTATTTCATAACTATCGAGCTCTGGCTAATAGGTAAATGTACTGGTAAATGTACTGGTAATGGTAAGCTATTGAACCAAAATAATCGCATTATATCGTTCGAGGTCATATGTTGAGTTTCATTACAAATTCTACAACCTTGAGTTTAATTATTTTGTTTGTTTTGATTTTGAATTTACACTGTTGTATATATAGGTCTTTTGGATCAAAAAATTGATGTAAATAAAGAAAATATTGTGTATATCGATAGCTTAATTTACAAAGGCCATAACCCCTATAGTTTTTTGATGCTATAATGTATTATCCAACGTAAATAGGTTTCTATGCAATTATTTAAATTTAATTTACAACATATCACATTCAGCCAATTTTAATTGAATTAATGGGCTGAAGGCTGAACGATATTTGTTTTGGTTTTTCTATAAACTTTACAAACGTGAGTTAGGGCCTTTGTTAATTAAACCGTCAATACGTACATTAACTTTAAAGAGAAACTTTATAGAGATTTTTAAATGTATAGTTTAACAACAATAAAAATAGATATAATAAATTTATTTATTCCAATAATAAAAATTCAATTTTCTAGGTACATAGTATTTACGGTTATATTAATGAATTGTTGTTCTCCATTTCTTACCCTTCGTATTTAAATTTTTATTTTTCAGTGCTGTTTGCTGTTCAAAATTCCATTTGCAAGTTTTTCTAATTAATATTAGCACCATTAAATTTAGAATTATAGCTCGATGTTGGTGACACGGCTCTTGACTGTTATAAAACTCTAAATCATTTTTAATATTTAGCAAAATTAATATAATTTTTTGTTTAATGCCTAACAAATGAGAATTTCTTTTAAAGAATTTATCAAAAATAGATATTTGGCGTTTGCATCGCTCAAAAAAGGATTGGGAGGGTGCTTGCAGTTTGCCAAAGCAATCAGTTAAATAATTTTTATTTTTGATAAGTATCTCAGAGTTACTTTCTACATAATCAGCTTCTTTTAGCAAAATTTTTTCACAATCTTGGCAACTGAACCTTTTAGAAATTCGGTGAACTAGGTATCCAGCAAAATACCTAGTAGCTGAATCCGAGTTAATGTCATCTGGGTTATCTAAAACATATAAATCCACACTCAAGTCATTTTCTACCTCATCATCATGTTTTTCCATATAGCTGCTTTTAGAATTATTCTGCTTTTCCCTATTGCAAGCTTGCTTAGTTCTAGCTTCCTCTCTAATCACATCCAACAAATTTGAATCGGTGTCTTCTTCACAGTTGGACAAACTGGTAAACGAGGTGAGGTATTTTATAGAAAGCAATTTAGCGATTGTATAGCTAAACTCCTGTACAGAAGGCGTGGAATTGTTTCCGTTGGCTGATCTTACTAAAGAAAACGTATTTTCTAAAGCGTTTTGATTTAGTCGCGAGGTCATCAAGTAAGGAATGTTCTCTTCCGCTAATGCCTTTGAGACCAAAAGAACTAATTGAATTGTTTGTTGATACCGTCAAAGGAAAACACTTTTTTACCGCTTGCTATTTTGATTTCGTCTATGTATTTAATCATGTTGTTTAGAAGATTAAATGCTTCATTGTTTTCATTATTTTGAAAAGCTGATCTAAATTTATTTCAATCAAATAAACATTTTGAGTTTAAAATGTCAAATAGCTTATCAATTTTTTCAAAAAATGCTTTATTACAATCTGAACATTTATTGAGCTCGAAAGTAGTTTTTAATCCAGCGACGACACTTCTGCTAAACACTTGACTGGCAAGCTTAACTTTCATTTGGTCGAAGTGCCCGGAGTTAACGTGTTCATCTGTCAATTTGGGATACATCCGTGTCACTGAATTTAGTTCCAATTTATAAAAAGCTCATACCACTTTCCAACTAGCTGTACCGTCGGTTGTTTTTATGTCTGATTTAAGCAATGCGTTGCGGGATGATTTGATCAAATGTGGTGGATCAAATATACCTACAACTTGATGTGGGCTGCTGCACTTTAAAACAGGATCAGTAATAGTAGCACTAATATTCCTAAAGGCTGCTCGATTATTCGGGGCCTTGATCACAAACGACAGCTCTTATTGTCAACCCCAATGATGCACTTACATCTAAATTTTCCTGTACTAGTTTGGTTAACCAATCTGAAGAAATAGAATTTTCGGAAACATAAAAGCTTAGTATGTTATTCCAATTCTGTACGATCCTCGAACCATAAAAAACACAAATATAGCTTGCAAATTTAGGTTACCTATTATCACCGCCTAAATTCACGTAGCCTTCCACACAATTACGAATTACGTTATATTTCAAATCTTTTTTAATTCTAATTTCGTCAAAAATTAGGGTGCATTGCTTACCCATCGGTCCCAGGAAAAAATTTTTTTATAGGTTGCCATCGAATAAGTGATGATTTTGACGGTAAACTAAAATCTAATTTATCTCTCATGAAGTTGTAAATCTTCGGGGATCTATAAATATTTTGCGGCAAAGTTCTAAACTCATCAAGACATTTCTTTGTTTTGGTTTTTGTGTGATAAAATCATTAACGAAAATTGTTTCGAATGTTCACTTTTGTTTTGCTTTTCAATTAGTTCTTTTAACGTAATCTCACTTTTAGTTTTTAAAATTGCACGGTTCTTAATTAAATTACTATTGTTTTGTCTTAAATTTTTATTAAGTTTAACTAATTTATTATTTTGAGCTTCTAATTTATTAATTCTCAATCTGTATTTTCGATTTAATGATCTGTAAATTTCAATGTTTTTTCATTTTTCTCACAGAAGATACATAAGGTGGATCATCAATTAAAAATCTGTTTTCTGTTGAGAAATACGGATCAGGCAAATTCGCGATATCATCCAAGGACATGTGTTTTTCTTTTTGGGTTTTAGCATATGTTTTGATTGTGGGTTTTACAGCGATAAACATTTCAGTAGTATCCGGTTTTATCATATTTTGAGTTTCGATTTCAGGTTCTGATGAAGGTTTAAACTGATTGTCGACGGCAACATTTTAATTATTTGACAATGATTGATTTGTGCTGTTAAATATAACGTGGGCACAGCTGTTTTTTTAAGTTTCCGTTAAAAAATAAAGTGAGATTCAAAATGTTCTGCACAAATAAGAATTCTCTTATTGTTTACTACCGATATTCCACAATTTGTTAACCACAGACAATGATATGTGTAATACGTTGGCGAATATTTAAAAAATCTAGCTCCGTCTTCTTGGTTAGATTTACATCCTAAAACTTCGCATCTAGCACTCGACCGTCTACTCATGATCGTAGGAGTTAATAATAAAACGATGACAAACTACACTTTTTGAATCGAAGAATAAAGTTAAAAATTACTGACATACAAAACTACAAAATATATTGTATACTGCTGCGGTGTACTTCTACGAAGAAAATGACAATACACATATAATAAACCGGTTTACAAAAACATCCTTTGTTTGATTTTTAAACAAATTCCGGCAAAGGAACATTCTACCTTTTCTCTCGTTTGATTTTAATATACGGTGAAACAAATGTAGAAAAGAGAAAATTGAATCAAAAATGTGTGTAAGCGAATGTGTGTGAGAGAGTGAAGAGAATAAAAAATACTAAATTTTTATTAGATTGCTTCCCGAATAGCAATTTTTGGTTTCAAACAAGTTTTGAAGCGTAATCAGAACTTTGGTTTCAAAACGAAATGTTTTCAAAATTTGGTACAATTGCGTCATAGAAGCTGCTCAAAAACATCTTATGAGTAAATCTTGTCTAGGTACATGAAAACCATTCAGTCATTCAAAACAGTTGGGTACATGTTTTTAAAACGCTACTTATGTTTGAAATTAAATTATCGTTTTAGGGAAACGTTTTAAGAACGTCAATTGGTTTTGATTTATCTGAATGGTTTATTTGAAACGTTCTAATAAAAAAATTGATCTGTTTTTTGAAATTATACAGTTTTTCAGAAACGTTTTGAAAATGTATTTGAACATAACTATAAGATCGTGTTTTAGACGATTTTTGTCTTTAAAGTCGACACCATTTACTTGCCTAATATTCGCCATGTTACCAATGGAACATTTGAATAGGAAAAAACATTTGTTGGTCGTCAAACAATCGTTACTTTCATGAGTGCCTATATTAACCTTACAAGGGATAGGACCTTACAAGGCGATCCTCTTTGAAACTTCTATTTGGAATTTCACCAAGGCATTACCATCTAATCACTTACATAAAAATAAATATACTGCGTTATTTGTTAGTTCATTATTTTCGAAAAATTTTATTTTTGATTTCATTTCAAAATATTACTTATAGCACATGTATGTATATGCTTGTAGTAAATATTACGATTAGTAAATATTACGTTTACTAATTTACACATAATATAAATATAAAATATTATTATAAATTATGTTACTTTAGCTCAGCCGTTGCCAGTCTCGTCAACCTTGTGTTGGCTGACTTCAAATAATCTTTCAAAAATTTTATGTTGTCGTGATCGGTATAATCCGGAAATTTATCCCGCATAGCCTTCAATACTACATATTGAATTTCTTGGTTCGGAAGAAAAGGTTTTTGTTGCTGGCCCCGGTACCAGTCCAAGAGAATTCAGATAATATACTGTCATGAATAAATACTTTTAAGATATTTCTAGCACATCCTGAAGCGTGCGGTCCTCCAAATGTTCTCATATAAGCAATCTAAAAATAAAAAAAGTCAGTTTAAACACATTCCATTTAATACCATTTTTTTTCTTTAATGCCTACCATTTGCCTTCTAAAATCAGGTTCATTTTTTAAATTATTCTCGCAGCCGTCCAGTAATTCTACCGTTTCGAATTCGATCTTGCCTATCTTTTGGAGTTGGAATTTTAAGACAAATTAAATCTAAAGACGCCTCAAGTGATGCTTGATTTTTTAAAATTTGACCTATTTGACATTTAAACAGCTGTATCGCATTGTGCGATTCCAATAAAATATTTTTATATTGTTGCTAATGAAGACCATTATTATGGTAATCAGGATCTGAAATTGCAAAAACAGAAATTGAGACCACTTGAAATTTTGGAGATTACTTAATTTTTGAGACGATTCTGTTAGAGCCTATTCACATAAAAGACGAATTAAAAATTTACAAAAGTTGTTCAAAATTTAAACATGACAATTTGTGTACACAAATTTGGCAAAATATCGAGCGTTTTTAAGAAAATTTTACTAAAATATTTAATTAAAATTCTAGGATAAGCAAAGTTTTAGCCAAATACAGACACAACATATGAAATTTAAATATTTATGGTTGAACTCATTTTTAATTCTTGTAATATTCAAAAATAAATTTACTCGTGTTTGTAATTAGTATTTGCTCTGGCTGTCTCTTTAATAGAACAAAACGGTATTACACAAGAACAGTATGATCATTAAGCCAATACTTTAATATTTACTCATACAATATCTTTTAAATGGTGATTGGCTATTATTCAAATGGAGTCGTAACGATTTCCCGCATTTCCAAATCCCGCTTTATCAAAATCCCGCCCCAAATAAACATGCTTTTTAACACTAATATACCAACCAGTCAAAATGACTTGTTGTACAAGGTGACTTGTTTTGGCATATTTCCAAAAAAACATTTCCTTGACCGTTAAAATTTTGAACAAAAACCTCACTGAAATTGAGCACTGCATTTTCAACCCGGTTGGCAAGAGTGGTAGTGGAAGTCTCATTTTCGCTACAAGAACCCATAATAGCTTCACGTTCTTTTTCTAAGGCATCTTTCAGAGTTACTGTATAAATTATAGAAAGTAAATAACATTAAATTATTAACATTTTCATATTTATGCTTCTGTGAGATGATCAATACTTACAGATATTATCACGAAGAATTCTACATGGCATTTGTATCCAATCCGGCTGAGGATGAATGCATTTTCTCCTTGCACTATTTACTTCCTTACTCTGCGATGGATAGTATAGTGTGAAATCAACCACCCAACTACGAGGAAAGGTAGTGCAATTTGGTTCGTCATCTTCTATAGTTTCAACGACGCAATACATCAATGGCTATGACATCTTATATTACATTTAGTACATATTTAATTTTTTTTAATAAAAGGATGAGTAAAATTTAAGATGAAAATAAAAAAAAAAATAAATTTTCGTAACATTCAACTTTAATATTATTCATTGTGTATACAACTTTTGGTTGGGTTTTGTAAATTATTTATACTTAAAAAAAGAATTAATTAGTTGAATAAGTGGACAAAATACAGAAAATCAGGCGTAATCTCCATACGAAAAAGTTTACATTTAATATTCTGAATTGGCCAATATGTTGGTGCGTCAAAATTCAGGTCTTCCTTATAAATGTCTACTAACGAGGATTTTAGAGGAGTTTCGTAAAAATCACATTTGTTATTTAGTTTACTTCCAAACACTCTGGTTTCATCTTTCGACAAAATTCACATATTCCATAGCTACAATGTCATTTTCTGCACTTAAAAACCATCTATTTGCATTTGAATTATTCAACTTAAAATTATTGAAAATAATCTCTTTGTCATTACAGTTTTTTTTACTTTTAGTATTCTTTTGTTGCATCATATAACTTGGACATTTTGTTTGTTCAGTGATTCGATTAGCCAGTTGCTCTAATGGTTTATAACCGGATCTTAATAATCGTTTTATTCCACCGAGTTTGTCTTCGAAAGGAAACGCGCAAAAATTGTCTAGGGTGCAAATTTAATAACATCATCATAAAGAAGCAAGTTGTATACATTATAGCTGATACTATCAGCTCCATAAATCAATGCGCACTGGTGAACAAAATGCTGTAAAATTGTATTGGCCAAACTAAAATTTTTCTCAAAATGTGTATTTGAAAGTATTAAAGTGGCACAATGAAGTGACATAAAGTGTTCATAAATATCTTTTTTCAAATTGCCTCGGAGTGCAACTGGTGAGGCATATATAAGAAAAGTTCGAAATTCAGATGCTTTCCAAAAATAAATATCGCTTAAAGATTTACATTTTCGATTAAATTCTACTGGTTGTGTTGAAGCGTAAGACAGAAGACGTTTTGATATTTCTTGAATTTCATTAGCCGATAATTTTGTGTAAAAATTACGCTCTTTTATCCAAACTAACATTAATATTTTTACAACTCCAAGGCAGATTAAATGCATATAATCCTGCGGAAACTGTTTAATCATGTCAATTGGTAAGGTTTCCAGAATAGAGTCACCAGTATGATGGTCTTCTTGCGTTTTATTTCTAAAGGAACTGTCGGTCCTTAGTGTAGCAGTTTTAGTTGAAAATCCCAATCGATGTCGGCCATGGAAATAATCACCTTCCATTACACAACCACCACAACCAAAGTAACCATTATGTGATTTTATACATTTAATGTATGCTTTAGCGGGAGAATCGCAAATAAAACATTCTATTTTTAATTCATACTTTAGATCATTCTTAAATATACCAGTTATTAATAAAGATTTCAGTTCAGTGACAAATTCTTTTAAGTATTCGTTAACGTTTGGTTGGTTTAGATTGGCCTTTAAAAACACCGACAACAAACGGTATTCTAGTGATATCAGGTGCTCGACCTAAAATAGGCTAGAATTGATCCTTGGAGCTTTTGCTTATCGGAAGGCCGTCAATATTAAAATAAAGTTTTATTTGTTCTGGCCAATCCATACTTTTTAATGGATTTAACGAATTCTGTAGACCGTAATGCCAATAAGCTCCTGGTTCCAGGTTAGTAATAAAACCAATTCGATTTTCGGTTCGTAAAAGAGTACGTGCATCAATTGGAAGGTTATCATGCCTATTTTTTTTTTCAATAATTTCAACAGAAAATTTAGAACAATGTGAGATATTTTAAATTCAAGGGCCCATTGTTGCAGATTTTAATCGAAAGTTATTACAGTGAAATGAATACTTTCAGTATCTGTGTTGTCCATTATTGAAGAAATGTATGTATTATGTAATATGTATTATGTACATATATATATATATATATATATATATAGATATATATATATATATATATATATATATATATATATATATATATATATATATATATATATATATATATATATATATATGTACATAATACATATTCCATTGCGATTATTTTGCTGTTGATTGTTAGTAGTAGTTCATGAAATCGAAAACATGAAAGTATCACTAGTTTCGATGCTCCACGAGTAGTTATAGGCGCTTAAATTCTCTTTATACTTCCTTACTTTATGCCACTGGTTAACCAAATGAGTCTAATTACTATAAATATTCTCACAAAACCGGAAAAAAATGTTGATTGTAAATAAGACTTCTGTTATCTTTCCAAAATTACGGAATTGTCGGAAATTAAAAACCGAGACGAGGTAAACAGCAAAAATGAAGATCTCACAGATAACCAAACGGAAAGCTATCGATCGTGCAGACAAAGAAACCACCTAACTGAAAACATACGAACCAAACTGGACCGGTCTTCATGAGTTCTCCTAACACGGAGATTTACTAATTAAAAATCCTTTCCAAACGTTGAGAGTGTAGAAAAGAAGGCGAACATAAGAGAAGAAAGAGCATTCCAATCAGGAACGAATGAAACACGTCCAAGATTGGAGTATTATACAAAAGAATGGTGACATACGCAAGTTATATAGAAAACAATCATGGAATAGCATTTAGATTTGTTGTTTTTATAGTATATATACTTGAAAACTCTAGCTGAAATTTACCTCCAAATGGGCATATGAGAAAGGAAATTGTAAACAAAAAATCTATTTGAACTTAAATTTGGCCATAATAAATCATTAAACAAATATTTTTTTATGAAAATATTTTGTTGTTAAAACCCAAACATTTTTCATATAAGTAAATGTTTAATTAGCGGCGTCTATGTGGTTGTAAAAAATCATAAAGAGAAGCGAAGTCTGTTATCTGTTGAGGTATTAATCATTTATTTTGAAGTTTGCAATTGGCAAAACAATAAAAAAAATTGATTGAGAGTTCTAATTTTTAAAAAATATATCGTTGTGTCGATAAGTATCAAATTTTATATTACGAAAACTAAACAAAAATTACTATGGATGACAAAATTTTTTTGGACAAGTTAACGATAAGTTTTTTTATATGGTAAAGGAACATTTCTTTGCTAATATCGTGAAGAAAACAACAATTAAAACTAAAATCCGAAAACAATATCGAAACGCAGGGCGAAAACAATACTGTCAATGCATACTTAACACATTGTTGATCGGTAACGAATTAACTCGTCATTTCATGCCCAAACGTTGTTGACTTCATTATTGCACTTGCATTATCTATTTCAATTTATGTAATCCAGGGCAATTTAGAATATTGCAAAAGCTTTACGCATCGTGTTTAGTCGTGTCCGCTTTATAATAAAGAAAATTGGAGTTTATTTAGCATGTTACCGAAGTGAAATTCTTCCCAAATAACAAAAAATATGTAAGTATGTTATTGTACAAATAGCATTCATTCAGGCGATATTTTGTGCATCAAATGTTGCATATAAATCCCAAAAAAGTTGAACTTGAAATCAGAAGTATCAAATATTGTATATTAGACTACTAGCTATGTCCATCACGTACGCTAAATGTCACAAGGTCGATCACATATTCAATCCTAAGGGTCAGTGATATAAATAGCAGGCAATTTATATATACGGCATGTTGCATCAAATTTCAATGACGAGATCTGTTCAACAAAAATCAAAAGATTGATATTAGACTATAGTTCCTGGGATCTCTATTTTATGTCACATGGTCGATCCTAGGGGTCAGCGATATAAGTAACAGACAATATATATATACGAAATGTTGCATCAAATTTCAACGACGAAAACTGTTCAACAAAAATGAAAAGATAGAGACAAGAACAAAACCTGCCAATTATTAAATAATTTCAAATTTATTATTTTATTTTACATAATCAATGTATACTATATGTCTCATTTTACTAGGCCAATAAGTTTTAAAATATTCAATTTTTAAAAGTATGTGTGCGCTATTTGTTTGTTTCAAATGTGTTTCCCCAAAACCAACAAAAATGTTCATACAAGCCGTCTCGTTTGCTCCTTACACAGATCCTATCAAAAAAATGTACGCTATATTTATTTATGTTATGGTATTTATACATCGGTTTTGTGTATATATACTTTCTGATTTATTTTATACGCATCACTAATACTACGCCTTAACGTACTTTTTTATATCTTAAGTGTTTATACTGTTTGGCTTGTATAAACATTTTTGTTGGTTTTGATATCATGTTTCAAGTCAAAACCAACAAAAATGTAAATACCGATGTATAAATACCAATACATAAATAAATATAGCGTACATTTTTTTGATAGGATCTGTGTAAGGAGCAAACGAGACGGCTTGTATAAACATTTTGGTTGGTTTTGTTCAAGTATATATTTTTGCCGATTGTATATAAACTACATACACAAGAACGCATATAAATATGCCTAAAAATCAAATCAAATATGAAATTAACTACGACGTATATCTATTTAAGTTAAAATTTATTTTAATTCTATTCGATTATTAGGTTTTAGTAATTAAAATTGAAATTGAATTTCATGTACAATCTCACTGAAGTTAAAATCATGCACTTAGACAAGAAATTAATAATTTTGATTTCTTTATCTATAAATATAAAACATTGCCTGATACATGCATCCCGGTGGATTGCATTTTCCAGAAATTCACTTCAATTATTATTACACTTACACTTTAATTATTATTAGACTAAAATTGAATTCAATTAGGATTAAAATGTATATACATACATATGTATATAAAGTATATACATAACACTACACTACATAAATAAAACAAAAGCATATAATTTGTACGCTATTTATGCTAAAAAAATCAAACAAATATGAAGGCTTAAAAATTGAAATTTATTTTAGTCGGAGAAATGTTTAGTATGTACCTTTCCAAAGCAAAATTTGTTAACCATTTTCTAAGCCAACTAAATACGATTAATTCCTATTTCAGTTCCATATTACTAAATAATAACAGGTATTTAAACATAATATTTATGATTACTTGCCTCTTACAGTCTCGTACGAATGAAATTGACCAAATTAATCCTCTCATATACTGGTTATTACTTAAATCATTTAAGAAAATCAAGAAATAAAAACCGAAAATATAAAAAAAAATTAAAAAGTCACAAGAGATTTTTTCTACACATTCACAGTGTATAGTTAAAGCCACATCTCCGCACATCGCTTCGTCTGTTGATGCAGAAATTGTTGAAAAATCGTTACACACAGAAAAAATTAACAATTTCACTTGTTTTAATCCGATTAAGTGTCACATAACAAAAAAGCACATGATTTTATTGTTCTAAAGCTTTTAATTGACTTTATCTATATGTATGTTATATAGAATAAATGTTTTTTTGAAACACTCACTATATATTAAAGCTTATAATCATACCTTTAGATTTTTTTGTATGGCTGTTAAAGATCGACTTAGTGAATTTTATTTTTCAGTTTTGAAATGAAACAAAAATATCGCTGTTTATATAAGCTTTAGCTTTATTTGGTGGTTATCTCTAATATAAACAATGTACATATACACACCAATAAATAAATCCCTCCAGTTGCGAAATCTTGTTCTACGAAATTTCGGTATAAAGTAATAGGAAAAATAAACCGTAGTCTCGGAAATTCTGTCTCTTCTCTGAAAATACTTTCCCTTAATTTGTATAGTAAAAGTGCAAGGCTATATGAGAAGGGTTTCGAATATTTCAGCCATTACAAAGGTAGTTTTTTCGTGCCTAATAAAGGCAACGATAACTCAGCCGGACAATTTTGAGCCTCAGCCGGCCAAGAAATGTTTAAATTGAATTAAAACAAAGACAGTTCAAAGTGAGGTTTACGATTGGAATTTTTGGTAACTTGTATTTTAGACCTATTTAAGCAATAAAACAAATCGATTACATATAAAATTGTATTTATTTTATTTTGCTATTTATAAGTTCTCACTCTGTCAAATCGTTATCCCATTCATTCCAACAAATTCGCATATTGAACTTAAATCTGCATTTTTTTGTATTTAGAACAGACCAATATCAGATGTTCACTTCCAAACAACTCACAATCTTTGTAGTCACTCAATCGACGTTTCCATAAGCATTCTTTTCAATTACCTTAGTTCAGCCTGTTTCTCTCGGTCGTTCTCAACATTCGTGTAACTCCTTAGTGTTCCTTATTGAAACGAGTTCCTAAAGGAGTAACGCATAGCTCTGTACTTCGTACTCTCCCATATTTCCACAGATTCATTTGAAACATATGAAGTAAATCTCTTACATTCTTAATTTCATACTCTTGAACCACCTTATTCAATTAATCCTTTCTAGCTAATATTTCGGCTCTTTCATTCCTTTCTATTTGGCTATGTGATGGGACTCATTGTATGTTCACATAACTTTGACAAACATGAACATATTCAAAAATCAAATCAACATAACATTGCCACAAATGACTGTGGGTATCGGAAAATGTTACAGCCAGTTTATAACTTCAAATATTCCAATCAATTCAGCGTTCATTATACAGATGCTTTTATTCACTCTAAAAAACTTTTCCGCATTCGTACTAGGTCTAAACATACGAATACCTACACTATTATTACTCACACTAGCATCTGTATATATGATGTCATGTTGCAAATATTGCCAGCCGATTCTCCCAAACATAATTTTGGCCATAATTTCATTCATTTTCAAGTTATATTCCTCCATATTCAAGCATACAGTAAGACAATTAGGAATGGGTTGCGAATCAACATTGTCTATTCTTAGAGGCAATGCTAGCCCTATACGTAGGTTTGTACGCCGCCCTACCTTTAAAGTCTTACTACCATTACATTCCAAAATTAATTTTTCTCTGTTATCATTCTCACTGTGATCTATTCTCTATTGTTAGCGAGAGGAGATTCACTCATTTCAGACCAAAGAGTATGTATTGGAGTTAGGCACACGCATTCTCTAGAAGAGCGCCCAATTTATACACGTATACGTTTCTTGCAGTTATCTTCCAAAATTTTCAAGTGCTTGCTATCAATCCAAATATACAAATACCTGTGCGTATTCACTAGTCACAAAAGTAGGCCGTATGCTATTGCTATACGAATATAACAACTGCTGTGGTGAGATGTTCTAACCATCACTATTTTCGAAATTCGATAGTGTCCATGTCTCTCTTTTCAAGAATCAAATAGTATACTATTTCGATTTCTGAATTGTGCTTTCTTTATTGCGATCTCATTCTTGTAGAATAAATGTATATACTGTTTCATTTTTCCACATCGACAAAGTGCCACAAACGAAAATTTAGGTGATAAAGAGTGATGAATAGAAGTAGAAACAGAATGATGTTTTATGCGAGCATGCTGAGATCGCAATAAAGTATGCATAATTCAAAAACCGAAATGGTGTACAATTTTATTCTTGAAAAGAGAGACATAAACACTATCGAACATCGAAAATAGTAATGGTTAGAACATCTCACCACTGATCTTAGTGATATCAACTTTAAGTCGTGGCAGTGAGAACGGAAAAACTTCATTTTTTTTTACATGGTTAACAGTTGATATTTTGAAATGTGTACTGTGTGCTAAGCAAACAAGCAGGTTTTCTAAAGAGAGAATTCTCATAGGTTTTCGTATCCATACATGATGAATGGGTTTCTTGTTTTATTTCTTTATTGTTATGCTCTCTTAAATTAGTCATTTTTTAGATTGTACAGTGTTTTATTGATCGTGCATGTTTGTTGTGCGTGTTCTGCTTGTGTTTGTACCTGTTGTTCTTGTAGGTTGTAGTGGTTGTGGTTAAAATTGCTGTGCTTGTCGTTGTAGCTGTGGTTGTATTATTTTGTTACTCTTTCTACAGAAATGGGCATCCTTATTTTTCTCCGCATTCGTAGCACCTTTCTTTCATTATATCATAGAACATTCTTGCTTCTATATTTTAAATATGTCTAAATTGAGGAATTTCTTAGGAAAGTACATACCTCGTACTTCCGAAAAAATTAGTAGTAGTTAGTTAACGCTAAACTTTTAAAGCCTTTTTGACAATAAATTACAAAAAACGATGCATTGCCTCACTCAATGTTTTGTCTGAAATTTCTGAAAGTAAACTGAACACCCTTACGTACCGCATTGTTCCACTTGCTCATTTACCTGATACCTCTGTTATCCCAATGTTATCGCGTGCCGCCTGCAACTCCATTCGTGGAATTGAGATCGTTTTATTGGGCGTAATCTTCGTTTTTGACGTGACAAACGTTATTTCATGCACCTATTCTCTTTGTTTAACTAAGTACACGTCTGCTGATGCTGCGTGTTCACTCACGATCAGAAACGTATGGAACTGGTACGTGTAGGTCCTCAGGGTTGGAGAAATAGATGACTGACAAGGCGTCGAATTAGTTATACCACTTCCTCATCTGATCCGGCTTAATCTGCTCGTTCCAATCTACTCCGGTTTGACAGATCTCCTTCAGGATCAACTTGCCTTGCACAATAAAGGATCCGATCAGCCCAAGTGGATCAAACTACCTGCTTTGTCGCTATCTTTTCTGCTCGTAAATATTCTATCCCTATTCGCTGTATATTAATCGCTGCCGCCTAACATCCTCTCGGTTTCAGTCTGAATGGGGTTTATTAATTCCAATACCCTCGGCGAATTAGAGATACAACTTCGCAGATCGAAACCCTCTTCTCAATAAATATAGATCATTTGACGCGTGACTTCCACACATTCTTCTATTGTTGTGAAACTATCTAGATAGTAATCAACATAGTGACGATTTTTTATTGCTGCATGCCCTCGTGGTTTTTGTTCTCGGTACCTCTCTGCATTCAGATTCTGATATACTGGGCTATAGTTGGCGAAGTCATCTGGTACGTAGAGACTTCCCCTTGTGGTCGATCTCTCCACAGGCATCGGTGAGCGTCTCGGTCGTGACGCTAATTCCCAATCTGTTGAAACATTTTCTGTACTTCACCACTGATGGGATACTTATGTTCAGGAAATTTAAACAGCATGGCTACGAGGTTTGCCAATAGATCAGGACCAGTCAGTAGATTTGAGTTTAATGAGATTCCGTTGACTACCAGGCTTGTTATGGTTTGTTACCGCAAAAATGGGCAAGTACCATGCTCTTTTTCCTTGCGTTTGTGCTTTTTTATCGGATAACTTCTTCAGCCAACCCTTGTATGCTCGATGATCTGTACTTTGAGATTTTTCGGTCGCTTCTAGATCCTTCGAAAGCTACCTAACTTCGTACTGGCCCCCGTTACCGTTAGTTCTTCTCACCGTCGACGCAAGTATTTTTCTTGCTCTGGGGTCTTCGTTTGATTCTACCTTCCGTTCGGGAAGTTTCATTCCTATGCTTTCCAATGCGAAGAAACTTTTCACAAACTCGTGTAGATCCTGGTCTGCCACTTTGTGATGATTCACTGACACGTAATTGAATTTCTTTCCCCTCGTGCTCCGCCCTGTAGCGTCCATCCAAATGCGCGTAAGTATCACTACTGGATTCCCGATGCTCCACTAACGGTGTTTTGCGGAACTAAAAGCTGATAGTGATCCAATCCTATCTAAATACGTGGTTGTACTTCCGTCTATGTCTTAATAGCATGGTTTCTTAAACGGCTGAACTTCTCTGGCACTTCTCGTTCGATTGACTGCATTGGGAGGCATAGCTGCTCCGTCGTTACCGATATCTTGCGCAGAAATCGCAACTACACTTTGAAGCTGTGCTCCTCGTCCCGAGTGATGTCGCTCGTCCATTTAAGTACTAATTTTTCAGGCGGGGTGCCTACTTTTATCCAATTCACAAAGATTTCTAATTTTCTCGCCAATGGAAGACATCGAGTTTGTTACGGGCAACAATTTAGGAAAACCGCTGGCGTAAACTTAAACACTTTCGGGTTTGTAGAGAAATTGCATACTAAAATTTGAACGGTTATATGGGTTTAACCTGAGCTCAGCATACAGAGATAATTTTATGGCCGTGGGCTTATTTAGTATGCAACCCCCTTGTTTCAGAAAAAAACTGATAATAAAAAAAATACGCTTATATCACCTCTATCCTCATATCCCAAGAGTCTGCCCTACCTTTTTTTTTTTTTTTTTTTTTTTTTTTAACTATGCAATCTTTTCTGGGGCTCAAGGCACTCCCAACTCTTTCGCAGTTAATTTTACCGTCCTACTTTACGCAGTATTAGCCAAATCGAGGACGTACGGCTATAGACCCGCTTTGTTTAAACCACCTGCACATTGCATTGCTTCATGCCAACCTATAGTGCTGACATGAAAGGTGGGTCGGCCCATGGATTCTGCACTCTCAACAGGGGGTCATAGTTGTGTTCATCGTCATCACCGATCGTAATCAGATGATGAAAAATCCCTTTTGCATCCCGCCCCTATCGGGATTCGAACCCGGTACCTCCCGATCCAAACGCCGCAGCTTTAACCACTGCGCCGTTTGCTCGGTCTGCCCTACCTTAATGCTCAATTAGTTATTCATAAAAAAAAATCGAAAATTTATGTGTAAGCAACCAAAAAAAAACAACTCTCGTCTTTTTTCTTTTCTTTTTCTTCTTTGTTAACTTCGTTTTGTTGTATTCATGCGACATCTATATCCCAATGAACAGAAAAAAGATTTTACAAAATAATGGTTTCCCTATAAACACAATTAGAAATTGTGCGTTTGTATACACCCTTCGTTGTATGAATCTCCGCGACCCTTACCCTTCCCTCAGTTCCCGGAAACACGCTATTCACCACTCCCATAAGCCACCGAGTAGAAGGTAAGTTGTCGTCAACAACCAAAACGACGTCACCTGGTCTTAAGTTATCAGAATCTGCTTTCCACTTTTGCCTTTGTTGCAGTGTGTGCAAATATTCCGTTGAATATCGTTTCCATAAAACTTGTGTAAGTTTAGTGATTTTTTGCCAATTCAAAAGTCTGTTAGAAGGTTGTTCTACATACGATGGTTCAGGATTAGCAACGATTGGCCGATGTATTAAGAAATGTGCCGGAGTTAATAGTAATGGGTCGGATGGATCATTTGAAAGAGCAATAAGTGGTCTTGAGTTCAGTATGCCCTCTACCATTACTAACAATGTGTTCAACTCCTCGTAGCTGAAATTTATGTCCTTGGTAATTCGGCGGATATGCGTTTTAAAGCTTTTTATTGAAAATTTCCACAAACCTCCGAAGTTTGGGGCTCTCGGCGGAATGAATTTCTATTTGATGGATTCCGTAATACAAAACTCGGAAATCCCCTTCTGATTCTGTTAAAGATTAAATTCGTTGAATGCTGCTTGTAGCTCCTTGTTGGATCCAACGAAATTAGTTCCGTTGTCTGACCAAATGATATTTGGTTTTCCTCTGCGATATAGAAACCGTTTTAATGCCAAAATGAATTTGTCTGACGACAAATCTGAAACAATTCCCAAATGTATGCATTTAGTGCAGAAGCAAACAAATAAAACAACATAAACCTTGTCAGGTATTTGTTGTCTCTTTACTTGTTTTACGTAAAACGGACCACATAAATCGACTCCCGTATTTGAAAATAGTGCTGATGGTTCTACACGTTCCGGGGGCAAATTACCCATGATCTGGTATCTAATTACTGGTTTTAATTTAAAACATTCGATACAATTCCGAATTGTGTGGTTGGATATCGATCTTGCATTTATTGGCCAGTACTTTTGGCGAACAAAACTAATTAGTAATGCAACACCTGCATGTGCATATTTCTTATGGTATTCTTTAAATAATTCTCTGGTAATATGGTTATGATCTGGTAAGAGAATTTGATGTTTCATTTCTAAATGGTAAATTTGTGTTTGATAGCCTCCCGCCTATTTTTATGACTTCACCGTCAAGAAATGGGTTAAGCAATTTAATTTTGCTTGTTGTATGAATCGGTCGATTTGCTTTGAGACAATGGTACTCATCACTAAAATGTTCCATCTGAATTAAATGTACAATTTTCAATGTTGCCGATTCAAGATCCTTGATTGATAGGCCACTTGAATGTGGTGATTTAGTTTTGCAAATTTTTAACGCTGAATATATGCCACAATCCTCACAGTCTTAGAAAATGAACTATATTTATATAGCCACTTGTTTGATTTTTCGTTGATTTTTCCCCCCATCAGAACGAAACTACTCTCGAACATCAGAATTAATCTGATATGGTTCGAGAAATCATGACGATTTATTTTTAATTCTAATTTTGACCAATTTATTGTATTACGACTTATTTCATATGGTTTGGATTCACGAGTAATATCCATTAATGATATGGGTCCTCTCCACCAAAGTTCAAGTCCCGCCAACTCATTTGGCAATGAGCCCCTTGATATTAAATCTGCAGGGTTGTTATGTGAATCTATGTAACACCACAAATAATTCGCGGTTAGTTCTTTGATTTCGCTCACCCTGTTGACTACAAAGGTTTTCAATAATTTTGGATCGGTTTGTATCCACGATAACGTAATTTGACTATCACTCCACAAGGAAACTTAACGGTGCGACTCTTCCCTTTGCGCATACTAATCTCAAGTGTACGTTATTTATCACATCAATACTACGAACTTATAGGCATGCTCCATAGGCATCCTGAGAAGCGTCAGCATATCCATGTAGTTCCAATCGTATCGGTTCTGCACAAGCTATGTGTCTCGGTATTAAATTTCTTTACTAAATGTAATTCGTTCGTTAATTTATTCCACGTCCTTAATGATTCTTCATCGAGTGTCTCGTCCCCAACCTTTGTTTAATCTCCACAAATCCTGTATTATTAATTTTGCACATGTGATGATAGGTGAAATGAAACCCAACGGGTCAAATAACCTTGATATATGAGAAAAAATTATTCTTTTTGAATTTGACAAAGTTGTATCGTCATTTATATCGAAGAAAACTTGATCTTCTCTTGGTTGCCGAAAGAGCCCTAATGCTTTAATCGTCTCTGTATTATTCAACTCATTCTGAAGAATTTCACGGTCACATACTGGTATATCTTGAAGCACAAAATCATCATTTGAACTCCATTTGTGTCCACACGACACAACTCTTGAACTCTTTCACGTAATATATTGATATTGTCTGCACCTGTTAATATGTCATCAACATAAAAATCGCGTTTCACAATGGATGCCAATTCACTTCTTGCACATTCGTCGTCTACTAATTGATTTAACGTACGGGTAGCTAAGAATGGCGCCGATGCCGTTCCGTATGTAACAGTTAAAAGTTTAAATGTTTTGATTTTATCAAATGGATTAGGACGCCAAAATATTCGTTAAAGTGGCACTACTAGTACCTGTCGATACATTTTTGAAATGTATCGACAGGTAGTGGAATCTACTAGTACCTGTCGATACATTTTTGAAATGTCTGCTGTGATTACGTAACGATATTTCCTAAAACGTAAAACTATATCAAACAATTCAGATTGTGTACTTGGGCCAGCGCACATCACTTCATTTAAGGATAAACCATTTGCACTCCTTGCAGACGCATCAAAAACTACTCGAAGTTTTGTGCTGCTACTCGTGGGTTTTAACACTGGGTGATGGGGCAGATAATGTTTCATCACTGACGGATTGTCGAAATCCTCGTTCACCTCTTTCATATGATTTAAACTTAAATACTCTGCCATGAACTTACAGTACTGTTCCTTTAATAACTCGTTCTGCTGCAATTTCTTTTCAATAATTAAAAATCTATGTAAAGCCAATTGCTTAGTATCGCACAATCTCGTTATGTTCTCGCGTAGTGGCAACTTAACGATATAACGACCTTGCTGATTTCTCTTCACATGCTTAGTATAAGTTTCTTCACAAAATCTTTCTTCAGTTGACCAGAAGGTTTTTGTGGAATATTCTCAATCTCCCAAAAACTTCTGATTGAATTGTTAAGTTGGTGTAATGTCACTGTGGAGTTGTCCAAAACACTTGAGTCAGAAATATGCACCACCTACTATAAATCCGAATTTTGATTCTATAAAGTAGGGCAAATTGTTATTGATTTTTATTTTCCTGAATCCAAGAACATTCCAAAATGTTTCTAATCCCAACAACAAATCCACTGGTCTGGAATCTCCGAACTCTGGATCAGCAAGAGTGACATTTTTGACGTTTTTGCTGGAAGATATCCCGCAATACTGTCAACTACAAGCATTTGTAACTTTTCACAATAGTTATTCAATCGTGACTTCACCTTTGTGCTGATATAGCTTGTAATGTTTATTATACCACCGTTTAACGTACGAGTATATACTTGATTCTGAATTTCCGTCGAATTAAGCTTTAACATGTGAGTTAAATCTTTTGTTATGTAATAATCTGAACTTGCATAGATAGTGTGATTTCCCTCGGCCATCCATTATCAGGACCAATGCCGTTGCAAATATTTTTGTGGTTCCTGAATTCAACCTTTTACCGAACATGGTTGATTTATCTTGATCTGAAGGATCTGCTTCAGTAGTTAACGCCGTCACTATATTTTGATTACTCATTCCTTCATCAGCTGGCTTGGCTCGTTGATTTAAGTGAAGCAACGTATTGTGATTTTTATCGCACACTCTACACTTACTGGCTTTACAAAATTTATTTGAATGGATCCAAGACAGTTGAAACATCATCTGGATTTAGCAACAAACGCTTTCCTGTCCAAAGGGGTCATACTAATAAAACTATCACACCTATAAAGCGGATGTTCCTTTTCACTGCACAACAAACACTGATCCAGGTTGCTGATTATTAGCTGCTTTTGATGTAACAAATGTTGTTGAATGCTTCGGTATTGTTGTTCGTTTTATTGATGAATGGCTACTAATCTGATACGACCCGTCTTTTGCTTTTAAGATTCGTGTCTCAGTATCCATAAATGATTTTAATTCTTCCCATGTTGGATGAATATTTGGCACAACTTGTTCTTCCCACTTCATCTTTAGATTTTGTGTGAATTGTTTAACAATTATGTTAATAATTAATAATTCTTCTAATTTATCTAACGGAACTCCTAACACCTTTAACCATGAAACATGAGCATTTGAAGTATTCAACAAATGCAGTAACTCATTGTGATTATTTTTAATGCATTCAATTGATAACAATGCGTCAATATGTGTGTTCACTATAATCTGAACATCATCGTACCGCTTCATTAATTCATCCCAAGCACCATTGTAAGCCGTTTCCGACAATGTGATATGTCTGATAAAATCCTTTGCCTCACCAGCTATGAGATAATCTAGATAGGTGAACCTCAAAATATTGTCAAGCGACTTGTTGTTGTGAATTACGGATATGAATTTCTGCTTAAATATCATCCACTCAGTTTGGTTTCCATCAAAAGGTTTGATTTTATTTTTCGGTAATTTTGGTAACCGTGCTGTAGGATTTACTTGATGATCGTCCGCAATAGATGCCCTTATGGCCGCAAGAATGGACCGATTCACTCTCTCCGACGAGTTCGATTGAGGAGAATATCTGGGTGTGCGCATATGTTTTACACCGTATTTTTGTAAAAGATTCTGAAGGTTTTTAGAGGTAAACTGAAGTCCATTGTCCGATAGTATAGTTTCAGGCACAGAAAAACATTTAAAAATTTCATTTTCCAGTATTCTGCAAACGTCAGTCGATAAAGCGTGCCTCATAGGTTTTAGGAAAACATATTTGCTGAATGAATCTAGAACAATAAACAGAAAAGAGTTTCCATGTATTGACCTTGGATAAGGACCCAGAAAATCCTTAAAGAGATGTTGCATACATCTTTCCACAAGAATTTGTTTAGCCATCAGGGGCTGTAGAGCGTAATTTACTGGTTTGGTTCGTTTGCATACCTGACATTGATTAATATATTGCCGCACGTCATGATGCATGCGTGGCCAATAGTAATACCGCTGCAACTTTTCAATTTTTTTATAAATTCTAATTCTAATTCTTATAAGTGTCTTATATAGTTGCAATTGTAAACCGGTGACGCTTGCTGCGGGATTTTTGGAGAGATTGGTATAAATTTTCGCTTCTATTACCGAAAAATTCTGCGGAGAAGCATTCTCGATTTGATGTATAAGATCCAGGTATCCTTTCGATAGAAATGCCGGCGAGCTTAAGTCGATTTGAAGCACATCAGGGACAGAACTGGTTGAGTATTCTTCCACGTAAACTCTGGAAAGGGTATCAGGAATAAGATTCTGAGCCCCTTTTCTATATTCGATCTTAAAACGAAACGATATCAGCTTCAAGCTCCACCTAGCGAGTCGACCTAAAAGATCCTTCTGACTCATGAGCCACTTTAGGCTTGCATGGTCCGTCAATATGGTGAAGTTCAACCCCTCCACATAGGGACGGAATTTTTATACGCTTAGTACGGCCGCGTAACATTCCAGCTCTGTAATTGAATAATTTTGTTGCACCGAGTTTAGCCTTTTGGATAAATACGCGATTGGATGCTCAGCCCCGTCATTCCCAATCTGGAAAAGGACGCTTCCTACGCCAGTACGACAAGCATCGCATTGTATATAAAACGGCTTGGTGAAATTTGGATAAACCAGAACTGGTGCTCTTACCAAAGCATTTTTCAATTTTTCGAAGGCAATTTGTCTCGCTTGATTCCAAACAAATTTAGCATTTTGCTTTAGAAGATCAGTTAACGAGGATCATACTGTCGCATAATTTGCAATGAAGCGACGATACCAGCCCACCATCCCTAAGAAGCTACGAAGTTTTTTAATCGTCCTTGGCACCGGAAACTCATTGATAGCTCTCACTTTTTCCGGATCAACCCGAAGGCTGCCATCGCCCACAATGTAACCTAGGTATCGCACATTTTTTTAAAGAAATCTGCTTTTCTCCAGGTTGATGGTTAGGCCCGCTGATGTGAAATGACCGGCGACAACTCTCAAAAGGTTCATATGTTCCGTGAAAGATCCACTAGTGATGAGGAGGTCATCCAAATAAACAAATACCTGTTCTTGCAAGATGTGTGGAATCACCCGGTGCATTAGCCGACACATTGTCTGCGGGGCGTTGCACAGCCCGAACGGCATTACGGTAAATTTATACCAATTTATCGGCCAGGGACGGTAAAAGCTGTTTTGTCTCTGGACTCCTGAGCCAAAGGAATCTGCCAGAAGGCATCCTTGAGGTCGATACTGCTGATAGATTTTTTTTGGTCCAGTCGGCTCAGAAGCCCGTCGATTATTGGAAGCAGAGACGCGTCCTTGACCGTCACCTCGTTTAGCCGTCGGGCGTCCAGACATAGTCGCTTTTTGCCGTTCGCTTTTGAGACCAATGTCACCGGAGAACTCCACGCACTTGTCGATTCCTCAATCACATAAATTTCAGCCTGTTTCGGTGGAGATACGGGGTAAAATTGTTGCTTTACAGGGGTTGCATTATTGACAGCTATGTGGTGAGAAAGTAGCGTGGCTTTCCCTAGACCAAGATCTTTGGACAGCTGATAACTCAAGTTCTTTAGCTTCCGTTGAATGGAGTCGATTTGTATCAAGGTTTGTATCAGTATTTTCAGAACAGAGATTTAACTCCGATATGAAATTCATTTTAGGCTCAATTCCAAATAATTTCCAGAAATCTATTCCTTGGTATAGTTTCAGTTTTAATCCTGGAATAATATAAATTCTCATAGAATGGTGAATGTTGTTGAAACTAATTTTTACCCAAAGATACCCAAAGACGCGCTCCTGTTGACCACTGGCGGTTTTGATCACCGATGGAAAATTTATTATTTTATAGTTGGAGTTGTCAAGAAATGCCTGACTGTCACTACCAAATGCTGAAATGGATGTTTCACTGTCCATTAAACTACGGTACGGCACATTATTGTTTGATCAATACATCGGCATGTGGCCGATTATCAGTTTCATCGGTAATGAACGTCTCTGCTATAGGTAGTAGATCTTAAATATTTTTGATGATTCCAGTATTCGTTCACTTGGGACCAATTTTAGTTTACTGTAGCTTTGTGGATATTAGCAGGATGGGAAGCATTTGTAGTAGGTAAAGTAGATACGTCCAAATTTGGATGAAAATCGACATTTGCAGAGTTTTTAGACTTATATACATTTTTACGGAGATTTAAACATTGTTCTGTGTTCTCTGTACATGGTTTTGATTCAATTCGGCACCTGTTCGACTGTTTGTGTTCTGGGTGTTTGAATTCTCTGCCGAGGAAACCCACTTCCAGTACCCTGAAACCTCGGTTGCTCGTTTCCCTGACATCTAAAACAATTTGGTTTAAGAATGTTTGGTCGTCCACATCCAAAGCAGAAGACTTTATTAATTGGCGTGGTACAATCGAAGAAGCCATGACCAATGTCATGACAATTCCAACATATTAACATATTAACTAGTAACTGATTTGATAAAGGCTTTTGTTTGAAAGACATAGCCGCTACTTCGTCTCGTAGAGAATTAAGCTGAACACCATAAGAAGTTTGGATCTCCCCGTCCTGCGAGGCAGCGCCGATATTTCGACCATCGTAGTGAAACAATTAGTCTCTAATTCATTGACGTATTTGCGAGTGCAAAATATTTCAGGCTCGTAGTTTGTTCGCTTCCATGAATCTTCTAGTGCGACGCAACGCCTTACTAATTCACTAATAGAATGTATTTTTCTATCGGCCAATGCATTTTGTAATCCCGCCCTCATATTTCTCCGAAGGACATGTAGAATTTCTGTATTCTGTAGAATACCATAAACGGTTCTTTAACTTTTTGCTTGCGAGAATCAATCATATGTCTCACATCAAGATCAGTTCTTCGATCTTGAAAGCGTCCAATTAAACCAAGTTTTAATTGGCTCCACGAAATGCTAGGGTTTAATTTCAATTGACACCAGTACCAGTTTAGCGCAATTCCCCCTAAAATAGGAACTACTTCATAACATAAATTATTGTCAGGTACTCTGTAATGCCGTGAAAGATGTCCGAACCGGAAAATAAACCCTTCCATCGACAACCCATCGGGTGAACCATCAAATGAAAGATTCCATTTTGTAGCTAATGGATAACGCACTAAATGGGTACCGATTGGTGTAGTATTGAAATGATAAGAATCAGGTATATTTGGCGTATACGTCAGTATGTTTGTACGTAACGGAATCTGATCTGAAGGTGGAACAGGATTATTGTTTATGACATTTTTATTTGAGTGAATCGACGAAGAATTAACGTGGGGAGTCGACATTTCCGCGGATTTCGGTTCCCTTTCTAAAGTTGTTGGCGGTTTTAAACACCCATCTTCGTTATTTTCATCTTCAGAAGTCAGCACTTTGTTGGCAGGTAAACCGGTATTACCGTTTAATTTTGCTATTGTTTTGTTTATATCGGGAGTATCCTCAGAAAGAGATTTGTTACTGTCTTTTATTTGAATTGCTGTATCTCTGAGATCGATACATTGTCGTTTATATTAGCGGGTAGTACATGATAACCGGCTCAACCGTTCTATTACGTGCAAAATTTTAGAATTTATGCGTGCTACGGACTCGGGCCTAATATCTTCAGTCCTAGTTATTCCACATATGTCATTCCTATGTTCGACCAACTTATTGCACTCAAAGAAAAAAGTAGGTAAAATTGATAAAATTATTTCAATTGAGTAAAATGTTAATAAAATGAATTCATCAATTTCCAGGAAATTCCATCAAACTAACAAAATCGTTTATGTAATTGAGTAAAAATTTGTTAAAAAAGCGTAAAAAGGCAATTGTTTTAGGCGAACACAAAATTCTTCGTTTATTTTAACGATCCCTAAATATCGTTAATGAAAATTTGTAGTATTGAAATAAATCAACTACTTTTTTTAATCAATAAGATAAAAACTCGATCATAATGAAAAAAAATTCTTTTAAGTTTTTTCGTAAAAATGTGTTCACCTTTGTCTTAAATATTGTTTTTTATAAATAGAATTCTATTTATAAAAAACAATATTTAAGACATTTCCAATCAAGAAAATTAGCTAGTTTAAATTATTAAAATTTATATAAATTTAAGCGAAATGAAGTGTTTTAAGTGTAATAAGAGATATTTGTCAACAAGAGCGTTAATAGTTCATTTGAAAATTAACCATTCCCTAAGTGAATTCAGTGAATATCAGTGTTGTGAAACCTCGTGTTTTCAATATTTTGGATGCTTAAAGAATTTTAGAAGACACCTTTTACGCACATATTTTTTGATTACTTCTATTTTATCTATACGACATGTTGAATTTATTGCATTTGCTTTTTCATTTAAATTAAATGTTTGTTCTGGAAGTTGGAAATTAGGAATTTGTTCATTTGGAGCTACATGATTGATTCGACTTGGTAGTAGTATTCACTTCTGCGTTTGGTACTGTATTTAGGTTTAACCCTAATTTGTTTTCATGTAAAACATGAAAACAAATTAGGGTTAAACCTAAATACAGTACCAAATGCAGAAGTGAATATTACTACCAAGTCGAATCAATCTTGTAGCTCCATTCCAAATGAACAAATTCCTAATTTCCAACTTCCAGAACAAACATTTAATTTAAATGAAAAACCACATGCAATAAATTCAACATGTTGTATAGATAATAAAGAAGTAACCAAAAAATATGTGCGTGAGTGTTCTGTTAAATTTTGCTGTGGCGACTCACTCACAATTCAATTCAAATATTTAATCATACAATACAATTCAATCATTTACATAAATATTCATCACTCGTTCTTCGCCACAATTCGCGCACCCATATTCACACGCATGTACATGAACGCACCTTGTTCACCAACGCAACACACTTCATTCTTTAAAAATATACAGATTACAGATGTCAAAAATCTCGCGCGAAAAAAGAAATAAAAAAATGACACAGACACAATCGTTTTGCTATCGTAGAGAACAACATCGGGGACGTTTTTCCAGTTTAATTTATTTTAGTATTTTGCTCGCGATTTATTTCACCAAACAAAAACATAAAACAATATAAAAATAGTGTGCTACAGTGGTGAAGAGTATTTTCTTTTTTTTTTACTTAAAGTGTAATTAGTTATTAAGTAATAAGTAGTTTCATGTGGATTAAAATTTTTCTAAAAAATATGGCGTTTTATTTGAACATTAAAGTGTAAGCGTCATATTGCCTTCACTTACATAATAGGTTTTTTTTTTTTTTTTTTTTTTTTTTTTTGAAAATAATTCTGTTTTATTATTTCTTTTTTAATTACAATCTAGTCTAAGACTAATAAGCAAATTTTATTCTAACTTAAATTACTACATTTTACTGAAATTTAAGGGTTCATCCATCGACGTACTCCTTAGTTTTGATATTTATGATTTGATCGCGCTTTTGTCGTGCGCTAGATAAAGATTTATTTTAACTGATTTACACTAACTCAAAAGGCTTTACTCTTTTGAGCCTTCTAACTAAATCCGTATTATCCAGTAGCTGGTTGGCCTCTATGTTGACATGGTGAAGTAGCCGTTGTTCATGACTTCTAGCAACTTTCATAATTTCGGTTTTGATGAGTTCTATGCCCAGATCTTTGTGGATGTCGCTATTTCTGACAAACCATGGTGCGTTGACGATGCTTCTTAGCACTTTGTTTTGGAATCGTTGGATAATATCCATGTTGCTCTGCTTGGTACATCCCCACAGCTGTATACCATAAGTCCAAACAGGCTTCAATATTTGCTTATAAAGCAGAAGTTTATTAGGGATTGATAAATGAGAGTTTCTTCCCAGTAACCAATACATTTTTTTGTATTTTAATTCCAACTCGCCTCTTTTCTTTTTTACATGAGCTTTCCAACGAAGTTTAGCGTCTAATGTCATACCAAGATATTTGGCAGTGTTTGCGTGTGGTATTTCTTGATTATTTAAATATACTGGTTTATGAACTAATCTCTTGTTCGTAAAGTCAACATGTACAGATTTAGTTTCATTTAGTTTTATGCGCCATTTTTTTGTCCAATTGTGTACTTGCTCTATGGCGTTTTGTAATTGCTCTGCTGTATCTGAGTTGTTGTCACCTACTGCCTTGATAGCTGTGTCATCGGCGAAAGTGGCTATCATGTTGTTTTGTGGGATTGGGACATCTCGGGTGTATAGTAAATACAGAAGTGGCCCAAGTACACTTCCTTGTGGAACTCCTGCTTTTATTCCCTTAAGCTCTGAATATTCATCTTCTTGCTTAAGCCTGAAATATCTTTCCGTTATATATGATTCCAGTATTATGCTGTACTGTTTCGGTAGGATTAATTTGAGTTTGTAGATTAATCCTTCGTGCCCAACTTTATCAAAGGCCTGCGCTACATCAAGGAATACTGCTGAACAAACTTTTTTCTCTTCTAAGGTCTTCTCAATAATATTGGTTATTCTATGCACTTGATCGATAGTTGAGTGCTCACTGCGAAAACCAAATTGGTGATTCGGAATTAGATTATTTTTTTCAGTTATTAGTTTAAGCCTTTTTAATAGTAGCTTTTCAAAGAGTTTGGACATTATCGGCAACAACGATATAGGCCTATATGATGTTATTAGATGTGGCGGTTTTCCTGGTTTGGGAATCATGATGACCTCAGCCACTTTCCAAAGTTTGGGTACATATTTTAACCTAAATGCGGCGTTTATGATATTAGTTAACTTTACCGTAGCTTTTCCCGGTAGCTGCTTTATTATTTCTCCGGTAATCAGGTCAAACCCTGGTGCTTTATTTAAGTTTAGATTGTTTTTAATTTCATTTGCTACTTCAGTAGTCGATGTAGGGGTGACATCTTCGAGAATTTGTGTTATGTTTTCATCCAATATTTCTCGTAATTGACATTCATGAGGTTGAAATATATTTTCAAGATGATTGGCAAAACCTTCAGCTTTTTCTTTGTTTTTCCTTGCCCATGTTCCATCCATTTTCCTGATAGGATGGATCGGCATTATTGGCCTTTTCAGAGTTTTAGTTGCTTTCCAAAGCGAATAATCCGTATTACTATCATTCGTTAACTTACTTAAGTAGAAATTAACTGACTCATTTTTTAATTTCTGAATTTCTCTTGTTAATTGTTGAGTAAGATTATTTAGTCTTTTTTTGTCCTGTGGAGCTCTAGTTTGGTGCCATTTTTTTCTGGATTTGCGTTTATCCCTAAGGAGATTTCTAATTTCTATTGGATAGTTATTTCCTTTTAGCCTTGATTTGATTTCTGGAGTACTTTCCCATGCTGATTGTTGAATATCTGTAATGAACTTTTCTACTTCTATGTCCAGTTGATCCATAGTTTTTAAAGGAACTTTCAAAAGTATTCTTTGTTCCAGGTGTACTTTGAAACTTTCCCAGTTCGTATATTTGTTGGTTAATACTGGATTATTCCCTTTTTGGATGATATACTCGCTTAGAGTTAGGACTATTGGAGAATGATCTGAGCTCATATCTTGGCTTTCTTCAACTTTCATAAAATTATTAGAAATATTTTTGGTTATAAAAAAATCGTTCAGGTCAGGTATTTTCCCTGGGTCAGTTGGCCAATATGTTGGTTTACCTGTTGAAATGGATTCACATCCATTTTCTTTGATGGCAATCAATAATTCTTTTCCTTTAGTGGTAGTTAATCTAGAACCCCAGTGAATATTCTTCGCATTGAAGTCACCACCTATTATGAACCTTTTTCCCAGACGCTTAAAGAACTCTGAGTATTGTTTGCTTTTAATTGAATGTCTTGGTGGACAGTATAATCCTGCCACAATAGGAAAGTTTTCCGTTTTTATATAAACCACTGTGGCCTGAATTTCTTCTTTTCCGTACTTTGCTTCTTCAAAATGTTGGATATTTTTTTTAATGATGACTGCACTTCCTCCTCTGGCTGAATTATCTGGATGAATAGTGTGATATATGCAATAGCCTTTAAATGTTATGTGGGATTGCTTAGTAAAATGTGTTTCCGAAATAAGACACACATCTATATTCTCAATGTCGAGGACTGCTTGTAGTTCTTGCTGATGCCGGAGCAAACCATTAGCATTCCATGACATGATTTTCATTGTGTTGTTCATTTTTGTGTTGATTTGGGCCTAGCTCCCAATGCTCTATCTTCCAATTTTTGTAGCCTCTCATCAAATTTTGTTAATTTCATGAGAATATCTTGTAATGTTTGACTGATGTCTACATCTTTAGATTTTTGCTGAGGTTTATTGACTACGCCACTTGTTACTTCAGCATATGTAACACCTTCAGTTCTTAGTTGGCGGCCAAATGGTTGCCCATTGTCTTGTTTTGCATGCCTCTCATATCGATTTGACTGGTCATACATTTGAGTTTTATTCATCCTTTGGTTTTTCATTTTCTGAATTTCCTTTGCAACAATACATCCTCGATAGTTAGCAGGATGACCTTGTCCACAGTGTACACATTTAAGTTGAGCTTGTGGATTGTCGCATTTTCCAGTTAGGTGGTGTCCGGCACATTTAACACACCTTGGAAGTTTGCCACAATATCTTTGTGTATGTCCATATGCCTGACACTTTTGGCATTGCGGAATTAGTTTAGACTTTCTAAGTGGTTGAATTTCCACTTTGCAACCCAATAAACTAGTGATCTTATATATTTTAGTTATATTTTCGTCACAACTGAATCTTAGTACAAACATGTCTAGCTTCTTTTTATTTCTCCAGCTAACTTTGTTCATTACGCTGATTATTTTAAATTGTTTCGATGATAATTCTTCTTTAATTCGTTCTGGGCTACATGTATGATGTAAGTTCCTTGCCATAACTCTGATTGGCCTTTCTTGTTTATTTTCATACGTGTGAAAGATAAATGAGCCTTCGGTGAAAGTTTTCACTACGTTTCTATATGCATCGACGCTATTTACGTTGATGCTTATTTTATTTTGATTCATCAATTTAGTGATGAATGATTCTTCTGAAACACTCGCCTTAATTATATCATAGAAAACGTGATAATTTTTAACATCATCTACTATGATCGGTGGTGGGGTAGGTGTTTTTTTATCTGTTTTGATATTTGTCTCAACCTTTTGAGGCTGAGTGTTTTGATCCAGAGTTTGTGGTTTTTGTGGTGGTGACGGTGTATTATTTAACCTTCTCTTTTTACTTTTTCTAGACTTAGCACGAATCCATTCTGTTTCTTTAGCTAAGTCTTCCTCATCGGTTTGATATTCAACGTTTTTATTAACATTAGAATTGGTGTTTTGTTTCTGTATTATTGATGATTCGGTTGGACATTTAACATTGTTGGCGTTAAGTTCGGTATTCTGGTTCTGCTTCATTGATGGCTTAGCTTGAGTTTCGTTCTGCTTAATTGCATCATTTCTTTTTTTAGTTCGTCAATTTGTTGGTGTAAATTGAGAATAATAAAAATCTCGCGCGAAAAAGGAAATAAAAAAATGACACAATCGTTTTGCTATCGTAGAGAACAACATCGGGGACGTTTTTCCAGTTTAATTTATTTTAGTATTTTGCTCGCGATTTATTTCACCAAACAAAAACATAAAACAATATAAAAATAGTGTGCTACAGTGGTGAAGAGTACTTTCTTTTTTTTTTTACCTAAAGTGTAATTAGTTATTAAGTAATAAGTAGTTTCATGTGGATTAAAATTTTTCTAAAAAATATGGCGTTTTATTTGAACATTAAAGTGTAAGCGTCATATTGCCTTCACTTACATAATAGGTAACAATAATTTTAATAGAAAAAACATAGAACAAGTTCAACAGGCTGTCGAACAATTTATAACTGAGCATATTGCAAATTTTTTCGAAAATATTGTGAAGAACTTTAATGTTAGTGCTGAGCTCAACTTTGCCTTGTTGGATCAAAAAAAAAAACCAAGTTTAAATTAAAATGGACGACAATTTTCAAATCAACGTTGAAACAGATAATTTTCTGCAATTGGGCACATTATTATTGGATAATTGTGAAAATTTGGAACAGTCAACTACAAAAAACAGTTTTTTTATTGAAAATCAGAAAATGGATCAAACAACAGTTGATCAAAATTTCTCTGCAGTTAACATCCAAAATTTTCAATTTTCTTACGAAAAAAAACAAGAGATTTACAGTTTGCTTAAGGCTTGGAATTAAGAGGTGCTTTTTGACACTTGTATAGGTATGGTATATTTTTGAATCATTGCGTCGTCATCTTATGATTTATAAAAATTACACTTTTGAATAATTGCAGATAACTTTGTCGATATATATGCGTTAAAACTAATGAAAAGCAACTTTAAAATGGATTTTTTAAAGCAAATTCCTATTGGTTTACAAATAAAATTCGATTACAGTTTAATTAAATGGCAACAATCAAACAAAACAACGGAACCATATGAACATACAGAGTTCGACTTTATTGAAGAGACTAATACCGAGATTAAGAATGATAAATTTGATAATAAAACAAATATCGCGGATTTGGATATTGATTCCATTTTGAAACGGAATCACACTGGGTTAAAAATCAAATATTTTTACAATTGTAACAATATTTTAAATGATAGCCTTCGAAGTTTATTAGTAAACTTAATTGCTAAACATTTAGTCACCAACCAAATAAAAATGTCAGTCGGAATAGCGCAAAATATTGCGTCCAAAATAATTCAACTATTTCCAACAGAAAATATGGTAATTATAGTGTTTTCTCGAAATATATAACAAAACTGATGGTTCTAATTTTATATTAATTCTTTTATCTTGTAGGAAATATATTATTTCAAGGAGCCGGGGAAAAAGCCTTTGGGTAAAATTTATGCAAGCTATTTTAATCAAATAAGGTCACTACAGAATGCGGGATTAATTAAAAAGCGCAACTTATCAGGAACTACAGAACGATCATCAAAGAAAAGGAAACAAATATTAAATATTTAAACCAACATTGCAGAGCATTTAAGCGAAATTTACAAAGATAATTGTGCCTGGGCCGAAATGGAATTACATTACGCAGCTACGTCTAACTATCGACTGCAAGAAATTTCAACAGCCGAGTCAACGGATGTGATTTAAAAAAAAAATGGATTCAATATAAATAGCCTTACGGATATAAATTGGTAAGTTAACATAAAATTTTGTGACATAATTTAATCTGAATCGTAACCAAACTAACGTAACCAAAAATTAATTTTATATATTATTGGAAATATATTAACCCATTTTATTTTGTTTTCGTTTGACAGATTGAGATTGATTTTCATGCCATGTTTCCAGCATCAGACAATATTGAAGGAGTATTTTCATGTTTTGCGCTGAAGATTATTACTATATTTGAACCAAAAATAAAAGATAAAAATGCTAAATCTTTGCTAGATATTATTATCAAGCAGAAAGAAAGTTTATCTGAGAGTAAGTAATATTATCAAAATCAGTTTAAAAATAATTGAATTTTTTCTAATGCGCTTTTGTTTTACAGACGGTTTTAACGCAACAATATTGTATTTGCTCCACTATGTGCTTATGCCAACCAGCAGAATAGTGAAAAAAATTAATAACGAAAATGTGGGTTTTAAAGTATCCATTAAAGACTCGCAAAAATCGTTTATGTTGCATGGCAGAACAACTCAAGAAGTTGAAGAAGTTCTGCAACAAAAAATTAGCAACAATTTGCCCATTCAAACACTGGTGCTAATTACAGGCTCAGTAACAAATTCAGAAGAGATTTTAGTTTATTTTGATGGAATTAAGTATCGCTTTTATTCCATCGTCAGAGCGGTTCAAATTTGTTTTAAATTATTTTATGTTCTAAATTTAAACTATCCTACTGAATCAATATTAGTTTGGAGTTTTATCCACCAATTTTTTTTTAAATCGGTACTAAGCAAAGACACAGATAAAAAACATCCTCTACTTAGCAACCTAATTTCTGAATTAAACAAAAAATAATTATGGGTTCCGTTTTACATATATATTTTCAATATTAAGTTTATTTAACATTTATCTTTCTGTGATTAATATAATGAATTAATTTTTTTTTGTGATTGGACTGAGTCCTGTTTTTTTACACTTTTTGTTGCTTTGATTTTTTATTTTTTTATAGTTTAGTTATTTAAGAATAATTTAGATTTATATGTCATTATATCTGTCAAATTTCTTTTGCAGCTTTATTTATATTTTAATTTTTTAATAGGCCTGAAATGATAAAAAAGTTATCAATTCTAACCCTTATTCAATGGAAGGTACATCAATTTGAAGAAATAATTTATCGGTATAACAAATATTTTATTTGATCAATAAATATTTCTACTGATTTTATACCCATTAGTAGTAAATTTGATAAAAACTTCGTTCGAATAAACACTGTGATTTTGAAGAAATTTTATCAAATTTTACTTATATTGATAAAAAAGTTTATTGGCGCTATATAGATGGTTGTTTTATCAAAATGATCACCAATTTCCTCAATTTCACTACTTTTTTTTTTTTTGAGTGACAAATACGGATCTCGTCCTGAGGTCTTTTTGTCGCTGCTAAATGTGCGCGACTTGGTTTAATTGTGATATGTTGGTCCTCGCCTCTTAACAGTTTTTCTAAAGTCGTCAAATTAGACATAGGGTCACTTTGCAGTTTTCGAACTACACATTCAACCTCAAACTCATCCGGAGTTAAAATTTTCGGCTTCCATCGTAATAAAAAAAAAATATTGAAAGGACTTAAGAGCAAAAAAAAATTACTAATTAAAAAAAATATAAAGCGATTCTTCTGTAATATCTCGCAATTGAAATTAGCTTGTTTAAGATCTTAATATTAATAGGTACATAATTCAAACAGATAGAAAAAAAATTGTAAAATCGAATGATAAATTTCAACCATACCCTTTAAATTTAATTTCAACCAAACTTTAAATTAAAAAAAAAACCAATAATAATAATAACAAAAATGTCAATTGAAAATTTTCAAACAACAAAACTTATACGCGATAGGTAGGCAAACCATGAAGACAGAAGATCGAGGTAATATGCGAATGTCGGAGATCTAAATAAATTAAATCAATAAAATTTCGAAAAATTATAAAACAAAAATAATAATCGTTAAAACTTGATTGAATGGATCTAACAATTATACAGTGGCAATATTCATAGCTTTCTTTGTCTGAACAACTCAAATACTCCAAGAGTAGATCTGCACAATGAAAAAAAAACGATAAACTGCAACTGGAAATTGGACAACAAATCAATCAAAAACCTTTAAGACTAATCAAGAGAAAAACTAAATGTAATGAATGAAACCAAAAAAAAATAATTTTGAAGAAGGGATTTTTAGCTTAAAATAAATTCTGTTAGAACCATGTTTTTCAATTTTAAATATCAAACCACACTCTAGATGAATAACTGTACCTAAAACGTCATATCCGCTATACGGAGAAAATTAGGTACTGTATGTTTCAGAAAACGGTTTCCATAATTTAATAAAAACGTGGTTTCAAATACAAGACCCTGTTAAAAAGTTTGGGCGCCATTATGTTACGGGCAACAATTTAAGAAAACCGCTGGGACCGTAAACATAAACACTTTCGTGTTTGTAGGGAAATTGCATACTAAAATTTGAACATTTATATGGTCTTAACCTGAGCTCAGTCTACTTAGGTAATTTTATGGCCGTGGGCTTATTTAGTATGCAATTTCCCTACAAACACTAAAGTGTTTATGTTTACGGTCCCAGTGGTTTTCTTAAATTGCTGCTCGTAACAAGTTTGAAGAAATAGTTGGCTACCGAACAAACTCGTTACGCTTATAATTTGGCGCATCTATGTTAGCCTTCATAGCCAGGGAGAATTGAATTGACTCCTGGTTTAATTTATAAAATTTTTTTTATGTTTTGCTCACTAATGTTATCGCTTCAAATGTTGAAACACGAATGATTATATCAAAATTATCCGATATCTAGCTATTCTGAAATATGTTCCTCTTATATTTTGTTTTTCTTAAATAATTTTCGGTATAAATGTGTCAAGGCTAGTAACAAAAATACAAATTTATGATTATTTTTAATGATTCCTTTAATCAATTGTTAAAAAATAATTTATTTTGCAAATAGAATAATCGCGAAGAAATAATGTATCCGATAAACATCTGTGCGTAATAAAAAACGGCACAAAGAGATAATTTTTTTGTCGGATATAAAAATAAAATTCCCACCAGTACATAATTAAAAACGTTATCAGAACGAATGAACCAAGGCATCCATTAATCTCCCTTACGTTCAAAATAGTTTGCTTGTCTTCAAGATGCTTACAAGGAGTTTTAATAATTCTTTACGAAGCGTGATGTAGGAAGCAACCATTTCAATTTTACTACATTTAACGCATACAAGCTATTTCTATTTAAAGTATTACGAACATCCGGATCATAGCAAGATAATTATTTTTAAAAAAATATTTATCTGGGCTATGATCCGGAATAACCAAATAATTAATTTTAGTAATATCTACAATATTTTGGTATTCTGTTTCTTACTAACACAATAAAACCTACCTTGATGAGTTCATATCAAACGTTTTCATTACTACAGCTTTTATATTTACCGACTTGCTAGAATTGTTTCCACGATAGACCTGAATGCTGTCTCGTATCATAATAACTAAAATAAGTTTCAATAGACGTTATTTCACTAAATATTTAAAACGAAGTACGTATTTCGTTATGTTAAGGCACTGCTTCAAGCATAACGCGCAAACAGTTATCACACCAAATTATAAAACTAAAAATATGTTTATAAATAAAAGCACTTTTAATGAAAATCCCCCAAAATTTTTTTTTGTTGAATATCTACATATTTGTATGTACCATACTAACCCGCATACATACTCCTATACCTAATAAACTGTGGTTTCAATTTTCTATATTATCAAAAATAATTTATCAACTGTGTACGTACAAATGAAAAATTAAACAAAAAAAAAATCCAATTTCAATGAAAATGAAAGCTCATAAATTAAAAGCTCCCTTCAAAATACATAAAAGCACATACACACGTTAATAACCCCTCGAGCGATACACACACAAAATACAAAAAAAAAATACTTTTCGGTACTTTATTTCTAACTAAAAATGCATATAGGTATGAACATAAAACCAAGAGACTCTTCTACATACAACCGAATAAAATTATTTTATTTTTCATCAATGACAACAAAAACTATGTTTTTAATCCATCCTCCTAAAAATATAAATGAACGAAAAAAAAAAAAGCAAAAATTATAATTTTCATGTAATACATTAATTTAGTAAAAATAAAAAAGAAGCCTCGAGTTAATTTTTTTTTTTTTTTTTTATATGAATTGTGGAAAACATCATAAAATAATAAATTTTTCTTTCAAAACTTTACAATTCCATTTTAGTGTAATTTTATGCTTGTCGTTAGTATAATAACATATTGAGTATTTTGGTGTGTTTGTAAAGAGTATCATAATTTTAATTTAATTTTTATGTTTTTTACATCGTTACAGCATCTAACCCACCGACAACACAACCGCCTCCAACGACTGAAACAGCAGTACACAAAGATATATGGGGCGAACCAAAAATGGATTTTAATAATTCATTTTATGGCCAAACATCAACGTATCCTGTTCATTTATCGGATAAAGGTGAGTAGTTTTTATTTTTTTGTTGAAATATCATATCAATTTTCAATCAAACTATTTGTTCAGTTTAATTTTGCATAAAATTGAAGTATCCCACTAATACGTTATCAATCACTTGACAAATTTATTATTTGAGTTGAGCAATTTAATTAAAGAAAGGTTATTGTTTAACTTTGTTATCGGGTAAAATTTCATTCGTTGGTTTTAATTTCTGGCCTCCCTCATTTTTATTTTTATTATATACATAGGTATTATTGCCTTCCAGTCAGTTTACTTGCCTAACGTGCATTGTTTGCACAAAAATTAAGCCAGTCCTGTTTTGTTTTTAATTTTTTTTCCTGTGTTGCTTGATTGATTTTATTGCTTGATTGTACAAGTGGGGAAAAATGGTAGTTTTACCTGAAAACGTAGAGAGATTTGCTTCTACAATTTTTCAATCTTTAATGCTAAATATATTGAGGACGCAAATTATCGAATAATGTATTCAAATCGAATGAATTTTTGTTCATTAATATTTAAGTCAAAACGACGAAACTAAAGTTTAATTGAGGAGTGTCTGTTCAAAAGTCGCTATTTACATCTTACTTTTTGTTACTTACTTTTGATCACTTTTTTGTAGTAAATAGCTTGTTTTGACCAAAATTAAGAATTTTAGAAATATTTTTCATAGAGAAATTGGCAATTTTTGGTCCACGCTGGAAATAACCACTTTTAGTCGATTTCACTAAAAAAATTCTGCCCTGATAGAAAAAAAAAATATCATTTTGGAAAATGTAAATAACGACTATTGATCAGACACTCCTCAATTATTGGCACGTTAACTCAAACAAAGCTAGAGCGAGAGAGATGCCTTGCACCTAGCTGCAGAAGCCTGTCTATAATTGTTTTTATCACAGAGTAAACTATAGAAACATGTGCAGAAGGTCTAATATACCTTGATCAGACATGAGACAAAAAGAGGTTTGGCTAAGATCTGTAGTGCGGTTGGATTCCAAAGATACATAGGCATAGGCAAATATTCCATTACTTATTTTTATTATAATAAACCAATTTTTTTATTATAGTGCCTCTTAAAAGGTCTTAAAGAAGGGGGAGGGGGAGGGGAGGGGGGGGGGGGGTAAAATTTAAAATTTCCTCGGAAACGGTTAACTCGTCATTTTGCAGTTTCTATTTTTTTTTCTATTCTTTTTCTCAGATAAATCATTTACTACGGTAAATGCAGATTTTGAGCCGTAACCGGAAGACTTTCAATTAAACTAAATACCTTGGTGGAGCGAATATGCGTTTTCAAATATACGAATTTCACAATATTTTATATGTTAGAGCTCCTATGAATCAAATCTAAAAATACATCTCTAAATGCTATCCATTCGCTTTCAATATCATTGAATGTTGGTAACTTGAGTTTTGGGAACTTAATAGACATCGAAAGGATGGCTTGCTCAATTTAAATACTAGTACCAGGGGACCGAGTTTCGCTCGGTGAAAAGAAAGACAGATTTTTTAATCTCTTTCGCAAAACAACTTTAATTTCATTTTATTTTATTCGGCTGAGACATAAAAATCGATGTTGCCGAGGTAACCGTTGTCGCTGTCACTATCAAGAGTTATAAAAGTTTCATCAGGAGCGTTCAATGCTTCTTTCCACACAACATTATACGTGCGACGTTCATTTTCAGGTGGTAACAAAACTTTCAAGCTATTTTGTCGTTTAACACGGAGAAAATGCTACTTACAACATACCATGATTAAAGACAGGTGTACGAAGGTAGATGCCAACAAATTCGAACGTTTCCCCTTGAGATTTATGCACGGTCATCGCAAACACTGGTCGAAGCGGAAATTGATGTCGTTGTATTGTACATCCAAGTTGACCTTTACTGGAGTCGAGCGTAACTCGAGGAGTGTGTACTTCTTGTCCGGCTTTTTCCCCAGTAATTATTTTTGCTTTAACTACGTTGTTACATAATTCGGTAACAATCAGGCGTGTTCCATTGAACATACCCTCCGAAATATCTAAATTACGCATTAGCATAATTATCGTATTTTTTTTTAGTTTTAATTCATGGGGTGGCAAATCAGCAATTTCAATCGATTTAAGAAATTCTTTTATACGATTTGTATTCTCCTGGGAGACGATCGACGATCTCAGTATTAACATTACTGACTTCTTTGTTCAGCGGCGCGAGAATAACACGTTCCTTCATTCCATCGTAATTTAGATTCGCAAGGCAATTTCTATATACTTCTTCGATTAAATTACCACTGGAAATTATATCCTCAGATAATTCGATTTCATTGAAGTCATTTTTTGGAAGATTTCCATTTCCCAGTTTCAGGATAGACTTTGCGAATGATTCCTGTTCAGGATCCACACGCATATTTTTTTTTAACGAAAAATTTTTGAAATGCTTCCAGAGATGACTTTTTTTGATCGACAAATCGAGTGTTTCACTACGGTTGCTTCGGAGTTGAACAGGTTAGCACTGACGGAAATCACCTCCAGGGACTACAATTTTTCCTCCAAATGGCAAGTTTGAATTTGCAATAGACCGCAACAACTGATCCATATTTTGTAAACCATACTTTGGTAACATCGGTGCCTCATCCATAAGGAAAACATCAACTTGAGCGAGTTCTGTAGCTTTGACTGAACCAGGTTTAATGCTGGAAATTGAATATGACGAAAGCGGAACTTTCAGACCAAATGTCTTGTGTGATGTTTGTCCAGCAGGCAATAGAGTTGATGCGATTCCAGTAAGTGCCATACATTTTACTTTACGATTTTGGTCACAAAGTAAGTGATACAATGTCTTATACACGAATGTTTTACCGGTACCGCCTGGTCCATCTATGAAAAAACATTTTGTTTCAACATAGTTAGAGTTACATTGGCTGCACGTAAAATACTGTCCACAATTTCAATCTGTTTTCCTTGCAGAAGCCGATAAATGCGTTCTCCAGTAGCAGCTGACTCATCAGCATTTAGAACGTCCATGTTTTGGTCATCTTTGTAATTGTCAATATCGTCCATACGACATCGTTTCACCCAGAAACGAAAATTTGGACCTTCTGTATTTAACTTTAATGCAATAATACGATAATCACGTTTGATTGCAGCATCCTCAGATCTATTATTTCGTCGTGCTTGCCGAATCTTTTTGTCCAATATCTGCCAGATCTTCTTGGGCTTGGTCAATATCTTGCATTCGATATTGACCACTTAAATGAATATTCAAGCGCTGAACGATATAACTCTTTCTTTGGATTCCGTAGCCAAATAATCGCCATCATGCTTCTAGAGATGTTACTTCTTTGAATTGCATTGGAAAACCGAAGCGGCACTGCAGTTTTCCATTTTTATTGACCATACATGTCGCATCTGGATTTAACTCAACTCCGCACGGATTATGAATCATCCACTTTAACACTAATTCTCGTAATTCAGGGTCGTCGGTATTTGGAATTTCAGCTGAAATTAGATCATCAATATCTTCTGGATTATGGATTCGATCTTCCGGATTCATGATCAACAGCAAATACATATGTGGTCCACGTTTTTGAAATTCGACTGTATACACATATACGGCCACCTTTCCAAATATTTGTTTTTTATCCAAATCATTGATATTTTCATTAAATTTTTGTTTCGCAATTCGAGCGACGAGATCGGGACGATCTTGAGCGGACTGCTGTAGCATAACTCTATAATCAGATATAATACGCGCTGCTTCTTTAATTTTTTGCCAATCGGGATTACAAGTCATGGTGATGAAGAAATCTGGCAATCCAAGACGACGAACAATAGCCATTGCATCTTCGAAATGTTCAGTATAGTAACGCGTTGATCCGGTGAATGTTGATGGTAGTATTATTTTTTCACCAACAACTGCATTCTGTTTCGCAGCTAAGTCGTTGATAAGTCGGGTAACACCTGCGTACTGATCGGCTAAAATTTTTTGGATTAAATTTGATCCATTGGATCTGATCACGTTCAACTCGAATGAAAGTATCGACGAGATATTGTTGAAAAAGTCGTCCACCAAAATGTAAGGCATTGAAAACTGTTTGGCGCAGGTCGGGTGTTAAATTAGTTTGCAAAGAAAGGCTTTTGACGTGTTCATGTCGAAAAGCTATACGATATTGCGCTAGTTCAAGTTGTGTTAGATGTGGACGACTTGCACAAGGTATTCGAAGTGGCATACCCACGGTATATCCTGACGTTCCGGCTGGATAAAACAATGGGTAGGGTAAAGGGCTCCACACGATGGTGGGTCGATATTTTTCAAAATGACAACATCTTTGCCACGTTGTTTTACAACCATTTCATTTGACGGGAAACTTTGATCGGCGTTAAGCGTAAGAATAACGCATACTTCATTACATGCAGGAGGGTTGAACTGTCTATAATCCACACCATCTAGCACTGTAAAAATGAGCTGCACATTTGGAGGTTGTAGTCCCAGTTCAGAAGCACGTTTATTTATATGATCCTCCACTTCTCGCATCCTCATGTGACTTTGGGCATAAATGTTTTGTTCTCGCAATATTTCCTCCAACAGATCCACTAATCCACGACTGATTCCATAATTTAGAAGATGTGCAAGGCGTTCGTCAACAGCATCATCGGAGTCTAAAAAGTACATTTGGCCATATGAAGGTGGTTCGAAATCACCTGAAATCTGCTCGATATGATCCGAGAGAAAAAAAAAACAGAAAATATTGAAACGAATTTCTGTGATGGACGTGAAATACAATTTATGTATTCGGAAAAACAAATCGTAGCGAAAAAATCAACAAACATGTTATATAGCAATACAACAACAACTTTATTATACAAACTATCGTATCAATGCCTCCTAGATTTATATTGTGGTATTGGCCCTAAAAATTAAGGCCCTAAACGATTTTTCCCAAAGGCGTGACTATCTCAGCCAATTACTGTTTTTGAATGTCCAATAGTGCTTTGACCCAATACTAATGGAATGTGATTTTATAACTTATGAACCCAAACGAGCACCTAACACTGTTGCCATTAATTCGATACGTGATATGGAGATCAGCTTGTTGTTCGGGGCTACGCGACTCTTTGATGTAACCAGCGCAGTAGTGACTCCATTAGATGTTGTTGTGCGAATGTAAGCCACCGCAGCGTAGGCATTCTGACTCGCATCAACAAATACGTGCAATTGGTACGTCGCCGGTCTTGGTCCCAGATCATAGCAACGAGGAATAGAGAACTAATCAACATTTCCTGCAAGATCAACTTGGCATAGATGAAACACTCATGAGAACTCTTAATATTTCCCGTTTAGCGGGCGTTTTACTCCCATATAATAATGCTGCATCAATTCGATTGATTGATTGTGATTGATTGCGATGTAGATTGCGATGTACGATCAAGCATTAAGCAAGTCTCCCTCCCGTATTATAAATGCGAATACCACACCACTATCTATACCCATGTTACACAACACGACACCATTCTTCATGAAGCCAAACTCCGTAAAGAAAGGCGCCACATCGATAATTACATAAGTCCTAATAGTTGTGATGATATCCGCCCCTGGCCAGGCCGCCGTCGTACACCTTTTTACATATAACAAGATCGAGGGATGGGAAAGGAATGTTAGCAACAAAGACTCAACCCGGTTCCAGACACCTAACCTAAGTAGTTGATAGTTAGTAAATTTGTTAGTAATAATATTTTTTAGTAATTTATTTAGCACAAGACAATACAATTTTAAAGTTCATCTACTGCTCCAACCTGTAAGAAGAACACAATGACAACACAAATTTCCTGGTACCGCAAACTCTTTTTCTGAAAAGCTGTAAACAACTATTATTATTCCCCTCCACCATTTTTTCCATCGGCGGTTGTGAGAGGGGGCGAGATTTCGTTCCATCATCATGTTCCCATGCGGTCACCCAAATTTGTACTAACTGTAGGTAGTGTTGCTTGACGTTGTTGTTGAAATCGTTGCGTCTCTGCTGTCCCTGCTACTCGCCCCACCCCCCTAATAATGCTGCATCAATTCGATATATATTTAATACGAACCGATAGTTAACATTTTTATGATCCAATAGTATCCAATAGTCATCGACATAATGTCGATGCTGAATGGCTTCAACTGCTCTTGGATATGGCGATTTAAACTGTCATGCATTTTGATCTTTAATATGTAACGGAATCCCCCAAGTACTACCCAGTATAGTAGCTGGCTAGAGCTCACAGTGCGGCGTGGGGTTTTCAGACATAAACTCATGCTTGAATAACCGCATGAAGAACAAAATTAGAGGGGCAAATGAAATTAAAATTAAGTTGCCACGGCCTCAGCGGCAAAAGAAAATGATAAGCTGGGAGTGATCGATCCGGAGTGACCGTCTCAATCCCAGGCGATCACCGCCGTGACTGCCACACGGGCCTCCCCTTATCGGCCCGCCTACTGGGATGCTGTTTCCCAGTCGCGACGGCTACCGATGCCATTTATGAGGGAAGGACGCCCGCATGACAATCCCCCGGAACGGAGACCGTCACCCCGACGCGATCAACTCATATGGCGTGCCGCCCTCCAGCACAGCCTGTCCTGGAGGAACGAACGGCACGCATGGAAAAGGGTGGAAAAAGGCCGACCCTTCACATGACCACACCTCACATCATCCGATCAATTATTTGTTTACACGCACATGGTGCGGCGTAGCACACTACAGTAAGAAATTCAAAGAAAAAATTTTAGGTTATGGTAAAAGAGAAAAAATTTAAAATTAAACAAGATAAATTACGTTAAAACTGATTCTACGTTAATGTTAAGTTTCACTTTCACTATCACTGTTTTAAGAAAATTTAGGAAAACACAAAAATACCTGAAAGAAATGAACCGTTATGGGGTCGAACCACACCCCAAAACGGACAACCGAGCAGAAGCGAAGAGAAAAAGAACGGAAATTCCAAACGCAATCAATCAAAATGACGGGAAAAAAAATATAACCGGACAATAATTGCTCTGAGTGGGGTTTTCACCAAATCGGTGCACCACCACGAAACGTCGAAAACAAACGGTAAAAATAGTAATATATGTACAATATAATGAAAATAGAAAGGAGAAACAACCTGTTACAAACTTAAGAAACTAAAATTTATTTAGCCAGATTGTTTATCCCTTAATTGTTTTACCTTGTTGTTTTAAAGGCCCGTCCGACCACACCGCAAACAGCGCCGACGCAGGATCCCCCTCACACAATTGATTGCCTGCCCCCACGGGCGGGAATATTGTCTCAATATCAAAGCAAACAATATTATTTGTACATATGATTGTCAGCAGAAAATGTGGTTTCAAAACAAAACTTAATGACGGATAAAAGCAACGTCATTAATTGATAATTTTACAGCAGCCACCAAGTAAGCATAAAATCAACATTACGTATATCGACACGGTGCGATTTCCTTTCGTTTAACACTCGCACAATGACCAAATACAAAAAAAAAAATCCACTGACCGCACCCAAACAAGTATCAAAAAAAATGCAACAAAAATGTCTTAAGTTTTTTTTTCCGTTTATTGACACATATAAAGTTTTATTGGGTTTTTTTTTTATTTTATTTGTTTTTATTTTGATATACAATCAAATAATTATCAATTATTAATTTATTTATTTATAATTATTTATATAACAAAAAGGAAATTTATTTAATGGCATATTTTCGCCATTTTTATATTATTATTATTTTTTTTTTTCGGTACACAATTAAATATTTTTCAATTAACCATTTATTTAATCTTATAAGAAATGATTTATACGAAAATTCAAACTAGATTTTATTTATCAATGCACTAATTTATAGATTTAATACACTTTAATTCGAATTTTTATTTAACATTCGTATTTACAAAATTTTACATAGTAATTATTAATTAAATTACTAAAATTAACAATAATTTAAGAGAAGTTGTACTCAAAAAAAACAAAAGATAGTTCTCGATCAAAATACTGCCGAGTTAAAACACCAGACCAATCTTATTCAAAATCAAAAACTAGACTTCTCAATCAAAAAAATATTTTACAACAAAAAAATCAGAAAATTTCCCCGTCCTATTTTCTACTTCGCATCGCTGTTCGTCCCACTCGTTGTATTTGTGCACATCGTTCATCATTTATTTTTTTTTTTTTTTTTTTTTTTTATTATTGTAAAACCTTTATTGACATGTATGTTTTTTTTTATGTACACAAATACAACGAATAAGACGAACAACGACGACGAACACATGTACATACTTGTCTGTACGGCCGCATCGGATTCATGTCTAATACACCGATCGGTTCTATCCCCACTCAGAGCAAATATCACGCGTTAATTTAAGCCAATGATACCAGAAAGAAAAATAGAATATTCCAGATTTAACATTTTGATAACGCAAATATTCCATCTCATACTACATAATACATGTACACACACCAACTCGCAAGAGATATATATGTTTGTACATGACAATATAGAAAACAAGTAAATGCAAAAAAAATTTAAAATATGTTTACATAGCAATCGGAGGGAATATTGGATTTAAATTCGGAAATCATAAAAGCGAGCATAGGTATAAACACCATGGTGGTCATGGTATTTTATAACGAAAAAAAAATTTCAAATTATTTGAGCGTTTGGAATTTTCGCAAAAAAATTTCTTTTTCCTCTGTATGAAGTGGAGACGTATGCCAGTCGTAACAAATATACTGGGCGATTGATGTGGAGCAAGTTGCTCTGAAAGGCATGACCTTCATGATGTCGGTATCCCGTTTTCGTGATGTATCCAAATCTCTCCCAAAAAAAACTCCAGTCGGTGTCCTTTATCACCCATAACAGCAATTCTTTCTTCTCGAAATTTGAATAAGACACTTGGTAGTGGGGCAAGTTTGTCGGGCCCTTTCATCAGTTTGGATTTTAATGAAACTCCATCGACTTTGGCTGCAACATCCCACACCAGTTGCACTTTATTCAGTTTATTTAGGTTTTGTACTACAAATATTGGTAGATACCAAGATCTACTTTTCATCGCCGTCTCGTCTGGTTCTAATTTTCGGATGTACTCCTTTTCCTTATAAGTCTGGATGAGGGGTTTGACTTTTGAACCTAGTTCTGGATTTTTCATAAGTTTAGACTCAAAAGAGTCTATTCATCGTAACTTTATCGATATCCTATTTGGAAATTTTATGTCTTCAAACTTCCAGAGAAGTCCATTTTGATACCGATCACTTGTGTACTTGGTTGTTTTTTGCAATATTTCGCGAGAGTGCTTATGTTCGACCAATTTAGTATGTTCGATTCCGTAATTATCTAGTGTATAAAAATTATTCACTAGCTCATGTAGGTCGTCGTCGTAATCAACACTTTGCTTGATTTTATGGTTGTATAGTTCCACTTTATGCTTTGAATGTTTTCCGTGCACAGCCCACCCTAATTTGGTCTTTGTAGCAATTGATGAGTGTCGGCCATTTTGTCGTACCTCAGTTGGTACGGTTAGTCATGCCTCGTCTGACCCTATCAAAATTGTTGGTTTAGCTTTTTCGTATTCCGCTATAGGCAACTCCTTAATATAATCAGGCAATGGTTCTATTCCTAGACTTTGGCATGGTAGTGCCAGTGGCTTGGCTGTACGCACCGATTATAAAATAAACTGTACGGCTTCTCCGTCTGCCCCAGATATTTTCGGTGAAACAGTCATTGAATCTTCCTCCATGGTTGTAATTTCTTTTGTTCATTGAAGGCAAACGTCAACCTTTGGTCTTTGTAGGCCGAGGTATTCCGCAACCCATTCTTCCATTATTGTACCATTGGCACCATCGTCCAAAAAGGCAAATGTTTTTAGTTTCTTCCCGTTTGATCCGTACAGATTAACAGGTACGATTCCCATCCGGGTGTAGGCTAATTTTCATCACGGTTGAAGGAAGATACTTCATAACCCGTCGATATTTTTGGCTGATTTACGATCGTTTCAGTTCTGTGCAAACGATGGTGATGTGCCCGATTACATTCGTTCACTTGAAAAAACGTTGTTTTATTGAAGCAGCATCGAAAATTATGAGGCACATACTCTTGTTATTTGTCATCGTTTTGACTTGATGAGCCGCTATACCCATCGTTTTATTCCCCGATTTGTTTACCAACTTCTTCTCATTAGGTATGAATTGTATCAGATCAATTTTTGACACTTTTACCGCCCCCTCAATGACTTTCGTTCAACCAACATGAAAAGTCTGATAGGTCGATGCTCCCCATGCGTTTACATAAATTGTCTACTTCTGCAGCGAAATTAATTAGTGAGGCGTATTTTGTCGGTTTTCATTGGCTGTAAGTTACGTACTTGTTGTGTGAGCGCGAAGGACTACCTCTGGTCTTCCATAGTATGCGCGCAATTTCTCTATGACACCGGGAATAGTTTCAGGTACGATTAATCGATTTCGCCGATGGTTTGAGGGCCCGCTGAAGGCGCATCAGATAATCCACTTTGGAGTACCCACATTGTTGGGTTGAGAAAACATAGCTCGACATGAATTTTGGCCATTCCAACGGGTTGCCATTAAACGATGGCAACTCTTTCGATGAAAATGCCAGCCGTGATGCGACTTGCTCTGGTACGAGTGTCCCATTTGTTCTAGCTGTCGGTAGTTGGATATTCTACCTAGACATTCCCCAAGGGATAAAATCTTCTGAAGTCGGTAAACGTTATTCTAGTGGCGTTAATCTGATAAATGGTTGCTGTGGTGCCAAACGACGCTCGATATTGTTGTTGAAAACTGTCTCAAACACAAGCCCTTTGAGCTTTTTCATTACTTCGTTGAATTTGTTGTGTCTCTAACTCGTTACCGCCGGTTACGTTACACTCAGGTTGCACCTCTTGTTGTGCATTGCTGATTTGATGGAATTGAATCCACTGACAAGTTCTATTCATGATTTTATTCGATTTGAGCGAACTGGCACTGGTAATGTTTTTTTTTGCGAATTCTATTTCGCGATCTTCTCGTATACGCTCCAAATTTCGGATATTCTCCATTTGGCCCCATATTTGGTTTTGTACTCGTATTGTGCATGTATTTCTATCGCTCTCACTCACACCTGAACAGGATTGTGTTATTTCCCAATGTTTTTCTGTTGTTAATATTATCCGGTATCGTTGTAGCCACTGTCCTTACAGGAGATGATCGTAATGACACGGCGTGTTTAGTCTTTGTTATTTCTATTTTAGATTTAATTGCCCATTTTTTATTTTTTAGCGTTTGACCCGTCTTTAATCTTGTTATTCGATGGTCGATTTGAACACTCGCGATACACTCAGCGGATCGGCATGCTTCTCCCAGACATTATCGCTAACATCATTTTTCGGTGGTTCCCTTTGAGCCGAACGGCATTTTTTGTATTCTTTAAACTTTTTATTGTTCAATTAAAAATTCTTAAAGTTTGTTTTAGAATTATTAAAATTTAAAACTAAACGGTTTTAATACTTTATTTGTGGATTTACTTCGATATTAACAATGTGACACTGCAAGTACAAGTGAATGGAACTGGAATTTAACACTATTAATAGCACCCAATGTACTACCTTTTAAAATAATTTCGAAAGTTGGAAATTCAAATTGGGAAAATGTCAAAACTTTACACTAATATTTCAAAGGTTTAATATATGTGAAATTGTTTTATAAAAATTGAAGAAAAAATGAAAATTTAAACACAATTAAATTATAACTATAACTAAACTTACACAATTATTCGATGATGATGGATATTGCTCGTTAATCACCGTTCATTGGCTGATTTGCATTAAATATTTACTCGAATTATCATGAATTTCCATATCCAACAGATATAATCTCGAGTAATGTTGAATTAAATTTAAAAAAAAATAAATAAATTATACAAATAAATTATGATTTTCTTAAGTGATCCCCAATAATGATGAAATTAGAAGTTTGACGGCCCACTAGAACATGTATCTATTTCCAAATATGTCGAAGAACGTTGAAATAAAAACTGGTTAAATGGATGTCCATAGATATTCCTTCGACGTTTGATGAATTTGGTTGACCAGTAAAAAATGTGGCTGCTGTTTTATGCTATAAATAAATGTTTAACGTCCCACAATATGTGATATATGACATTGATGATTATTGACCATGTTTGGTCACCAAAACTCGTGAACACCACATTAATTGAAACTGCTTAAAATTTGGTGATCTGTATTTCGCGTCATCCGGTGAAATCATCCGGTAATCTCATATTTTATAATTCATTAGCCATATTTTTTATTATCAATTTCAATTTTAAATTCTGTTTTGTTTTTTCTCGGGAACAACAATATCAATTTTTGTTTATAATCTTGTTTTTACCTTTACATATTTTTATCAATTTATATATTATATTTAATTATATACATATTACTATTACAATTAATATATTGTCACTAATCAGTTATCTTTTAGAAATATTAGTAGTAATGATTACTTTATTTATTCTGACATCATACATTCTGATATTTTGATTGTTCATCAGAATATTCGTAGCCTTCGAAGGAACTTTGATGTTTCGGTAGCTAATGTTAATGAGTATAAGAATAAACCATCATTTATATTTTTGACTGAAATTTGGGTCAATAGTAATGAATTATCTTCTTATAATCTAAAAGGTTACACGTTATTTGGTGCTTGTAATGATGCCTATAGGTCAGGTGGGGTCTGTGTTTATTTTGATACTCATTTGTGTTGCTCACTATTTGCCTCTAATTTAATTTCGTGTGATATCGTTAGGGTTGATTGGAGTTTGGCGAATGATACTTATGTGATTTTGTTTATTTATAGGTTACATGATACTCCAGTAAACGTATTTTTGCACGAAATTTCCAGTTTTATTAGCAATATTAAGTCTAAAAATCTCTTCATTGTCGGTGACATTAATTTAGATATCTTGGATTTTTCTTCGCACTGCGATGATTATATGTTTCTTATGTCGTCTTTTGGTCTAGAATCATTGGTTAATGTTCCTACTAGGGTGACAACATCATCATCCACTTGCATCGATCATTTCTTTGCTCGTCTTCGATTAAATGATCTTTCATATCTCAAGTCATCTGCAATTGACCTTAAAATTTCAGATCATCATTTCATCGAGATATTATTCAAATTTGATACAGTTTTGACATTCCGTACTAATTTTTATTGAGGTCAAAAAAAAAACTTAATATGGTTTTGTTAAATGAAGTCCTTGAGCAGACAGACTGGAAGATTGTTCTGGACCTGGATGATCCGTCTTTAGCTCTTGATAAATTTTTTAGCATTATTACGAAAATTTGGAAGCCATGTTATACTTATTCTCGGATGAAAAATGTCATGCTCTTACAGCCATGGATCTCATATAAACTTGCCAGTCGAATTAAAACAAAAAACAAATTTCGCAAAAAGTTAAAAAAACCTCCAAATGGTATGAATCTACGTGTAATATATGATTGTACTTGCAGACAAATAAATGTAGATGTTAAGAGAGAGAGAAAGAAATGTATTATATGAATCGCTTCTCAATTAATGGAAGTGACGTTAAAAAAAATTGGAGCCTTGTTAATGAAATTTTAACAAAAAATGCTAAAACATCTTCGATTAGCAATATTTTATCCGATAGCGGTACTCTGCTTACAAATGAATTAGACATTTCTAATGAGTTTAATTTATATTTTACTAGCGTTGCAGACAATTTAAGGACAACATTTTTCGCGAATACCGTATTACCAAATCACGACCTTCCGAATGATTACTGTTCGAAAACATTCTTTATGACCGGTTTCTAATAGTGAAATATCAGCTATTATTGAATCGTTGGAACCGAAAGAGTCTATAGATAATGAAGGAATTAGTAGTAATATTTTGAAAGCTGTTTCTAAATTTATCAGCCCTGTCCTTGCCCATATATTTAATCACTCCTTTGAAAAGAGAGTAGTACCTAAGAGGCTTAAATATGCTACTATTATTCCCATTTTTAAAAGTGGAGACCATTGTGATAAGGGAAACTATAGACCCATTGCGCTGCAGCCAGTTATTCACAAAGTTCTGGAAAAAGCAGTTTAAAACAGAGTTACCATATTCCTGGATCTCTGTAAAATATTAAGCGTTCATCAACATGGATTCCGGCAAAGTATGAGTACTGAATCGGCTATGTTGGAATTTTTAGATATTATTCATAATGGTCCAAACAAGGGTAAGATCTGCACCGGTTTGTTTATTGATGCCACTAAGGCATTTGATATGGTCGATCATAAACTTCAATTATCTATTCTTTTTGATGTTATGTTTAGAGGTGTGTCAAACAAGTGGTTTGCTTCCTACCTAGATGATAGAGCAGTGAGATTCAGAATTAATGATACTTTTAGTGAGCTAAAAACTGTGAATGTTGGGGTGCCGCAAGGATCAGTGCTAGGTCCTTTGCTGTTTCTAATTTATACGAATTCTATTTTCAAACTTAATTTGAATAGTCACGGTACCGGGTTTGCGGATGATTTAGTTTTAGCTTATTCTGCTGAATCTGTCAATGACGTGACTTCTATGGCTAATTCTGACCTTAAGGTCTTTCATAAATGGTTTGATAAGCATTACCTGATACTAAGTGAAAAAACAAAATTTATGTGCTATACAATTTTTGGCATTACAGCTGCTACTAATCATTCCAAGTAACATATCATAGTGCTACCAAATGCACTTCTGTAAGTTGTCATACAGACTGGTTGAATATTGAGCTAGTCAACTCTTTTAAGTATCTTGGAATTCATTTGGACACTAACCTTAACTGAACCTTCTCCGTGATCTATGCCCTATTTCTGTTTTGAAAATTTCGTTTCATGCATTGGTAATGGCTAAATTGGAATATGGTTTGTCTTGCTGGAGTGGCTGTTATCCAACTACTTTAAAACCATTGTACGTACAACAGAAAATGGTTTTGCGAACAATTTTGAGGAAAAATAGATTGGAATCATCTTGGCCTTTATTCAAGTCGATCAATATTTTGCCATTACAACATTTATATGTTAATAAGGTTTTAAGAGTATTTTTTAAGCGTAGTGGTCAGCATTTAATAAGAGGTGATGCTCGATATAACTTTCGCGCTAATCACCGTTTTCTTTTTAATGTTCCTAAATTCAATAATGAGCACTTCTGACGCTGTATAATTGTTACCGCTCCGACATTTTTTAATGCTTTACCCGAACACATTAGACGTCACATTCATTCTAAACAATTCTTATCCTACGTTAGAAATTGGCTATTCGAAACACCAGACGTATCAGATTCATTTTGCGTCGTCATTTGATTTTTTGTTGTGTTAATACAATTATATTAAAGCGCTACGAGTATTTATAAAAAAATAAAAATAAATTAAATTATATTTAAAACATTATTTTATCTTTGGATAACTGATTGATTGATATTTGTACATAAATAGATATATTTTTAATATTGTTTTTTACATTTTGTTAATGGAAGCAATGCCTGTCACTGGATTTTTGTCCACAAGGCATCTATTATTATTTTATTATTGTAATAATACTTGTAATAAACTTGTAATAATAATATGGTGACCTGTATTACGATACCGAAGAATTAACTAATATGCAAGACTGTGATATGACAACTATTTAAGATGATTCACTTAAATATCGTTAACTGGATAAATTTTCACAGATGTTTAATGATTTCTTGCTTGATGCTGGGGGTTGAATGTTTATATTTTAAGTCACCGTTTGAATTGATTGACTTATACACGATTCACTTTTATCATGTTCGACGGAGTTATCTCCGTTATTGAATAATCATCCGCACAAATCTTGATTGATATTATAATAACTTCTCATGAATATCGTTACTGTATTGCACGCATTGTATTAAATCGACGTTTTTATGGATTTATATTGTTATGATTTAACTGTCAAAAGCACACTCAATAATTTTGCTCGAGAAGATTCCCCACATATAAACGGTATCACTGTATCACTGTTTCAAAGACGTTGAGAAGCTTTAACTTATTTTTCCGCACGTATCTATGTATATCTTTGAATAAACAAAAGTACGGACCCACAGTAAGCACCGAAATATAATTTTTTGTCGTTATCCGGCTTGAAGGACCAAAATAAATGGTAAATAGTTGATCGAGGAAATTCTACATATTCCATTTAAATAAAACTTAAAAATTGTGGAAACTTTATACAATATGTTTCTTTATTATTTTACTTTATTTATAATTTGAAGATTTTTATAATTTTACAATTTTGATGACGATCTTGGATACCTCAATGATAAATACAGAATAATGAAAAAAACAATTCAAAATTATTTAATAACATAACATTTTATGAGTTCCAAGGGCTACATACTCGGATTTTAAATTTATTTATTGCAGTGAACAGGTAAAATAATGTAAATTCGTTTCAAAATAAAAAATGTTATGCATAATTTTTTTTATTTAAGTGCTCTATTGGACTCTTCGCTCTATACACCTTTAAAAAAATGAAACCAAACATTTTCTTCGAAAATCGAACTCTCGAGTAAATCCGCTAAATGAATTTCTTTTTTTTTATGGAGGGTAAACGAAATAAAAAAAGGTAAATGTTTCACCTTTCGATACTTTATTCTTTAATGTTATAAAAATTGAATCTGAAAACCAAAATTTATCCAGTTAAAAAATTGGCAAACAACATAAACAGCCAATATTATATAGATTTAAAAACAAATTTATTTAAACTTCATTTAGTACTTACTGTTTTGATTGGTTATTGAACAACATACAATTTATCAACAATGCCAATTCGCCATCTGATCAGCAAATAGAATAACATCTCTCTCATGTAGGTAGACACCAAAAATTTGAACAATCTGTATTTCATCCGATTCAATATTTTTTTATGCTTATCTTCACAAATGGAAAGAAAACCCTTCCACAATACTCTTCATAGTTTCTTTTAATTTTGTAAGTCGACGCAAATATTTTGACAATTTTTATTTTAATTTTAATTAATATAGACATCTTTTGTAAACACTTCACAAATTTGTAATGATCGCTCTATCTATTTTAATGTAATATCTTTGAGCTCAGGTTAGACCCCTTATTTTTATCAATTTATAAACTATCTAATCATACCGATTAACAATAAGGTACAACAATATTAAGGCAACTTACCTGCTCACAATTCAGCAGTCGGCATGGCCACAATTCACGTGTTCGGTTTAAATTTATTGAACATTCACCGTAATAAGCAAGTCGGGTCCCCAACTTAAGCTACTATTTGGAAGGGCTAAAAAAATAGAACATCGCTGTAAAAGGTGAATCAGTTTAAGAGGAGACTATGTTGAAAAATAAAAGGGAGTTTGATCGAAAAAATACTTGCTTTTGTATTAGGCTCAAAGCTTTTCAGACTACTCTCGCATCTTTAACTTTGTTCCCAAAACAAATATTCCCATTTACAACACGTTTGGTTATCCGGTTACAGGTTGCGCCAATTTTCTAATTTATTATCTAAATTTAAATTTTTACATTTTTTACATTATGATAAATTATAATTAATGAACACGTATAATAAGCGTAAAAAAGTAAAAAATCCTGGAGGATTCTGTGCCGAAAGAACGACAGAATCGAATCCACCAATAAAAAAAAATAAAAAACTTATACTAAAAAAATATATCTAATAATAATAACTAATTATAAACTAAAAATATAAACTAATAACAATACAAGACAAATCTAAAAATATAAATTACATAATCACAAAATCTACAACAACCAGTTATCAAAAACTCACACAGCAAAGCAAAAATAAAAAAAAAATAAAAAATACCCATTATATAGAAATCATTTATTTAATAACCCGAAAAAGAAATGTAATGAAGCCATTTTTTAACTTGGGATAGAAATGATTTGGAATGAATATGCCCTCTAACACAAATAGGTAACGTGTTGAAAAAAACTGGAGCGGTAACAAGGATATAGCGTCGAAAGAGGTCAGTAAAAAATCGGGGAATATTTTAATGAAAACTATGGTTACCTCGAATATTGTACCGAATAAGGCTCCTTATAGTTTGTTGGCCACTACGCCTACAAAATATTCTTAAAACCTTATAAACATACAAATGTTGTAACGGCAAGATATTATTAGCCGTGAATAGAGGCCAAGATGACTCAGATCTGCTTTTTCTCAATAAAATTCTCAAAATAATTTTCTGTTGCACACATAAATCAAGTAACGTTGTTGCACAGCATCCACCCCAACATGATAAACCATATTCCAATTTAGACATAACCAGTACATGGTATATAATTTTTAGCACAGGAACAGGGCAAAAATCACGCAGGAGATAGAAAATTCTTGAAGCAGATGACAAGTAACGTCTTAAAGAAGAGACATGAATTTTCCAACTAAGATTACCGTCTAAGGTCTAAATGAACTCCAAGATATTTGAACTCGTTGACTAATTCAATATTAATACACTCAGAATGGCACATAGTAGATGCACAGTTGGAAATATGTATTATGATAAATTACCTGATTAACATTTGAGTCAATTTGAACAACATATATTTTGTTTTATCACTTAAAATTAAGCAATGCTTATCAAACCATGTAAGACTTTACGGTCAGAATTAGTCATAGAAATGACGTCATTAGGGGATTTGCCATTGTAAGCTATATTGGAAATAAGCATTGAACGCATTAGAATCATTTCATGTTTCACTGTATTTAACTATTGTAGCTAACTTTACTTGAGTCAATAATATGTTCTTCAAGTGACACAACCTAAAAGAAGCAAAATAAAAGCTTTTTTAAAATAAAAATTAATCTGGAATCATCCGTGTTTTATTTTTCAAGTTTCCAGCTACGATTAGTTAAATTCCATTAGGTTATTGGCCCAGTGGATGAAGAATACGGATATTTCGAAAAATTAAGGCAGATTAATTGGATAAAGTGAAATTGATTTTTCGGTGTTGTGAAATTCACATACGGAAAAGGATGGCGTCAGCTGAATCAAGATACAGCATTTCAAAGCTAAACGGAACAAATTATTTTGTATGGAAATACAAAATGGAAATGCTTCTTAAGGAAAAAGGTTTATGGGCAGGTGCAACCATCACCAGTTACAGCAGCGTGGGCAGCAAATGATGAAAAGGCACATTCAGCAATTGCATTGAATGTAGAAGACGATCAAATTCATATCACATCATCGGTGCAGATTCAGCAAGAAATACTTGGAGAATTCTTAAGGAAACGTATGAATCAAACACATCAAGCAATCGTGTGTACATTTTGATCTTAATCATGCAACAGCGGCTTGATGAAGGCGGAGATGCGGAATAACACGTGAATTCCATAATCGAGCTGTTTCGAAAATCATTGGCGCTTGGTGCAGATTTTGGTCCGGAATTTTTTATGAGTGCTACGTTGTTGGCTTCTTTGCCACCAAGCTACGACGGTTTAGTAGCGGCGCTCGAAGGTAAAGAAAAGAGTGAATTGACACTCACGTTGGTTAAATCAAAGGTTCTCGCGGAATTCAAAAGAAGAATGGATCGAGGCGGAACAACGGATGACACTGCATTAAAAGATGACACATCAAAAGCAACGAAAGGTCAAAAAGGTGAAAATAAAAAATTTGAGTGCTATTTTTGCAAAAGAAGCGGTCACATCAAAAAGGATTGTCGAAAATACAAAGCCTAGCTCAACAAAAAGGAAGGAAGTAATCAGAAGGCGAATCTAGCAAAAAATGAAACAGAAAAACTGTTTGTGACGCATCAAGTAGGTGATGGCTGGATTGTCGATTCAGGTGCCACATGTCACATTGCCAGTTCTGAAGGATATTTTCGTCAATATCGACATGAACTGTAGTGATAAAGTAAGCGTTGCAAGTGGTCAACAATTAACAGCTGCGGGTAAAGGCACAATTAAAGTTGATTTTCTGAATGAGGAAAATCAAAGTGTTCCAGTAAGAATCACAGACGTGTTGCTAATGCCAGATATCAAGGGAAATTTACTTTCAGTCAAAAAGCTAACGGAAAAAGGTTTTCAAGTAAATTTCAAGGGCAACAAGTGTGAAATAAGGGAAAACAGTCGTCAAATTGCAGTTGGCGAAATCAGCGATAAACTTTACAGACTAAAGGAACCTCACAAAGTTTACTCGGTCGAAAAGGAATCCAATGGCTGCATACATTATTGGCATAAGGTTCTAGGCCATACAGACATCAAAGTTGTGAAATCATTGGCGAAACGAAATTTGGTTAGCGGTATCAACTTTAGCGAGTGTACAGCGGATTGCGAAATCAACTCCAAGTGCAGAGTGTGTCTCGAAGGAAAATTACTCGAATCAATTTTCCGGTCAAGTCGAGTAATGCAGTCATGGATCTGATTCATTCGGATGTTTGTGGTCCGATCAAACGAGGTAATCGTTACAATGTGACATTCATAGATGATTACTCAAAATTTACAGTCAGCTACCTAATCGCAAATAAATCATCAGTTTACAGCAAATTCAAGGAATATATTGCGATGGTAAAGGTTCAATTCGGAAAGAAACCTAAATGCATCCGTACAGATCGAGGAGGAGAGTACATCAGTAATGAATTCGTGAATTATTTAAAGTCGAGCGGAATTCAAATCCAGAGAATTACTGCGTCCACACCTCAACAAAACTCATTGCATGCTAATTGACGCAGGTCTAGAGAAAAAGTTTTTGGGGCGAAGCTGTAATGATGGCTAACTAGGTCCAGAATCGTTTGCCAACAAAGGGTACAGAAATAACGCCATATGAAGGATGGTTCCAGAAAAGTCCGAATGTGCAATACTTCAGAAAATTCGGATCAGAATGTTATATGCATGTACCAAAACAAACAAGGCGCAAATTCGATTCAAAGGGTGTGAAAGCAGTGCTGGTCGGTTATGATTACGAATCAAAGGCATGTCGTTGTTACAGTTTGAAAACCGATCGAGTCACAGTTAGTCGAGATGCTCAGTTCGTCGAAAGGGGCCATTTGTTACCTATCAAGTCCAGCGAAGATTATCAACAGGAACAAATTATCGACAATTCAGAGTTGAACAACTTTGAAGATGCAGAAAACGATCAGGTGCAAAAGGAATTAGTCGATGAAGAAGTTCAGGAAGAGAATCCAATACAATATCACGTTCAGAATGAAGATGAAGAGCAAACTGTTAGACGATCACAACGTGCTAACAAAGGAATTCCACCAAAGAAATTTATTGAAGAAACGAACGTGGTGAGCTCAGTCATTCAAGAACCAAAGTGCTACGTAGAAGCTATCAAGGGTGATCAAAAGAGGCTGTGGATTCAAGCAATGACAGATGAGATGAAGTCATTGATGGAGAATCAAACATGGGAGCTTGTGAAAATTCCAGAAGGTGCAAATCTAGTTGGCTGCAGGTGGATTTACAAGCTAAAGTGCAATTCAGATGGAAAAGTAGTCAGACACAAGGTAAGGCTCGTTGCTCAAGGTTTTTCGCAAAAATACGGTACTAACTATGATCAGGTGTTTGCTCCAGTTGTTCGTCAAACTACGTTTCGAACATTGCTTATAGTGGCAGCAAACAAGGACATGAAGGTTTACCATCTAGATGCGAAAACGGCTTTTGTCAACAGTGAATTGTCTGAAACAATTTACATGAGACAACCTCCAGGATTCAAAGTTGAAGGCGGCGAAGATTTAGTGTGTCTAATAAAACGGATTTTAATTGGTCTAAAGCAATCAGCGCGCAATTGGAACAAAACAATTCATCAAATTCTCATCGATTTCGGTTTTGTTCAAATCAAGAATGATCCATGCTTGTACACCTACAAACATGATGGAAAAATATGCTACGTATTAATCTACGTTGACGATGTGGTCATTGCTGGTGAAAACAACGAGATAATCTCCAAGTGCGAAACGTTTTTAAGTTCGAAATTCAAGATTAAGAACTTGGGAGAGATTAAGGATTTCTTGAGTCTTCAAGTCAAGAAGGAAGCAGATGGCTATTACACGTTGAATCAGACTGCTTACATTTTCACCAAACTAAACGATCTTTTAAACTTTGAAAATTGGAATTCTGTGTATTCTCAATCCAATTGTAATATTGCTTTTGAAAATTTTGTCGATATTCTAAGGTCTCACATAGCATCATCCACTTTTATCACTGATAGTCGGAAAATCACAAAATTGAAACCATGGATGAATTGTAATCTTTTGCGCAAGATGAACAAATTAAAAAAATTTTCAAAGAAATTAAATCGATATCCTTTCAATAAGAAACTGGAAAAATATGTAGTCAATCTCTCAAAGCAGGTTAAATTGGATGTTCATACTGCAAAGAACGTATTCTACAAGAACAAATTTGATTCTTCCATTAATAATTCCAAGGCTACTTGGAAGATTGTAGATGAGGTGTTAGGACGTAATTCTCGAAGTAAGCAAATAACTCAAATATATCAACTTCGAACTGAAGATATCCTTACATGTTCTAAGTCGATTTCTAATGAATTTAACAATTTTTTTATAAACATATCCAAAGAATTAACTTCCACATTTAGTGCTACTAGAAATGATGATATTGAACGTAATAAATTTATCTTTGGGTCACAGTCAAATAATTACGTTTCGTCTTGTTATTTTGAGCCTATAACTGCTTCGGAAATTATTATTGAAATTAATAATTTAAAAAACAAACGATCTAAAGGTGCTGATGGAATTGATAACTTGGTTGTTAAAAACTGCGCTTGGTACTTAGTGGATGTTTTAAAATTCTTGTATAATCTGAGCCTTGATAATGGAATTTTTCCAAATAATTTAAAATTGGCAATTGTAATTCCAATATTCAAAAAAGGCGATGAATTACAGCTGAACAATTATAGGCCGATTTCTCTATTAAGCACCGTAGCTAAAGTCTTTGAGAAACTAATAAAACGTCGGTTAGTGCATTATCTTGATAAAGTTAATTTTTTACACAATAAACAATATGGTTTTACTGCTGGTAAATCCACTGAAGAAGCACTAATTGATTTCCTTAGTCAGATATTTACAGCTATGAACAGTTCGCAAAAGCCTACAGCATTGTTTGTTGACATTTCTAAAGCTTTCGATGTAGTCAACCATGAAATAATGCTAGCTAAACTATGTAATATTGGTATTCGAGGCACAATTCTAGATTGGTTTACAAGTTACCTTCAAAATCGGCGTCAAATTGTTAGAATAGGCGAAACATTAAGTAACCCAAGGTGCTGTTAGGTGTGGCGTCCCTCAAGGATCTGTTTTGGGTCCATTATTATTTTTGATTTATTTTAATTCGATTTTTGACGTTGATTTCATAGGAAATCCCATTGCTTTTGCTGATGATTTGGCCCTTAGCTACGCTATTCCTATGACTGATAGTACTTGGGAAATTAGTCGTATTCTTGAAAAGGATCTGGACAGCCTAAGTCAATGGTTTTATCATAATCGGCTTATTGTTAGCGACAAATCAAAACTCATGCATTTTGGGCGAAGAGATGCGGTTTCCCTAGCGCACCCTCAAACGTACCACACGTATTCATGCGATAGAAATCTATGCTCGCCTCAGTGTTTTGTGCTTGAGCTGGTACATGAATTTAAATATCTGGGTTTAACAATAGATTCACTACTTAACTGGAAGTCACACATCAATAATACTAGGAAAAGCGTAATCTGGGCCATTCATAAATTCTATAATCTTAGCAAAATTTGCCCAAGGGTTACATTAAGGAAATTATACCATGCTCTAGTAGAATCAATAGTAATGTATGGCATATCCAGTTGGGGTGGTACTTATTTTACTAATATTGAGGATCTGTATATCGCACAAAAAAGAATCATTAAATTAATTTACAAGCGCCCTCAGACAACACCAACAGTTCCGTTGTTTCGTGAACTAAATTTATTACCATTTAGATATCTCTATATTTATAAAGTCCTCAAAATGTTTTTTAATCGAAGTAACAGTTTTCACAATCGAACTGTAAGCATATATAATACGAGAAAGCCAAATAACTTTGCCGGCGTTCGTTGCAATAGCGAAAAATTTAGAAGATTCTATCTTTATATGGCTACATTCTTTTTCCACATGTTACCTAACGATATTAAAAGTCTAAGCAATGTCCGGAAATACAAATTAAAACGTGAAATTCGATCCTGGCTGCTCGGTTTAGATAACATTGAGCAATACTTTTAGTGGTGCAATTGAATTATTGTATGTCAAATGATACTAAATTTGAGCTTGTTATTGTATGTTGTATTAAAAGTTGTATTAGTTTAATTTTGTTGAATTGTATAATTGTTGCTCCACCACAGATTTTAATATAAATCTAATGGAGCTTTACTTTATTTCTAATTTGCAATAATTGTTTTTCTTTAATATATGTATATAAATAAACTGAAATAAAGATAAATTTAATAATAATAATAATAATAATAATTTCCAAATGTCTGATGCAAGGGAGTCCTCAGTTCCATTATCAGTTGGATATGATAAAGGAGGAGGTACGGATTTGTTGTCAGGCAACGGCAAATATCAAAAGTTGCTCGGTTGCTTACTGTACATATCAGTCAACACGAGACCTGACATATCGGCAGCAGTTTCAATTCTAGCACAAAAGATGTCCAGTCCAAACCAGGAGGATTGGAACGAATTGAAACGAGTATTAAAGTATCTCAAGGGTACTGCCGGTTTGCAATTATCACTTGGCAAGAGTGATGGTACGGATCAGTTAATCGGATATGCAGATGCAAGTTGGGCTGATGATCGTGGAAGCAGGAAGTCACAATCTGGTTACATATTCAAGTATTGTAACGGTATTCTCAGTTGGTGCAGTCGAAGACAGGATTGCATTGCGTTATCATCAACGGAAGCAGAATTTATTGCGTTTCCTGAAACATGTCAAGAGGCGAATTGGATTCGTCGTTTACTCAATGATTTCGATCAACGCATTGAAAAACCGACAACAATTTTCGAAGACAATCAAAGTTGTTTGAAATTCATTTAAGAGGAGAAATTGTCGTCACGTACCAAACATATTGATGTTCGAGAGGCATTTGTCAAGGATTACATCGACAAATGTATTGTTACATGCCAATATTGTCCTACGGAAACTATGGTGGCAGATTTGTCGACAAAACCATTGGCGGGACCTCGTGTTAATGTTCTTCGGGATGCATGTGGAGTTAACTGATGATTCAAATGAGGAGGAGTATTGGAAATAAGCATTGAACGCATTCGAATCATTTCATATGTTTCACTGTATTTAACTGTTGTAGCTAACTTCACTTGAGTCAATAATATCTTCTTGAGTTCTAAGTGACACAACCTAAAAGAAGCAAAATAAAAGGTTTTTTAAAATAAAAATTAATCTGGAATCATCCAGGTTTTATTTTTCAAGTTTCCAGCTCTGCTTAGTTAAATTCCATTAAGCTAAAGCTATGTCATCGGCAAACCCAGTATAAAGACCATGCAATTTAAGTTTAAAAACCGAATTAGTATAGATCAGAAATATCAGAGGGCCCAATACTGAGCCTTGCGGAACACCAACATCGACAATTTTTGGTTCACTTAAAGTGTTATTAATTTTGACTCGAAACGATCTGTTGGCAAGGTAGGAAGCGAACCACTTGTTAGCAACTCCCCTAAAACCAATATCAGATAAAATATTCAGAAGAATTTTATGGTCAACCATATCAAAGGCTTTAGCAGCATCAATAAATAAACCAGCACAAGTTTTACCAATGTTCAGTTCGCTGTGAATTGTGTTTAAAAATTCCAACAAGGCCGATTCGGTACTCCTGCCTTGACGGAATCCATGTTGATGGTTACCTAATAAATTATTCTGTTTTCACTTCCTTCTCTAAAATTTTCAAAATTACTGGCTGCAAGGCTATATAGGTCTATAATTGCCTTTATCATTACGATTGCCTTTTTTAAACAACGGAATAATAGTAGCAGTTTTCAGTCCTTCAGGGACAATTCCTTGTACGAAAGAAAGATTGAAAATATGGGTAAGAACGGGGCTGACATAATTAACAATAGCTTTCAATATATAATTACTAAGACCAACATTGTCTACTGACTGCTTCGGTTCCAACGAGTTAATGATAGATATAATTTCATAATTGAATACGGGAGTCATAAAAAAGTAGTACAACAGTAATCATAAGGCAAATCGTAATTAAAAGACGAGTTATACGATTTAAACGTTGCTCTTAATTTATTAGCAACACTCGTAAAATAATGATTAAACTCATTGGAAATTTCTAAATCATTAGTAATAAACCCACCGTTTTCTGATAGAATGCTTTTAATCGAAGAAATCTTAGGCTTCCTTATTAGAATTTCATTCACGAGATTTCAGTTTTTTTAACATCTCCATGATTGACAAGGAAACGATTGGAATAATACATTTCTTTTTCCTTCTTAATGTCAGCAATAATTTGGTTACAATTACTAACATAGATATCCCGAAGAACTGAATCACCGGGACATTTTTTCAACTTTCAGAAATCCAAGGTTGTAAACGTTTGGTTTTTACCCGACTAAAAGTGTAACAATGTTCTAGTATATCAGAAATAATGGTCAAAAATTGATTAAGAGCTAAAGATGGATCATCAAGGTTAAGAACATAATTCCAATCCAATTTTTCAAGAAAATCTGTTAACAATGCCAGATTGAGCTTCTTCATATGACCAACATGGACATTATTGGTTGCTAATGAAACTTGAGGTATCTTGAATATTATTTCAATAAAATGATGATATGAAATCTCAAGGTCCAATGTTGCCGCTGTTAGACAAGAAAGATCGTTAGACTTGAGAGGAGCAAAAAAATGATCAATACAAGAAGCTGATGTTGCAGTCACACGCGTAGGAACATTAATCAGAGATTCGAGACTACTGGAAGACATAAGAAACATACAGTAAAACCTCGATCTGCGTCGTTAATTGGGCCCCGATAAAGGCGACGCAATTAGTATAGTCATTGCAGCTATTTGGAAAATTAAGAATATCTACGTTAATATCTACAACAATGAAAATATTTCTTGCCTTAATATTGAGAATAATTCCAGAAATTTCATCCACAAAAGTGTTGAAATGCGCTGATGAATGATGTTGCTCAGTGCTTTGAGTTCGCGCATTGCCTGCTGTATGCAGACGATTTTAAAATATTTGCACCAATTTGTAGTGTATCTGACTGTCTTAGGTTGCAAAGGGATTTAGACACATTTTGTGTCTGGTCGGCTAACAACAAATTGTCCCTGAATATAGCTAAATGTAAAACTATTTCTTTCTATCGCATTAGCTCTCCGGTATTTCAAGGGTATTCGCTGTTTAATGTAGTCGTGGAAAGGGTAGAGTATATGTCCGATCATGGGGTAGTATTTTCTTCCGATCTAACGTTTGTGAGACACATTGATTCGGTTATAGCAAAGGCTTATATGATGTTGGGTTTCATAAAGCGTAACTGCAGGGACTTTTGTGACCCGCTTACATTAAAGTCGTTGTATGTTGCCTTTGTCCGTTCTCCGCTAGAGTACGCCTCGCAGGTTTGGTCTCCTTTTTATAACTGCCATTCTGATAGAATTGAAAGCGTTCAGAAGCAATTTGTTTTATACGCACTTCGCAGTACACCATCAATGAATAATTATGCTATTCCACATTATCATGAGTGCTGCAACCTTTTGGGATTACAGCGTTTAGAACAGCGTCGGGTGGCGGTTTGCGTTTTATTTGTTCGCGACATTTTATTGTATCGTGCTTCAGCACGACTCAATATTTATGCTCCTGAATGTTGTCTGCGTCGTCGTGATGGTTTTTTACTAATCGATTCTGGCTCAACAAACTATCAACTTTCGGAGCCAGCCTTGACCACGTCTCGACTTTTCAATTATTCATACGATGTTTTTGATTTTAATTTGATTAGAGATTAGTTTAGACGTGAGTTTTTTAAGACCTTATAGGCATTTTATTGTTTGTATTTTGTTATGTACATACTTTTCATTTTTTGATTTAAATTATTGTTGCCGATTATATACCACTTACCTACAGTAAATTATATATTAAATATTAAATAAATAATTAATAAATCGAGAAAAAAATAAAAAACATACATTTGCACATAATATTGATATAGCACATACGCTCACCGTTGAAAATGTCGAAGAATTCACTAATAATACGAAATGTTGACAAACATTGTAGGTAGCGTTGTAAATGTTTTATTGATGATATCAATTGTATACAATAATAATGAATGAAAATGGCACAGATATATTTATATCACTAGCGTTCAAAAATTGTCATATTGATGACATCATTTATAGTCACTAATAATCGAAGATACGGAAATATTTATGTTGAAGTGACATTTTTGTATACAAAGGTTATGAAGCTGCTGATACCGCCAAGCGCAAACCCGTTTTTCTATTAACAACTACAGATGATGATGAGGATTCACCGTCTTTTTGAATTGTAGCAGATGAAATGGTGTTTGCTCATTTCCATATTACCTATGGGAATCTAATCAAAGGAATCAGAAACATATTTATGTAAATGCTTTTACCTTGCCAATTATATAAAACGAATAAAGGATTTTAGTCCTTAATAATGTTACCTAAACTATATGCACAAAATGGAAGTGTCTTTTAATTCAGCCCGTTCCAAATCATCGCACTTTCAACAAAGAACATGTTTTTGAGCTGTTAGTCCATTTTAGATTGTTTCTGTGAACAGGGGGGGGGCAGATTCTGATGAAACAACAAGTGTTTGTGACATTCTGCCAATTTTTAGAATTGTTTTTCATTCCATCTATTGGAAGGACGAAGGTAGAACAAACGTTCACATTCACAATCATTTGGTGTAGATAGATGGCTTTGAACTCAGTCGAGAACGTCAATTTATTTTTTTGCCCCTGGCGAAACGTTAGTATTATCTAGAGGATTTAGGGCCCTTCTTTTTGCAATATTTTTAAATGATATCGTTTGCTATTTTAAAATTAACTAAAGTCTAATTAAGCTATGTATCGCTCTTGATTTTACAGTAGTCCGATGTTCGATTCCCATTGTGACAAGCAAATAGTTACGAGTTAAGTGTTGGGTTGGTTGTATATATGGGCATATTGTATAGTGCGGGTATTCGTTATATTCTATGCAAGCACGATGGATCCAAATGTAGTGGCATTGGGTACCGGAAATCATTGGGCAAGGTTCCGGCAATTTTAATTTTTTAAGTTCTAGTTTTACGACTAAGCTGTATAAGATTAACTCAATGATTTAAAATACATATTTTTTTTTATTCTCAGGATCAAAATATCAACAATCAAATCTAAACGATATCGATCGATCCGAACATAAAGCATTTGGTGAAAAGAATCGAAATCATGACTGGACAACAGACACATCAAAACCAAAATCAGGTATGTAAGCTGGTTTATTTGGTGCCAAATTGGTATTTAATATAGTCAATTCTTTTTTCTTTGCATTTAGGTGCTAAGACTGTATTTTATATGCCCACATCAATTGTCGTAATATTAGTAGTCGTTATAATTTCAATAAATGCTTTAATTGTCAAAATCCACTGATTGCCTATAATATATATTATACAATATAAATAATACATTAAAATGTAATAAGACAATTATTATCATCGTTAAACGTTTATGTTGACATTCATCATACACCGACGCCACCCGCCAAAGACTTCTGCAACCAATAGAACAATCATGTCTCAAAGACACTTACAAAACATGCATTGACATTTATTTGATCTGCATCCGTCATTACAAAATTAAAATTTAAGCGTTTGTTGGCCTACTTATAGAAAATAAAAAAAATCATAAAAACACCCATAAATTAATTTAAATGAAATAATTAAAGAGAAAATAGTTTATAATTAAATATTTGTAATAATATTAATTAACAACAAAATCACAAATTACTTATAATTAAAATTTTAATAACAAATTAATTTTATATTTTATTTTATTTTGTTTTTTTTTTTTTTTTTTTTTTCAAATTATATATGTATTGTTTATTTTTATTATGATTAATAATAATAAAATTAATAAATTGATAATTTTCATGTTTGGTTTTATTTTTATAAAAATGCACAACAAATAAATAACTATATATATATATACATAATAAATAAATTATATACGTGATTGTAAATAAACTTAAAACCAAAATTATATAAACAAAATTATATATTATATAAATAAATATTTATATGAATAAAATAGCAAAAACAAAATTAAATTAAATTTAAAAAAAAAAAAATATAATAAGGTAATCGTTAACATTAAATTAATTGTACTCTTAACAATTAAATTAATTATATATAAAACAAAATAAAAATTGTTGTAATTAAAAATTAAAAAAAAAAAAATTATTAATGAATAAAAAAATTAACAAAAACATTTTTTTTATTAATTTAATAACAAAAAAAAAACGAGGATAATTATAGTTAAGTGAAAAAAATAATTAATAATTACCAAAAAAAATATTATAATTATGTATAATTTTATGATACAAACACAACCACAACAAGAAATCGAACTGAAAATATATTTTCGCTTTAAATAAAAATCTAAATTGTTTTATTTACCTGAGATTGGCAAGCTGCAATAGTGCATAAAAGACATACCAGTCGTTAACAAACCAAGGTAAGGTGAAATTCAAAGTAAAACTTTTATTTTCAAGGCCCCTATAAGAATTAACTTTTGGATAAACTTATTGTAATATAAGGGCGGAATGGGTACCATTGCAAAAAAATAATAGAAAATTGGAGTACAAGCTCCATCCGAATTTCGCAATGGTTCCGTTCGCAAGTGCGTTTCCTGCTATTTTCTATGGAACTTAATAATTATCAATTACCAATTATTTTACTTTATTTTGAATTAATTAATTATTTCACGTAATTTCTAACGCAATCGGTTTAATGTGTTTCACAAATAACACGTAGAAGTATATTAGTATCTACGAAAAATTATTCAAAACCTCATTGATAGGTTTCTATTATTTTTAAATTTTAATTCATGTAATAGAGAAAAAACATTAATTTGAGCTTGGTTTTATAGTTTTCCGACTACTTCTAACAAAGTTTTATTGGGTAAGTAATGCAAAGAAAAATTATTGATTTTGGATTTTTTAGCCTTTATCTAACCTTTTACCGGCTGAATACAAAAACTACATGTTTCGGCTGGATTAACGGACGTTAATAAGTTTAATATGAAAATAAAGCAAAGTTATGATACTACTATGGGTTTACATTGCGATTATTTGTTGTGCCAAGCTAGGAGTATATGGTACATTTCAAATTTTGATTATGGTACTTACTAAATATGGCATTCTAAATTTATTTTTAGATGAAGTTCTGGAAAATGGCCAAGTAGAATGGAACTTGTCTATTTCGTAACCGTTTTTGACGAAATTTCACATTTGCGATAGAATTGGGATCCTCAAATGATGTTTAGAAAAAGTTATGGAATATCATTTTTAGATGAAGTTCTGGAACATGGCCAAATAGGATAGAACATGGTCAGCCGATTATGATGAAATTCGACTTGTACGATAGAAATGGGACCTTTAAATGATTTTTGTTTGAATTTCTGGAATATGGCCAAGTAGATTGGAAGTTGCCTATTTCTGAATAAATTTTGAAGAAATTCGGCTTGTACGATGGAAATGGGATCCTGAAATGGTTTTTAGATGAAGTTCTGGAATATGGCCAATTAGGATAGAACATGGCTATTTCTCAACCGATTTTGATGAAATTCGACTTGTGCGATAGAATTGGGATCCTCAAATGATATTTAGAAGAAGTTCTGGAATATGGCCAATTAGAAGGGAACTTGGCTATTTCTTAACCGATTTTGATGAAATTCGACACGTGTGATAGAAATGGGATTCTAAAATGATTTTTAGAAGAAGTTCTGGAATATCGTCAGTTAGGATGAACTCGGTTATTTCTCAGCTGATTATGATGAAATTCGACTTGTACGATAGAAATGGGACCTTTAAATGAATTTTTTTATGAGGTTCTGGAATAGGGCCAAGTAGGATGGAGCTTGGCTATTTCTGAATCAATTTTGATGAAATTCCTCTTGTACGATGAAAATGGGATACTCAAATGGTTTTTAGACGATGTTCTAAAATATGATCAAATCGGAAGGAACTTGCCTACTTGTGGGGTAAAAATAGGATTCTCAAATAATGTTATGAGGAAGTTATGGAATATTTCCAAGTGGAAGGAACTCGATTAGTTCTTAACCGATTAATGTGAAATTCGACATGTACGATGAAAAAGGGATTCTAAAATGTTTTTTAGATGAAGGTTTTGAACATGATCAATTAGGAAGGAATTTCGCTACTTCTGAACCGATCTTGATGAAATTCATCATCTATGATAGAAATGGAATTCTAAAATGGTTTTTAGGTGAAGTTCTGGGACACGGTTAATTCAGAAGGAACTTGACCACCTTTAACTGTTTATTTGAAATTTAGCGCATGTACTAATTAAATGAAATTGTAAAATGATTTTTAGGTGAACTTATGCAGTATTTGGATTGCATGGGACTAAACAAGGCTTAGCAATGAATGTTTTTTAAGACTTCCACCGAAAACTGGAAGAGTTGTTGCCTAGGGAGTTTTTCTAGTCAAAATTTAAATTTAAAATATATCTAGTAAGCTTTGAAGGTCGTTTTTAAAGATATTATTTCTAAGTAATAAATTCTCTTGGCATTTCATCACGTGAGTACTATAGTCCCCTATACAAAAATGACTTATTGATGGATTCCTGTATAATCGGCCATATTTAGAAAATTTTTAAATAAAATATCTTTGGCATAATTTGTTTTTCTATTTTATATTTTTATTTTAAGTCTCCATTGTTTAAGTGTCCATTGTTGGACTATATCCACTGTTGACTTTTTGGGAAAAAATTTGTTTTCTCGTTTTGAACAGAAAGAAAGTTTAATTTGTTTTTATTGTAAAATATTCAGAAATGTCAGAACTTTAAACCAAAATTAACAATACATAAAAATTGGATTTGAATGGTGAATAAATTTTAGTTCTATGTTCAATTTTAGTTCAAATTTTAGGTAATTAGTTTTTAGGCGACGAACTAATATTTCGAACGTCTAAATCATTCAATAAATAAAATGAAACTCAAACCACTTGATGGTCAATGTTATATTTATTATATAGTACCATTGAATATTTAACTAATTTCGGTTTTCTTTGTAAGACGAATCAAATTTTTTCACAAAACTCAAAACTAAACAAAAAGACAAAACCGTGAGCCTAACATCAGCTACTACGGTTTCAAACTAAATTAAAGGCTATCAACTATACTTGGTGTTTTTTTGTACTTCTTGGGTCAGTTTCGGCTGTAGAAAAAAGTTTATCCTAAATTAATATTAGATTTTAACAACAACAACAAAAGTGCATTTGAATTGATTTAAAAAAGCATTCATTCGGGCGATTTTATTATATGTACGCTTTGGTCCATTATTAAGTTTAAGGGAATGGGCTTTGTGAAATCCCAAATGTTTAAATCTTGATAAATTTTGTGTATTTGGATCCTTTTTAATTTAGCATTAAGTTCAAATATTTGATTTGAGTGAATTTTTCTTTGTACATATAAAAAATTCGCCCGAATTTATGCTTTTTTCAACACCTACAAGAGCATTTGTGTTGTTGTTGTAAAACCTATATGACAAGGAGGTGGAATTCGACGTTAATTCTGATTTTGTATTCTGATTCTAGGCCTATTCCACTAGCACAATTCCACTAGACACAATTTCACTGCACACAATATTACTGGCAATTCCACTTGGCACAATTCAACTTGGCACAATTCAGCTTGCACAATTCAACTTGCACAATTTAACTTTTTGATAATCAAACGTATTTAGGGTGGTAAATCGCGCGCCCGATTTGCCACCCTAAACGCATTTGATTATCAAAAAATTAAATTGTGCAAGTTGAATTTGTTTAATTATAAATAAAGTTAAACTTAAAAAGTTACCAAAGAAACAATTACGAATGTTACAGTGCAATTGTGCCAGTAGTCCAGCGTTTAATGGTTTTTCACTCAGTATTCTAACGGACAAAACATTAACGTGAAATTCGAAGGGTTAGCAGGGAATGGCTCAAGGAACAAAAGTTATATAGTACTGATGTGTTTTTACCCTGAGGATGGATGCCACCCCTTCTCGGAGGTGGAAATTAGTACACTTAAAATAATCGCGGAAATCGATAGTCAATATTTTTCGAGTTATTCGTGATTGAAAATGTTGATTTCTCATCTAAAAAACGCATGTTTTAGTGCGATTTTTCATGAATAACTCGAAAACCTTACCTTACCAAGCGATATTTTTTTGGTTATGTTTGTAGATGCAATACGAACCGAGTTGTGGCTCGTTGAAGGTAACTGTTTATTGGCCGAAAACTGAATTCGAACCTTTCAACATTAAATAACGGAAAAACGACGGATATTTGGAGGAAACTTTCTGATTATAATTGAATTGATGACTGATAATTTTTGAAGTACTTGAAAAGACCTTTAAATTAAGCTGTAGCAAAAGTCATTAGCATAAAAACTTACGGAGCTATGATAAAAATAAAATGATTGTCTCGTTTTCTCGGAGAAAAAATCAGCAATGAAGCCAATGGCTTAAGCGCAAGAATTGAAATTAACGTAATCCATTTACAATGTACTTTATTTAGGTACAAACAATATGTTCTATTCTATATGTTATAGGGTTTTAAGATACAAAAATTTTGGTTTTTCTTGAAGAAAACTTCGTTATTTTATTATTTCTCTAGGATGAAAATTAATTGAGATATCACCGTTTTACGTTCGCATTTGAGTGCGTAGACCACCTTCACCGAGCTCTTTAAATTCAAAAATTTTAAAAACGATGGAAGTTCAACTTTTCAGGCCGTGTAGCCATTGAAATTCTCTACAACATGGTTGGGCGATTGGATATCTTAAAAATTAAGGAAGTTGTCGTTAAAAAACCAATCGCGTTTTTCGGTGAAATTTTCGCATTGCTCAATCGCGAATAACTCGAAAAATATTGACTATCGATTTCCGCGATTATTTTGAGTGTACTAATTTTCGCCCCCGATAAGGGGTGGCATCAACCCCCCAGGGTTAAAACACACATCGGCGCTATATAGCTTTTGCTCTTGATTCATTCCCTACTTACTGCCCAAATTTCACGTCATTCGGTTTTGTCCGAAATAATTGTCAGGTGATAACCTATTTTTACTGTCAACCACTGGACTACAGTGAAATTTTATGCAGCGGAATCGTGTCTAGTGGAATTGAGCTAGTGGAATAGATCTAGAATCACAATAAAAGAGTGTGTGTTTGCATTTCCGTGTAACTATACAAGTTATAACGCAAGTAAAATTGTGTAAGTTAAATTGTTCCCCAGTCGAATTGTGTCAGGTAGAATTGTCCAAGTGGAATTACGTCCAGTGGAATTGTGCCTAGTGGATACGCTCGGTTACCGATTTTTTTACGTTTCATAGGAAAATTAAAATCTATCTTTATTCCCTTAAATAATACCACTACAATTTTAACACTTTTTAACACAAAATCTACGCATACACATACAATATACAACATCATCCGACATTTCAAAATCATCGTGAGCCGGAGGCAAAAAAACCGCCTACTTTAAGTAGGAGCACTAAAAGGAGCGCAGAGTATACATGTATAGTGTAAGTGACTCAAAAAAATGAAATATAAAAAGCGAGCTGTGAAAATTGCACATATACCTTGATACATAATAAAATAACAGTTTTAAAATTGTTTAATTTTATTAGTGCTGACTTTTGTTAAGGGGGGTTGTCGCGCTACCGTATTTCCATTGCCATGATTTTATGGTCAACTTTGCGCCCTAATAGAATCGCTCTATTTAATTTATTTCAAACTGATTAGTGACAAAGCGATGCGATTTTGGTTTGTTCAGCGAGTTTGCCGTGACCGTTCACTACTATGGAATCTTAAACAAGAGTAGCAATGGAACAAGTGTAATAGTAATGGTAATCTATTTTAAAGCATATATGGCAGGTTTTGGTGACTAACTTAACAGAACTGTACTTTGCTCCAAAACCAAAATAGAATAACTTATTGATTTTTTGAACCAAATAGTAACATAGTTTAAGTACTGAGCGAACAACAGCCGTCTTTATGCAGGGGTTTCTGAACCTCATCGAAAGGGCTTGAAATAATTCAATAGATAGGGCTTGAAATTATTCGCTTGTTTTTTTAATTCTCTGTACAATCGCAATAATTTTAAGGCGTTCCTGAAACAGTTTTTTGTTGGCGAATTGAAAATAAATCCGAAGGAATTTCAATGAAGTTGTGATATTCAATTATTGTTTTCCTTTTGTACATACGCAATTTTCAATCCGGGATTGATTGGTTCCCGTGGATACTATAATCGACCTGAACATTTTTAAGCAACAACAGCCAAAAGTGGTGTCGGATCTTACAGCAAACTCTTTTATAACCGCTCTAAAATGATTTACAGTAGAAGAGGCTAACCCAGGAAAATTATTCAGATAATGCTACAAATTTTGTTGGTTCCAAGAGAAAAATACTTGATGTTTACAAAAATTAACCTAATAATTTTAACAAAGTAGTTTAAGAATTGTTCTGTGAATGTAACATTAAGTGGTCCTTCATTCCACAAGCAGCTCCAAACTTCGGGGGTATATGAGAAAGTGCGGTGAAATCACTGAAAACACATCTGGTCAAGACAAAGGAAAGGTGTTTTTAACAAATGAGGAGATGACAACGTTCACAGCACAGATTGAAGCAATATTAAATTCATGGCCAATTTGTCCTATTAATAATGAAGACCTTTCTAATCTAGATGTACTAACACTGGGTCATTTTCTCATCATGGCACCCTTAACAGCATTACCGGAATCTGGATTAGATCACCCAGCCACAAATAGATTAGGCAGATGGCAATTAGTACAACAATGAGCAGCCAGTTTTTGGAAACGTTACTCTAAGGAATATTTGCATACCCTTCATCAGCGCACTAAATGGAAGGCAAAGGTACCAAATATACAGAAGGAAGATCTCCTAATATTTATGATGGACAATTTACTTCCATGCAAATGGGCTTTAGGTCGAATTTCTGACATTGTAACTTTCAAATAATAACAAATTAATTGATATTTAGAATTGTGTAAAACGTTAAACTGCATACGGATTCTAGTACAGCTTGCAATTATCTCATAACTAAAATTTGATGTTGGAATAATTAATTTTTTATAATGTTAGAAGATAGTTGGCAGCGATTAATGTGAGTGGAACTCACTGAACTCTATTGGAAATTTTTCTATATTTGTTAATTCTGTTGTCAACCACAGTGAAGAAAGGTTAAAACCAATTGTAAAATTAATAAATAAATAAACCAAAATTAGAATATAAACTTGTGAAACGGAATTTTTCAGCGAGAAAACGAAATGCGAGAAATATAAAAATTCCGTTAAAATCCAATTCATTTAAGTGTTAATGATCAATGTATGACTTTGCAGCTTCATGTCAAATGGAATAAGAATATGTATAGTATTTCTTATTGCTTATTGACCACCTGTAACATTGTTGGCAATGTTCCAGGCAAACAGTCGTTGAATTTTCGTCAGTTAAGTGTTATCGTGAGGGGAGTACTTAAGCAAAATAATTGACAAATATTTTTGGTTACCCAGGGGGTGTGCTGCCCTGCTAGATTGGTTAATGGTCTAATTGACCGATTCATTTAGGTAGTAATAGAGCGG